>JAKCOX010000072.1:2400000-3000000 GCA_022605575.1 Laterallus jamaicensis coturniculus | reverse complement strand
AATTCCTGATTAATAATAACGTGCCCTTAATGAGAATGCCTTGCATGTTCGTTTGTTTGGGATATTTTTAATAGATGAAAGTACTTTAAGCCACGCATAAATCGAAAGATGCCCCATTATTAGTAAATCACTTTGGTTTAACACTTCCTTACACGTATGGAAACTAAAAACACCTCTGTCCTTTGTGCGGCTGTAGTCGCGTGCTCACGCTGGGACTGTAAGTGAGCATACAACCTGACTTCTCCATTCTGGTGCTTGTATGTGTTTAAAAAGAAAACAAGCAGAATTAATGCAGAATGAATATGTTTCTTCTTAATTGGCCCAGCGTGTCCTTGGCTACAATATCTTTTTTTTCTAAATTTTTTTTTGCTTTTAAACTGTACCCTGCCTAGCTTTGCACATAGATATTTTACAACTTTGTCATCGTACGGTAAACTTTCACTCTGAAATACTTAACTTACTTATCTCTTTCTTAAAGTTAGACTACAAGCTGATTCGATGAATGTAAAAATATTTTGTTGGAAACTGATGCTATTTTAGTGAAAATTTACTCTTTTTTATTTTCGCTGCAAACTTTTATAACAAAAAAAAGAACCCCAAACCCTAAAGCAATCTTCATAGGTAGGTTTTGAAGTTTTATTTGGTCCTTTTCATCATAGGAGATCTTATCCAGGGCTGTAGCTTATGCTGTATTTGCCTCTGTTAAAAAATAATAAAAATCTAGGTTCACTGGAGTTTGAAAGCTGACATACAAAATCTTTCTTCGGGTAAACACTTAGGGGAGGGGAAAAAAAGAACTTTTTAAAGCTGCCAGACTATTTAAACTGTAGGCTTGTGCCTACGGGTGAGTTAACAACTAGCTTATATCTAATAACTGATTTAACTTGCTAAACAAAATGTTGTGGATGTCCCTCTAATATGTTGCAACATGGGGATTTTTTGGGGGTGAAAAACAAACTTTTGAACAGCTTACAGTGTTTACAGCACCTGTATATTACTCTTCCACCAGACTGTTGCCAAGCACAAATGTGTCCAAAATATGCACTTTCAGAGCCAAGATGACTTCAAAAGTCACTTTGATTAATATGAATGTGTTTAAAAAAAAAACCAAAACAAAACCAATCAGCAACAGCAGCAGCAAAATGCTCTTCTGTTTATTTTCTTATGCTAACATAGAACTAGGCTGCTTTCTTTCTTCAAGGATCCTTTTTGTTTACAAAAATTGGAAAAAAAAACCAACCTGTGTTTTGTGTTAGCTTCAGCTTCTCCCTCTCCCTTCCTTCTCCGCTGTCGCACTACTAGTAAACATTTCTCCTCTTAACTCTGAATTTTCTTCCACAAGTTTGTGTTCCGGTTTCATATTTTAACAAACTTAGACTTAAATATATGCACTTGGTTTTGAAATTGCTTTTTACTCTTCTTACATTTGCTCTGAATTTTCGTCAAGAACTGGTTAAAAGAAAGGCCCAAAATTTAGTACTAGTAGGCCTGTGCATACTTATTTTAAAATACGACTTTAAAAAAGAACTGATTTTGTAGTAAAGAATTACCAAAAAATATCTCTGACATGGTCTGCATGATCGTGGCTCCAGAACTCCATGAATCAAACTGCTATTTACCCTAGAGAAGTGTTTGTCTCAGCCCTGCTTTTTGCAACTTCAGTTAAAATTTAATTTTATTTCCAGATTGCAAATACAAATAGCATGTCAGATCTTAAATGAACTGAAAACAATTGAAAGGATGTTAAGTAGGAACAGTGAATAAAATGCGCTGCTAGTAAGCAGGTTTTTTTAAATTTTCTGTGGGATAAGTAGCAAAACTTGAGTGACTTAAATTATTCCCTGTTTTAATAAAATAACCCTAGACTTTATTTCCAAAAGACCTGACACTCTAAAGAGTGTAATTTACACAAGAGAAATGTGTTAAATTATTTTTACAGCAGAATGAGATTATAGGTTAGACTGAAGAAAAAGTTTTGTTTCACCTGTGGAAAAAAAAATCTTAACAGTCATAAATAAATGCAAAGCACTTTTGTTTTGAGAGTCTTAAATCAAAAGCTTATTTTGTGATAATGATTGGATTTGGTTAGCTGCAGTAATTTACAGTTTAGCAATGTTCATAATTGTAAAATTCCGTTTCTGTTCCTTCTAGGAGAAACTGGGAGATAGCATAAATCTTCGTAGACAACTTGGCTGCAAGCAGTTAAACTGAAATTAACTTCTGCCTTCTGGCTGCAGAGTGTTAGTCTGACGTTCCTGCGTGATACTCTGCAGACTAAATCATGCCAGCGTTATCAACTGGATCTGGAAGTGACACAGGTACGCCAGCCAAGGAGGATTGCATGTTTCCTCCAGATCTCATTTGTTAAGTCTGCAGTCTCTATTTCAAGAAATCATCAAATAAGATAATCAATTATGGTCTCAACAGATGCTTGATTTAACACTTTAAACATAACCTTTTCTCCCTGAAGTTAATCTAGATATATGAAATGCCACAGGAAGAACAATTCATTTTTAAGGGTCCCACCATTGACATCTTCCCTTCCATCCTTAACCCTCCAAACAAGAACAACTCCAAACAGATACAGGGATCTAAAGAATTTGGATTCGCCTCTGAGCATGGTTCCTACGATGTTAACTTGAGAAAGGAGGAGGGAAAAAAAAGATGATATCATACATGCCTTAATATTTGCAGCAGTCTAGACTATCCCCTCTGTGAGTTACAGTTATCAGTGGAGTTATTTCTGAACACAGGCTATTCAGTTTTGACACTTCTTTAACAAATTAGGAGAACAAAAATACTGTCTCGATTTCTCTTCCTTCCCTTGCCTTCCACGTCAGAGTCCAGATCCTATCACTGACTGCAGGCAGTGGGAGTGCAGACATGTGGCTCTCCATAGCTTTAACCTTCATTGTCACAATATCAGCTATATTCAAAGGTGGATTCTCAACTTGCTGTTGTTAAGTGTACATTCTCTCTGACAGTATTCCCCCCCCCCCCCCCCCCCCCCTGTGCTCAGGGGCAACTAGAGTTAGTTTATTTGCTAACTGTATTTTGGTGTTTGGTAAATAGGTGATATTTCTGGAGTTACAATACAAAGAGCCCTGCTTTCCTCTTGTTAACTCTAGATTGTGTAGTTTTAGGCACAGGAAATAACAGCAGGATTTTGAAAGCAGAGAGGAGGCTTCAAGTCAGGAATCCAGAAGATAGGTATATAAGGAACTGCATTTGATTCTGAGTTCAAATGCTGTACAGTGATTTAATTTCTTCCCCCCCACCAGGTTCATGTAAAATTTCTTGCAGATGAAAAGATTGATCTTTATACAGTTGTGTGGTTTTCGTTATTACCATGGGGTGGGAGAGTTGTCCTTGTTTTATTTGCTTTTTTTTTGATCTCCTTCTTGTTTAACAGATTTGACTGTCATCTCACTAAACCCTACCTCTATGTTCTTCCCCCCCCCCCCCCCTTCCCCAATGTAGTAAGTGCAGTTGAAGCTGCTTAGTATGCTAAAGTTGAATTTTGGAAGATTTTTCAGGGTCTACTCAGGGCTGATTTTCTGTTCTAGATCTTTACTTGCTTTATCGTGCAACCTGTTGTGTCCTTCTAAAAACCACCTTATTTAAAACCAACCAAACAAAAAACCCAACAAAATTTCCTGGCCAAATGTGTTCTGATGTTCCAGAAGTCTCAAGAACATGCTGTGGTGAACAACAGAGAAATGTGTGATGGCTGGTGCCTGATGCTGACTATTTTGCTGCTTTTATTGTTTAAAGAACGTTCATATGTCCAAAAGTAATAATGGACATAGTCTCTGAATAAAGAAGGAAAAGGACTCCAAAATGTGTGTGTGTTCTTTAAATAAAAATTTGCATGTGGAGGGAAAATACAGTTATTTGTTTCCTTTCATTTATGGTATTTTCTGATGAGGATGATGTATTTTTTTAATGATTATATCAAACTACTTTGTCCTGGTTATAATCCAAGTGATTTTTAATCAGAGCCCTGTTTTTCTGCTATCAGTGGCACTCAGATTTAACAAAAATAAAAAAGGCAAAACATAAAAATTTGGATTTTGTTGCCTCTGCTGTTCCTTAGTGGGTAGACCAGTTTTCCTCCTGCCTGGCTTGCATAAACTGGTGGTGTGACATGTAATGAGTTGAAACTGCTCTAGTCCATGAGAGTACTATCTGGGTTGCTGTGGAGTTAGTAACTGACTCAGTGGGGACCTAACAGAAATTCACCTAGATAGATAAATTTCTATCTGGATTCCTAACTTTAAGACACAGGAGAAGGACTTTATGTGTACATGCTTCTTTCTCTTCCACTCTGTATAATAGTAATGCTAACAAAAAAATTACTGGTGCATGATCCTGCTCCTCCCTTAAGGTTTTAAGTCCTGCCAGTCTAAAGTCAAAGTTATCTTAGAGCCCCTCTCTTGAACGGAAGGCTGAGCTCCTGCCTCAGGCTGCATCTGAAGTGTTAACTTTTCTGTATTGCAAAAGTCTGCTTGAACTCCACATAAGCCCATCAAATAGAGCAAGAAGACCTGCACTTTTGCAGGTAAAGAAAGTCTGAGATTTGGCATTCACTAATCTGTATTTAGGAAGATTTAAGTTTGTGGTCCTGGCTTCACCATAGTTGATGGCAGCTTTGTTGCTGACTCTGGTGAAGCCAAGATGACATCATAAATGTTGTTTTAGTGTGGAAAACATCATAAAATTGTTACAGATTTCTTTCCTCTCAACCCTGTATCAAGCTTGCTCAGCTGACAAGTTTAAAAATGTTTTTCTGTTTGTCCTTAAAAACTAGTGCACAAGCAAAGCAAAGCAGGCTTTGTGGTTTTGATTAATGAATTGTCAGTGGGAAAATCACATTTATGGGCCAACTTTGGCCACCAGACATAATGAATACAGTGAAATAAATCTAGTGAAAGGCAGAAGCAGTTCTTGATTTTGAATATTGTAAATTACAGAGAGAAAAATATATGTGGAGTTTAGTTTCTTCTTGAGTACATCTGGGAGCTTATGCTGTACCAGATAGTGGAGACTTTTCAGTATTGGAAGTTTGTAAAACAGAAAACATGGTAGTTTTTTAAATTAAAAAAGCCTAACACATTTGTTACTAATCAGATTTAGTCCATGTGGTCTTTAAAATATTCCTAGTTTTAGTGTTTTCTTCTCTGTCTTGTAATGATGTAAAATAAAACTATGAAATTTGTTCTAAATGTTGGTAATTTTTCCAAACTGCATGTTTAGTAGCATCTTTTGTGAATTTTTAAGAATTATCTTGATCTCCAAAGCTGTGAGCTGTAAATGTGGATGTACTGAATACTGGTAGAAATATTTTGCTGGACTATTATGTTGATGTGATAGCTCCCTGTCCATGCAGATTATCTCCTAGTGAAGTGAGACCACTGCGAGCAATGCAAAGTTCCAAGACAATTTTTCGGTCATCTGAAGACCAAAAGATCCTTGATTTCACTGGGGTTTTTAAATTTACTAGTAATGCACATTAATCAGCTTGCCAGTTTTAACATAATCTTTTCTAAGAATACTTGGTAGTGAAAGGACAAAAAGGTGGAGAGGAAAAAAAAAAAAGAAACAGTAATAACAAAGTAAAAGCTGACAAGTTGGCTGAGCTGAGAAGGGGACATCAAAAACATCTGTAGGGGAAGAAGGATGAATTAAACTGAAGTGGCTAAAGATTTTAGCCTTTTAAACCAGTTTTCAGAATGAGGGGGGAGATGGAGATTAGGGAGTTCTATTTTTACAGCCTGTTTTCAAAAATGTAATAACTTAAAATGATAGCCAAAGATCTGGGTTGGTTGTTACGAGATGAAGAGAAGGGGAATTTCGGAAAGTGATGAAGGGAAGATTTCTGGAGTAGCTCTTCTGTCAGAGGCTGCCAGGCTGAAGGCTTGCAGGGCAGTAGAATCCTGCTCCAAACTGCCTCTGCTTCCCTGCTGATGTGCCGCAGTGGAAACAGAGCAGAGGGAAAGCCTTCACTCGGGCTACTTCACACCCTTTTGACTTGGGCATAGGTGTGCAGCTGCAAACATAGTATGTAAATGTTGTGATTTCAAGGCTACTTAAATTTCTCACCATGTTGAAATGCACAGACAGGGCTAGTTTTTCATGAAAACAGATAAGCTAGCCGAGGCAAAATTTATACTGAATTAATAAATAGAGCCAATATTTTGCTGTGCATTCTTGAATTCTCCCCATCTCCAGCTGCCAGAGGCATTAAATGGCTTGTAGGCTAATGTTAGTATGAAAGATTTGGGAAAGTATGAGACGTATGGCTAGCTTTAATTGCTATCACATTTAATTTTTAAAAATATAACTTGCTGGTGTTGGAGAAGGTATTTATTGTGGTATCAATGTATTTATGGGGACTGCTGGAAAAGTAGGATGACATTTTCTAAACTTTTCTGTTCTGTGTTAATATTCAAGAATATATATTCAGAAATAATCAGAAAATACATGCAGTTATATTTACCTATGGTAAACTCTTTAAAACTGTTACAGACATAAACTTCAATTCAAATGGTCTGGCAGCTGCAACAATTTTTAGTGAGGAGTTTTGATTTTTTTTTTGGGGGGGGTGGGGGAAACAATGAGTAGTTTAGTGGTAAATTTGAAAGTATGACAAGTCTGTATTGTTTCTGACAAGAAGAACAGTTGCACAGCTATGTTTGTACTTAGGGCTTTTGGTTCACAGATGCTTGACAGTTGGAGGGATGTTTCGTGTCCTCTGCTGGGAGCAGACTGCCGTGCTGTACTGCTCAAGTGTGGATGTGCCAGCATCCAGGTTAGCTTACAGAGTGTATGTGTTGTGTACCTGTACTGTCAGATGAAAGGTTCTGTGGCCTCTCAGCCCAACATCATCTAAAGTATTGGCTGATATAGTAAAATTGAAGCTGTTAATCTGATGGAAACTCAGAACTGCTGAGAGATAGAGAAGCCTCCCTGCTAGCTGTTAAGCTGCCTGCTGTGGAGTGCAAGTTCAAATATAATTTTGCTTTTAAAATAAAATCTTGGTTAAAATAGCCAAACAAAAAACCCAAAACATCTCAATGTTAAACTTGGGGATAAACTATGGAAGAGTTTAAGCATATCAAACAGTTAAATTTTCTAAACTTACCTTTGAGATAAGATGATGATGTACTTGATTGTTTAAGCTTCTGTATGTTCCTAAATACCTCTGTAGACTTGTATATCAAGTGTAGGGTCTGCTTGCTTATGTGGCTGATTCCTGTAGTGGCATAACTTGCTATGCTTTAAACTCGGTCGTATGGAGAATTACAGCACTGAAATAACTGTCATATTTCTGACATCAGTACTGCCTACTATCATGGGACTTTCACTTCTACTCTCAAGACACAACATGAAAGGTTGAGGTACATGGTAATCAAGTGGCATCTCCAGTAGTTTTGGGCAAAATGGAGTTGAAAATAGTTTTGGCTTCTGTTAGTAAGTCTTTATTCAGTCTCTTAAGGAGGTATTGTGTCCTCCTTTTGCACCTGTAAAACACCATACTTGGTATTCCTTGCCACGTCTCTCCAGTGCCAAGTCTCTCAACCTTGCAAACTGTGACTGAAGAGTTGAACCTGGTGAGTGTGCCCATTGACATCCTGGTGCTGGAATGAGCTTCTGCCTGCCTGCCAGGTGCTTGCTGCAGCCTCCTCTAGTGCTGAAGATCCAGGTAGAAATACTAAACATTCACCAAACTGACGTCTATGCAAAGGGTCGGTCAATTACTCAAGCTTATTCAGGGTGTTGTAGTACAGTGGCTTTGTTGGAGAAGCTGACTTTTCAAGGTAGGGGGGAGAAGGAAGGTCTCTGAGCTTTCCACAACCTGCTTAATAATTTGTGCTTGGTAGGTCACTTTAAATCAGTTTTATGTATGTGCTGTTCTGCAGATAATAGGAAAACTTTTGGATACTCATGAAAGTAGCATCTAGTAACTATGTTTTGAGGGGTTTCGATTTTGAAGCAGCTTTGAGCTGTACAAGCAAGAACTTTGCAGCAACAGTCCTGCCCTGTATGAATGCAAATAGGGATCAAGGGTTTAACTCGCGTCAGAACGTAGCAGTATGTGGTGTGCTAAATCTGAAATACACATGTTGAGACAAATCCTAAAAGACCAATAACTGTTTCAAACAACTGCGGATTCTTTAGCTCTGGGAGCCAAGTTCCAAAACTGAAGACTTTTCCATTTTGAAGGAAATAATATTTTTAAAAGTGTTGGGCTTATATGATTGCTCGCTTTCAACGTTTTCTGTCATAACATTGTTTTAAGGTGGGTTAACAAATTACTGTAGCTTGGAGGAATAAAAATTAGGTAGAACTTTTATGTTAAAAGACTCTGTTGCCCTTAGTGAGCATGTAATCTTGTTCTTTGAGGGCACTTGTGGCAAAATTCTTGTTTTCATTAGGAGAAAATAGAACATTGACATTTCAATTGCTGTGCCGTCTGTAAGCATTTCAGCATTTTGCGAATTTTGTGAATTAGCAAATCAATCAAAACTGTTTTCAAATATGCTAATCACTTGCGTGTCATGTCATGATTAACTAGTTCTCAGTATTCTGTACCTTTGAAAATGAGTCTTTAAACCCTAAACTGCAAAATTAAAAGGTACATGCTGGAATGAGTTAATCGCTCCAGTTCTGTGAAGAAAAATTGTTAGTTTTTGAACTTTCTGCAGTGTCAGGAAGCCCATATGTTCAGTAGAAATTACTTAAGAGAACATAAAGAACTGTTTCTAACACACAGAATTGAGCACATTTCAGTGTGACCACTTCTCTGGTCTTTTCACAATTGGGCAGCATGGTGCTGTACATCTACCTTAATGCCTTTGTATACTGCATATGTTTTTATTTGAACCTGTGCATAAACACTGATCTCAAAATTCAGAATGAAATAACTTTCAATATGTGGTGTGACTGATTTTTGTCATCCAACAGCAAGGATGTCAGAATGAATGCTTCTACTGCAATGCTGTTTGCTTTTGTGTAAGGCAAGTATTGTCTGAGCCTTTATAGAACTGTAAAGTACAGTTTGAATGTGAAAAAATGTCAGCTTGTTATAAATGGCAGCAAATGGTGCTGATTATTTTACCTTTGACAAAGTGGAAAATTTAAAGGTTGGTGTGTCCTATTTTATTAATACAATAAAATTTTACAGTGTTGTTCTGGGCTTAGATATATGTTCTTTAGTGTTTATTATCCCTCAGTTACTGTAAAAATTTTGATTTGAAGTCTGGCATCATTGTTCAGAATGCTAATTCAGGAAATTAATTAACATATGAAAGCAAATTCACATCCGTTTGTCTCTATTTCTTTCTTTACTCTAACCAAAACAAAGTTGATGTTTTCTTGTAATATGCAAGAGTGATGGAATGCAGAGACCATATTTTTTATCATTTAGCACTAGTTTATAGCTTCCACAGACTTGTCCTAATAATGAAGCTATGAAGGATATGACAAGAATGGTGATATTAAATTTCTCTAGACTAAAAGTAAATTTTTCCATTCTGATGTCAAGAATGTAGAGCATCTGGAATCTGCAGTGCAAGTAGTTCAGTATGGGAACACTTCAATCAGTTGCTCAGCCATTCTCCTCCTAGGAGCAAGCAGCCTTCTACAGAATATAACACGATGAAGGAAGCAGTTTTCTGGAACTGGAAAAATTCTTTGTCCCGTAGTTCCTGATTTAAAAGCTTTCCATTGCTGCTCAGTCTTAAATCTTATTGCATGTGCCAATTAAGCATACACATTTTAAAATTTGAGTTACCATTATTATACACTCTGTTATTTAGATTGAATAACACTAAATTGTATTAATTAAGCTTAGGAGAAGCTGAAGATACTCTCAAGACAGGAACTGCTTAAGTGTGTTGAAAGGACAAATTGAAATTTATCTGTTACCTTTATAAGCAGGGACAATGCAGAGTTTTCAAATGTAGCTGGATTTTCCCTTTAAATTATTTCCTTAGTCCAAGCTGGCAGAATACAAGCCTTATTCTGCAGCCATTTTATTTTACTTGCTCTTGCAACAAGTCCAAAATCTTCAGATAGTTTCTCTATCAGTGGCAAGCTGTTGTAAATTTTATTTTTAGGTTACATATGTGTATCAGGATTATCTGCATGTCTATAGTTTATATGGACTGTTTCTGTTGGCAAGGTGATGTAGTCACTGGGTTTTAATTCCCTGTGTCACTTCTCTTGGCTGAACTAAATTTCATGAGAAGTTTATTGTATGTCCAGTATTAATTTATTACTTCTAAATTTCTTTATTCTTGAATCAGGCAATCAGATTTAGTAATTATATAAGCATCTTCAAACAAATCATCCCTCCCACCCTTACAGGAGTTTTACAGTATTCTGATGTGCAATGCTTGTCTCCTTTTATGCATATTTCCATGCTATAAGCTTTTACTTAGCTCAAGTAAGTGTGAGATACTGTACCTCATTGCTGTACGGGAGTATAAATAGCAGCATGCTGGTATCTAACCTGGGGTTGTGTAGCCTGGAGAAAAGGAGGCTGAGGGGAGATGTTACTTCTCTCTACACCTACGTGAAAGGAGGTTGTAGCCAGGTGCACACTGCTCTCTTCTCCCAAGTAACAAGCAATAGGACAAGGGGAAATGGCATCTGGCTGTGCCAGAGGAGGTTTATATTGGATATTGAGAAAAATTTCTTCCCCAGAAGGGTTGTTAACAGGCTGCCTGGGGAAGTGGTGGAGTCACTATCCCTGGAGGTATTGAAAAGATGTGCAGATGTGGTGCTGAGGGACGTGGGTTGGTGGTGACCTTGGCAGTGTTAGGTTAAGGGTTGAACTTAATGGTCTTTACCAGCTGAAATGATTCTATGATTGTGAAACTAGGAGCTCTCATGTTTATCTGGATCTGACTCCTATTACTGTCACTGAGTTATGTGACCTTGTTTAAACTAGAAGGCGTCCTTTTTCCCCTCCTGTGTTTCGATGAGTTGGGAATGTCCAGGGATGATGATGTGATGTGGGGTTTTTTTATCCCAAGTTGTAGAACTGACCAGACGTACTTCTTTTATAACTGAAAAATAGTCTTGCATTTCCATGTTTAAGCTCATTGTTAATTCTTTTTTGTGTGAATGCTCAGGTTTTTGGGGACCTTCGAATAAATACTCTGCTTTTAAAAATGGAAGTAAATCAGTTTTTCTTTTGTAAGTCATGTTTACTTTACTGAATTCTGACACCTGAAGCATTTTAATACTAGAAAATCCCAGTGGGCATGGGCTTCCTTTTAAATTTAAAAGCTGGTTGAATTTAGGCAAACATGACTGAAAAAAAATTACAAGAACCTGAGTAGAATAGCAACACTGTATAATTTTTTTTCTAGGCAAAACTCCTTACAGTGTTGCCAACATCAGGCTTTAAAAACCACAAGAATCTTTTTTTTTTTTTGGCTTTTCAGGATTTTTTAAACACTACTTCTAGATACTTTTAGAAAACTTTTGGTGTGTTGGTTTGAATTGGGGACATCTTTAAAAAAAGTGGGCAAAATACTTTTTTAATAGGAGGCCCATACATGTCATATGACTCAAGGAGATGGGACTTGCAGAGAATTGTGAGACTGAGGTGAAGAGCACGACTGGCAGCCTGAGGACCAGCAGCAGCTCAGCATTCAGTTCTGAGGTGCTGAGATACACCTTATTCCATAGCTTAGGTGACGAACATGTGTTTACCATAGTAAATTATTTTAAAAGCAGTTCATCTGAATGTGGGGGTGTGCCTATGACCTTTTCAAAAGTGAACTTTTGTTTTTAGAACTGATCAAAAGTGTTCAGTGTGGCATCACTTCAGTCTTTATAATTGCTACTGAAAAGATTTTTAAAAAAACCTGGTTTCAAAACCAGTGAGAAACTTGCATTGATTTCGGTGGCCTGGCTTGCAGAACCACTAGAGATGCAAGCTGGAGTGTTTGCAGGAGCTTCGAGGTTGGGCTTAAGTAGTCTTTCTGTTAAATTTAGATTATTTCTATTGCTGCATGGCAGCATCTCTGTACAATGACACCATATAGGGCTGTGGAGATTGGAGCTACTGCCCTTCAGGCACTGGAAAGATGGATGTGACAAGTTACCAGATCTGGTAATTTAAATTAGGTCAATGCATAGTTGCCAGTGTAGTGGTTTCAGCTGCATTACCAGCATACAGTAACTTGGCAAATTATTTTGTCCCTACATTATTTTGGTTTAAAACCACTTTCTTTTAAATCATATTTGCTACTAAAATCATATGTTCACCATTTCTTCACACTACAATGAATAAGAACCACACACTTTGTGAGAGACAACTAAAACCTCATGTTTTAGTTGGAGGGGTTTGTGTTTAAAAAAACTACATACTATTTTTCTTCATCTAAAAAATGTGAATGCCATCTGAAAATTTTGGATATCATAGTACTGAGCACCACAAAAGGATAAGTGAGACTTGGTAAAGATAAGCATTTACAAGTGCTACCACCTTCTGCTGCCGTTCCCTTCTCTTTGGAAGGAGGCTATAGCTGAGTCAGATGGTCTGGAATTATGCAATTTTAACTGTAGACCTATTCTTTATCTTTGTCTTCTGTTCTCCCCAGCTAAATACCCCAAGTGATTGTCCTGCCTGATTTTCTTCAGCACACTGCGGGGCGTAGTCCTCGGGTCCCGGGGCTGTGGAGAAGGGCTGGATCCTGATTTACCTCTGGCTGAAGCTATAAACACTGAACTGTAGAGCCATAGCAGGGCAGGATTATAAATATATCCATGCTATTGCAGAAAATCAGTGACTGTATCATCTTCCTCACTTCCCTAGAGGTTTGCATAGGTTGGGTGCGTTGCTGTGAAGCTATTAGTAGCGCACTGGGGATGTGGACCCCCGTTTCCTTGGAAGGGGCAATTCAAAACTGTGTCAAGTGAAACCCACAGACACTTGAATTGGATGGGGAAACACAATGTGTGTAAGCACCTGCAGGGTTAGCTGGGGAGGGCCGGCAGGAGGGATTTTCTCTGGGAGTTCTGTGCGTAAAACCTACATCTCATTATGGGCAGATTCAGTCTCACCTTGCGTCTCTACTGTAATAGCTAATCCATCAGGAAACATGAACTTCCATTTTATTTTCACTGGGGACTTAATTATCAAAGCTTTGAGGAGCAATAGTTACAGGGATAGAATAGTTTTATAGTGGACTTTATGTGAAATTTAAGCAGCACTGATGGATCAAGGATAAAAAAAAAACAACTTGGGCTCTTATACATCTCCTGTTTGAAGGGAGTGGCTGAAGTGAATGTTTTCTTTCTTCTGAACAGCACACATGAATTGTTCCTAAGCAGCTATACTGTAGTGTAGGGTTACACTAAATTTCAATTCAATTTTTTAACAACCTTCAGATTATTCTGAGGTAAATGTATTTGCAGTAACAAAAGTGGCTATGTGCAGTAATATAAGGGTAAATACAAAGAAATATTTTAATTTTCTAAATGAAAATGGGTTTGAAGCATAAATTGTGTTATAAAAGTAATCATTTTTAGAAGTGCTGAAGTTCTAATAGTCTGGAAAGTTGAAGCCAAAAAGTCCTGTTCAGACTGTGCTCTGGGCGTCAGCTCAATCACTGACTGTGTCTTACTAGGCAGGGCACAGCGTTCATGTTCAGTCTGTGCAAAATCATGGTGGTTTGAGTTACATCCTCTTTTTGCAGTATTTCTGGAGCATAAACAAGAACAGATTCAAATAAAAGCAAGATTTGAAGAGAAATGAATATCTACCACCAAAAACTTATACCACAAAAAGAATGTATCTGGAAGGAACTTTTTTTTCCAGAATATTTTACTGAAAGGCAGTAAAAAAACCCCCAAAATTGTTAAATAATCGGATCCCGAAGGTGCTGTATGTAATTTTGAAAAGGATATGTAATGCCTGGAAAGGTGAAATTATGTTTACTAATAAATATTGTAAATCATAAGTTATAGGGAGATAATAGGCATAATAACCATGGGTAACCTATTACTTACAGCAATGTTCTTTACCAGTAGATTATCTTGTAAATCTGTCCTTGTGATGAACAGCAGCACTTACTCAGACTAAAAATAATAGCAGGACCGTGTATCTTGGATCCCAGGAGACTACTGGTGTTTTTGTAGACAGCAGACAGGAGAAAAAGGCATTTTGTCCTTTTTACCCCAAGTAATCCCACTGGAAAATTAAACATGTGCTATGAATTGATATCAACTCATGCCAGGTTACCTCCCTAAAGAGGGCTGCTGCAAACACTGTTGCTACATTTCTTGGACAGCGGTTTGATGGCCTGTGTGCATGATGGATATTTTATGCTGTACGCTACTGTGGAACAGTGTGCTACTGTCTGCCCCTCGGAGACCGCTGGTGAGGTGTGCCACAAATAACTGGGAACAGCAATTGCTTTAACCCTACAGAGAATCTCAAATACCTGCAAATTAAAAATGTGATTAAAATATTTCTCTGCACGTCTGTCTGGGAAAGCTGTGTTGATTTTGTTTTTGAAGGCCTAATCCCGCAAGACAGAGCGATTCCTTTTGTCTTGCTGTGGATTCCTCCTGAACACGGGATTAAAAAAAATAATAATTACGCAATATATTAGCAAGAAATATTTAAAGAAACCACGAACTCTTTTTTAATGGACCACCCTATCCAGTTTCTGTTCTTTTAAGGAAGTTTTTCCTATTCATGACTCATTTCACTCTTTGGCTAACATCAAGGGAAATGGAATAACGATTAAGCAAAGGAATGCATGTTTTTTTTTTTTTGGTTTTGTCCTTTTTTTCAAAACCTTTATGAATTTTCTGTATAACCTTGTGTAAACATATATGGATGTAGAAGCTTGACAACTGTGACAAGGTAAAAAGTACGGTGCTAATACTTGCTTCTTAGTAATTTTTAAAAAATGTTCCTTTTGGTTCTACAAGTTAATGTTTTGCTGGATACTCCAGACTCCTTGTTCAGTTAAAATGACATGCTCCAGGCAGCCAATTACACAGAACTGTTAAGTGAAATTAATGAGATCACCCCTAGATTACACTTTGTGTTTTATTTTCATTTTATAGGTCTGTACGAGCTGCTGGCTGCATTGCCAGCCCAGCTGCAGCCACATGTGGACAGCCAGGAAGACCTGACCTTCCTCTGGGATATGTTTGGTGAAAAAAGCCTTCATTCACTGGTGAAGGTAAACCACATTTAAGTCAGATTCTCTCTGAGAAGAGCATATGGAAAAAAGTTTTGAGCGCCATCTAGTAAACCAGTGATCAAACTGTTGCTCAGTGAAAACAAAACAGCCTTGTTTTAACTGTGTTTCTGTCAGGGGTGGAAGTTGTTAAATAAGATTCTACCAAAAATACATAGATGATTTCATTTAAGAGTGATGTTTTGGCAGTGTAACACTAATGCAGCAAACATATGTTGTTTGCCCTTGTTTAGTAGAAAAAGAAAAAAGAGTACAAAATAGTAGCAGGAAATCTGAGACTTCTTTACGGTCAACATTCAAGACCTGGAGTTTAGCTTAAATAAATAAATGTTCACAGCAAAAATTAGAAGGAATATATTTTCTGAGGTCAAGTATGGCAACAGTTCAGTAGCCACATTAATTTAAAATAATTTCCTTTAACGAAGTCAACTGAAATTCTAGTAAGCTGTTTCTTTTATTGGCTTCCCTCCATTTAAAATTGTGTTTTGCACATAAATATGTTGGACTAAAGTAAAACCTAAAATAAGTTTGGAAGAATACTTGAGTAAACTGTCCTGCTATGAAAACGATCAGCAACAAGAAATCAAAGAATGCCATGGGACTTTGCAGAGCTACCCTGATAATGTTAAAATTGCTTATAGCAGAAAAATGGGGCAAATCTGCTGGTTACAAATGTTCCACTCCTACGAAATGGTAAGTATGTCTTCAGGTCTCTACTACAGAGCTAATTCTAGCTGGAAGGAAATTCTGAGGTCTCAGATGAGTCATTAGGTGGTAGTGAATATATCCAGAATCATGCATAATTGAGTAGTATTTGTAACCCTTGTCAGTCGTTGACCTAGGGGGAGCTTAAAATTGGCATTATTTTGACGTGTTTGAGAGTCATCTTTTCCCATTTCTTTCAGCTATCTTATTCTGGGAAAAGATATAACAATGTTGATACTTGGTGAAAACTATTTTCAAAAAAGCTGAAAATTTACCTATAAAAGTAAACACAAGTACACTCTGGTAGTCGACACACAAAAACAACAAAGAGGGGAACAGTGTTTGGCAATACTTCCTTGTCTAAAGAATTTAATTGAAGTTTCTGAAGTGCAGTAATTCCCAGACTCTGTACTGCTCTGCTGCGGCCATTGGTGCCGGTGGTTAGATCATCGCTGCAAGGGGAACACCAGTTGTTTCTCTAATAGAAGCTAACGGTGGTGTGCATCGAAGCAAAATGTTAGGGCAGTTTTCTGGTCTGACCCAGTACATATCACAGAACCTCAACTTTTCATTTCTGTGGTGATCCGGTATAGAAAGTAGGTCATAAAGATCTTTCGAGAGGTTATCTGATTCATACCCCTGCCCCAAGACAAACGTAATGGTACTTGCTTGACCTTTAACACGTTTTTAAGAGGAGTTTTTCAGTATTCTATGAAGTTACAGGGAAGGCAGTCCATAGTTTTTTGGAAGAGAGCTGTAGAAGCAGAAGAATGAACCCCATCTGCCACAGTTTTTTGCCTGTTACAAGGCTTCAGAAGTGCCAAATCTTTCTGGGTTCTGGTGTCTTATTTGAAAGACTGTTTTTCTTAGCAATAGCTTCTTAAAGTCAACTGTACTTGCAAAGACAAATGTTTTTAATTCCTCAGGCAGAGAATGATGACAGATATTTTGTAATAATAATAAAAAAAGCACTAGTTTAGAGCCAAGGATGTTGCGATCCTGTTATGTGTCAATTTTGGAAGAAAATGAGCATGAGTGTATTACTAATTAGGCACTAATGTTTCTTTGTTTAAGTTAGACACACTGCTTAATACAAATTTCTAAGCTGATCGTCTTACCCTGCTGTATAATAATTTCAAATATTGGAAAAGAGCTTTTTTCCTAAGCTGTAAAATGGGTAAGATGCTCCAAATTGCTTGAAAGGTTTAAGTATAAAATGAACTTTTTGCTTTTTCTGCAGATACTCTGTTTTATGGGTATTTAATTGTCATAGGTTTTTTTATATATAGTTGTATACTATGGCATATGGTTTGCTATTCTGGCTTTCTTAATAGTGAAAAGAAAGAGGAGGTGGAAAAAAAGAAGAAAAACCCACAAAAACAAGCCCCAAACCTTGTCTTGGAGCTCTCTTCATTCAGTATTGTTGGACAGAAATCTCTTTGTGAACTTGGATCAGCATGAGCTGTTCTAAGAAGTCAGAAATGGAAAAGTTGTATTAGATCATCCAGTCCATTCCCCTGCAAATACTGGATTGTTCCCTACAGTACATTCCTATTGTAGTAAGTAAAACCAGCAAAAACTGATGCAACTGTTCTTGCTGTCCCTTTTCTCAATAAAGGAATCTGTTGATTAGATTTTAGTTTGCAAAGTATAGAGAAGAGGGAACCCACAACTGTTGTTGACAGTTTGGAAGAGAAATCTGGCTCTGGGTAGCGAATGTTTAAATTTTCTCTGCTTCCCTCAATTTGTTACTTCCTTGTATTATTACATGACTCTCTTAAGTTCTACCAAAAATCTTCAGCCATTTCATTACTTGTTATATAGCAGAGATCTCAGTAGTCCTGTAGAGATTTATAGAAAAGAAGCATAAAGAAAATAAATCCTTCAGGGTAATTATAAGCAGTAGCGTAGCTGAAACCTGAAATAGTACGTACAGAATCATAGAATCTCCTGAGTTGGAAGGGACCCATAAGGATCATCAAGTCCAACTCCTGGCTCCACACAGGGCCAGCCAAGTCAGAGCATGGGAATGAGTGCAGATGCTTCTTGAACTCAGTCAAGCTCACTGCTGTGACCACTTCCCTGGGGAGCCTGTTCAGTGCCCGACCACCCTCTCGGTAAAGAACCTCTTCCTACTATCCAGCCTGAACCTCTCCTGACACAGCTTCATGCTGTTCCCTCCGGTTCTGTTGCTGGTTGCCATAGAGAGGAGATCGCCGCCTGCCGCTTTGCTCCCCCTCATCAGGGAGCCATAGACCACGATGAGGTTTCCCCTCAGTCTCCTTTTCCCCAGGCAGAACAGGTCGAGGGACTTCAGCCTCTCCTTGTACGACTTCCCCTCTATGTGCTCTGCTTTTTGGTAGAACAGAAGGGATAAATAAAGATCTGTTCTAACAACTCTTGTAGCTTATTTTTAGAGGACCTGCAAGAATTTCCATGTGTGTTTGCTTGCTGTTAGCACACTGGACACATATTTTACTGTTTGTTTAGCTCCAAGATGAAGCTTGCACCATTGCCTTAAACATTTCTGGTTGTGGTTGTAATGCTCAAGAATTAAGTAAGCTTATCTGTTGGGCTGCTGCTCAAGGATTTCTTAATGAATTGCATTGTACTGATTGATTTTGGCCAGCTCCAAACATGCACAGTCTTTTAGTACTGTATTTCGTTTTATGAAAGAAGCAACAGCAAGTGGTGGTGCTATTCCTTTGATACGGAAGAGCTTGAACCTTCAAAAGGCAGTATGTGGCACTAGGAAAGAAAATTACTGAAAAAGTAAGGAATATTTCGTTAATCCAGTCTGGTTTTTTGGGGGGGTTGTTTTGTTTTTAATAAATGCATTGTATTTTGGTAGCTGGCCCTGCAAGACCTTAATTTGTGCTAATTTTCTATTTGCTCCACCTGGATATGACTTGTCTTGTTGAAGTTCTGAGAAATCACTTTTATTGGCTAATGTTTCTCCATGTCAATGGCTAACAGCTTTTTCTAAGAAATCTAATATCTAAAAATAGAACAGTGTAACTTCTTTGGCATGTAACTTGAATCATATGATTAAATAGCCTAAATTTTACAGTCATTGTGGTGTACTGGAAATTTACAGTGTGAAGACTCAGATTTTTCAATATATAAATGTAAATGTTTTCAGGCTACTGTGGTTTCTTTGTTGATAATGAGAAAAATAAAGATAGCATTCAAAAAACAGGGAGCTGACTAGGGGAAAGCAAAAGGGATTGATTTTGACACATGCTTATGGAGTTAAAATCAACGATCTGCAGATGATGTGCTAAATCTTTAGTCTGGACTGGTACAATTTATAAAACTGGTAGCTTTATAAATGCTCTTTGAGTTTTTACCAGAGCTTTACTCACAAGCTTCATGAAAAAAAGCTGTTAATCTGTAGGACTAATGACTTTGCATCTACAGTGCAGAATCAGAGAATGTAAATAAGATTTCATGGCTTGTTTTATGTTAGAGGATACGCTAGTTCATAACTGTCCAGCTTTCATCTGGGGAGAGCTATGCAGGTTCCTTTGGCACCCATGGAGGGGTCATATGGTGCAGCTTCCCTTGCCTTATGATCTACCAGACATTCTGCAGCCAGCACTGCTGCACTGATCAAGTGCATTCACCTCCCGGTCGTGCACCTGAGTGATGACTGCTGCTGCCTGGGCATGGGCTCAAGCACCCCTGCATTTGGATTTTCGCAAAAGAACGTAGAGGAAATGGACTTCAGATTATATGAGTTGTTCTGATGCGTTGTGTGTGACAACCAATTGTTCTGAACTCGTTTTGAACATTGACAGGGGTGACCCACAGGCAGGATGGTATCTGTGTATGTACCAAAGGACTGAGAGGGTGATGCTGGCTGGGGAGGATGTTTTAGTGTAAGACCTGAGCGTGGCACAAACAATACAGAATGAAGGTTGGAGACTGTGCTGAGATGGAGTTGACTTTCTTCATGGCAGCCTGAGTATTTAATGTTGACTGCTTCCACACTTTTGAAGCTGATATTGAAATATTTTTTTTTCTGAACATAAAAAGTTAGTTACTTTCTCATTGCTATGCTCTTCATGTACACGTTCTCTAGAAGTAATATTTATACAGTCTTTGTTGTTTATTGTTGGACCTGCCTGATTCCTCAGGTCACAAGAATACTTTTTCTCTGTTAACCATAATGTTACATGGAAGATGGAGAGAGCAGGATGTGTTTGTGAGGGGATTTTGATGACTACTGTGCTTGTGCCTGGTAAGGCTGAGAGGGGTTTCTGATTCCATGGCAGACAAAACCAGCTACCTCAGAAAGAGCTTGGAGGAGCTGTGTTGCCCCAGAGCAGCAAGCCTGGAAATCACACTAGAAGAGAGACTGGGCATTGGTAGACCACAGGTGGCACCTAACCTCAAATCAAATGGAGGGAGTGTGTTGTGGTTTTGGGGGAAAGCATTGTAGAGTTGGAGAAGTGTATGGACCACCTTGGAGTGGGTGGAATTACTGAAACTGATAGCTCATTTACTAAGGAGTTGCTTTGATACTTGAAGTCCTTAAGGTTCTTTACTGCTGGGTTCTCAGCCATATTTACTTTTAAAAAGCTGTGCCTCCCCAGTAAGTGGAACAGACTACAATTCTGTAAATTCATGTGGAGGTCTGAAGTGCTGTTTGCTTTGGAGATGGGAAAGAAATGAAGGAAAAGGTGGTGTGAGTAAGCACTTCCCACCTGGCCATCTGGAGGAGGAGGTGTGAGTGTGGTGGTTGGCAGCTGGTAGCAATTCATGGCAATGAAAAATAATTGTTCTTCACGCTCTAGAGGAGAATCAGGCAACGTTGCTTCTTACGTTATGGATTACATCTTTCAGTCAGAGAAAGCACACAAAACCTCCCCATGGCGAGGGTGAAGCGATGGCTCTCATAATGCAGACTGTCCAAACGATGCGCAGGCGTGGTCCGCAGTGTTGGTTTGAAAACTGCTCAGTTTCTGGCAAGGAGAGGAGTAGCTTACTATAAATGAATTCATTAACATTGAGGCACAAGATAATAGATGGTAGTTACTTGTAATTCTTTACATCCAGATCATTGTAGATTTAGGAAACCTTCTGTTTGGTAAGGATGTCTTTGTTGAAAGAGGCCCATGGTGCAGTCTTGCCTGAAGTCCTTTTGACAAAAACCAGAATGTATGGTGTTTTCAGCCCTAGAAAACTATCTAGCAGTAAGGTATGTATTGACAGTACTAGGATGCCAATTCGGCAAAGAAATATGAAAGCTGCATGGAGAAAATTTAAGGCTTTTAATATTCTCTTGCTGTCTGGAGAAGAAGCTTGGTCTCCAGTGAATTTTTGAAGCCTTTTCCTTGAGTTGTATGTTAAGAATGTATATGGAGGAGTGCTAGAATTTCAGTACTCTTCTCATCCAAAATATTTGTAGGTTATGGTCTAATTCACATACTGAAATATAAACTTTCTACGTGCTTTCTGCTTACCTGAGGATGAAAATTATTGAAAAAAATACTACTTTGTAAGAAAGCCTCTTGATGACTGACAATACTTGTATTTGGAGTGATTTGGAGTAATTTGGACTGACTGCATTTGTATTTGGAGTAATTACCACTGAAGCAATGAGT
This sequence comes from Laterallus jamaicensis coturniculus, assembly GCA_022605575.1. Taxonomy (NCBI): domain Eukaryota; kingdom Metazoa; phylum Chordata; class Aves; order Gruiformes; family Rallidae; genus Laterallus; species Laterallus jamaicensis. Next base: position 2,978,450 of record JAKCOX010000072.1, on the reverse strand, counting down.
CATTTTGCTTCCATCAAAATTATTGCATTGAAAAAGAAGTGTAATGTAAGGTGTTATTCCTTATGAAATGCCACATAAATTTAAAGTGTTACTTTTGAAGCCAAAGTGATTTTTTTCTGAGACTTGCTCAATGGCCAGCAACTGAAATCTGTGAGTAAAGAGATTGCTCTTAGCTGGAGGCAGTCAGCTGCCTTTAAACTTAATTTCCATGGGAACAGCGACCAGATTGATCAAAATAAGGTAATTGAAGTCTTATAGAAAATAGTGCAGGATCTTTACTTTATTCAGGCTGATATTGTTTCTGTGGAAATATTAGGGAAAAGGTAGCCGGCAGCCAGCATTGAGCAACTTGCTTCTCTTGTTGAGATTTGGGGGGGGCTTCTGGTTGATGTGTATGTTGAACCCTTTGACTTGTTTGTGCCCTTATTGTATAAAAATGCAATACATCAGGTAGCAACTGGGCAAAAAATAACAGATTCCTGTCTGAAAGCATAACTTTCCACCTGTTGTAACGTGTAACAGGTTTACTCCTTCTGTTCCAATTAAATACAAAAATTGGAGGTTAGTGCAGATGTGGTGAAATACAGATTCCATGTGATTGTTCAGCTAAAAGTGTTTGTTATAACTGTAGTTAGTAGATCATTTCCTAGGAAATGGACAGCTATTGGACATAAATAATAGCTTTCTCCTGATGTCTACTGAACGGGTTCTCCTGTGGTAAATACTTTCTTGTTTTTTTCATCTGTTTTTATTTTGTGCTTTTTGGTAGAAGTTGAAGTGGATGTCTGGTGTTAACTTCTTTGTCAGAGTTTGGTCTGTCCAGCATCTTGTGGTTTCTACACCAGAGTTGCTAATGTGTTTTGTAATAGACACTTGCAACTTTTCATCTAGATTTTTATAAGGACGTCTTGTTCTTGTCATCAACTGCTTCCTTCAGCCCACTTTGTTAAAAATAATAATAACTAGTCCAATCAAAGATCAGTTTCCAAAGTATCAATTAAATTTTCTTGTTAACAGTTTAGTCTCATAAAAGCTGTAGAAGTTGGGTTGATATCAGAAGTCTCTACAAGTATGGTGTACCAACAAACTTTTGAAATGAAAAATAATGCAGATAAGCATAATGCAGAGGTGTGAAGTGTTGGTCTATGACTATTACTTGAAACTTGTGAATAAATCAGTGCTTTGGAATGTGAAAAAACTTTGGTTTAGGTTGAAATCCAGACAGAGGCATTTTTTTGGATCAGTGGTAATTGATTTAAAGTTTCTGCTGGGAAACCTCCAAAGAGTAGCAGAAATTCAGCCAAAATGTACTGGATATAAAAGTAAATCAATCCTTCTAAGACAAATAGTTTGTAATTTCATTGTTGCTGAGGGGGCAGTGGTGACAAAACTGGCACAACAGTTTGAAGAGAAGTTTTAGAACCCAAATCTGTGCTCGTACCCAGATTTTTCATGCCTTATGAGGCTTGTATGGTATTTATTTAACCAAAGTGATAGATTTTTTTTTCTCTTCTACAATACTGAGGCCAATCAAAGGTCTCGTAAGCTGTTCAGTAATAGTAGTCTGATAAATCCAAGGATAATGTAATATTAAACTGTTTTTCTACAGTGTTCTTTTCCCTTGGACCAGAGGTTCCATGGCAGAACATGTGAGGGAGTGCTTAAAAGTTTTTTTGTTACTGTCTCGGACTATTTTCCTTTAAAGAACAGAAAGTCATAACTACCCAAACAACCCTCTGCAATGTAAAAATATTCTAAGAGCTAAGGATGGGATGTGATAGTTATAAAATCTTTCTGCAGCCTGGAAACTGATCCAGTAGGATTTATTAGAAATATTTAAAAAGCTTGCCGATGTTTCCTACCAGCAGATTTTGTTACTGTGTACATGAACTTTCCTTCTTTTTTTGAAATCTTGGTTGTGTCAGTTCTCCAGCTAATTGTTGTGAAGTTCATTTGTAGTGTTCAGTAACATGCAATATTACTCCTTTGCATGAAATACAGGCATGCATGCAGTTTTTAACATCTCTCTGTTCCCTTTTCTTTCTTTTGTGCTGCCTTCAGCACTTCTCTAAAGAAAAAAACCAACAAACTTTTTTCAGTCATCTCTCTTGTAAGCCTCTTTTTCCTTTTTAAATCATGGAAAGAAGAGAGCAACGTAGTATTCTCCATGTGGGCTATTCCTGGAGGCTTACAGATAGCATTGTTTGTATAGCAGGGTTCTCTTAACCACACGTTGTTTCTCTAATACTGTGTATCTTTGTAGAGTCCTAGAGTCCAGTACTCACATTGCAGGTGTGGTGATGACAGAGCAAGTTTGCTTCAAACATCAAGTTACGCTGAGAGTCATAGTATGTAAGTGCTTAATGTACTGGTGCTATCCACATGATGCTCAGTCACTGCACCGTAATCAGTATGGTGCTGAAGAGCTAAGATTTAAAAACATGCAAAGCATAAGCCTTACTTGTCTGTGCAAATCAAGGATGAGTAATTTACAATGGGCAGTTGCTGTAACTTCATTCCACCTTCAATACAATAGCAAAACTTAAGATTTTTCTGCAGGTTCTCTTTGACTTAGCATCTCCAGTGTGGTGACATGTAGCCACAGAAACAACCATGCTAGAGAGACAAGGGGTTTGTGCTTTTTTTCCTCCAGCTGAACCACTTCAAGGTACCTGTGGTGTAAAGATATTTCCTGTAGTGACAGTTTCAAAAACACTGAATTGTCTGCAGTTAGAGCTGTCTTGGATGTGTTTTCAGAAAAACACTGGTGCCTCAGTGGGCCATTCAGAATTGCACACACATACATTATTGCCATGTATTTTGCAGCTGTCTTTCCCTGCTTCATTAGCCTTACTAAGATCTGGGTTTTCCCTTAGTGTGTCCTCTCATGTATGTCTGCAGGCTTCTTGTAATTCTCAATTACTAAGTAAGGATTGGATTAATTTCTTGCCTTTTAGGGAAATTCAGACAGTAAGTGTGTAAAGGAGAAATATTTGTATACCATGTTAATGTTGCCATGTAAATTTCTAGTGAAAATATTACTGACTTTGCATGTATTTGCAAAGTTACACTATTTCATTACATGCGAACGAGATGAGATATTTAATCTTTTATGTTCCATCAGTACCCAAGTTTAAAGGTATTACGAGAACTATCTCAGGTAGCTACCCCAGGACTCCACTCTCTGGGCTGCAGAAGCCCAGTCTGGTGGACTGAGAGATGGATGTGGTCGTTGCTGTTCTCATTTGTAGGTCCAATCAGTAGTGAGACTGAGCACCTATGTCACTAGCCTATCTGGCCAGAAAGGCTACCACAGGAAAAGCAGTGCCTTTATACCCATCGTCACCAGTGGCACCTGTATAAACAAAAAGGCAGACAGCCTGGTTCCACTTCTCCTCTCCAGCTGATTTGGGCTGGGGTTCACAGCTAAAAACACACACCTTTTTGCTCTCTAGATTTCTAAAAACCAGCACGTTTACAGATTCCTCCAATACCAGCATGGTCTCTTAAGTGCAACTGAATAGCCAGGTCTGGACCCTGTGCCCTTTACCCAGCCGCTGGTTAAGACCTTGAGCCCTTCCAGATATGGGTCTCCTCTTACTTGCTGGCTACTCCATCTTAAAGATCGCTGGCAAAGTACATGCATGATTTAATTCATCAGGGAAAATCAAACGCGCCCTACTCCCATCAGTTACTGGGCTTGGCTCTCACACACACAGACATACACCCACCAATATGCACAGAAATAAAATAATAATCTGGTTTGATTTCTCAATCCCATTTCTTATTTTAATTTCATTATCTGTACTTTCACTCACTGTACTAGGTGCACTAGTATGCACCTCCTGATGGATCAGCTGGTTAGCAAGAACACGTTTCTGCTTTAGAACCATTTCTTTCAGAGAAATTATGCCAAGCAGGCACTTTGTCCTCTCCCCTTCAATTTTAGGTTGCTTTTCTTCTGATTTCCACCCTGCTGCCTCTCTCCTTGACCCTTTCTCATAGACCTCTGACATGAACTCATTGGTCCCAAGAGGAGGAGATTTTGAGCCTTGAAGCTACGGATTCTGTTCTGCCCCAGTGGTTTAGGTACAGTGTGGTCCTTCCTAAGAACATTTTTATTGAGTGGTGGGGATGGTGTGGGGTAAGCAGTCTTGTTTTGTCCATTGGAAAGTAAATCTGGATTGTTTCCTTTTCTATTTCTGATTTTTCTTGTTGGCATTTGCTAGAAGTCACAACCTGTACAAGTGCTGTAAATTACTCACAAACATGACTTTGCCTTAATTATATTGACATTAGAGAGTGTCATGGTTTAGCCCCAGACAGCAGCAGAGCACCAGGACAAAGAGTTAAAAGAAAAAGATGACGTGCCAGCTATAAATGATGGTGATTATATATGGGATAGCTTCAGTACTGCTTTACATTTAGTATGGTTATCATCTTCATAAACTATCTTGAATTTTAGTGTGCTTTACAGATTGCATTTCATGGAAAAGAGCAGGTTTTGTTGAGATTTAGTGATTAAATAATCCAGTAATGACACTACAGACATACATGGCTTTAATCAGAGTCAAACCATAAATCAGGGTGCAATTTTGAATTTCCAAGTTTCAAATATTCTAGGAAAAAAGTAACCCATGATTGTAATCATGTTAATCGGCATCTGAAATACTAAGCTGGTCATGTTGACATTTAGTATGTCATTAAAGGCTAACTACAAATCATACCATAGTGCATGCCAAGCAACAGAATATTTGTAGTTGAGAGCCTGTGCTCTTTCATCTCGAAACATCCACTTTCTACCAATTTCTAACTAATTCTACCTAATAATCTGACCAAGTTTTATTATTTGTCGTCTCCCAAAGGGGAAGCAATATTTAGCTCGTTGCATATCGGGTAACCACTGAGTAAGACCTATCGGTTGATCATCATATCTTCTGTTCTGCTTCAGCTCTGTGTCTTCTGAGTGTGTATATTGGTCTTTTAACTTACTAGAACTGGATTATTTTCTATTTACTTTTCTACTGCTAAATGAATTTTTAACATACAAGATGCCTTTAATTCCCTTTGTGTTATGTGCATTTATTCTCCTTATATTATTAACACTTCCATAGCCATTTTATCATGGCTTCTCTATGGGGATATCATGTTGGTTTTTGTGAATTTCAGCTTTTCCACTGACTTTCCAAACCCTTAAGGATGCAGGTATAAGTGACCTCTCATACACTGAGGTTGATGATCTGAAGATGGATACAGTTGGAGAACACTTCAGTGTATTTCATATGAACTAGGGGAGCCCAACTGAGTTAAGCTGGATCAACATTTGTAATTTCTGGTTCTATCAAGAGTAAATTGCAATTTTTGCACCACCTAAAAGGAAATGCATTGCCTTTTGGCTTTGATAATTTCATAACTCATCTATGGCATAAAAATGTAAAAAACCACCCCATGCTAATGATACTGCTTGTATTACTTAAAATTTTGCTGATTTCATATTCAAATGCAGTGTAAATCAGGGTAGGTCATGCTAATGCTTTTCTTGTATCCTACTTGAAAAGGTGGGGCCTGGGTGGGCAGTGCTTGGAAACTCTCTGGAAATCTCGCACCATCCTGGTAGTTGATACTTTGGCATTGCTGGTCTGTGTTTCCATAGGTCATTACTTTTTGAAGAATAAGATTGCTGAACTTATTTCTGTATTCTTTTTTGTAAAAGTGGAAGTGCCAGTACAGCTCCTTTATCTTTGTTACTGTCGTCTCCTCTGTCATTAGGCAATTTCTGCTGTTTTCTACCAGCTTTCCAAAATGTAAAGATATGGCATGGTGTAATCTTGTGCACCTGTACAAATACATTTGTGCTACTCCTCTCAATAGAAAAAGAAATGAATATGTTTGCTTTCATTTGAAGTTTCCTGTAAAATGGGATTGCATGTTTGGATGATTTAGTGCAAAAGCCTGACGTGCAGTGGTCTGAAAACGGACAGGGAAATGGCAGTAAATCTCTCCTAAATTACTGCATTTTTTCCCCCTGATATTTTATCATTATTTTTCATACTTCTCTTTATCCTATAACACACATTCCACTTAAGTGTTGGTGTTTCTCCGTCCTCTGTGGGGAAGGTTGAGAATTAGTGTTATGCATTAACACTGTTGTAGTTATCTGGTTGTACTTGTGGAACACTTTACCTTTAAAGCTTCTTTCTGTCCTAAATAAAATACAGATGCTGTCTTAATCATTAAAAAAATTTAAATTCTTATTATAAATCTTGGGGTTTTATATATATTTATTAGAATCTCTTTGTTTTGATTTCACTTAGTTTCAGTTGTAGCGTGGCACCTGGCTATACTGTGCAGTCATCAGCATCTCCTGTTCTTAGTTCTGGGACTTCTGAAGTCACTGCAAGTCTCTCACTGCTGGCTTTTACTAATCATAATTGCACAACCCCCCCACTCCCTACCCCCCACCAAATTTTCTCCTTTATTTTTCTATTTGTCTGAATTTTTACCTACTTTTCATCATTATTCCCCAAAACAAAAATGAAACTGACTTTTTAGCTAGTGCCAAGTGTAATAGGGAAGCACAGAAGATCATCCTTTACTTGATCTCTATAAAGTGATTTTTAATTATACTATTTATTTTTAAAGAGTTCACAATTTTGTATCTCCATATTAAGTTTAGGTCAGGGATTTCACCAGAGATGGGTCTGTCCCTCATTGTCCAAATTCTGTTTGCTTGGTTATGATCTGTTCGGAGAGCTCTAAGTGGCATTCTCCCCTTTCAGAACCAGGGGAAGTCCTAAATGCAATAAATTACTATAGTTAGTTCTTAAAATCTGTTTGTAGTATTGGTGACCTTTTTAAAATTAATAACTTTGAAAGCTTTCAAAGTATGGAGTCTGTCATTTTTTCAGTGTTTTGGGTTGTTGTCCAGTGTTTGTGGCACTCTGATCCAGTTTTAGCAGAAGTTGTGTTTACAGCAGAATTCTGCTCTGACAACAGAAGCCTTCAATAAAAGGGATTTAAAAAATTATTTGCATACTTCAGAGTAGCTGCTTTAAAAGGGAGGCTGGATTTTTCTTGAAATGCATGATACAGGAACAGAAGAATAAAAATACAGAAAATAGTACTTACATTGTAATTGTGTTTTGCATGTGTATGAATATCTAAAAGGTATCAATACATTTTCATACGTATGCACATGCGGCTTTCAGTGTCAGTGCAATTTATAGTATAATAACATAATGCTATGAATCAAAATGAGTTTGGGGTTTGCTTGGGTTTTTTTGGTGTTTTTTTTAGAAAGTGAATTTTATTAATTACCTTACCTGTGCTTTAGTAGAACATGTTCCCACTGAATGTAGGAAAACCTGACAGTGAGCTACGTATTTCTCATATTGTATAAATTGTACTGACCCCACTAGATGGTGCTAATTGATAAATGTATGTCTGGGGTGTGTGTGTGCGTGTGTATATATGTACACACAATTTCAACTCAAGATGTCCCTGCCTGTGATTAAATTTGGGGGTTTGAATGGGTTAATTCTGTATCATTGAGCCATATAGAAATAATCTCTTAAATATTATTAGGAACTCTGGGAACCTGAATTGGATCTTGGGCTAACTTGCCTAGAGTCTGTAAGCATGGTGTTTACTGCACTAAGCAGCAGTAAACCAAACTCTTCGTGATTTAAATTTAGCAGGTTCTGCCTGAATAGCGAAAGTGAAAAGGCACAACTCTGTGCCAAGATTTCTCAGCCTGTATGCAGCAAATCCTAGGGTTTTGTCTATTTTCTTTAACGTTTAACTGGCATTTCTGTAAAATCTGAGTTAAGCAGAGAATGAAGTTTGGTGGAAAAAAATAATCTGACAAGAAGAGCAGTTTAGCTTTCCATCATGTTGGAAATCTGTTGACTTGGTGAGCAGGGTTAAGAAAGTTCTTCTGTTTGGAGTTGTATTGTAAACAGAAAAATGGAAATCACTTGATTTTGGAAAAATATCTGGGAATCGGGTTCTGTATAATGATGTCAAAGTAAAGATCTCAATTCGAATTTGTCATGAGTGTTTAAGAACTAGCATCATAAGAAATGAAGATTGCAAAGCAAATTGTTTGCACGTAAACAATACTTGTGGGCAAATGAAAACCTTTTAATGTTTCTGTAAGCGTTTGGGGTGTTTTTCTGAAAGAACAGGCGTTTCTTTAGAAAACTATTAAATCTAAGCACATAGATGTTTTGTTTCGAACATCTAAATGAAATGTTGTACTTAGGCAGCAGGGAACTTGAGACTGCCCGGTCTTAGTGTGCGGTGCTGCTTTCTCTTCTTAGCAGATTTCCAGAGACAGCTCTCATCTTTCAGTTCGGTCTCACTTTAAAGCTGCTTCTTCAGCTGTATTTATTTGACAGAGCAGGACTGTGCAGTTGTTCATTTAAAACATGTCCCAGTCGCTTCTTTATTTGAAAAAGTGTTCTTTTCTTTAAAGAGTGCCATCTCCATATTCGTAGCAAGATACTTCTTCAGTCCTTTAATGCAGACACTGGGAATTACTTAATATGAATGGGAACTAATAGTGGCAAAAAGTATTGTAATTTTGTGTTCGAGTTCACTTTATGGCTCTTTGCTAATCAACATACCAGCATAAAGCACTGGGAAATAATGGAAAATTGGGTTGTGGGTTTGGTTTGGGTTTTTCTTAATTGCTGAATTAGATGATCAAATTTAATCACAAGACATGAAGGGGTAAGGTTTGCAGCTCTCGCTGTCTCTCAGCAATAAGATGACAGTTGTTGCTGGTGTATGTTGTGCTTAGGAGGACTTCAGATAATGATAGCTTCCCAAACCCTATCGGTCAGCTGTTGACATGGTCTTTGTTCCTTGCATTCTAGCTGCATCCAGTTGGTTTCTCTTTTTTCAGTTTATGTTTAGTAATATAGTAATTTTTTTCTCTCTTAGATAAACTTTTTCTTTGAAATACTCAAACCTGATATTCAAGAGCAAGAAAAAATATTCTGTAGTACAGAAAGCTGACTTTTCTAAGAAAAAAGACCAACTTCCTCTTAAATTAATTTTTAAATTTAAGCCTTAAGAGGAGAAACACTTTTGTGATGTATAACAGTATCATTATACTTGCACTATTGGAAAAAAGTTTGTCATAAAGCCAAAGAAACTTTTAAATTTCTTAAAATCTGACCAATAGGAACACTTGAAGTTTTGAATTTCTGATGGTTTAGATCAATCTGTTGAACAATTTGTTACACATAATGCTAATTCAAATTTGCTAGGCACACATTTTGCAAGTCTTATCTGAAAAGGAACCATCAACAAGTGGGGAAAATAATGGAAGATTTCCTCAAAGAAAGAAAAAGTTTATTTTTGGAAAGTGGGATTGAAATATTGTAGTAACATGTATATTTTTTTTTCCTGACCAATCTGAGTTCATTAGTGTCTTGAATGAAGTAAGTTCTAACTCAGGTTTGGTATTTAGAATCATTGTAAAACCATCAGCTGTTTGATCGTTGCAGTAAGGATGATTTCCATCTGTATTTAATTACAACTGTGCAGCTTTACTGAGTGCTGGATCTCAAAACTGAGGGGCTTCATTCAGTGAGAGTTGCAATTCCTTTCTTGCATACATGTACTATTCTTTAAGTAAAAGTATATTTTAAAAGTTGCTTAGAAAGACATTTTGTTTGTGTGACAATTCTATCAGGAAAACCCTGGTATCTTAAAATTATTGCTATCTTAATATCAGTAGTTGGAAGACCAAAACAAATTGAAACTTATAAAAATTTTCTTCAGCTCAGAAATCATTTTAGTAGTACTGGCTTGAAAAATTAAGTACATTTTATGTCTCTGACTAGTCCTTGTCTTTGTTTTAGTGATAAGGAAACATACTTAGTTCCTGTGGTAATGTGCTCTGACATCCTTGGATAAAAAATCGTGTCATAAATGTGAGCATTTTATACTCTATATATGACTTTGAAAGCTTTGAATGTGTGATCAATTTGTTATGTCTGCAGTACTGCACAGAAGTATTTCCTCAGGTCACTTATAAAAGCATAAGTAGAAACTTAAATTATACTGAGAAAGAGATAAAAGTTGTCTTTAATAGAAGATTTGGTCCTCTATGTTCTGAATGATGAATCATTATCATTATTTTGATGAAAGGAAGAGAGAAAAATAGACCTTGAATTGCTTTTTCATTTAAATCTGAGTGTTTGCTGAAGTAAAAATACTGGGGTGGGTGCACAAAGATAACCACTGAGTGGGAGTGTATAGTCAGAAGGGTGAAGAGACATAAATTGGAAAGAGCAGTTTGTGACCTGGAATCCAGGGTTCAGTATTGCTCTTCTGAATTTTTTCCCTCAAACTTTTACCAAATTTGAGATGTTTTTGTACAGGTCAGTGTGTGCTGTTGGAGAAAAGAATTGCTATACTTTTATTTTAGCAAATTCAGATTGGTACAGTTTGGACTGGCACTTGATGGGTTTACTGTGCAGATTTTGTTTATACTTGTAAATGCATTTTTGAAGGGTAGGGCTCTTTCAACATCCATAGACTCTAGCTTGGAGCCTGCCTGTTTCAAAGTAGAAAAAGCTTGATGTTGTTCTGTTCTGTTCAAGGAGTTCATGTCCTTAGCTCACTCAAGAGAGTGTTCTTTCAAATTTGGAGTTGTTCTGATGCTCCTTCCTTTGGAAATGGGGTTAAAAGTACAGAAAAACAATGTTGAAAATACTGTATACAGTAGCCATGTAGGCTGTTTGGCTCTAAAGGGGCAGGGAAATTTATTTTGGAGCAAGTGCAACTTGTTTGGCTTTGGTCTGAACTTCCTTTATCTACCTAGGGACCCTCTTCCTATAAGCAAAGTCATCAAAACCTTTTCTTATTACTGAAAAAAAAAAGTATATTTGAATGAAGTCTGTGAAATCTCATATAATAGGAGCTTTATTTTATTTTATAAGGAACAATGAATTCAAAGTGAAAAGTGTTTCTTATGGAAAAATAAACATTTTAAGAAACTCTGCAAGGAATAACTGGGTTTGTAGCCAGTATTTAATCTGTTTTGCTTAACATTGCAAAAATAAAATAGCTAATACATTAGTCTTATTACCATATGCTTTCATACTCATTCAGACCAAAACTTGTTTATTTATTCTTGAATCCTTTCTCTTTTTTTTTCTTTTTTTTGGTGATACAGACTAAATATAATAAATCTCTGCAGGATTAAATTATTTTTTTAAATGCTTTTAAAAATGAAGAAAGAAAAAGGGCAGCACCTCATGGGGTAAGATCTCAAGGAGTTAGAATAGCAAATAAGCATGTTTGAGTACTCTGCAAATGGGAATGCATTAAGAAATTAACATTTAATGTAATTGCAATTTTAATCTTTGAGCACTTGAATAGTAATTATCAACTGTATGGCATGCTGTTCATTATCAGTAGTTAAGGAAAAAATGTATTGATCATAGGCAGATTGCAGGTACAGCCACTAATTAAGTAGACTTTAGGAATTCTAGGAGAGCAGTGGTTAGAATGATGAGAGAGCTGCTAACCATGATCTGGGGGGAAGGTTGAAAGAGTGTGAGTTTATCTTAAAAGTGACTTGAGAAGTACTGAAGTTTTCACATTGAAGAGGCCATGACAAAATTAAAGCAATTTTAAATTTTTTTCCAGAATCAGATGAGAAGTCAGGAAATCAGTTTACAGCAGCATGCAAAATCCAACACAAGGCTGTTGCTCCTATGGCTGTAGGATCTCAAAAAAGGGCTGGGAGCCAGGTTAGAAGGTTCTCCCTTTCAGGCAGTAGACCAAATCAAACGGTTTGATCCTGTGTGTTGCAGGGATGCCTGGTTCCTGCTGTGTGGAGGTGTCATGCCCATTCTGAGCATGGTACTTCCTCTGCTCACACCCTGAGGAACTGCCACAAAACTGTTGGCAGAATAGTTTCATGAGCAAACCTTACCGGGAGCATTTTGTCTCACTAGAAATCTGTAGAACTTATCTGTGGTTACGTGGCTATGGGCAGAAGGGTTCTGACAGGGTGATGTGATCATCAAATTTCCACATTATCTGGAACCTTCAGGATTTATCTGTTCCTTTCTTCCTGATAAAAAAGTCTGGTCTTCAGCCACCCCAACAAGTCCCACAGCACCCAAATGAATTTAAATATGTGTCACACTGTTTTCAAGGTACTCACCTGGTCTTGCTTTTAACCACATGTTAAGCCATGAAATGCTACTTGTTCCATTTTATGGATAGAGAATGGACGGACTGTCATTCAGGAAGGTGGTGGTGAAGCAGCAAGTTGGTTGCTCACCACATTATAACGAACTCACAACCTAGAACAGGTTTAAAATGACTGTGTCTGATTAAATGTTACTGCTGGACTTCCCTGCCAGTAATCCCACCCTTAGCTGCAGCCACCCTTTCCCTTCTCTACTCAACACTGATAATAAAACCAACCTCACCAGTCCTCCCTGTTGGGTGCCTTTTTTCTGCATTAAGTCTTATTGACAGGTGAACAATGGCTTGCTTACACTGTGCTCTCTAGATGAGAAAAATTGATTCTCTGGTGTTACAGCTGTTGGTGTGAAATGTTCCAAATGAATTTTAATGGCTCTTATCTCTTTCTTTTGAGCCAAGGAGAAGGTATGGTATACATGCACAGTGGAGGCTTTTAGCAGTTTTCAAATGCTTTGGCAATAATAGAATGAAAACAGGAAATTCTGAAATTGGAAATCTTGAAAGACACAGATGTAGGGCATGGGACACAGGCATGCAGGTGTACTGTTCATTAAGGGCGCTTGTTAAAAATGTCAGTAGCTTGATACTTGAAGTACTTCTTCCAATAAAAAAAGAAATGTGCTGGGGAGGTGAATGTAGAAACACATAAACTGTACCTGTGTCCCCATATCATATACAGCACAGAGGTGCAAGAGCGGGATCACCAAAATCACAAACTGCTCACTTAATGCCTGTTTTGGTTTTTTAAGAAACAAAAAGAGCAGAAGAGCTGTGTTATCATTTTACTGTAAAAACCCCATCAAGAGACGGGTCCTTACAAGCCCAAGATGTTGAATAGATCTCTTTCAGGCAAAATCAAGTCTGACAGTGCCCTCCTGACCATGCCAGATTAGCAAAGCCATGAGACTGCCTCAAGTAAAGCCTCACATGCAGGTGTCTTCTGCTGCCTTTCCTGAAGCATTGCATTTTCCCTGTCGTGGTCATCCTCCTCACATGTTGTCTGCTTGTCAAGGTCTATCAAGGGTGACAGACAGACAGATGAGGTAATAAGGCACAGTGTTAAATGATTGAGGAGGAAATTCTGAAACTGCAGATTAAAAAAAATAAATCCACAGAGGATAGGGTTTTACTGTACAATTTACTACAATGGGCAGTAAATTGCATTGCAATTTCTGACTAGACAATAAAAACTAGTTATTTCGCTGGAATGACTAATAACTCTTGTGACTTGAACTCTTGTTTGGGCTCTTTTTTGCCCTTAATATTGATTTTGCCAATTGAGAACCAGTTGAGAAGGGCTGCCTTCTTTTCCCACAAGGTTGCTTGCTTTCATTTCTAGCATGCTGTGCTGCTTCTATTTGCTTTAACAATCTAATGCTTGATAATTGCCATCACTATTAACTGGGTGCTTCTCTGGTAACAACTGTCACACGGACAAGCACTCCATAACCAAGTTCTTGCCGAATCAAAGTTTAAGCAGCAAGTGCTTGTTGGGAGTGTAAGTTGAAGCTGCAGCCTCTCCAGGCAGCACTGCAGATTTGTGTTGATAGCACCTGATTTAAAATAAATGCTGCTCCAATAACTCTGCAAGTTTGTAGATAACACACCATTGTATAATTTTTAGAAAATGCAGCCTGACAAGAAAAATGCCTTTAAATGTGATCTAATATAACTCTATTGCCACATTTTGTAACTTAGAAAATTACTGTAATTGTGCATATGGTTCTGAAAATTTATTTCTGAAATTGCAATGCAATTAGAAATTTCTAGAGGAGGTTTTTTTTAATATAGGGTCTTCTGAATGTGGGGCAAAGGATACTTTAAGTGTCATCCAGCATAATCCTGGATTCTTAGCAAGCTTATCTTTAAGGGCTGAACAGATGCTAGTGTAGATTTAGACTGGACATAAGGAACAAATTCTTCCCTGTGACAGTGGTGAGGCCCTGGCACAGGCTGCCCAGAGAAGCTGTGGCTGCCCCATTCCTGGCAGTGTTCAAGGCCAGGCTGGGTGGGGCTTTGGGCAACCTGGGCTAGTGGAGGGTGTCCCTGCCCATGGCAGGGAGTGGGACCAGATAAGATTTAAGGTCCAACCCAACCCAACCCAACCCAGGGATTCTGTGTTTGGTGCCTGGTTTATATTCTTTTAACACAAAGATTCTGATCATCTCAGAGCACTTTGGTCTTAGTCGGGATGTTTATTTGTTGGCTTTTTTCAAATAATGGCCTTAAAGTATGCACATGACCTGAATAAGAGAGTGTATTGGCAGTTTCTTTTGGTTCATGTGTGCTGCTGTAGCATAAGAAACAAGCTCTGCAGAAATTCCATCAGTTTTTTACAACTTTAGGATTTTGAGGCTTCTTTTCTGTGATAGCTGGAATGTTTCCTGCAGTGTTGACATGAGTTGACATCTAGCCCCCTTTGGAAAAGCATGATGTCATATGGTATGGAATATCTCTGTGATCAGTTGGGATCAGCTGTCCCAGCTATATTCCCTCCTTGCCCTTTGTCCGCCTATTTGCAGGGGGAGGTCAGAGAGAGAAAGGGAGAAATGTTTGATGCTGTGTCAGCACTGCTCAGCAATAGCTGAAACATCGGTGTGTTACCAACATGGTTTTGGTTACAGATGTAAAGCACAGCACCATTTATATGAACTTAATGCTTCTGCTCTTTGGAACAAGGGCTTGCAAGAGAGAATTGCTCATCTGTTGATGAAAATTTTGCTGTGGAAAATTGGGCCAAAATTGAGATATCTGAATATCTGGTTTTACGTTTTCAGAGGTTTGCTATGAGACTGTTAACATTCCCTCAGAAGCCTTTGTACACTGTGCAATCAATTTATATTTGAGGCAATTTAGTATTACTGTGGGGAATGAAATTCTCTCAGAAAAGTTTGAGTAGTTAGCAATGATTTGTGCATTTTTATTTTGTTTTTTCTAAAATACATAATGCTAAATTCTCAGCAATATTCTAGGCCTCTAACTGCAATTCAAGTCAATTGTCCTGAAGAGAATGATTTAAAGGCTGTACGTGTTTGGAGAAAGTCAGTTTTCAAGACACTGCTTTGGGTGTTTGAAATGAGTTGGCATTTGATTTGCTGCTCAGTTTTCCTGCATCTCATGTGTTCATTGTGCCATATTACTGCAGAGTTGTTAATGTATTCAGGCTCCTTATAATACCAAAGCTGCAGTGGTAAGTACTATAGGAAGGTTTGTGAATAAATTAATAGTTTTGCATTTCATCCATATTTCTTTGTTATGTAAATAGGCTTACAGACACCCCCTAAACAGTGAAAACAAAAAGGCCCTTTTGTCTGATACAGTAGGGTTCTGGGAGGAGAAAAGGTGGGAAATTAAAGGTGGTTGACACTTGCCTGAACATGAGCCAGTAGTGTGCCCAGGTGGCCAAGAAAGCCAATAGCATCCCGGTCTGTATCAGGAATAGTGTAGTCAACAGGATCTGGGAGGTGATCTTACACCTGTACTCACCTCTGGTGAGGCCACACCTCGAATACTGTGTTTGGTTTTGGGCCCCTCACGACATCGAAAGACATTGAGGGCCCTGGGGCATGTCCAGAGAAGGGCAAAAAAGCTGGTGAAGGGTCTGGAACACAAGCTTTATGAGGAATAGCTGAACGAATTGGGACCATGAGGCTGATGGGAGACCTTACCGCTCTCTACAACTACCTGAAAGGAGGTTGTGGTGAGCTGGGGACCAGACTCTTCTCACAGATAACTAGCAATAGGACAAGAGGGAATGACTGCAAATTGCATCAGGGGAGGTTCAGATTAGAAATTATGAGAAAATTCTTCTCAGAAAGACTGGTTAGGCATTGGAACAGGTTGCCCAGGGAGGTGGTGGAGTCACTGTCTCTTGGGTGTTCTAGGAAAGGTTAGATGAGGTACCCAGGGACATAGTTTAGTTAGTAATATAAGTGGTAGAGGGACAGTTGGACTCAATGACCTTGTAGGTATTTTCCAACCTTGATGATTTTGTGATTCCATGATAATATTTTAATTAAAATGCTACACTGAGCAAAATATGCATAATCTTTTAGCATAGATGATAGTATGCAATTACAGCTTGTGGATGATTTAATGGTTATTTTCATGTTTCATTGTAGCCCATAATTTCTTTTTTCTTTCTCATTACTTTATTTTACCTTGACTCAGAGTTGTTGGTGAGAGAGCTCACTGTCTAAAACCCAGAGTTAAAGTAGTACCAGTAGTGATCTAATGAAACCCTTAATTCTCATCTTGAAAGCTCTCTCTGTGTAAATGCTGGGGCTATTCATAAATGTAGTCTTTGCTGTCATGAGTGCCTTGGAATGATTTCTTTTGCTCCAGATATTACACATGAAACCAAAATTAGCCCTTAACTTGCCTCACCAGTTTCTCTTTTTTCATTCTCTTCACCTCCCGTGGCTTCTTAGTGTAAACACGCTCCTCTTTGTAGTAGCATCTCCATGGCTTGTGGGTGCCACTAGTGGAATCAAAGACTTTGTTTTCTTTTTGCCAAATGGTAGGTGAACCTGAAACCTTGGTGGACAGTTAGCAGGTTCTCCATGTAATTCCTTTCATTATTCATCCCTGCAAGTGACTAAGCCAGTAAATACAGAAGGTGCATGGCTTTTGACTTCAGACACATTTGTTGCTACATTATGAAAAATAAAACACAGAGCAGTTCACAGAATCACAGAATGTTAGGGGTTGGAAGGGACCAGTTAGGAGAGGTATTTTGCTTACTGTTAGGGACTTTCTACAACATCATACTCAATACCTGTCGTCTTGATAAGTCTTGGTGCTTTTTATGTGTGCGTATGTCTAATTCAGTGAATTTTTCTAGTTCAGTTTTCTAGAGCAATTTCCCATCTTCTCCACTTGTGCTGCCTTGATTTGCATCAGCAGTCCAGTAAATGGGATGGATTCCTTTCTGCCAAAACTAAACAAGGAGATTAGCTGCTAATGGGTATTCAGCAGATGAGACTAGACTAGGTTCATCCAGACTAAATCACCAGAAATGTATAGGGTGTGGTGATTAGGTCCTCAGTGCCATTCATTCTAGTGCATCAAACAAAGATGGTGTTGCATGTTTCCATGCACGCACGTAATTAGACAAATTTTTCAGGTACTTTTAACTGCATAATAAAGGATATATCAACCAGTAAAATCATACCCACACCAGGTAGGTCCCTTCTGCCTGAAATAGTCTGTTTGGTTCTATCATCTTCTGATGAAAATAGTCCATTTTGGAGCCCTATCTGAAATTTCCCAGAAACTTGAAGGATAACTTTCAAAAAGATTGCTAATAAATCTTGGACCTCAATGCCAATACTAGCTACCCTTTCTGTAGCCTGGGATGTAGTCTGTACATGTAGTCTATTGTTCTGTAGAGCCTTTTTGGAAACAACTTGCTTACATAACTATTTCATAGTCAACTAAATACCAATAAATTATCCTTGTATTAAGGGGATTCCTTTCCAAAAGGAGCAGAGGTACTGGAAATGTCTGATACTGTTCTGTGTACATGCTTGTCACCTTCCTCTGTGTTGTTTTCAGCCATCTGATACTGAAACTGTACCTGAAAATAAAGAAATCTAAATGGGGAAATTAAGCTTATTTTGTAGGATTCTTTACTTAAGATTTTTTGTTTTCTGACTCAGAAAGCTCCTGGTGGGTTTTAAAATAGTCCAAACTGGGGACACTGCAGAAAATGTATTTCTGGTATACTTTGTTGTAGAAAGCTTGATTCAATCTCTGTGGGAAAATCCAGAAACAATTTCCCTTGTCTACAAATGTGCCAAAAATTTATAAATTTGCAAATTACTATTTCTCCCTCTTGAGGCATATCTTCACCATCGATTGCCAGTTTTCACAGAACCTCATAAGTCTACACAAAGTACCCTACATTGAAAAGGATAGGTAGTCATAAAGAAAAGAAAATAAACTTCAAAACCAAAACCCTAGCAACTTAGTCATCTGTTCAGCAGAACAGCTTTGTATGTTTTATTTACCCTACATAACTCTGGCTTTAACAGACTCAGTCTCATTGGTGAAGAGATTTTCAGGGTTCAAGCTTGGCGCTTACATGTCAGAAGAACTTAAAACAGGCGTACTCTATTTTCTACTTTTCGAGCATGATACAGTTCTATATCCTCCATACATTCCATATGTTTCTACTAGAGAGAATGCAATAGCATTCAAATTAGTGCACATCCAGTGTAGCCACAGAATAGAAGAGAAATTTACTTTTTTTATTAAATAGAGTTCTTTAGAACGCAGCTCAGATGAATGGTTGCAAATATGAACTGGTGTATCTTGAATAGGTAAATGCTTTCTCTTCTACAGTTTTGAATCCATTCTCATATTTCTCTCTAAGTATTTCAGGATGGTTTTAATTTCTGTTACAGTTCAATTTGATTGAGTGACATTTGCAAAGGGGTAAAGTACTTACCCCACCTTGTCTTGTTTTGCTCTCCAATTCTGTGTTTGCCCAGCTTATGGTGTCCTCAGTTTGATCAATGTGGTCACTTAAATTAAAATTAAAATTCTACATGTGTAAGAATTTAATTTATGGAATATAATGCTAGTTGTGTACATGTTAACATGATTTACAGATTGCAGATTTGGGAAGATAAGTAGCTGAAGGACAGCATGTGGAGTAGTTGCCAAAATGTTTGGCTTTGTGCATTGTAGTTTTTCTAAAGGTGGTAGTCATAAAATCCAGCACCATGAAGTCTGGGAAATTCAGAGACTATGTGATAAGACTTTTAAGTGTGCTCTCTTCTTGAGAGGCCACGGAGATGACCTAGTCCCCAGTGGCTAGGGAAAGCCAAGTGCTGTACCCGTCTTCAAAAAAAGGCCAAAAATACAATGTGGGAAACTACAAGCCAGTCAGCCTTACTGTGATCTGTGGGAAAATCATGGGCCAGGTCATCTTGGAACACATTTCTGGACACAGGGAGAGAAGTTGCCTGAAAATTCATTTTTGCATCACTGAAATTTTTGCTTTGTCAGTTGAATTGCACCAAATCTCATGTTTTACTGCATTCAGGAATTTATTCTAGATAAGTGCTCCACACGCTATGAGTACCTCAGTTAACCAGAAGTTAGAGGTAGGCAGTGACTGTAGGACAGCAGTAGGAAGTAGCATTGTATTTTACATATGATAATTTTATACTGATATGAAAGGTAAATCTTGTGTTGAGCACAGCTTTGTGCACAGACCTGTGCTTTCAATTTTTTTTAAGGCAAATCCTTGAAACTACAAAGAGATGGAAGACACACGGGTCTTATTAAAAAAAAATCCGCTAATAAAAAAAAATTACTATCTATTAAATGAAATAAAATCAGATACTTAAAAAAACCCCAACCAACAACCAAAACTGAAAACCAACACAGCACCTCTGTTGCATCTCAATAGGAAGTGTGCCGAGGTTGCAGTGTGTGTTACCATAGAACAGGTAATGTTTATCCCTAGAGTCACTTGTACCACTACAGTAAATTGATAAAGCCTCCAACCTGATTTAGCCAAAAGTAATTCCTAGAACTGCCTGGTAATAGTTTCTTGCTTACTTGGTTAGCTTTTGTTGTTTCCTCCAGATTTGGTTAGGCAGTTACTCTTTACAACTCCACCATAATCAAATAAAAACATAATGATTTTTCCTTAAATACTTAATTGAATTCCAGTATCCACTCTTAGGAAAATAAAAAAATTGTTTTCAGTCATCTGCTGGCTACAGGTAGATCCAATAGCTTGAAGTTCACACTGCCTCCTCTTAAAATCTTATTTTTTCTTGCATGAATTTACTAATTTATAACGCTTTTCCAAAGATGGCTTATGCAAGAATGTCTTGGCATTTTTTTGGTTAGTAAGTTTTTTGTTTGGTTTGGTTTTGGGGTTTTTTTGTTTGGTTTTTTTTTTTTTTCTATTTCACTGGTAAAGACACCTGCAGGCTGTCCAGGGTAAAACCAGCTTCACTGACAATGGCATTTCTATTTCCTTTGAGAAAGTAGAAGGTAGCATAGGCAACTGCTTTTAACCTCAGAGTTGATGGAAGCTCAGCCTGGATAAAATCAAGATGTTCACCGAAGCAATCAAAGAGAATGATGGATTGGCGACTTCTTGATTTATTATGCCTTTTAGTTATTCAAGTTAACAGTCTAAGTAAATGACAAATTTTTGCTAAACTCAGGGAGCTGCAGCTCCTTGTTTTGTTTAGTTTCTGTGCTTTGTGAGCTAGAAATATGAAGTTTTCCAGTCATTTATACTTTTGGTGACATCCATTATGGATTAGTCTTACTTTGCTGGGTAAACAATGTCTATATAAGCCATGTAAAATTCAGACTCATGTTCTGGAGGTAATAGTGCTTTGCACTTAGTATCCTGATGAAGTGCAAATGCTTGCTGTTCAGAAAGAGTCGGTTTACAACTTAGCAATTGAGCAACTGTTGTCTTCACACTTCACCTTGACGTTTCAGATCTTCGCTGTCCTTTAATCAATGATATACGGAAATCCTGTTGAGATTACAGAGAGGAAGAATCAACCAACACTTAGGTCTTGCTGTGCCGTGTTGCATTAACTGTATGGCCTTTACTTTAAAGAACCTATAGTCTAAATGAGGAGAAACAGGCCTGAACTTAGTGTTATGAAGCAGCAGAAGATGAGAAAAATGGTACATACAAGTGTGACTGGCATGGCATTATCTTGTTTTGAGTGTAGTTGTTGGGAGTTCAGTTTGAATTCAAAAGAAAGGGCTGGGAAGAAGGTTGAGAGTGTCGTGGGCAGTGAGAGGAGTGAGTACTGCCAAGGGTAATAGTAAGTGGAGAAAAGCAAGCGTGGAACAGGAGGGAAGGCTGAAGGAAACAGTCAGTGTATAACATGTATTGACCCAGTCAGCACTGTTTTCAGTGTGCTAAGACCACCGGTTTGGTTGCTCGTTTCCTTGCTGCCTGCCATCCATCCCGTTCTTCTCACCACAGTGTGTCAGGGAGGAGTAGGGTATCCTTGGGGTGCCCATACCCCAAGGATGTGAAGGGCTCCTCAGCCAAGTCCTGAGCCCCATCCCCTCTGCCAGACCTTGTGTTCCCTTCCATACCAAGCACAGAAGTCCCCAATTTAGCTCCTTCTGCAACTCCTCCAACCATCTGGAGTCTATACCTCCTTCAGAGCAGCAGGACTAAAGTGGAAATCTAAGAATGGGGTGTGTTTGCATCCGTTCAGACTACTGTTGTCGCCTTTTTAAAGATTTTAATTACAATTTGTACATCTTTGTATATTTGGGAAAATAACGTAAATAACATTGCATGGTTAATATTGTATGCCATTCTGAAATAACTTTTGAAAAAACTTGTTAGGCTTTAAAATATTTCCCTCTTTTAAGCTTTCACACTGGAAAAATCTAAATTTTGCAATGGATGACTTGTGGGGGAGGGAAGAGGCTGAATGTATCAACGATGGTGTATCTTTCCCCCTTTTTAAAAATGCAGTGTGCTTTGGCTTTTTCATGTTGATAACTCCCCATTAAAAACTTTAAATGCTCCTAAATGACTTGAACTTGCTGAAGGACTACTTTTTTCCTTCAGATGTGTTAGAATTCATATTAGCACTAGTTTGCCCTTGTTTCTGAATTATTTTAATGACGGCAGCCGCTCCACCAAGCTGTCTGTCAAGATGTGGGTGGCAGGCTATTATTTCACTTCATAAATCATAATTTACAGGGTTTTTTATATCCATCTTGGGGATAAACACTTTATGCTTTGTGTTTTCAGCAGCAATATAAAATGTAATTGATACTTAAAGCAATATGTTGGAAATATGGACATAGAAAGCCGGGAGAGAAAAATCACAAATGTTTAGTTTTTCTGTGGGTTGGTCTACATGCTGAGCATTTTTTCCATCTGATTTCATATTCTTAGCACTTCAACAGAGGATGATGATGAATTACATGTACATGATTGCTGCCTGTAGGTTACTGTAAGGATGTTTCTTTAGTTACAGACACTCAACAGATCAGTTAGCTCAACAGGGTCATTTTGTACTGTTTCTCATGCTGCTAAATAAACCTATTGTTTTGTGCTATTGTCTTCCAGATTCATGAAAAACTGCATTATTATGAAAAACAGAACCCTGTGCCCATACTCCACGGTGCAGCAGCCTTGGCAGATGATGTAAGTGTCCCCCGCTGAGATCACTGGTACCAAGTCTCCTAAAAAACTGTCTGCAAGCAGAACTCCTCATAGTGCAAACATATGAATGTAATCCTCTGAGCTGAAATCATAAGAAGCTGCAAATGTTTCCAAAGGTGCTGTCATCACCGGGCTTGTTGCTGATATTACTTTGATTTTTATTCACTTGCCTGTTATAAAAACATTGCATCTAGATAGCCTCTTGTTCTGCTTTAGTGACTACGTAATAGAAATTACAGGTTGGAACTCTACTGGGAGGGGAAAAGCTGTCAACTGTTAGTGTTTTGAGAAAGTCACAGACACGAGGAATGCTTTGGAAAAATAAAGACAAATGAGATAGCACCACTGCTGACAGAACATGAAAAACGACAGATAATACTACAGAAACGAAGCATATGAAATGCCTGGGAAGGAGGCTTGCTTAAAAAAACCTCCCAAAAAACCCACCAAAAACTCTTTAAGAAAAAGTACAGTAGTGATTTATTGATATTGGAGCTTTCCAAATTACCTTCATAACCAAAAAATAAATTGTAGAAGTGGTGGGCATTGATGGAGTAGTTAATTTCCTGTTACTATAATTTTTATTTTAACGAAAAAATCCAACCTGACATTTCTTGCTCTTTGGTTAATTCTTGGATTCCAATGAATTGTGCACACACCTGTATAAACGATGACTGAACCTGAGGTAGACCAGGATAGAGAAATGTTTAATAAACTGTGGTTTAGGTGAAATCCAGAAATCTTTGTTGCAGTTGATTATCGCAAGTTGATTTTTGGAAAAGGCAGTATGTATCAGGATCCATTTCAAATACAGCATGTCTGAAACTTCACATGCTTTATAGTTGGTTTAAAATCTTAACTATCTTTTTATATCATTAATAGCTTCTGATTTCTTAATATTACAAATGTGTAGAAGTTATGAATTGAGAATTAGAACATTTTAACAAAAAACTAAATTAAACATACGTGGTCTATTGGAAAAAGGATATAATGTAATGTAATCATGTTTCAGTAGGAGGAGAACTATATCCTGTAACATACCAATATAATAATGCATTAGCTTTGACATCAGGCATATATTAGTAATATTTTTTTAACCTTCAAGTAGCTTTGAATAATGTTGATAGTAATTTTGAAAATTAGAAGGCTGGTTGAAATTCTCTTCATTAAGTTCTTGGTGACATATTAATAATCCTTGTTAACATTTGTGTTATGGATCTCTGAGCTAAAATTCTTAATAAGAAACTAGTCTTATTTTTGGATGCAAAACTTACTGAGCAATCTCATTCTTTGTTCAGCCCCATTTAAAACTTACGAGTTTTGGAAATCCCCAAATTAAAGTACTCTGTCACTCTTCAGCTGAGAGCAGTCAAGGTTTTTAACCCTATGTATGTATTACTACATATATACGGTAGGATTTTTAAAATATACATATGTTGGGATATGTGTGTCTCTAGACATCTGCCTACCTTTTAAGCACAGCTTCTTTTTAAATATCCTTTTGCTGGTTCTTCGTTTTTGCTTATGTGTAGCTGAACAGCTGGCTTTATGGGCACCGTCCCACAGAGTGAGGATGTCCTCTGGCAGCTGATGTCAGGCTAGCACACCGCAGGAGTTCCTCTGTTTCAGTAGTTATCAGCAAACTTTGAGGAAGTAAATTTACATCCAGTGAGGTTTGTAACTTAGTATTTCCTATTGGATTTAAAGCACAAAATTGAGGTGCTACTCATCTAACTAAAAACTGTTTAAGGAGCGTGGTTTTATTCTTGTGTTACTTCTTACAGCAATGTCAGAGGTAACAATTGTGGGGAGGGTTCTTTCCTAAACATTTTCCTTTTCCTAGCTGCCATGACTTTGCTCTCCTCACCCTCAGTGACTTTCAGGCTGAATTCTGTTTGCCTTTAATTTTGAAGCAGCAAAGTCTGACATAAGACTCCAGATTTCATGCAAAGGATCTAAACATTTCTGGCAGTATAGCTATATACTGCAAATAAGGCCTCTAGGTTATTAGAAAGACTGTTCTGGCAGAAGTTTCAGAACTTTCTCCAGAAGCTTTAAAGCCCCAGACCCACATCTCACTGGCCTCAATCCATATCGGTCCCTCTCTCTTGCTTTGTTTTCCCCTCTCTGTAGTGGCAGCTCTCCATAAAGAGCTTGGTGAAATGTTACAGTTCCCTCAACAGAGAATCGTAGGAGAGGTTTTCTGACAGTTTCTTGCAGGTTTTGGCATAAGAAGTGATTGGAACAATGTCAGTGTACCCAATCTAGTGTGCCTAAACATGGCTTTGTCTTCCTTCTCTTTCAATCTTTGGCTTCCTCCTCTTCTTCTTTCACAGGGCCTTAGTTGTACTTTTAAGACTCTTATGAAAATATTTGGAAAAACATTGTAAATTGTATGAGTGAAAACAGTTTTAAATTATTTGATACCTGAACAGAATTTTTCTAAACTATGAGGTTAAAACATTTGTTAAAGCAAAAAAAAAAATAAATCTTACTGTTCCTTGCAATTCTAAACCTTATGTACCTGCATTTATATTTGCACCTCCAAAGCAAATGCTAATTCTGCTGAAGTTAATAGATCTTTGAGCACAATTAATCTGAGAGAAATGCTGAAGCAGTTGTGCTTCCTGAGTGTTTACTAGACCTCATCAATGAAGCACAAATGAATAGATTTTAATCTTTAGTGATGAGTAGTACAAACTAAAGAATAAAAAGAGAACCAAGGAGAACCTGCGTCATATACCTGCTGTCATTCCCATCACAGGTTATTTTCAGCTTTGCAGAGCTCTTCTGTAGAGCATGCGGACTAGATTACAGTTAGATTACCTCAATGCTTGGCTTTATGTGCCCAAAATATTTCATTCTCACCTTTCCTTAGGGAGATCTTCTTCTGATCTTTCAGCGTTTAGAGACAAATATTGTTGAGATTAGCATTCATGTATTTGATGGATGGTTTTATCTATGAATTATAGATAAAAGGCTGTGGGACTTTTGGTGATGAATTTTTATATTGGTCTCGTTAACCCCATATTAATTGGAAGGTTTAAAAAAAGTTACTCTACCCATGTCTGATGTCCATAATCTAGAATTGTCTATTACATATAACTATGCAAAATATACTTTTATCCATTTATCTTGAAAATTTATACAAAATGACTAAAATTACTTGCTGCAAATAACTGATCTTTCTTTGAGACATTTTTATGATACTGATTTAATGCAAAGAAAAGAAGTGATTACCTGAAATCACGTTTTGGATTATGAGCCATGTAGCTTCAGGATTTTAAAACTAAAGTTCAGTGTTGTGAAATATGTTTTAGCTTTTCCTTCTTCTGGAAAAATAGTTTGAGTTTGAAATCCTGCAGTAAAATATGCCTCTTGAGTCCAAATTAGTTGAGAATGTCATGATAAGAAAAACTCAAGACATGAAGCCAAATAGCTGTGGGATTAAACATTAGACTGCTGCTCTATTGTTCACCAAACCACAGTTTTGTAGTATAACCAAACATAAATTACTGATCTTGTTGTTAGGACATAGTTTGTGCATTTTAGGGGCTTGAATTGCTGATGACCTGTTATAAACTATATTATGATTAACCCGCTTCACGTTTAACAAGCTCCTTCCAGTGTATGTGTAAACATAATAAAAGGTTCAGATTGCTTGCGCTGTAGGGGCACTTTGCTTTCTTATCCCGGTCCTAAACAGCACAGCTACTGTGGGTTTTTGGAAGCAGTGTGGATTTCACCACCTCATTCAAAACTGTTTTTTATAGACATTGTCAAAGTTTGATCCAGTCGTTTTTACAAGCAGTCCTTTGTCTGCACGCAAAGGACCATTCACTAAAATGAAGTGCTGGGATTTGCCCCCATCGCTATAAATCAGAATGTGATCTGGCTGCGCCTTTGCCAGAAATGATTACTTGTGTTAAACTGAGCCAAAAGGCCTGGCTTAAATCTGGTCCACCGAGGGCCAGAAAAAGAAGCACGGTGATTGATGGTGTTTTTCTTCATGCTGGCTTCTGTTTGAACACGCTGGAAAGTAATAACGTTGAACAAGATAGATTCTGGGTTGTCACTGATGCACTGGGTAAAACAAGGCTTTCCTAATGGTCTTTGTGTTGATTCCATCTCCCACCCAGCTGGCTGAGGAGCTGCAGAGCAAGCCGCTGAGCAGCGAGATCAGAGAGCTGCTGAAACTCCTCGCAAAACCCAATCTCAAGGTGAGGATGTGTTGCACCTGCAAAGTGCTTTCTCCCTGGGTGTCTGCATCTGCTTCCTCGGGCTGCTTTAATGAATATGAGTGCTTTTAGGAAGGGATGCCAGTTTAATAGGAAATACCTGTTAGGAAGTAACATGTTTAATGTTGCCAGTAAGTGATTATGCGTGTTAATGATATTTATAAAAGGAATTCAGTGGAAAGCTGTCATTTATTTACAATGCACTTTGCAAAAAGTAGACACTTGATTTTTTTGTGTCTTTTTTAACTTTTATTGCATGCACTTAATAAATTTGCTCAAAATGGGGTTTTACTAAAAGCTTTTCAGTCATACCAGTGATTTAATTGCACTGTGCATAAAAAACAGAACCTGGTACTTGGAAAAAAATTTCTGATGGATATTGTTTTAAAAAAAAAAAAAGGAATTTGAGGACTTTTGGCGTTCTCTGTGGTGCATTCAAGGAACTTGATACATCTGACAGTAGACTATGGAATCATTGGTTGAAAGGAAGTTGTCTAGTCCAATGTGCTGCTCAAAGCAGGGTGAACACTTTGTCTGGAGCAGTTTGCTCAGGGCTTTCTCCCATCAGGTCTTGAAAGTGCCTTGGAAGAGACTTCCATAAATGCTGTGTCCAGCCTCTTCCAATTCTTGATTATCCTTCTAGTGAAAACTGTTTCCTTGTATCCTCTCAGAACCTCCCCTGTGTATCACTGTTAATGCACACTATGGTGTTACTTTTCTACTGTAAAGAGAAGGGAGACCTTAATGTTCTAGATGCATATTGCAATGGGAATTAAATGTAGCAGTTGATAATTTTAGAGGAAAACTGCAGAGTGGAAAAGAGCCCTTTTTAAGATACTTGCTTCTTTAAATTCCCTGATCTCAAAACCTGAGACGTGACGATATCTTCAAAGTGCTACAAAATTTTAAAGATCAATTATGTCACCTTTTTAAAGGCTTTCATACAGTTGGTTATTCTGCCACGTGCAAGGTGATAAGCTGTTTTTTGCTGAAGGGTGAAGCAATGACAGTTGTGTATTACATGAGGAACGCCAAATTCCAGAGATCCTCAGCTTCACTGTAGGTGTTTACTATGTGACTGTCCATGTGTGTTTCATGCTTCTGAAGTTTGAGTGGATTGAGCCAGAAGGCAGCTTGTTTACACAACTGTATCTCCCTCCCCACCACCTCACTCTCTTGCTCCCCCTCCATCGCTCACTTTCTCTCTTAGTCACTCTCACTGTCTGTTCCTTGGAAATGGTTAAATGCAATGTGGTTATCTTAGTGGGATTTCAGGGAAACAAGTGCCTTCCCCTCAGCATGGTTGAGATGATTGAACAACTGCAGTAACTCAGCAAACGTCATTCTTGGCTTGGGGGATCTGACCAGCTGCAGGGCGCAGAGCCCTTTGTATGGCCAGACTGCCTAACGCACACGTTTCCCTGCCCTGCAGACCTGGCAGGTGTTTGTGTGATTTAGGGGAAAGAACTGGCAGTATGCATGAGGTTTTGGCCTGTTCGTTATCTTCTCCATCTGCCATCTCATGGCAAACATGCCTGGGAGAGATGGTAAATTATCACTGCTCCCTCCTCCATCATGGTGACCAGGTATGTTTGTACTGCATGCAGAGTCAGGCTGTTTCGTTGAGATTCCTCTGTTGATTTCCCCTGCTGTCACTTGGGCAGAAAAGGAAGGAGAAGTTGTTGCTGGGACTCAGTATTTCCAGTTCTTCCCCAGAGATGCCCTTGTCTGGTCAGCTGTATCTGAGCTCATGCTGTGTACACTGCATAAGATTTTCTAGCTCTTGGCTATTAAGTTGATGGCTGGGGAACATTTGGTTTTTTCTTCTGGATTGGGACACTGTGATGTCTAGAACAGCTTTTCCCACACATCTGAAGTTACTTGAGAGGACTGGTCCCTCTTTTCCAATGTTGCATAGACTTTATCGAAAAACTTATATGTGGCTTAATTTGGGATTGACTTAAACTGGGTGTATATTATTCTGCAGGGGAAGCCTTTCTCTCCTGACCTGGCTTATAACTGCAGTGTTAGCTGGAGCCAGCAGGAGAGTTTCTGCTTCCCTACAGCTCAGCGCTAAGGTCTGGGGCACAACGATGGTTATAATTAGTTTATTTTCCTACATTACTGCTTCCATAAGTCTGGTGGTGCAAAGGTGATTATAATTTAACAGGTTTGGTTGCCATGCCAAAAAAGGCTGGGAGACATTTCCAGCAACTGGTTAGATGAGAATTTCTATATTTTCATTTTATGTTACAAAATTGTTTTGTTGAATATATTTCTGAATGCTTGCATCTGATGAGTAAAGCTTTGACAGGTTTGTGATGTTTGTGGTTTTAATCCATAGAAAGGTATTTTCAAAGAAGAAAATAATTTCTCTGAGGCAGTTAGGTTTATCAAACTTGAGATTTTTCAAAATGCCCTAAAAGTAATTCCAAAGTTTTGTCAAGTGCACTTTCTTCTGGAAAAAAGCAAATTGGTCATTTCTAGGCTTTTAAAAACTGGATGCTATTTCCAGTTACACTGAGTGCTTTTTCTTTCCTGCTCTAAAATATGGCATCCTAATAGTGGTTGTGGTTTATCTTCACTGATTAAAACAGAACTCTGGAAGTTGAACAGAGCACGTAGCTCTGGGAAATCAAGTGGATTTGTTTATCTGCTATGAGACATTGCATTTGTGTTCTAGATTTAAAATGCAATTGCAGAGTCCCGTGGATGCAGGCTAGCCAAATCTATTTGCTTTAATTCCCAGCGCTGAATAGAGACTTAGAGTGCACATTCCATAATCCTGCTATACCTTGTTAAAGATAGTGACAAGTAGAATAGTATTTCCATACCTTGGTATCCAAATCCAGTTGAAAGCAGTATTTTATTTATAAGCAGACCTGGAAATTAACACTTTGAAAAGCATCTTGTTCTCCCTCATTCAGAAACCCTCAGTACAGCTATGTGGATCTTCAGCTCTTTTTTTTTTTTCCCCAGAAGATAACTGTTAATAAATGCTTGTGCTTCTGGGGTGTACGGACGCAGGTTGAACGGTCTGCTGACTTGGTTGTTAAAAGGCAGCTTAAAAGTTTAACACGTCCAAGTTAGAATGACAAGAAATGACCAGAACTAAATGTAGGGAAAGTCTTCTTCCTCTGTTTGTGTTTCTTAAACCTATGAGGTGTGTGTGTGTAGGCTTGGCTGGTTAGTTTTATTCAGCTAAAGTTGTATAAATTCGTGGTCAGGCCAGCCGGCGGGCAAGTCTGAATGGTGTTTGGACCTAAGGACAAGTTTGGGAGATCTGAAATGCCAGCAGGTTTCTAATGCACATGTCACAGTCCGGTTAGCAAAAGGGTTTTATCCGTGTGTGAGGACACAAATGGGAAGGGAAGTGAGTGCTGGAGTTACTCTGTCAGTCAGAGGGCAGAACCCCAGTGGCAGTGGGAGAAAGGAGAACTAAATGTGACAGATGATCAGACTAAGCATGAAAGACTTAAAAGCTTTCAAATTCTCTTCCACTTTAATTAAAAAGCTTACTTGAATCATAGCTTTCACTTCCTTTTCTAACAAGCTGGAAAAAGCTGTGTTCTTTTTGGAACAGTGCCATAGCACATGAACGTAATTGTTATTTACTCTAAAAATTATTTGAAGTCTGAAAACCTAAACCATTAACTATTGGAATTAACATTCTAGGCATTTATTTTGTTGGTGTGGCTGTAAACAGAAAAAGCTATAAAAGGAATGGACAGTGTTTTAGTCAGTTGAGTGATGTTATCCCAGTTACATTAACGTTGAGACAGGCTTGGGATTTATTATTCAGATCTAACTAGCTCTTAATTTCATGTTTATAGCAACAGTTACATTCTTCATCATTACGTATTGAAATGCAATTTATCATTTGAAGTTAATCCCAATTAGGGTAAATTTAGTATATTTTCAATTCATATAAAATATGTCCTTTGTGATCATCAGTGCAATGGGCATAACTGTGCTAAAACTGTTCAGAAGGATGTTTATACCTTCTCTGACCTGGGGGAAATTAAGCTTTTTTTTCCATGTTCTAAGTGTGCAAGTGGTGGTTCTGCCTGTTTCAGTGGAGCTTATCTTCTGTTTACGTGTGCAGAAAGGTTGGCAAGCTGCTCATCTGAAACATAAACCAGGGGCCTAAACACAGGAACAAGGCAGGGCTGTGAATGACTTCAGTGGCTCATGGAACACGAGAATGTAAAGTATTTGGATCCCTTTGGGCACTGTACCTGTAGCTGTAGAGGGAACAAGCAGTGGACATACTTGAAGTATTTTTCTTGGCTTCTCTTTCATTACCATAGCATGAGTAGAATTTTGGAGTGAAGGGAAAACTGCTCTTGTATGACTGGGAATGTTTTCAGATGAATTTATCCATAGACAACTTCAACGTGCTGTTCAGAGAAAATACAGATTTTTTTTTTTTTAAGCTATTTTCAGGTTTGGTTTTTTTAATTGCATTCAAATAGCAAAGATGCATACATCAGAAAATTATCAATAGGATTTACGCTTGCTGTTTTATTTGCAGTTTATCTGAGGTGTACTTGATTTGCAGTTTCACAAAGCACAATCAATTTGCATTTGTAAACATGTTCATCTAAAAGTACCTCCTTGGCTTTCCTCCAGGATAGAACCCTGAGTTAAACCTAAATCTGCCAATAATGAAGCCAGGGCACTTTGTTCTTCCTGTAAGTGTTTCATATGTGTCTTTAGGTTTCTTAAAAGAAGTAGTGCTTCTTTTAGCTTGAAGCATACCTTTGCCATTGTCCTGTCCTCTTCTGTGTTTGTGTTTCTAGGTAAGTTTGTAAATTCTAGCCTTTATTTAATAAATAACTGCTGATACCATCATCTCTGCCATCTGCGGTTTACTGGATTTGCATGGTGGCTTAATAGACTGTTCTGATCAGAGCACTACTTGTAGACATTTGAAGTCTCTATCAGCAGAGCCTTGTAAAGCTGCCTTACAATCACTGGTAAAAATTGACAATATAATTTACTGTGCAGGAAACAGCAGGCATTCTTCTACAAGAACGTTAATGTACAAAGTACTCAAAGAGACTATCAGACTACAATAATATAAAACAAAATCTGGTTTTGCTTTGAAAAGCTCATGAAGCATTTCTTGTAACATGTAATTAAAAAAATCTTAATCTAAACTTTGTCCTCTTTCCAATGTTTCCTTTGTAATTAGACTTGCTGAGGATTTTCCATCAGGGCTTTTTCATTTAAATGCACAGTTTCTGCAAAGTCAGCATTTTCCACTGGAAATTGGTGGGATTTGCCTACAACTGTTCAGGTTTTGCATCTGGAAAACCCAAATAAAAATATCAGGTCTGACATTAACATCTGACCTACTTTGGGGCTGTTAACTGTATTTCAAGCTCTTGGAGGACCTTTTGGCCCTGTCCCTTTTGAGACCTGTCTTCCCGAATGCACCTTTATTTTCTATTTCTAATCATGTCCAGGGAGACTGTTCTCCTCCTCTCCCTGGATTATTCATGCTCACACATGGTAACACAGACTACGATATCTGTTCAGGAAGCTGAACTTACTTGATACTTGTTTCCCACCTAAATAATATATCTAGATTATCACTGCAGTAAGCAAGGACCACAGTACTGATGGTTTGGTAACACTATTTGATGGACACAACCCATAGGTGTTCTGAGCATATCAGCAATGAAACAGGGGTAGAGGGGACAGTGTTGGGGAGAATTTTATTGGCAAGCGAATCAGATCCATTTTTCCTGCCTTCAGACTATTTGCCACTTTTAGAAGCTATCCATTGCATGTTTTAGCTACCTTGTTAGAGGAAGAAAAGGTTTTATTCTTAACTTCTTTCAGCTTTAACCTTGACTTACTATTTCCATTTCCACTTGCCTGCGTAATTCAAAGGTTTTTATAGAAATAATTTTTTAGTGGGAAGTGCTGGGAGAATATGTTACTGTCTTTATTTTTGGAAGCTGCATGTTACTGGAATGGAGTAAGTAAACCAAAAATGTAATTGCAAAATAGTCCCTTTAAAAACAACAAGAAAACCCTTGATTTTTCACATCTGATGGGCAGGAAAAGTCAGAAAGCAGTTGTGGCACACTTAATGTGGTAGGAGCTGACAGAGCATACATACAGCAATATGCAGTGTATCATAAATGTAGATATAACATGATACAAAGGAGATGAAAGAATACTGCATGAACTTATAAAGGTAGCAGCCATCATGCTACCCTGGAATGCTCTCACGTCTGTCTCATGATAACTCAGCTGATGTCCAATGGAAGGCTTGTCTCTCAGTCATCTTAGACGTATGGATATGACAATGCTCGCTAGCAGCCAGCATAATAAACAAAGTGATAGGTATAATAAACTAAAGTGAAGCCTGGCAGGTTGGCAGCAGAAAAGATTTGAAAACTAAGTAAAAGAAATTCTCTGGTTACATATACAGAACTTCCCACATGAAG
The DNA here is from genome assembly GCA_022605575.1 of Laterallus jamaicensis coturniculus. Lineage (NCBI taxonomy): Eukaryota > Metazoa > Chordata > Aves > Gruiformes > Rallidae > Laterallus > Laterallus jamaicensis. The sequence continues at coordinate 2,945,325 of JAKCOX010000072.1, read as the reverse complement.
GGACCAACCCCAGCCCATCTAAGAATCTTGTATGCCATGTATGTAACAGTAGCATCCACATGCAGTGTGTAGAAGCTGGCAACATTACCAAAGCTGGTAACTCAGGAATTAAAAACCCACCATGGCTATAATTGTATCTTGTTCAAGTTGCAATTCTGTTCAGCTAGTGAAAGTGGAGAAGCTCCACAATATGAAGAAAATAGTCCGGGCTTTTTAGTTGACATCTTTTTATGCTGCTTTTCCTTCAGTAGCCCTCGTCCCTTTCACTTGCTAGCCCATATTCTGTTTGACTCTCCATACACATTTTCCAGAGTCTCCTCTAGTTCATTGATGGAGATCTATTCAACAGTGTTGTAGTGTGATCTCATAACCATTTTTATCCCATGTTTCTGCTTATTCCTGGGTTCCTAGTCAGTGGCAAGACTGCTTATGGCTTATTCCCATGTATGTAACTGGTAAATCTACATGATCCTTATGGGTCCCTTCCAACTCAGTATATTCTATGATTCTATGAGTGTGAGCTTTTCTCCTTTACCTGCTACTTTGCTGGCATTGTAAAAGCCATGTTACCGTTTAAGAGTCAGGATTTATTCTATTACACAAAATCTATTTTAATATTTTACAAATCATTAGTTAAACTTTAAAAGTATTTATAGAAGATTTACTTGTATGTAATGATGAAGATAATACTCTCTGCAGCTTCTCCGTTCTCCAGAATGATACCTGGAATGCAATTGATATATAGAAATTCTAGTGTTTCAATTTGGGAAAAACCCAAAGCAGGTAAAGTAATTGCCTTAAAAACTAAGTTGGTTCATTGGTTTTCTTTAGGTCTGTCTATATAGTATGGGTAACCTGTAGCTGAATTTAAGACCTCCTTATCATAAACAAATACATGTTATTTTCTGGAGGAATTAAGCATATCCAGGTTTTTACAACCTTGTAGATCGGTAGATGTTTTTCTTTTAAGATTTTAGACTTCATACTGTTGCTAAAAAGAGCTGGGCCTTGTCTAAAAGATCCTTTTTCAGAAAGGGCAACTACAAGCTCAGCTTTTACTTTGATTTTTTTACTTTTCATGATTTCTTGGGGAAGAGGGAGTGGTCTTTGGGCAGCTCACAACCAAGAAAAGATGCATGCTGCTGCTGTAGACACCAAATTGTTAGGATTCTATCACTTTTTCAGAAAAGGATTTGATTAATGATGGCCACGAATTTAGAACAGTGCTCCTGTCTTGGCATTTTCCACTCCAAAAACCATCTATTGGTGCTCCTGGAAGTTACTGAAATAGGGCTTAAAGCCTCAAGAACTCTTTAGCTACATCAATCACATTGGAATGTAAAAGAGACTTTGTTCAGATGCATGCTATTGATTTAAAATCAGAGCTTATTCTGCCATTATCCACAACTGAGGAAAAATCTAGGGCTGTCATCTGGAAGAGTATTAACACCTTTACCAGATGACACAGGCTGCGTGTTTCTATGAACAGTGAGAATAGTTTGACTTCGGAAGTGTCTCCAGGGGCTGTGAACAATGAGCCAGAGGAAGCGGGAGTCTGAAGATGCAGAAAGTTCCCTTTTCTGTTTGTTATTGCCGTCTGGCTCCCAGCTGCAGGTAAACCCATCACGTCAGACTGGTGAATCGGAAATCAAGAAACTGCATTTTCAGGAAAGGAAATTACCTTTTTTGTGAAAGGAAGTTCATATAGTCATGAATAAAGTCCACCATAGTAAAAAAGGAGGAAAAAGTAATATATACCGAATATTGATCCATGTTGCTATGCTAAGTACGTTAATATATGGTAGATTTAAGCACAGAAAACCATACATGTACAGTACGTGTTTTAAATATTTTTGAATCACTGCTGTGACCCAACTGCATCAAAGTCAAATCGGAAGAGAAAGGGATTTAATTGCCAGCTGGACAAGCATGAATTAGAGGACAACTCTGGTTGAAGTACACATGGGACAATTGGAAGTAAGGAAAGTTGTTTCTCTTTTCTGCATATGTAAGTGCTCTCATCTTACACAGTATATAATTTCTGGGAATTTTATACAGAATGTGTAGGAAAAATATAGTCTATGAAATATGGAAAGTAAACTAACCCTGATTTTTTTTCCCCCCATGAATTAGTACACCCACTGGTTTCCTGATTACAAACTGAAAATTATGCTATGCTTTAAGAACCTTACTTCATTTTTCTTTACCATCACTGTCAAAGGTGTTTTGATTATGTTAATTGCATAATGTACTTTCAGTAGCAAAAGTAAAACATTCATTTAGCACAAGTTAACTGATTTCTTTAACATTATGTATTGTACGTATTTAACTTGGGAATTTTACTCAGAACAAAAAGTATGAAATTTCTATAGGAAAGTGATTAGATTATTGCACCTTTGGAGGAAATATTGTTATTTTTCTGCCTGTAAGTCCTGACTGTAGTTTGTGCGCTCAATCACTGGTTCTATTGCCAAAAGAAAAAAAATAAATCAGGTCACTGTTATCCCAGCCATCCTCTGGTCGCTTCAGCAGCACTACAGAGTTTCTCCTGCCTGTTGCGTTATTGCTTGCTTCTGCTTCTAGGTGATGCTTTAGCCAAGCGGGAGAATTGAGCTTAACATGGTTGTTCTTACCTGTTAGTTTAGATGCGTGTTCTCATCTTGGGCCCTTTTGTTACCCTGTTAACCCTTGTCATACATCGGTTTGCACATCCTCCCTTAGCTGGCAGTGGTGGTGGTGAAGAGACTGCCAGGCACAGCCCTTTTCTGCTGGCTCTTTTGACACCTATTTGCTGGAAAGTGGAATTAGTTGCAATGGAATTTGTTAGCATAGCAATCTAAAATCCAACTTATGTACACAAGATAGTGGGTTTAAAGACTAATTCTGGAGAAGAATAAAGGATGTTCTCTCCCCTATCTAAATTTTTATCTACTCTTACCCCTGTTAATCTTGTGCTACTTATCATTTCTTAAATATCCAGCTTGATTCTGAAACTTTACATTTTTATCCCTTTCTTCTCTGAAGTGTTCTTTAGTCAAATTGTTTTCTGTGTATGCCTGTATGCCATCACCATTAAGCTTCAGCTTTCTGCTGCTTTTATTCGCCTGTTCTCTAAATTCTTGCACATGTTTAGGTGTTGTGTCTCTTATGCTTCTCCCTCCAGTTTGATACTCTTTCCTTCACTGGGTTCAATCTTTTCCCTGGTCTTTCAGCTTTCCTTCTTTGCTATCTGTTGCTGGATGACTTAACTTTATGCAAGTTACTCAATAATCATTCTTTCCAATCTTGGATTTTTTTTGCCACCAACATTTTCATCTTGTCTTTCCATAATTCTTCTGTAACCTTATTGCAAAGGAAAATCTAATACGGCTAGAGCTCTCTGGAGGATCAGCTCTGCCAGGCAAGGTCAGGGACACATTTCTGTGGTGGCTGATGGAGTTACTTTTCTTGTTTGGTGACACTTCTTTGTGCCAACCTCAGTGGAAGTTCCTCTCACCATAGCAAAGCAAAGATGTGGGAAAATGTCTCCATCTCACCTGATAGAGTTCAAGCTGAACTATCAGAGAAGGTGGTCTGTGCGAATGATTGACATTTAGTTCCCTTTTACTGAATCGGGGCAGTGATCTCCTTGATAGGCAAGCTGCGTTGGCAGTGTCACCATCTGCTGCAGCTGTTGCCTTTCATAAGGGTGGGTTTGAGTCCCAAACATTTTATGTCTGTAATCTTAACTCCTAATTATTTAATTTTCTAATCTTGTTTTTTCCAGTACTGTAAAGAAAGAGGACACTCTTGTTTCTTTGCCCGTTCTGTTTTGCTTCTTTTTTTAACTTGCTGTGTTCTAAAATGTTGTTCTAGGCTCGTAAATGCAAAATATTTCTGAAAAGTAAAGCTTAAATTGAGTTATATAATTATTTTAAAAAATAATGATAATTCGAAAACATAAGGAGTTGTGTGCACAAGTCACATGCTACATGGTGTATTTTTACTCTTACAGATCTCAAAATTTCAACAGAAGCAAAAAATAATACAAAAATTGTCATTGTTTGAGTAGCAAAATATGTAGTCAGTGTAGTTAAATGATACACATTTTTCAAAATACAGAGCTGTTTTCATTAATAACATTCTCAATTTAAATAAACATTTAAAGTTTCAGAACAGTTTAAAAAAACCACTTTGTTTCCAATGTCACATTTTCTTTGTGAAAGTTAATAGTGTAAAATTTCAATTTATAAACTGTGAAATGATCAGTGATAGCTTTAACGTGAAAAATACAGCGCTAGTTATTAGACATTTCAGAGGTCTGATGAAAGTATTCATTTCTAGCTAGATCATGTCTAAGAATTTAGCTGAACATCAATATTTATATTTAGGTACTGCAGAAGTTTGAATCATACCTTCTTTCAAGTTCTAAATATGGAGCATGTTTACATTAATGAATCATAAGCACAGAACTTAGAGCTGAAATAAAATCTTTTTCTCTAGAGGTGCTTAAATATACACGACCTTAATCTTGGATCATATGTGCATAGTTTTGAAGAGTCGTGTATTTGAAAACAAAAACAAAACCTGGGGGGGGGGAAAGAAAGAAACATTAAAATGACATCTACACTTCTTGCAGTTTCTTGTGACAGGTGAAAATTAGTATCATGGAGTATAAAATTGCAGTGAAGGAACAACTTGCTGCTGATGTACAAAAAGAGAATGTTACTACCTTTGTATTGCTTTGTGTGCTTACTGCATGGACTAAGCATGTGTTGTTAAGTGCACAGCACAAAGAAGCTTCTGAAGAAATGTCCCTTTGCTCTGTGCAAATGGCCATTCTTTTGTGTGTTCAGGACATACAGGAGTTCTCTCGAGGATGGGCTCTGATCACCTTTAGTTGAATACGTTAAGTGACATCAATATAGCTTTATAAGTCTTACTTGCAGATTAATGATTGCCCAATGTCTATGCTGCTGCCTGTTTCAAGAGTGACTACAGTGGACATTAAAGTGGTGTGTTAGAGGCCGTGATGGAAGACAAACAGGAAAGAAATCTTAGCATGTTCCTATATTAACAGAGTTTGGGTAAAAGATCTTACATTGAAAATAGTAGTACACTGCAATTTAATGTGGTTTTGGGGATGAGGAGGGAAGGGGTCGGTAAGTTCCAGTTGTTGTGAGTGAAGAAAAACATTGTAAATACCAGACACTGACTGGCATTGGTTTGTGATATTTGAGCTGCATCATTCTTTAGCCTGCAGTGTCTAGGAGTCTCTCTCAGTCAGAGCAGGGAAGTGTCTCATTAACCCTGATGGCATAATTCAGTGTAGTGTTGGGCAGATTCTGTTCTGCAAGTTTCAGTGTCAAGGTAGGTTCTTTTCACCATGCTTTAAGTTGCTGCCTTTTACTCTGGAAGTGGTGCTTTAGATTATTTTCATCTGTTTTCTCTATCTGCCTGATTGTTTTTAAACTGCAATATAGAACCTCATTAAACTGAACCAGTCCATGAATGTGCCCTAGCTTTATGTGGAAAAACGTAATTGCAGAAGACTAGTTTTAGAAGTCTTAACTGCAAGTAGCCTGAAGTAAAAGCAGACACTACTTTTGTTTTAGTGTATCTTTGATATTTCACATACATCTTTAGAGGACTGTGTTTGATTGCATGGCTTTTACATATGTAATGCTTCATAATGCACATTTCCAGGAGGAACCATAATTGTTAGCCTGAGGTTTTTAGCTTCAGATCTATAGTAAAATTAATCTTTGGTGGGAGGGAGCTGGTAATTTCTGATGGTAAATCATCCAAATTCGTAACTGTGTATTGGGAAGAAACCCAGATATAATTAGTTAGTGTGTTGAAATGTTTTTATCAATTTGTACAATGTGCATAGAAACTAGTAAAATGATAGCCAATTCTCATAAGGCAGGCACAATCTTTCTCTGTTTGTTTTGTTGAAGACCTAACTTCAAATTTATACTTCAAAATTTCAAGATTACTATCCACTCGGTGCCTTCTGCTTTTGACGGTATAGCTTGTAGCATTGTCTGGAAATTGCTTCCTTTTGTTGGTCTCCTCCATTCAGGAAAAAAATCCTGGAATAATCAAATGGAAGTGTTATGCTTTTTCAAAATATTTACTTTATCCTTGAGAGCTCACATTTCTGGTCATTTGTGTACTCAGTCTAATATTATGTAAATTGGCATCAGACACGTAACTGCTTTCTGTTCTTTATTAAGGAGTTTCTTCTTAATGATTATGATCATTGTTATAATAGATTAACTATTACAGTCATTGATATGATACCCTCTGCTCTCATCCATGTCAAGAAAATTGATGTGTTCTGCTTAATCGTAATATCTCAATTTTTTCCAAAGTGTTTTATTTTTATGGTTGGGAAGGTTATCAAATTATGAGTTATTTCTGATATTCAGACTAGGAATTTATAATATTCAGTTTTTGGGAAAGAACATCAGGGCAAAATGTAAAATATTCAAGTGTCTGTGAGTAGCTACTTGTATTTTCAAAATAGAAGCAATTGAAAGCAATAGATAGAACTGTATGTATGCCTGTTGCTGTTACTCCTGCTATAATGCATGGTTTTCACTACAAAACTAAAAGCATTAATAACCAGTTGTCACCAGTTTGAGGTGTTACTAATGATAAAGGTTTCAAAATAGAAAAGAATTTTGAGTTCTGTATCTAGAAAAAGCTGTGAATTTTAGATCCTAGCTGAGACTTTTTTAGAGCCTTAAGAGAATGAGCCTTCTAACTTCTTTTGACCTTCAAGATTTTTTAATTTCTGCAAGTTCATAGATTATTTTATTTTTAAGATCGAACCTCTTGTCAGGATGTTTTAGGCTTTTCTTTGAAAAACCTTTTGTCCAAGTTATGCATGGACTGCAGAAACAACAGAGACAGGAGGCCAAACATGACAGGAGGTTGGTTGATAAGCATCTAAACTGAATTGTTTCAGCAATATGTTCCTCAATCTCAATCGTGACTTCCACAATAAATTAAAAAATCCTGAAACAATTTGGGTCTGGTATGAAAGAGACTTAGTATGAAAGGGATCCAGTAACCAAGTAAGCTCCCAGAGTCCTTCTCAAGGGAACAGTTGGGCAACAACAACTCAATGTCATGTGTCTCGTGCTTGAACAGAAGTACTGGAAGATGCTTATTTTCCTCATTTATTTCATAAGACTGCTTACTGTATTGAAGTAGTTTATCTAGAACAAGGAGGGTCATGTTCTTCAGGAGATTTGCATTTTTTCCTGATCCTTGTTCTTGTAATTTTAAGCTAATGTGAAAAGCACTCAATATTTTCATGGGTATGAAGACACTATTCTATATCTGCGCTTTACTTGTTGGATACATTACATATATAAAAACATATGCTTCATGGAGTTCCATCATCAGTTTGACATGTGTTACCATTGTATGCAAGAGTTATATTCAATCTACGTGCATCATGCTAGTAGAGTTAGGCTGTCAGTAATTCCTGCTGCTTTGTCTTTCATGACCTTTCCAGATGCCAAATAATACACTGACTATTAATGTTTCCAGGCTTTGCTCTCTGTGCATGATACTGTTGCTCAGAAGAACTATGATCCTGTCTTGCCCCCCATGCCTGATGATATTGATGAGGAAGAAGATTCAGTTAAAATAATCAGGCTTGTCAAAAACAGGGAACCATTGGTAAGTGAACCTGTCTTTTGCTTGGGGTTTTTATGCTTGTGTGTGGAGTGGGAGGTGTTCAGATTATGAATATCAATGGGCGATGCTAACTTGAGATGTGGACAGACAGACAATATGCATGTTTATTCATAACATTCAGTAATACACTTGTGACTTCCACTCACAGTCATTGTTAGTGCAGCACATGAAATGAATAATAAGAATTTGTTCCTTCATGGCGTTTGAGCATTATATGTGGGCCAGTCTGAGCATTTAAACCAGTAAAATATTAATCTTTTATCTTGAATTCAAATCATGAACTTGTTTTAAAATGAGAGACCAAGAATGAACCCCCAAAGAAATCTTGACCTGTGTTTTGAACTGTGCCTGTTAGTATTCAGGTAAAAAAAATGTGACCTTTCAATACACTGAAAAAGAAAGCATAAAAACATACTTTAAAATACTGGAATTGAAATCTGGGCAAATTTAAGATGTCTGTTGTTGTACTTTGGATTATGAATACTAGAAAGTTAATATCTTCATGGGGATATCTGGAAAAATGAAAGGACTAAACCAGGTTGTATTACAAGAATATTAAAATGCTTTACTGATTTGGTTATTTTTATTTGCTGTAGAGTGGGAGTCATCTTGTATAAAATTTAACTATATTATTTTTCTCCTGCAAAACAGCAAGAGCCTTTTTTTATGTTGTACTGAATATTTGTTTTAATGGATAGCAATCCTGAAGAAATATCTGGAAGCTTACTTTGAGAAAGCTGTGATTCTGTACTTGAGATGTCAAAGGGAGAGTGATGCCTCTGCTAGACATGCAGGGGTAGCTTGTCCCACAGCTGACATCTTTCTGTCATCTTATTTTTGATGTATTTCTTGCATCAATAAACAAGAAATAGGTTTTGGTATTGACTGCTTGTAGGTGTCTGTGGGCATAATTAAAAGTTTGACCATATGGACAATTTTTGCTTTATTTTTAACTTATTAAACATCTTTCCCCAAAATATTTAAATCACAACTTGAAACTTTCCCTTTTTATTATAAAATAAATTATTTGGCAAAGAAAACAAACTTACTTCAGGATTTAGAATCAGAAAGATAAAATTCTGAAAGATAATTGACCGTATAGTGTGAGTTCTAATATAGCAACTTCTTTTTAGTGTTAATGGAAACGGCCTTATTGCTTTTTTCCTTGAATTTGTGTCAGAAAAATCTTAAAATCTTCATTTACGTAGTTTCATGTTTCAAACATCATTTGCTACTAAGACTTCTATGAGTTACATGCTGCAAGTTAGTAGTATCTCAAAGTGAACTTGATAAATAGTAACTTTGAAAACAAAACAGAGATTTTCTAAAAATTTATGAGATAGATAGATACACTGTATATTGGCTTTTGAGATATTTAAGCCCTTTTTTATGGATAAAAAGAGTTGCCAAAGTTTATCCTTGGGCTGTTCCTCAAATTCCAGTCTTGCCTATTCACTAAACTCTTCCAGGTACCTGTAGTGGTTTAACCTTGGCAGGCAGCTCAGCACCACACAACCACTCAGTCACTTTCCCCAGTGGAATGGGGGAGAGAATCAAAAGGGTAAAAATGGGAAAACTTGTGGGCTGAGATTAAAAAATTTCATAGGTAAAGCAAAAACTGCAGGCAAGCAAAGTAAAATGAGGAATTCAACCACGATTTTATCTTTAGTCACCCCAGGAAGCAGGGCTCCATCATGCTTCATCGTGGTGACTTGGGAAGACAATATGCCATAATTCTAAATGTCCCCCCTCTTCTCCTTCTTCCTCGGCTTTGTCTGCTGAGCATGATGGTCTGGAATATATCCCTTTGGTCAGTCAGGGTCAGCAGTCCTGGCTGTGTCCCCTCCCAGCACCTTATGCACCCCCAGTCTACTCACTGGTGGGGTGGGGTGAGGAGCAGAAAAAGCCTTGGCTCTGTGTAAGCACTGCTCAGCATCAAGTAAAACATCCATGTGTTATCAACAGTGTTTTCAGCACAAATCTAAACCATAGCACCATAGAGGCTAGTATGAAGAAAATTAGTTCTATCCCACCCAAAACTAGTACAGTCTCTTAAAAGGTGCATCCAACTAGTACAACTGTTATGCTTGAGGAATTAACAAATAGTTTTTGTTAGAATTTTCTCTAACTAAACAGAACACAGCCATGGAAGATATAAAAAATGTGAGAGAACTCAGTCTTCAGTTTGTCAGGACTGTTTAGTGCAGTTACCAAGGCGAATATATCCTTACAGTGGAATCTGTAAAAGACCCATTACTCAGAAAAGGCAAAGGGCTAATTGCAGCCTACAACTACTTGAGACTGGGGAGTTCACAGGGGCAGTAGAGTCAAACTCTTCTCAGCAGTGAAAGGTACTGAAATATAGAGCATTGGCCACAAGTTGCAGTCCTGGAAAGTTTAGACTGAGAATTAAAAAAAATATTTCCTTAAGTGGGAATTACAGCATTGAAACAGGCTGGCCAGAGATGTGGAATCTCCAGCCTGTACCTTAAGGCAGGCAATGGGTGACCTGATATGGCATTAACAGTAGTCCTGCTCTGAGCCAGGAGATTGGCCTAAGTGATTGCCAAAAGCTGCCCTTCAACCAACATTTCAAAGATTGTACGTTATCTGCAGGGGAAAGGACTATTTGTGGTCTCTCCAAATCCCCAGCCTTTCTTGATGTTTTATTACTCTTGGAGAAGAGCTTATGGTGAGTTCTGTTTTGCATGTTACTTGTTCTCTAGGAAGACTTCGAAGAAAGTGTATAGTCTCCCCTTCCATAACCCTCCTTCAGTCCACTTTAACGTTATTAATGTTAACATCAAACATTTTTTGTGGCAGACTGATAGTCAATTATTCTTATGACACCATTACTGCAACACATAATAGACCTATTGTTGGTGTCTTTGCCTTCTCCAGATTAATTCTGTTATCTTAGGTAGAGGTAAGAAGAAACATGGATAGTAATTCAGATAAGGTCTTACCAGAATAAGGCATGACTGAATAAAGACAGGCTTCTGTTAGGTGTATTAGATCTACTGCATCTACGCTTCCTGAAGATGTTGAAGGGATATGCCATGATCTGTGTTTACTAAACTAATTTAAAATTTCATTTTCTGTTTATTTCCATGTCTCTCTAATTGCTTTAACTTCAGAGCTTATTCTGAAGTCTTCGATGTTCTTAGTGGTGCACAGATCAAAGAGTCTCTACTTACTCAGTTTATCTAATCACTCTTCTCCAGTCATAAAGTCTGACTTCTGTTGGCATAGTTATATCAGGATCCTTACTACTGAACATGAGATTGGAGGTATCATACAATATTTATTCTGAGATGGATATTGTCTGATTTCTTGACATGAAGATACTGAGCTCTCTGAACTTCCCTTTCACCTCAGATATGTTCTCATTCTCTATTTCTACATAAACAGTAGAGACTGTTTTTGCCATAATAATAAGCTTTACATCAGCTGCACACCCTGATAGTTCTTGAATTTCTTGAACCTTTGGAAGACTTTCAATAGTATTCTCTGTGAAGAAAATTAGGCACTCTCTTAACTTCTTTAGAATACATCTAGTGACCATTATTATATAAAACTGCCTCACATTTCCTCTTGTACTTGTTCGTGCTTTTCTCCGAGTTAAGCACCTCAGGAGTGTTCTGAGCCAGTGTTCATCACACGTTAATGAACGCTGAGTTCCCAGGGGTAATCATCTCAAAAGAGAGGGAAACACATGGTTTGTGGGAGGGCCTTCTGTTTGCCAGATTTCATCAGTTCAAAAGAAAGTGATGAACTTTCCTCCAGTTTTTTTGAAGAGTCTTCAAAGATTTTTTTTTTTTTTTGGTTAATCCTCCCACAGTTTCTTTGTTGTTGTGTTAGGGGCTTTTTTGATGCTTTATTAGCAAATGCTATTCCAGCAGCATCTTGCTCAAGTGAGGTGAAGTTGTGGTGGGAGGCTTTATCTGAACAAAGTAATTTAGAGTATCTCTGAACCTTACGTGAAGAGATAGTCCAAAATTCTCCTGGCTATAATAGGGCTTTTTATCAGATAGCTTGGAGAGTTTTTACTTCTTCCTACCTCTCCAAGGCTTTTCCAGCCACTGCTGTTTTCTTGGTTGGCATTCAGAGATGTACAGCCACACTACCAGGAGTTTGGCTCCTGGCATCCCACTACTTCCAGCTCCCAAATGATATTCCAACATCGTTAGAGTTCTCATGCAGTTGACACAGGAAAGGATACTTATTCAAGTAAAGAGGGTTGCTTCTTCACCATGGATTCATTTTCCATAAATTTAGCCATTTGCAAACTAATCTCTGTGCTGTGTCAAGAGAAGAATAGGCAGCTCCAAAGAATGAACCACCTCCATCTCTTTAAGATACCTGTCTTAACAAAAGGATTAATTTATTCTCTAGAGCTGCCAATTTCTTGTCATTTAGCTATTGGAGGAGCCTAGATACCTAACTTGAACTAGATACATTATTTCCCTAGCTGAACTTGGGTGAAATGCATGGTGGTGATTTAAGAGTCATCTACATGTTCTGCCCAGGCAGATTCCACAGGTCTTCCTTGCCTCTTGCTCTGAGTAATTACTACTCAGTTCTTATTAGTGAATGAACCAAGTACCTCATAGGGGGAATTAATTTGGGTGTAGGGATAGCCTTAATGTGCATAGTCTACATGAGCACAGACAAATACTGATATTTGTATTTACGCCTTCAATCCCAAATTAATTAAAATAAGGTTTATTGAAGAACTTATTTGCATTCAACATCTGCATGTGCTTTTGTTTAACAGAAAGGTATGCAAAAATATTACTGATGTTTCAAACTCTCTTATTAGTAATTTATTTTACAGGCTGGTCTGCCTTTCTTTAGAAATAAAGGCCTATAATGTTTATGTTCTGGAACCAGCAGATAAATGGATGAACTAATAAAGCTCACATCTGTGAAACTGTGAGTGATGTTCACCAATCACTGTTACGGCATTAAAATTGAAAAAAAAACACCACCACAACAAAAACCAACCAAAAACCCAACACAAAAAACAGTGCAAGAGCCTTGCTGAAGGAGCTTGTATTATTTTTAGTGCTTTTGCATGGTATACCTTTAAACATTTTCTCAGTCTGATCACCATATGGCTCCCAAACTCCTTATTTTTCCCTTTAAAAGTATTTTAAACTGAGCTATGCTATTACATCTGTATATGTCTCATTTAGGGTAACTTACACTTTTGGCTAACAACACTGAAAATATTTTCCAGCTCTCAAGGTCCAGTCTAACCTCCTTCCATTTTTAAAGCTCTAAATGAGGAGCTGCACTGCACATGTAACTGAAAGTACTGGAGCTGAACATCTCATAAGGAGAAATTCTTGCCAGATTGTATATACTTCATAGTTTAAGCAGGGCTGGCAGCACTACAAGAGAAGCTGCTTTTTCAGAAAATCAACTCTTCAGGTTTTCAAAAAGAAATCCACGTGTGTTTGATGATTTCTTCTTAGCCTTTCTAAATTGGGGGGAAGAGAAATTTTAGGAACCCCTTTTTTCTTTGTGTACAGCAAAAGGTACATGAAAGGTACAGCAAAGATATATTAACTCTCAAACAGTGAGTGCTTTTCATTGGCCTGCCCATTCACTTTGAGCTTGCTGTAGTGGAGTTACTAACAGAGAAATTACATGGGTTGAATAATTTCCCTGTGACTTCAAACTTGATTTTGTGCTTTGTTTGAAAATTCCAATTTACTTGTTATCTTTACTGGGGCGTCTTTCAAACGGGCTAATCTGTGCTAGGAAAATTCAGTTTGTGCCAAGGGTGATAATCACATAAAGCATGAAGTGACCGTTCCACTTGGACAAGAGCCTGCCCGGTGCTTCCAGATGTTGGCTGGGTCAGTACTGTGGTCTCTGTCGCACACAAGATTTTTTTCTAGGGTCTGTCTAAAGCCAAGGTGAAGAACCTGTTTTCAGACATCAGTGTTAGGGGCTGGCGTAGCTGGGAGATGACAGTGGAAAGCTGTCAGTAATTGCTTGTCTTTTGTATTCAGTGGCATTTAAAGGTGTTGACTGCTAGGTCGAAGGCATAAAGCTTTCCCTTTCAAGGTTTTTTCCGAAATTAATTGGGAGAGTCTCTGGTTTCTATGTGGACAATATAGTGGAAATGCCCAGTGTTTATATTTCCCTCTAGCATCCTAATCATGCTTTTTTTTCTTTTTGATGGATAAATTCAGGGCGGGGGGAAAAGGTGTTTTGTACTTTTAAACAGATGTAACCTTTCTGATATTAATTATACACTTCAAATTAATAGCTTCAAGATAAGAACCTAATATTGAAATACAGACTGGAGATGTTAATGCTTAGTTTAATATATTCCTAATGGTACTCAATTTATTTTTTTTATACAAAAATGTGATTGTGAGTTTTGTAAAGTGAGAGATTGGCTGCAGCTTAATCTTTATCTTTCTGAAACTCCCAGACTCATTTGAAACTGAGGGCATAAGAAAGAACACAAACAACTGTTTACCACTATAATTACATTGTAAACAATATGTAAGAGTAAGCTCGGCAAATTGCAGAATTACTGCACTTACAGGTAAAATTTCATAGTAATAAATTTAAGATGTAAACTAAAATGCACAAACACAGCACATCAATTTTGCCTTGAAGTGCTGGTTACTTATAAAGTTTCAGCTAAAGAAACTGTTGTGTGGTGACTTTAAATTTTTTCCATATTTGCAGTAAGTGCAGCTAGCATTTAAAGAAATAGAAATTAATTTCCCATCTATGTCTTCATGTTTTGTGTTGTATTTCCCTCTTAGAGGTAGAGGGAAAGGAAAACAAGTTTGTTAACAATCAGTAAAGTTGTCAGTTAGAAAATATCACCCTTGTAACCAATTTGTATTTCAGCTTTATGTTCATGAAACATTTTATAATTGAAGGAGTGATAAACATGATGTTCATATTTAATTCAAACAAATATAGAAAGGTAGCTATAAAAAAGAATTTAATTATTTAAGGAAATTTTTGAAGTACTTATGTGCCTTACTGCAAGCACAACACTTCTTTAATGAAGGGAGATTCTAACCTGTGATGGCAGACTACATGTACCACGGCCTTGTGCTCAGAGGTGATATGCTGCTCTTCATTCACTAATTGCAAATACCCAAATTTTCAGAAATTTGACTTACCAGTCAGAATCCTAAACATCTCTGTTAATCAACAGACCTATCGCAGGTAACTAATGACATTAACATGGCAAAGTCGTCATTGGCAGGTAAAAAGCTGTTGGGCAGGAAGTGCTTTTTTCATGGTGTTTTTTAAAGATACTGAAGCAAATCACCTCTGGGAGGTGATTTTTCAGCACGACTTACCTCTCTCAAACCCCCCTCCTGTTTCTGTGGTTCCCACCTGCCAGCGCAGGGCCAGCATTTGCCCCTCGCTGCGTCTGGCCTGCCTGAAAGGACTGGCACCCCAGCCTGGGCAAGCGGCTCGGTGCCTCCCCTTCCTTTCCCTCCGGTCTTCTCTCTGCCTGCCACCTCCCCATCGCCCTGTGCCTCTTCTCAGTGCAGTTCTAGCTACAAAGGCATTTTTCTCATCTAGACAGCCGTTTGCTGGAAATGTAACTACATGATGTCATTTTGCCTGAATGTCTTGCACCGTGTTTGTGTAATGTATGAAAACAGTGATGACTCATTCAGGAAATGTTCCCCTCCCTTGCATTTCTGTCCCGCAGGTATTCCAGGTGAGCCCTGACGTGCAGGGTCATTTCTCAAATTCCTGTTTATTTATTGCTAACACTATAAAGCAAAATGATGATCAGTGGGTGCACAAGCAGTTCTGGGCAGAAAGTGCAGCTGTTGTGAACACAGATAAGCTTTCTGTACCCATAGTATGTAACAGTGCCTCTTTCAATGTAGGAACAACAATTGACCAGTTTTCAGCAATAGTTTAGTACACTTCTAGCAGCAGACTCAAGGATTGCTGCAGTTAATATTAAGTTTAAAAGTAAACTTTCTGTAATATTTGTCCTTTCTTTAAAGCTGTGTACATACAAAATGCACGAGTCACTTCTGAATGGAAAAGAAGTCACATTTTAAGGGGATGGTAATAGAGGGACGTATTAGTCTATTCTTTTCACGAGCAAGTACTGTTTCTGGCTTATTCACCTATCAATACAATGTCAACTTTTTCCAGCTCTACAAAGCAAGTGATTTTCAGTGAATTGTAGCTATGTCTGTATTTTAGTGGTGAATTATTTTTATGGTAAAATTAACCAAATAACTTTTTAAAAAATTCTTCCCCAAGGGAGCTACTATTAAAAGAGATGAACATAGCGGTGCGATTGTGGTGGCCAGGATAATGCGTGGAGGAGCCGCGGATAGAAGTGGTAAGGTGTTGGTGCTCGACACTAGCCATTCAAGTTCTATATTTCAAAAAAAGATGAAATAAAATGGCCTGGTTTTAGAAATTAAATACATCATTATCCCAAAGAAAAATACTTGGCATTTGTACAGTTTTCCAAAGTGATGTTTCAGTACTGGTGGAAGTATTCATGCTGAATTTTTTCCGTGATTCAGTTGCAATCAGGTATCTTTTAAATTAGCAGAGACAAGTTTTTTTTGAGATGTATCATGGTTTGTTTCCAGTCAGAGACATACAGTTAGAAATGATAGGATATGTCAAGTTTACAACCCGCTGGTGGAGGAACTCGGGATGGCTGCATTAGTACAGTCATTTGGACATTAAGCTGATAATTCTCAAAATACCAGCAGACCCTTGACTGCCATTGTTTGAATTGGGTTGCTTGAAGTCTGCAAGAATTCACACAAGAGTCCTGAATTATACTCTAAAGTGCCTCTTTTCCTTGAAGGGAGAATCTAGGACAGCTGTGTTTCACACTTAGATGGGGTAATGGAGTAAATCTAGATATATATTGTTCAATTAGGAAGCGTTTCTGCCACAAATTAGCGCTCACAGCCTAAGTGATCTTTGCCATATTCACAGCTGTGTAGCAATAAGAAAGTAGTATGAGAAGGAAAAGAATTGGCACAGATTTTTTCAAACATCTGCATGAAAGACAGTCTGGAAAAGTCATAGAGAAATGGTACTAATTTTCAGGAGGAAGGAAGGGAGGTGAGTAAACCAACCATCTCAGACCTATCTGTGAGGACAGTAGCTGTTGCTGTGTTTACCAGATATTCCTGCTTTTAAGTTAGAGTTTAAAGGGTATGAACAAGGGAGAAAAAAGCTGAATGTTTGTGTAAAATACATAGCTGCTGTTTAAAAACTCCTCTTTGCCTTCTGTAGGTCTTATTCATGTTGGTGATGAACTGAGGGAAGTCAATGGGATTCCTGTAGATGATAAAAAACCTGAAGAAATAATACACATTTTGGTAAATACCTAACATTTTAAAATTAAGAGAATCAAGAAAAAGTAATTGGACTTAAGATTTCTGGTGTATTTCTTAGAAAAAAGTATATCCTACCATAATCTTTTTCTTTCAGTGCCATCATTTACAAACCTGTTTTCTTTCTCTTGAAGAATGATTTTCTACACACTACATATATATTACAGCTTACTTGTAAAGTGTTAATGATGGCAATAGGGGTATAAATATGTTGCAGAAAGTTGCAGACCTCAGTGTATATATAAACTACAGTTTTCAAGGCACACCATGATTTGTTGGATTCAAGCTATTTAAATATATTCGTTACTAATGCGTTAACTCCACGTGAAAATTAATTCATAGTACAGGTACTTGATAGAATAAACTGCTGCATTGACATATTTTATTGTGATTTTCAGTATAAATATGGTTGTGTTCTTCTGAAATACACGATCACTGAAGTCAGACTAATTACTTATTGAGCAGCTTTCCAAGTTAAATAACTCAGACTTTTTCAGAAATAATATTTTTAAATTTTAATACTTTCACAGCAAAGAAACCGGCGAGGGTCGTGACAAGTCATTATGTGCATGGTGTAGGCATGTCTATATACCTAAGTACCTTTCTGTCCTGCTGAATTGAGTGGCTGCCTCAGAGTTTTGGTTCAACAACCAAGATGATTCATTTCAAATGTTAGCCCGCTGATATTCATATTTGCTTTACGGTTTTGTGTTCCCTACAGAAACATATTTTCCTGCAGAAATTAATATTTAAAAATATCTAGAAACACAATAGCACCAGAAAAGGTGTGAATAATTTCCCCATTTACCTCCTCGAGGTGCAATATAAACATCAAAAGGTAGTTAGAGCTTATTTCAAAAGCAACAGAGTTATTGATTCCAGTCCTACGGATGGTGAAATAAGAACTTGGCTGCTGCTTGTCAAACAGGGAGCTCTTGGACTGCAGACATGCCGGCAGAAGTATGTCTCGCTTGGTAGTGGACAGGCCTGTTTCCATTTTGCTTAAATCATTGGCTGTCTGTTGCACTCTGCTAGTTTTATGAAACTTGTCGGCTGCATGCAATAGTAGCAGAGGCTCCAGCTGATTAGCACTTCCCTCAATAGCAAAATGTCACTGAGGCAGTGGGAATATATTGTGGTTAATAAGTAAAATGCAGCCAGACACCCTTTAAGTGGGATATAGGGAAAGATGAATGGATGAGGTGGTTGATGATGGCTAACTTGCTTTAAGATTTATAGTGGAGGGCTTTTTTTCCATTTAGTACTTGTAGTCTATTCAAAAATGTTTTTCTTTTTTAGTTTCTTAAAGTTGCCAAAAGAATAAATCCCCCCAAATAGTTTTGTATGATAAATATGGCACAAGCCTGTTTGAATTTTTCTTTTTTTTTTTTTTTTTAAATGAAATGTTAGTTGGATTTTTCCAGGGATGTCCAAACTGTGCCAGTAGTCCAGCAGTTACTTCTAATATGCATGCATTTTAGCTTTTTTGCTCTTGCTTTCAGTACAGAAGTGAGGGCTGTGAAACATGCAGGTCCCGGTTTTTAACGGTCCATCTTTGCCCACCAGCGAAGCAAATAAAACTGAATGTTTCAAGTGGGTATTTTAATCTTAGCAATACAAAGTTTGGTATGGTGAGGCTATCAAACTCCATAGATCATGTTTGGGAGAGGATAGGTTTGTTATATTTGAGTATTTAAAAATTAATTTTAATTTATTTTTCCCTTTAAGATTCCTTTGAAATTTACAGCTTAATTCTCAGTGCATTCTCTTTTCAAATGCTCACCAGGCTCAGTCTCAAGGAGCAATTACGTTTAAGATTATACCCAGTGTGAAGGAAGAAATGCCAGTGAAGGAAGGCAAGGTAGGAAAGACTATTTCAGAAGCTATTGCAGTAACTGTTATGTTGAAGATACATATTGTTTGCTTGGGTGGCAGAGCCAAGAATGAGATTTCTGCCTTCAGACTCACTTTAACGTGGCAATGTCTATCACACTGTAAGCTTCAGTACTCATGTGCTGGATTTACAAGTGGGTGTAACATGGTTCTTAAGCCCTAACTACCTCTGTGAAGTTGACATAGGTAATCTTTGGCCTTCTGCAGTGATCTGGCTTGCTTGCAATTACTCCTTCTCTTCCATCATACACTGGGTAGAAGATACTTGATAGCACCTTGGTTCACAATTACCTTCTGTTGCCTGCGTGGGCACACTATTCACCTGCAAAGTCCTATCCGCAGTGAATCACAGACCCCTTGCTACATTAGGGTCGTGGTTCCAGAAGCAATGGATTTAACATTCCCTTATGAACTTCTAATGTTAGACATCCGTTAAGATGTTTAACAGTTAGCAGTAAATGCTTTACATTTAGTTCAGTTGGTTTGAATAGTAAAAGCAAAAAAGGAAGATACCTTTGGATGGCATTTAATATTTGGATTCTAAAGATAAAACACGGTATTTTTCAGATGTTTATCAGAGCCCTTTTTGACTATGATCCTAATGAGGATAAAGCAATTCCTTGTAAAGAAGCTGGGCTTGCTTTCAGAAAAGGAGATATCCTTCAGATCATGAGCCAGGATGATGCAACCTGGTGGCAGGCCAAACACGAAGGTGATGCCAATCCCAGAGCAGGACTGATCCCTTCAAAGCATTTCCAGGAGAGGTGAGTACTGACAAGAGAAGTTTAATTATTTTTTTTTAGTAAAATATGACACTTATTTGTCGGCTTAAGATAGCACAGTTGTGTTTAATGCTCGTAGATTACATGGGTATGATAAACCTGCATTTGTAGCAAGACAACTGAACTTGGAAACCTGTTGCTGAAATACCTTGGATTTCCTTATTGGTCTGGCTAGAATTAATAATGGCAAAAACTGATAGGATAACACCAATCCAGATTGAAAGAAAAAACATATGGAAAATAGCACATCAGTATCTGTATTCACCCTGATGGAATAAGAGCTGCAGCAGGTTTTGGAGACCTTAAAAAAGCTGTGGATTTAATTTTTTAGATTGTGACTAGATTGCTTTGTTTTAAGTTAATTTCTTGTAAAATATTCTGAATACTTATATGTAGTCTGAAGATGTTAAGTATTTATTAATCCCAAACTTACAGTGAAAACTGAGAAGTTTGTGTCTTTTCCCTACCACCTTCCATTTTATAGGAGATTTGCACTAAGGCGACCAGAAGTGCAGATTCAGCCACTGAAAATTTCCAATAGAAAATCATGTAAGTCTACCCAAAATAGAAATCATACACCTGATCTCTAACCTTATGAAATACTAGTTTGTTTCAGCCCTGTGATGACAGGATGGATTTCTCTTGGGCACAATAGCTTCTTGATCACATTGTACCAGTAGGAAAATAAATATAAGAGCTGAAATTAAAAACTTTAAAAGCAGTTAACAGTTTTTCTCAACCCTCTGACTTTGTTTTTGCAGCACTGAGCAAAGTTAATGTTTTCATATATAGTATTTTAAAGGTTGAAGAGCATTCTTCTCCTGTTGAATTAGTACAGAATTGGCTCAACAGTTTCTATAAAAATAAGTGAAATTTATACGGAGAGTGAGATAAAAGGTCAGATAGTCTCCCCTTCTCTCCTTCATATACTTGGTGATTTTTGTGTGTCTTATGATGCAACAGAACTTTTTAAAAGTCAGGACATTCAGTTCTTTGACAGGCTTTCACAGAACCACTTCTTACTGGTTTTTAAACAAATTGATTCTTAATAGTCTCTGCTTTTAAATACAGTAGTTGCACAATATAAGAAAAATAAGCTCTAAGAAAGTGCATACATTGAAACAAATATTTTCTTTCCACTGGAATTTACATCAACATCTGTTTTAAGTATTATTGCATACTTTACTTGACCTGTTATTTCTTTCAGTTGTACAGACTCATAACAAAGTGAGTACAATGTAAGAAACTATCACGCTTCAGTAGGATCTAAATCTTAAATAAAAACATGTTTGTGAGTTCAACTAGAAATATTCAGAAAGTGGTCTAGAATTTCCAATCGTCTTTCATTGTCTAACATTAAAACAAAGGTATGGATACCATGGCAAAAAGTAGATGCTGGTGCACTAAGAGCCAAACTAAATGCTTTTAATGTTAAAACTTCTCACAGAGGTTTCCGTTGCAATTTTTGTAGCTCTTTGCTATGGCGTTTGCGTTCTGAAGTTCCATGATTACTGTTAGTTTTCTAATAATCTGCTTTTTCTATCTTTCATTCCATTTCATTGTTTGATTGTGTGCCCTAATGCTATTGTTAACTCCAAAGCCCTTGATTAGCTTTGTAATTACAGTAACAGACTATATGATTGCACTATAGCTTTTTGTAATTTGCACAGAACTTGGAAACAAAGGAGCTCCTCCAGCTTGTAGTAAATCTGTTGTTTTTCTAGGTTCTAGGTTGAATTGCTCTACCCCAGTTTTGGAAAAGTGTCTGATCCCAGGGTATAGCTATTTCTCTCTGTCCACTGTCTTGAATCTGGATAATAAATACCCTCAACAAGAGCCTTCAATTAATGTGGCACTGGTGCTTTTGAAGAGGTAAATCAGCTCCTGCAGCAAAACTGCATGATTCCTTTTGTAGTGGACTGCATCTTTTTAGCGACCTTCAAGTGAAAGGTTTTACAAGATGCATCTCACCTTTCCAAATTGGCAGTCTGAACTTGATTGGGAATTGCCAAAATGACAACCCACGGAAGACCAGCACTATGATGTCTACTACTGTTGTCTCTGCTGTCTCCTCTGACTGCTTTAACTAGCTTAAACAAGGAAGAAGAGTTCTCTTCCTTGACTTTCTTTTAAAACATGACAGAGCCTCAGGGTGAAGCAGAATACCTATTATCATGTTCCTTACACAAAGCAAGGTCCAGTGAAATACCATCTTGGAGGCAGTGGTGCCTCTTGAAGGAGGAAAGAGTGAAGCGTAATGTAGGATTGTGATTTTCTCTCTTCCTCATTTCTTAGGACAATCTGCTGCTACATCTGCCAGATTTTCATGGGAAGAGGGGGAGTGTCTTTCTGAGTAGAGATCAGTCCCTTTACTTGGTGAATAAACATGGTTTTAGTACTGTTAGTGAGATCAGATCCCTCATAGCGGAAGCATTTTAAGGAACAGAACTCAGATGTAGAAAAAAATGTTGTGACTAGGATGTTGCTTGAGCTGCTCTCAGGAAAACCTTCCACTTGCCTGGCTTTTCAAGAAGATTCCATGTAAGCTGGGAAACTCTGCACCCCAGTGATCTTTCTAAAAACAGGCAGCTTTTTTGTGTTATCAAGCATGGCAGTGAAGCTCTGAGGCGTGGAGGCTGTGTCTGTATTTGTGCAAAGCAATCCCCTTGCCAAGAATGGGAGGTGCTGGAAAATCATGCATTGTTCAGCTGAATGACCAGCATACCACCAGTGTCAGAAATATGTAAGGAAGGTGACACTGAGAACAGAAAACTCCAAAGAACTGCTGGGTCTGATTTTTTTTTTTTTCCTTTTTATGTATTGTGGAGTATGTGATTGTCCTCTGAAGTTTTATTTAACGAATTCCCTTGTAAGGAGGTGGGAAATTGGAACTGCTTGTTTTCATCTGATTCTTTTTTAATCCTCTACTATATGCCTTCAGCTAGATACAGGGTTCTTCAGTGTAAGGTAATTGTGTGGGGAAACTGAAGTTTTGTAGATCCCCCTGAACTAGCTGTATACTGGAAGTTTGCTTGCTACTGTAGTTGATGCGTCTAGTTGTATGATCTGAGTTCCCTTGGCAGTTGGAAGGGAAAGAGCAATTTGCCAACTGATAATCTCACAGCTTCCCAAGTTGAACACCTGTTGACTTCAGCAGAGCAGATGGAAAGAGTCCCTTTCCTGACAGGACTGGGTGTTGCAATAGGAAGCTTTCTTGAGATATGGTAAGTGGCACTGGATTTGGCCTGCTCTGTTCAGTCTACTCATTCCACAGATCCCATGTTTCTTAACGAGGAAGAAATCTGGATCTTTGTTTTTAGTAGGGAGAATTAAGGAGAAATACTGTTTTCTTGGATACCCAGAAGATGTGAGTCAGTTCTGGTTCCTTAGGTAAGCTTCCAGGGTAGTAGTGGTGTTCTACTTGAAAATTAATCTAAAAATTAGTCAAAATTGAGTAACATTCTAGAAGTATCCTACAAGTTCTTTTTCCTCTCTTCTTAAGCCAGTTCTGGAACTAGGAAGGACTGTTGTATTTGTCTAGAAAAAGATCTCTCTGAAACATAGCCAATAACTGTATTTACAGTAACATTAACATCCCTTATGATTTGCTTTGGTAATTAAGTATGTTTCAAAATGTGCAAGGAGGTAGGCAGGATTACTTTTGGGAACCGCTCTTTATATTTCCCATTTTGATTTTTTCACTCTTTTCAGCCTAGCAATGCATGCCAGGTAAAGCTGATAATTGGTGCACATATTTGTGTATCATAAATTTGGAAGCAGAAGAAAACCTGACTTTTTTTGCTGATGCTGGTATCTATACACGTATCAAGGAAAGGGAGTAGAGGATATTTTCCACAGAACTTTTTCAGGAAGACTTACTTGTACTGGAAATGCCAATTCTTAGTTTCACTGTTCATATATAAAGTGAATATAAATACAAGTTAACTCCTTAGCTTTGTGGAAGATACATACACATGCCTCTCACAGCATTTAGCTGTTTTCTTGAGAGACAATACAGAATCCTTGTCATATTGCATCAGTCCAAGTGAAAAACATGTAATTTGTCATGTATACTGGAGGAGGGGGCAAAACAGTGTACCCCCTGGGACTGAAAGGCAAGTGAAATCACACTGTGCCATGTGCAGATGGAGAGGGCGCATGGTTTGATTGTATCCAGGAATAAAATCACAGGAAAGTGAGAGGTGGAGCCTGTGCTGACAAGAGATGATTTTTACACTGAAAGGAAGATGCAGACAAACTAGGAATAAAGAAAAGAAGGGAAAATCAGGGAAGTGAAATTTTGTATTGAGGACAGAGAAAGGAAGAAAGTATTGCAAGAGGGCAGCAGAAGAAGGGATGGACAAATGCTGCCCATAGACCCCAGTAGGCAAAATTCCATAGAGAATGGGTTTTGAAATGATTCGATGAATGCAGTTATAAAACTATTATGCAAGAACTTTACTACAGTCACTATTTGCACTTTCGGTTGTTTTTTGATTCTGTTTAAATCAAACACTAACATACTTGCTTTGTTAAAGTTTTTTCAGATGGTGAATGCAAAAATTACTAATAGGAACTCTGACCTGTTTGGGGTTTATATTCCTGGGAGAAAACCTCGATAACCTCAACAGTAATATTTGATGAGATTTAAAAGCATGAGATAGGTGGCAGTTAGATGTGCTGACCCACTGATAAGGCACTTTAACATTCCAGGCTCTGAGCTAGTGCAGAAATGATGGAGGAATAACAAACATTTTCAGCGTTTTTTCCAACATATAACAGCAGTGACTTTGCAGCAAAATGCAGTGAGACTTGTGCATTAATACTATTGGAAAATTATACTAGTATTAAAGCAGCATAGATAACAAAATAAAGAAAATGGAATGAAAGTAAAGGAATAGAGATGCATGGCTTGGGTAGGACTAACCCTCCATGCGCTGGGGCAGTGACTTCAGTGTTCCTGATGTAGGGTGTGGGAAGCTCAGTGGAGCGCAGGGGGAGGTACCTGCATGCAAGCAGCTTTGCTGTGTCTGAGCTTGTGATCCACAGCCAATGCCAGCTCCGCAGAAACCTGCTCACCTGATACTCCCAGATAATACTTCACAGCACTCCTGTCTTTAGGATGTCATCTTAGCTTGGGCACAACTTTGTAGCCAGAGCTGGCTCTGTGAGTTCTCCTACCACTGTGTCCTGGCTAATTAGGAGTGATGTGTGGAAAGTTTAATAGCTCCCAGTCTGTTAACATGAATGCAAAGGCCACTCATGCTCTGACTGTGATAGTCACTGCCAACAAACATGGACATTCTTGCACTTGTAGCTCACTTTAATTTGTAGATAAACCACTGATTGCTTTTTTTTTTTGAGGAAAAAAAAATTCTTTGAATAACAACCAAATAACTTATTGTTCTGCAGTTGTTATGAACGACAGTAAACTGCCAAGACATTATATTCCTTCAACATAATTTTGCTTTCACAGCGGTTACTGTGTTTATTCTTTCATTATATATGTGTTGTCTCTGGTATGAAAATTACTGGTAACTTTATATTTTGTACTAGTGTAGCCCGTAACTTCTGTTAACTTGTGCAACGTCTGCATAAGTGTATATACATACCCTGTGTGTATAGTTATATATAAATATGCATATGTATGTAGCATATATGACAGAGCTATTCAGAGATGCCTTTTCCTTGAAAATACATTTGTTCTGTATATTTAATGCTAAAAGTAAGTGCTTACTGTGGCAAAGCCATCATCATATAGTTTTTCTAGAGCTTAAAACCCATTTTACTTTTAATTTTGATTTGCCATATGTGATTGGCATTGTATGAGCAAGAGGAAATATTTAACTGCAGCCAAATGGTGTTCACTCAAACGAGATGTAACCCAGTTTATCCATAGATGAGTGTCTTGTGAATTGAAGATTGTGTTCTGCCAACAAAAGAATTTAAACAGGCTAAAAGAATGAATGCTTTGTACCACTTGTATTTCAAGACCAACCCTTCAGGATAAGTGTGTAGTAGGACTCTTGCTTGTTAAAATTGCTGCACAATCTTAACTATACCTTTCGCCTCAGTATTTTTCTGTGTTCATATTTGAAACTTGATTGCTGACCTGCAGGAAATCATGAGTAAAAAATCAAACCAGACCTACAGAGTTAAATTGGCACATTAGCATCTTTGTTCAGAAGTCTCCTGTCCTTACCAATATTAACTTCCTGCTACCACAGAGAATTAAGGAAACCTGAAGCTGGATGACATTTGAGTCAAGGCCATATGAGACAGAAGTGGAAACGGATCTCATAAACTCCTGTTCTGTCCTTCACTGCAAGATTATCCTTCTTCATTTTCCAAATTGTCTTGGTGTAGAGATACTGTTATCTGATGATATTGAGAGGATTACATTATATCACCTTAAATTTCCTATAGTGTGAACATATATATCATTTAATCTACAAAACCCTACAGAGTAAAAAATTGCAAACCAAGTCTAAATGTTGTTTGCTTTGTGGGGCTGTTCATGACTGAAAATCAGAAGCATTTAAATACATTCACTGTAATGCAGATCATGGAACGTCACAATTTCTTGCTTACTAGAGTGAAACAGAATTTAAGGGATAAAGTAAATTGCTTGTGGTAAGAAACTCGAACAGAGCTGTTGGATCTAACTTCAGACTGAGAAATATTTAAGTAAGATTCTTTGATAGAAATATTATTGAAAGTAAGTCAGCAGAAGTTAAAAATTTAATCTGTTGCAAAGAGTTGAGGAAGTTCCTGGAGTGGCATTGGTTTTGAGCTTCATAAGTAATGTAATTTAGGTGAGGCCCCCAAAATACAATTTAAATATATTTAAATTAAAATGCATACAGAACTACAATGTATGTGATACTGTTTGACATTGTTATCATTTAGCATATTGGCTATACCAAAATATTTTTAAAATAAATAAAAACCTACTTCCTAAGCTTCCACTGCACCTGTTTCCTATTTCTTTTTCCCATTCATGTCTTGGTACTGTTTGTTGTTTCCCAAGCATGTTCCGTGACTATTTTCTTTGTAACTTGCCTCTCCCTGCTCATCACACAGCATTTGTTTGATTGTATTTCTTTTTTTCTCAGTGCTTTAGTTGCTCCATGCTGCCCTGTGGTTTGGGGATTGCTTTTTTGGTTGTTTGGTTTGGGGTTTTTTTTCAGTTTGTCACTGCTTTCACTTCCCCACTTCCTGTCAGATTTCCTCCTCTTCACACTCTTTTAGTCTCTGATTTGTTCTTTTCAGACAAACACTCCTATTTTCCTTTCTCACCCTTTTAATTTAGTAAAACTATATTGGCCTGAGAACATCTACCCCAATTTTCCATGTCTAAACTTTAGGCATATCTGCTGCATGCGCACAACTGCTTCAGACACAGAGCTGTGGTAGGTAGTGGTGAAGCACATGACAGTTTTCTGGCAAATAACCTCTGGCTTTACTGGGGACAGGCAATAGCTCTATTAAAATCCCTGGTAAAGCTCAAATTGGTACCTGCATGTTGATGATACTTTCGCAGCTGCATGAAGCTGTGAAGACCCACTGATTTCCCACATCTTTTCATTATAGACTGTTATGTTCAACCTTAGGAGTAGCCCAGTATTAAGAAGGAAGATTTCTAACAGATCACACAAAAATCAAATCTCCTTCGTTTTATCTCTGAATTAAACCTCAGCTTGTAGACATTTTGGATTGTGCTCTCTGACATCAGCTGGCTCACTTAGTGATCCAAACATCTTGAATTTATAGCATGGATGGATAAGAATGTTCCCTTTCCTAGCAGGGGTATCCTAGAAGATCTGTGTTCCCTTTGGCACTTCTCAGCTCTGCTGCTGTAGCTCCACCAACTCCCATCCCTGCAGGTCTTCTCCAAAGGTCTGCAGTGGTCAGGATGGAATGAGTGTCTTAACTATATGTACATACAGACCTCTTTTTCTCTGGTGCAGTCTTTCATGTTCATAGGTGAGGACATGTCTGTAACCAATGATGAAATACCAAACTGCTTTAAAATGCACTGTCACGAGCTAAGCCAAATCACTTTGTTAAACTCTGGAGACTTTTTAGATGGATTGGCATGAACTGGTTTTGAGTGTTAGTGACTTTTTTCAGAAGATAGAATCATAGAATGTATTCAAGTTGGAAGGGACCTCTAAAGGTGATCTAGTCCACCCCAGTCCAGCAGTAAGCAGGGACATCTTTACTAGATTGAGTTGCTCAGAGCCCCATCGAGCCTGACCGTGAATATCTCCAGGGATGGGGCCTCCAGTACATCTCCGGGCAATCTGTTCCAGTGACCTACCACCCTCATAGTGAAGAATCTTTTCCTAATATCCAACCTAAATCTCTACCCTTTTCTAGTTTAAAACCATTACCCCTCGTCCTATTGCTACATGCCCTTGTGAACAGTTGCTCCCCAGCTTTCTTATAGGCACCTTTCCGGTACTGGAAGGCCATTATTAAGGTCCCCCCAGAGCCTTCTCTTTTCCAAGCTGAACAAGCCCAACTCTTTTCAGCCTGTGTTCACAGGAGAGGTGTTCCAGCCCGCTGATCATTTTTGCGGCCTTCCTCTGGACGTGCTCCAACAGGTCCCTGTCCTTCTTGTGTTGAGGACGTTGTGTTTCCATGACTTTTAATTTGCTGCAAATGTAAAAACAGAAATTATCAGAAAGTATAGGGTGTCTCTCAGCACAGAGAAGGAGTAAGAAATGGTACCTGGAAGCCAGCCTGCCATGGTAGGCCCAGCTTTTGGGGTGTTTGTCTCTTGAAGAACCAGGAGCTTTTAAGGTTAAGAGAGAAAACAGTATCCGATGCTTTCACTCCCAACTTACAAAACTGTACACATGTTTAAGGCACCCAATGTGGTGCCTTAAATAGGATTCAGAGAAGTTTTCCAAATTAATATTATAAAACATAAGTCCTTAGGGTAAAAAAGGTACGAAAAAATGATTCTGCTCTTTTATGTAATCAGATAGGCTGGAGAGTTTTGACCTTGCCTTTGTTTGGTACATCAGTTACACATGAAAGACTTTAAAATATCTCTTAAATAACTTCTTCACGTTTCGAGGAACATCATGCTTCATGGAAACACATTGGAATACTTACTTTTATCCAGAGTCCAAAGGAAATTTGAATGAGATGTAGATTGTAAAATCTCTATATAAATCTAGACTATAGTACATAATATCTTTGCAAACAAAAATTCATTTTACGTCTCTATATATGACACAGTATATGAATTCTTTCAGCATTTTTTCAGCTACAAATATAGACATTAAAAAACCCAACCAAAAACCCTCTCCAAAACCCAGGTCCAAGGGCAGAAGCAACTGTTTACTGTGAGGGCAGAAAAATACTGAGATCATGTTCATAGTAGTGATTCTTAGAAATTCTAATTTAAGACTGATTAAATGGAACTAATAAACTTTGCATTCAATATCAAAGAGATCTTCCATGACAACTAGGTAAGGTCATTGCTACCAAATGAATACCAGAATAATCTCATATAGGAAATTTAAAGTGCATATAATATTTTAATGACTTTTTAGGTCCTTTCCTAACTGAGTGTAGTTAAACGCATAAGTTAAACTCAGTGCCAGTATGTTGGTATATGCCTCAATATAATAGGTGCTATCAAGAGGATTTTAGAATAGCTTACGTAGCTAATTTTTTTCCTATTTATATAGTATTAAACAATAATACTTTGCTTTTTTGGCTGTTCTAAGATGAGGAAGCGGTTGAGTGTGGTAGGTGCATTTTTCTTCTTCGATTTAACTTTTCTTTCTTAAGTTATGTTTTCACTCCATTTAATGATTTCCTTTCCTATTTTTCCTTTGTGCTTCTCAGAGGAAATTGAAGGTACATGTACAAAAGTTTCCCTGCATAGCCCAATAATTTTATTTAGAGAACATGTGTTTAGAATTAAATTGAATATAGTCCAGCGTTTCTAAGAGATGTTATACATATAATGCGTTTATATTGCCACCAAATACATTGAATTGGTTTTTTTCAAAGTAGATAAAAATAACAGAATATTCCTAGGTGCTTCTTTAAAGATCAGTAATTTGGGCTATTGTTTTAAACTGCTTTCTTGCTCTTCCTTGAACTTCCAGAAGATGTCTATAGAAAAACTGTATCATAAAAGAAAATAATTAGCAAAACTTGGGTGGGCTGGATTGGAAAGCGATTGTTCCAACTTAATTACGTGGCCATGAGAGCTGTACCCTTTCTAATTAATACTGATAAAGTATTTCTGTGAGATGATAGAAAGTTCATCCATGCAGTATTATCTTTACTGTTTTCCCTCGGAGCGTAGCGGATTTCTGTTATGCTTGCAGCATATGTTAAAGTAATAGCAGCTGATCTCTTGTATTTTATTTTTTTTTCTAACTTGAAGCCTTTGTTTATAAAGGCATTAGAAATTGTAGCTCATATTTTTGATCAAAGAGCCTCTGGCATGTAAAAATATACATTATAGCTATTTTATATCAAATGAGAGTATGTGTTTTTGATCAAAAACCTTTCTGTCTAATCCAGTGAGCCAAAACTTAAAGCTAAAGTCTGATAATGTATAATTTACGAAAAAAGCTTGATTTACATCAAATACATTTTGCTTTCTTTTAAGTGGCATCGTATTTTCTATTAACTGATAAAGTGTGAATAATACAGTGCTAGAATTCTTTTTAGAATGTTTGCTGTCATCACAGTTTTTGCTTGGAAAGGTAAAAGATCAGTGTGCATGCTGCAAAATTCCAGAATATCTCCAGCTAAAATATAAAACAATAAACATTGTTTTATGTTTTTAAGAAAATGGCTTATTGAAGGCTTTTTTCTAATGCTATGCTTTGTACAGTTGTCATTTTTAAAGTATTTTCTTCGGTATTTTTTGCTGGGCTTCTAACTATTCTGCTTTATTTCTTGGCTCTTATTCTGTATGCTTTTACCCTTCGTCCAGAAGATGCTGAATGTGCTGGTCACAACAGTGGATCCTATCTAGGTGAGCAATCGGTTACAAAAGACAATTTCTTCCTTTCTTTCAGCTTCTTTTCCCTGGAACTACTGTGTCCACTTTGCTTTTGGGGGTAATCTGCATACAAACATCCTTACTCTGCATGAGAAAAGCATGCATATCAGGGTTTTAAAGATGGCTCATTGGATTTGACATAAAGGATTCATTTATGTAGTATATGCCTTTATCTGGTTAAACCACTAAAATACCGGTTTGATTTTTAAGTCAAAATATTTTTGTTTTTTAAATTGGGGAAAAATACTGACTTTTAAAGTGCATTAAGTAAGCAGTGTATTTAATGAAGCAAAAGATGAATGTATCGTGAAAAGTTTGAGTACTTTAAAGACACACTTTCAAGGTTTTAGCCAAGTTTTGCTTACGCTTTCTTTGTATGTGTCTACCTAACAATTTTGGGAGGATTCAGTGAGAGTACAAAGCAAATTTTCAGCCACCAGTTCTTTTTCCATATTACAAAATAAAATAAGTCATAATAACTCAGTAGCTTAAATTTAGCTTTAAAGCTAGCCTGAGCTCAATGTATCATTGTGGGGAGGGGGGAGAGAAGGGGAAGGAGTCCTTTGGCTTCAGCTTCAAGATTCCAAATTTCAAACAAAAGTAACATTTAAAAAAGGTGAATGTTCCATGATACGTTTCAACTTTTTAATTTGTGCCATTTTAAAAGCCATGTAAAAATATTTTAGTTGAAATTGTCCAGAAATCCTGCCAGCTGAAGGCTGGCTGGAGCGGACTTTGTGGCAACCAGCCCTTTTCCCAAGGCTTTCATCCTCCTACTACAAGAGGAGTGGGAAGAAACTCATCAAAGTGCTTTAGTACATCCAAGCCACTGGGCTCACTGAAACACCCTTGACCAGTGCTGGAAGAGATGGATTTCATATTGCAGTACATTGTTTTTAAATGGGGGATATAAGCTACAAACACACAAACTATGTAACCAAAGGACGTTTGGCCTTTCTGCAGAACTTCAGTGCGGCCTAATGTCATTGGGTATTTGTGGAACTAGTTGGTCACCCAATCATGCTGAAAATAAACTTCTTATCTTTATTAGATAAGCAACTAAATTAATGTTGAATGACAATTGTATTGAGAGATTGAAGTATGCTTGGAACATGATACTTGGAATGTGATCCAGATGAACTACGTTTTCGTTATCAAATCTCTTTGAAACAGAAAAGGCCTTCCCTTCCCCTCCCTATCTCCCCTTATGCAGATTCTGAAGATAAGACTATCATGGTTTTGCAGTCAATTCCTAGTGGGATGCAGCTTTATTGGGGAATGAAGGTGCCAAAACAGAATATGCAGTGCTGTAGCCCTTTCAGTGAAAAATTTTGGTCTACAGTTACTAAAAAAGGCCAAATCATCTAGGAAAGAAATATCCTGTGGAAGAAGCTGCTGATGTCCCAGATGCAATGAACAAAAAATGAAAATGGGCTGTAGTTTATTTAGGCAAAGTTTTACAAAAGTTATGAAGGAATACTTGTACAGTGCAGGCAATAGTTTATCTCTTGAGAGCTTACATGCAGTGGAGTGCTGCTACTGGTCCAGAGATGATACCTTCAGCCTTCTCATGCTGGGTCTGTGCTGTTGGAAGTGAGATGTTGGAGAGGAGAGCAAGATGGAAAAACTTGGAGAAAAAAACTTGTCTAAGGCTAGAACCAGTTCTGGGGTAAGGACAAAAGTATATTCGCTGGTTGTGAATAGCTATCTGCTTGGTTTAGAAATTAGAGGTCCCTTGAAGCTCTTCCGTGAGAACTGATCAAGCAGGTAGGCTTTTAAAGTTTGTGTTACCATTATTTGCATATGTTAACAGGACACAGTGATTTGTATTTCAAACTCTCATGCACTCCAGTTCACTCCTTAGGAGTGAATCCTAAGCATCTCAGCCTTTTGGAATGTACATGTTCTTGAAAGATGACAGACCTCTATGGCACTCCTTGATTACTAAGTAACTAAGAATTTCTAAGCAAGTATCTTCATTATTATAACATAAAGTCTTGGTTAAACATATTACACTGAAAACAAAAACTAATGCCTTGTCTCTGAAGGACTTGGGTCACGCCAAGAAGTTTGATGAGTTTTAGTGACACCAGAGTAACTGCCTGTCTATATGGTGTAACCTGTTCTAAAGAACAATGCAGCCTGAGTTAGATTAGCCATTGATGGAGGAGTTGACCTGTATAACCTTCTATGTATTCACACACATGGAGAGTTAGTGTGAGGTAAGTTGAAGTATGGTAAATCGTTTGTCTGCTTAAACTGTAGAAAGAGTTTTCAAAGTGTGGCCATGCCAGTTACTTCATAGTATCCCTGAATGGTTTGGATTGGAAGGGATGTTAAAGATGATCTGGTCCCAACCTCCTGCCATGGGCAGGAACACCCTCCACTAGCCCAGGTTGCCCAAAGCCCCGTCCAGCCTGGCCTTGAACACTGCCAGGGACGGAGCAGCCACAGCTTCTCTGGGCAGCCTGTGCCAGGACCTCACCACCCTCACAGAGAATTATTTCTTCCTAATACCTCATCTAAATGTCCCCTCCTTCAGCTTAAGACCATTACCCCTTGTCAAGAAGACAGTTCGTCTTCTTGAAAGCAAGAAGAGTAAGTCATGTTCTATGCTGCTATTGATGGTGTGTAATCACATCAAGAATTCTAAATTCAGATAATAGATTTTCAGTTTATCTTATGGCTTCTTATGGGCCTAGGGCTCTGTATTTGTTGGCATTTCAAAGTGTGAACCAGGATTTTCTGTGAACATCTGACCCTCTCTGAAAGGATCTGTACTTAAGACACACATGAAAAGTAACAGAAGAAGCAGCTTTCAGAAAACAGAATGCCTGTACTTTTTTCGTGTCAAGGTTATGCTACTACTAATTT
Organism: Laterallus jamaicensis coturniculus; assembly: GCA_022605575.1. Lineage (NCBI taxonomy): Eukaryota > Metazoa > Chordata > Aves > Gruiformes > Rallidae > Laterallus > Laterallus jamaicensis. The sequence goes on along the minus strand of JAKCOX010000072.1, from coordinate 2,911,654 downwards.
TGACCCTTCCTCTCCAAATTGACTCAGATAAATTTCATTATTTTTCACCAAATTCTAATATTCAAGTTGCAATATAGTGTTGTGTGCTTCTGCAGTAATTTCCTGAGGAATTGCTGGGGAGAACATTAGGAGTTTGCCTTTGCCAAGCTTAAATTCTAGCTACATTACTTGAACGTTTATGAACATACAGTAAATACAGATGAATATCATCTGTTTACTATTCTCAATTTTGTCTTAAAAACCCAGACATAATCTAAATTTTTATTAACCCAGTCTAAATGTGCAAGCTGGGAATCAGTCCAGAAGCAAGCAGAGTAACAAGTCTGCTCTGTGATTGTGCAGTTCCTGTGTAACAATAGATATACTTAGTATACAAGCCAGTATAAAAAAGCCCCAATATTTTGGGGAAAAAAACCCCAGAAATATCTATTACAAGTATTACTGTAAACCTAAATGACTGTGGTGCCAAATTTGCTTTTCTCAGTAATATGAATACAAAAAGTATTTGCACGTTTAGAAAGATACAGCATTTGTCAGCTGTGAATTCTGTAAGATTAGACTAATTTCAGCAAAGAATATACATAATTTAAACATCATCATTTGTTTTAATGAATGAAGATTAACAAAAGTGTGTGAGTGGAGCCTTACTGATGAATTCCTGAAGGGCAGGTGAACTTAAAATGACAGTATTTCCCATCACTGTAATTTCTCTGAGTTTGAGAAATTAACTTTCTGCTTTCATAAATATATTTGGATTTGAATTCACACAGCATAGTGACAATCTGTTGCTTACTTCTTCTTTGGAATTACATAATTAAATCTAAATCAGCGTAGCTTTATACCTCTGCACCTTTTAAAAATATTTTAGTGGAGACAGGTTCATGCATTGCCTGTTTTCAGTTTGAATTTCTGTGTGAGGTCCAAGTGAGTTCCTCTCTGTAAATGTAAGCATGGCCACACATATATTGCTAGTGGTTAACAGAATAATCACGCTTCTCTGCTAGGTTTTGGAGGGTTTTTTCCATTCTTTTTCTTAGAGATGTACGTAGTTGATCTTGAATTGCTGTTGGACCTTAATTAAGTAGCAGCTTTTGGTAATTTTCATTCTATCTTGAAATGTGTTAGAAGGTTGGGAGACATTTGTAGCTTGAGAAGATTTGTTCTTCATATTTTCTTCCCAGCGGCTGTTCTTACTGCACCAAACTGTTACATTCCAGCAGTAGTTTACGGGTTTGCATGTTCAGTAAGCTTCTAGTCATGTTGCTGAAGACATTGAGCTGGTGCAAACTTCTCAACGTTCAGAATTTTATGTGGCTTTACTGACAGAATTTTCCCCTTTTATTTTATAGTCTGAATACTTGGCAACTAAATTTAATCTCTGCTGATATCCATATTCTGCAGACGGTATAGCCCGTGGCTCCTTTTGTATTCATTGAGGTTTAAATTATCAGATATTCTGGAAAAGCAGGTTTTTCCGCTCTGTTCCTTATAAGAATTTACTTTTGGGCTTAATCAATTTATAAAAACTTTGTTTTTCTGTTGGGTGTCAGTAATGGTTTGGGGTTTTGGTAGCGATTTTCACTACATTTTTAATAATGCTCTATTTTAATTGAAATAGATGAAGGTTTTTCATTTTTCCTAAGCTAAAATATGCAAACATTAGCAGAGTAATTCTACTCATAAATGGTTTTGTTCCTTGCAAGTGTGATGGTGTTGCAGTCAGTTTAATCTTTTTTGCACAGTCAGAGCTGCCCAACCTATCATGCAATTATAAATGCAGATTTCAATAAGAAATATTTATTAATGGTTCTGTGTAAAAGAGCTTCTGAAGGTCACAGTAAAGTTAAGCCACATATGTGGGGATATAGAATGGCAGATGTGAGAGACAGAGAATCATGTTTCCAGGAATGCAGTAGCAGTGTCATAAAATTGTTGGATATATTTGAAACAGCCTCATCTTTTCTCTTTGTACTGTATGTTTTCCTTGGTTTTCAAAGCTGTTTAAAGCAAGTGTTGGGCTTCTCTGTTGGGCTGTTCACATGGGCTTTGAGAAACACTTGAAACAGCTTTCAGATTGACAACAGTCTAAAAGTGACAAAGCAATTGGTATTATTGCAATGGTTTAATATTTGGTAGTTTTACGGAGCATCTTCACCAGCATGCTGCAGAGAAATCAGCTGTACTGGAAATCTGCTTCGTTATCCCTGGCTCCCCTGTCTGTTCTTTTTAACCATTGTAGGGGCTTTTCTGTGAAGTCTAAGTCCTAGCAGAACTTGTTGAACCTTCTTAAAATGCAGGATAACATTTCTGTTTTCACTTTACTGGTGAGTTTATCACAGAAAAATCAAATGTTGTCAAGGATATCAAGGTGTCAAGAAGACCTGTGTTAGCAGTGGAACCGCGTCACCCAAGCCTTTGTGATGCTTTATATGCAGCCTGTGAAACGGGATGAGTCAGCCTGGAGACAGCACTGAAGTACTTTCCTTTTTTTGACACACACGCACAAAACCATCTATTTTGGCTTGCTGGTTTTTTACCCTTTTAAGAAAAGGAGGAATAGAAGTTCTTAACCTACCACCCAGTAGTTTGGTAATGAAATCTGAATGAAGTGGATGGAGGAAAGAGAAACAAGTTGCAATGCCCTTCTAAAACCTGGCAGCAGTGGATATTGAATTCATAGGAAGGTTTTGCAAAAAGGATATTTTTCCTAAAGATTCCACACTTGGCCGTTTAAGCTGAGCTTGAAAAGCTGTTGGTAACGGAGTTATAAGACAGCTACTCAGAGCTCTTGGTGTCTGTAAGGTGAGCTCCAAACTGGAATGGAGACTATTGGTTTTGCTTCGTTCCACCTCTACCTTTGCTTTTCACCTTCTCCAGATATGTAGACTCTTATTTCTGTGATAAAACTCTTTCTTCTGTCAACCATTTACTGGCAAATGATTAAAAAATGCCTTCCCTCCCCTCCCTCCCTCCCACCCATGATGATATAGAGCAATTTTCGGATTGCTTTTATGGCATGGATTTTTTTGTTTTGTTTTTTCCATCTGGAGCCTTTTATATTAGGACTTAGGACACTTTTAGTGCACTTCATGTGTCCGTCTTGCTGCTGTTACTTTTAACCTTTCTTTCTATCACTGTCTGTACAGTTAGGTGTAGCTATGTAGCAAGAAAACATCGTATCATGACAGACTTCATCCTAGAGCAGACAAGATCTCCTGGACCCTCTCCGGTGTGTATGCTCACAGCCATCAGCTCCAACTGACTGCAGACACTTCACTGTTAGTGTTCTCTAATCCATCTTATTTAATTATGTTCTCATATATCACATTTTGGTCCCTTTTTTGTCCCTGCCCATGTCCTTCTCTGTCTAGACAATACTGTTGCTCTTAAACATGTCATCGCTTTTTCTGTGGCTGCTAGCTCATCTCTTTTTTTTCATTGATTTTCATTTTTATTTATTCCTGGTTTTAATATGAACGGGTCACTTTCACTGTATTCTCAATAAATTTTTTCTTCCCATTTTATGTGTATGCATGTGTTGTAGATTCCCGTAGGTATAGGGGCTCACATCAATAAAAATTATGGTTAACATCCTCCGTGATCCAGGTTCTGCAAAGCTTTACGCTAAGTGGAACTGTGTGTGTGCAAAACACTAAGCCTGTAACTGAGCCTTGCAGGATTTTGCTTCAGATACGGTTCTAAATATTTGCAGAACTGAGCCTTGAATTTGCCAGATACAACCTTTGAAGAAAAAATTGTAATATGATTACTTCTCAAACACCTAAACGTAAGTGCTTTTACCAGTTTATGAAAACATATTGCTGAAAGATCTTGGGGTCACCAGAAGTTTACATATTTACTGTCCTATGAAATGTTCCGGGGGAGGGGGGGGGGGAAAGGTGTGGGGATTTTCCCAGTATTAAAAATGTAGTTTGTGTTTTACTTTATTACCCCCAAATAATGAGATCAGTTTTGCAGTCCTCCTTATAGTTCCACCTAGAACAAAAGCAGCACTATAGAGATACCAGTAAAGTGCAATATAACGCAATGTAAAGGAATTATTTGCAAGACTGTAAGGTAATCATGAACAGAGGAGTAAATTAGTTTGCAACATATACTGTGGAAGGGATTTTTTTATGCTATTCTGCTTGAAAAATGCCTGTGATTATCTCCTTTGAGAATACTTAAAAGCTGTGTGAAATTTCTAGTCTGCTAGGTAGGCACTGTAGATGTCACACAATTGATGCGATTGTCAATGCGAATTTAGTAGGAATACTAACTTTTAATGTCGTGCTAACATCTCCATATGTGGGTACTGTATGGTCTAAGATGCCTCATAGTTATATGGAATTTAACTAACAGTGTTTGGTTTTTAAATACCTTTGGGAAAGGTTTTGTGTGATTTTTTTTTTTTTAATGCTATCAGCTTGGAGCTAAGCACAAAACATTCTTCAAGGAGTTAATTCTCATTAACTTTTTCAGCCACCAGATGTGTTTCTACCTTATGTTGTATTTGATGACTGTGTGTCACGGTAATGTGCTAGAAATGCAAGAAGTGTGGTATGAGAGTCCAACTTGCATGCGTTTCCTTGTGTACATATTACTAATGTGTAACGTACTCAAATTATCTAAATATGTTAACAACTTCTTGCCATTATATTTCATAACTGATTGTTGCAGCTGTTATGATTTTATTTGTAATCTTATTTTTGCAGTTTAAAAAGGCACCTGATATAGTTTGAAACTGTGGGGAAATACTATTCTAATGACCTGTTTTTTTAGACATATAAACCATTTTTTGTTTCATGAACCTATCCTCAAATGCTTGGAAAAGACTGTTTTCAAATATTTTGAGAGGACTTATTTTCTTACTTTGAAAAAAACGTGTTCTTATTGCAGCTGGTTTTAGAAGAAGCTTTCGTCTTAGCAGAAAAGATAAAAAGACAAACAAATCTATGTATGAGTGCAAGAAGAGTGATCAGTATGATACAGCAGATATCCCAACATATGAAGAAGTTGCAAAATACAGACGACAACCGAATGACAAATACCGGCTTGTCGTTTTGGTTGGTAAGTTATTTTCTTTATGTTGGAGGCCCTCCATTGGCTTTGCTCCAGTTTATCAGTATCTTTCTTGCGGTGCAGGGCCCAGCGTGGACAGAGAATTTATTCCTCACAGGGTCTAACGGGTTCTGAGCAAAGGGGAAGAATCATTTCCCTTCATCTACAGGCTAGGCTTTTGCCGATACAGCCCGGACTTCTGTTAGCCTCCACTGCTGAGAGCATGTGCTGTGGACTTGGGCTCACTGCCCACTTGGACCCCCAGGTCCTTTTCATGCAAGCTGATCCCCAGCTAGTCAGTCCCCAGCCAATACTGCTGTGGGGCTTGATCTGTCCCAGATACAGGACTTTGTAATTGTCCTCGTCAGATTTCATGAAGTTCCGCTGGCCTGTTCCTGCAGTGTGTCAAGGTCCCTCTGAATGGAAGCCATCCCCTTGTGCAAATCACTTGGATCACATAGTTTGGTGTCTGCAAATTTGATGAAGACCCATCCTGTGTCCTCCTTCAGGTTATTAATACAGACAAAACAGAGCATGTCCCAGAGTCTACCATGGACCCCTGAGGAACTCCTCTTGTAATGAGTTACCCAGTAGAGGATGAACCAATAACCCCTAACCTTTTTCAACTATCTAGTAGTCCAGCCCACAGGATGTCCCAGCTGGTATATGATGATGCTTTAGGAGACCATGTTTAAAGCCTTACTAAAACAGAAGCAGATGACATTAAAATAAAACTACCATAGTTATGAGTCCGAACTTAGTGGTCAGGCTATACTAAAACCCTTAAGAATTAGGTCAGTCTTCTGCTCTTAGAGATCAAGAAATATATCTTTGGGGGGTGGGGGGGGGGAAAGGAAGACAAAAAGAACAGAATAAATACCCATGGTATATGCGTGGAAAGCAACAAATCCATCCTACTCTGTCAGAACAAGTAGATGGACAAGTAGACAGAAAGGTTGGTGAGAGGTGGACTTCTATAGGCCAAGAGTGGAAGTAAATGTAGCTACGGAAGACTTGATGTCATCCTTAGTCAGCTCTGTTCTATAATATCTCACTGCCATGGGTTCCCCACAGGATTTATTGTCTAACCAAAATGCATTGCTGCAGTCTCCTAAGAAATGAAAAGTACATGATCTTGAATTTTTCAAAGGTACCGATGAATGCCAGTTGGAGTGCCAATGAGTAACTATTGCTACCAATGAGTAACTATTGCTACCAATGAGTAATGAGTAACCATTCCTACCAGTGAGTAATGTCTCGGTGCATCTTGGTTTCTTTTGCAGCAGCACATAGGTTGATGCTTCATGAGTAAAGTTTCCTCCATTCTGCAAGCCACAGAACAGAAATTGGATCCTCTATCAGGGACTGTTAGGAACTGTTGAGTAGCTGTGGTTTTGTATTGCTCATATCCAAGGGAACATCAAATTTAGTTTTTAATAAACAGTTTTGTCACTCTCCAGCACTAAAATTCAACCCCCTACTAGTGTGATCACTGTGACACCGTGGGCTATATACAACAAGTAATAACATGGTTGAGTTGATTTTCCACTTGCATCAACAGAGTGCCATGCAAAAGTGTGATAAGTAGACTTTTGATAACAACTTACATATTTCTGATCTAGGGAATACCTAGAGATTTCATTTGATTTTTGTAATAAATCAAGTGAAGAACGTGTGCTTTTTCAGTAACAAAAGCAGTTCAGAAATTTATTGCAGACTTCAGTAATTCTAATGTTTTTCTCTGGATATTAAGAGCAGCTTAAGTCTGGCCAATACCATAAAAATGTCTTGGGCAAAATGTGGAAAAACTAGCAGAGCTAAGCAATGCAGGTACAGTAGGAGCGAGCACATTTAAACAGCTTTTGTGTGCCAGTAGCAGCATTCAATATAATCCATCAAATATAATTTGGATGTCAGTATGAGGAAATAAAGGGACAGATAATTATAGCTGCAGTTGCTGGGGGCACTGAATTTCTGTTGTTTTGCTAGGTCTAAACCTATGATTTACTGTGGAAGATTTTTTTAGGGCTTGTTTTGTCCTTTCTTAGGGGCAGGAAGTTTGAGAACTTTGAAGTGGAAATTTCCTTTGGCTTCACTTTAAAGTGGTCTAGTCTAATTTACAGAACACAAATTGCACATGCAGGAATTTTTAGCACCTCATAGTGTGATATATGCTAGCCTTAGGTTCAGCTGGATGTATTAGTTTGTCAAGATTTTACCTTGTCCACAAATCTAGGTTCATGAATGAAGTCCTGCATCTCCTTGGGACTGAAATAACCAATCATCTGAAGCAGTGATGATACAGATGCTTCTGCTGTGCCTTTAGGTGTTATGGATGTAATGAGTCTGCTAAAACCAAAATCATCCATTATCACGTCACCAGTTGTCTTCTGGTAACTTACTGTCCCCAGGCTGCCTTGAAGTCTTCCTTCAGAAACACTACCTGCATCCTGAGCATGATGCCTTCAGCCCTGTCAGGCAAGGGCAGAATAAAGGAATACGAAACGTAATATTCAGATGCTTGAATTTTCATTTACATCCTGCTCACAAAGGCATACTATAGAATTTTACAGGATGTAGTGTTAGCTAAGTCAGAGCTTTCTGAGGGGCAGAAGCAAGGTCAGTAGGATCAAACCATGCATGTCATTGCACGTGCAGGCCGTTACGTGCATGCAGCGTTATCGCTGGAGGCGTGCAAAGCCCTTCCCATGTTGTGGCCACCCGTGGTGATGTGACTTCCCTAAGCAGGCAAGGACCAGAGGTGTGTAACCACGAAGGAGCAGTTACTGTCGGTGTGTGACACAATCAGAAAAGTCTTTCTTTCCCTGGATTAAACTCAGTAATCCCCAAATTGGTGTCCTGATCACAACTGTGAAGAAAAGGAATTCCTTAAAAAAATACATTATTTAAAAAATATTTTGAAAAATCCTTTTAAAAGATGTGTTCTTTAAAAAAACCCCCTTTACTTTTGGTTTTATCATGAAGGAGCTATGTGGAGGCCAGGTCTATCTCAGAGCAGGGGAGGATGAAATGGAAGCAGCTCCTAGTTTTCTATGTGTCCTGACTTAACTTTGACATGTGTTCAGTCAAGGCTTGCAGAGACTACAGCAGTAGTGCAGGCAGGTTGTCACCATGGCCATACTACTTCAAGTATGGACAATGAAGAAAGAGATGTGGAATTGTGATCTTCATTAAAGCTTCCTGTTTGAAGGCATGTGTAGGTCAGCATGGTTGACATGGGATGTAACGTGTTGTCTAGCTTTATCCATGAGAACATCCATGTGAACTCTCCAATCCTGCTTCAATGAACAGAAAATCTTAAAGTATACTCTAACTGGTAGTTGTAATTTACTGTGACACTGAAGAATGAGGTTTTTCTCATCAAGGTACAGTTGGACATGCGTGTACAGTCACTGCATTGTGGTGGTCCATTGTCCTAGCAATTGAGCCACAGAACCTTTGTCAAGGTATGTTTGCTACAGGGTCTTTATGATCCCAGCAGGGTTGTTGTCACCTAACCCACAAAGTGCTGCCTGGGGTGATTTATAGTTAACCGAAATGGGTCATGGATCCCACATGCCTGGCATTTTACTGTGAGAATCTGGATTGTCATTTTCAATCCTGATGCTGTTTTCTCTTCTAGAATTAAAATTGTGTTCAGGTTGATAGTTATTAGAAACTGGTATCTTTGTTACATCAAAATGAATATTTGGATAGAAGTGTACATTGCACTCGGGAGGTGTAGTGTACACACTCCCATAATGGATGGCATTGCTAATTAGGTCTCAGCCTTCAGCATCCATATGCTACAGTTCTGAGAGTTCTGCCAAGACAGCTCTGACGAAGAAGCAGCTACACCTTCCAGTGGTTACATTTAAAGATGATTTTTAAATTGTAATCTGGAAGGGGAGACAGGGTAGTAGTGAGGTTGTGGTCTGGAAACAGATTTGATCTAAGTTTCCAAAGCATCTGTGGCAGGAAGCGAAGCCTGAATTCTTTAGATATAAATAGAGCTGAAAGTGTACTGGTGATTTGACAGCGTGTAGACAGAGGAAATAATATTTGTGTAGATTTGAAGGGGCAAATCTTTTGCTTGATCCAAATACCATGAGTTTTGGGTTTTTTTTTACTTGACTGACACTTGTTTCATTCAACTTTGTGAGGATGTATTGAGAATTCGAATTATTTTTCCAACAATAATCCCTATTTGCCTTAAATAGCAAGGAAAAATGTTGAGTTTTTTTTTAGGAAGAACAAAAGTAATGTCATTATCTACATGACACATTGCTTTCCTCTGCAGACATGCACCAGTAGAGGCTGCTGTACACCATATTAAATAAACATTTATACGTACTGATAGATTAATTTACAGGCAGGTCAGAGATGGAACTTGAAATGTAGTTGTATGTTTAACTTATGTCAACATATAAAAATTATAAATGCAGAAACTCTTCAGATTTTACAGAGAGACCACAGTCTGGGGGTAGCAGGAAAGTCGCAAGCATTTGCTTTTCATCATTATGTGTTTCTAACTTCAGACAGGGCAGATAGGCGTTTTTTCAAACAGGCACCTGAAGGTGTTGAAGCATCAGCCTTTGCTTTTGGATACTAGGCTCGCACTGGTAATTAACCAATGTATCACTGCTTCATTAAAATGTGTATTAGGTTTTGTACTCCTTATGCCTAGACCATCTCTGTTAAAAAGCACTCCATGGGTAAATGTCTCACTTTTACTAGAAGAGCAAGAATTTTCCTTAAAACCACATGTATTATCTTTGTATTCTTTGGAATGTGGTTCCAGTGACTCACTTTGCATTGCTGGTGTTGACCTGGCCCTGCAGAAAGGAAGCCACCATCAGAAGGGCATGAGGAGGCAGAGCTGAGCTCCCTCCACACATGCCGGTAAGGGGCCAGGCTGGCTGCAGTCCTGGGGGCAGGCAGCGCTTGCCTCTGGAGCCTTTGAGACCTCACAGGACAGGCTGTCTTTGCTGAGACCCAAAGCACCACTGGCAAATGTCTGAGAATTAGGCAGAACCTGAAAAACATAAGGAATGTCCTAACATCTAGGATGGCAGTACTCAAATGGAGGTGGGGGAGGTGGGTCAAAAAACTTTGGTGCAGCCTTCATTTCTTCCTGCCATCCTCTTTCCAAGAGCGGTCTCTCTCTGGGAGCTGCATGAAGGTGGAAACATTTGCTTCGCGCCAGTTCTGGCAGCAGGCAAGAGATGAGGATGGTTTAAAAGAAAATCAACAAAAGAAAGGAACCCAAACATCCCAAATGGGTTGTGACTTGAGGAGTGCTGCCTGTCCTTCCTCTCCCCAGACGTTGCCACTCTCACACCATCAAAAATTAGACTGTGACAGCTACAGCCAGCCAGAGACCCAGTGGTATTCCTGCCTGCAGCTGGTGCTGGAAGGAGCACAGTGCTCCCAGGCCATGGGGAGAAGGTGGGAGCAATGCTCCTCAGGGTGCAGATGCTGGATGCAGATGCTGGATGCAGCAGCCACAGGGAGGGAGAAAAAGGCAGTGCTGACAGCCGGAGTGCAGAGGCCTGGGGGACTTTGTGTATCCCAGCTGGGGTTGGTGCTCTAGTCTGTGAGTTGGGGGTATTCTGGCAACATGAACAGCCAAACCAGCTTTTGGGCTGCAAAGCTGCAGGTTAGGCTGCAGGGTTCTGTAGTGGGGCTGAGGATGGAGGTAAGTGTGTGCTGAGGGTAGTTGCTCTAGAAAAAAAGAAGTTAGATATCCATTTTTTCACAGATTTCTTTTCCTCAGGAATAAAGTCAGAGCAGAGTAACTGCCCACTGCATCCCCTGAAATTTGCCAGCGCTGTATGTTTTAGGAGAGGCTATAACCACGTGTGCTTCCAAATGACTGATTAAAAGCCAGTGTATATTGTTGCTATAGTGTAGATAGCCTTAGCTAGGAGCGTCCCTATACCTGAGGACAAGAGGGAACAGGCTGCTGGGGTACAGCACGGGGTTTGTCTTTCAGGTCCTGTGGGGGTTGGACTGAACGAACTGAAACGGAAACTGCTGATCAGCGACACGCAGCATTACGGGGTAACAGTGCCACGTAAGTACAAACACGCTTCCACTCTCCTAATGCTGTGCTTGCATTAGTATCCTTTATTAGTGCACTACCTTAAGGCACTTTCAAGTTTGGGTCCCTAAATGCATGCTTGGCATCCAAATTATGGTTCTAATTTTTGAAAGTGCTGCTGCAGTTGTATTTTAAATAGCATTGATTAAACTGATAGGGCATTTTGGCTCAGAGGCACTGCAGCAGAGTTTTAGCACAAGTTTAACGTGATTGATGTCAGCGAGGCTTAGCAACTGAAACTCAGCTGAAGAACACCCTGGATTTGGCTGTACAGCAGTGAAATGTGCTCTGCTAGTGCTCTGTTAGCGATGCTTGCTTTCAGCAAAATGCCTAAAAAATTAAGACTGATGATAAACAGTTTAATCCTTTGAATAAATACGTTAAATTCCTTTGTTTAGCTTCAGAAATGTTGATTTTGGGATTTTTTTTTTCTTTCCCCGATCTGATCAAGTAGTGTGATATATGTACACATACTTTTTTTTTTTTTATACTACAATAACATTTTGCTGTCTTAACATCTACAATACTTGATTGCACTTTTTTTTGATGTGGACAACTTGACAGTTTTAGACTTTCATTCCTTGGTTTTCTTTCTGCCAGTACTTGTGCCTCCTATAGGGATCCTGTGAAGACATGGGCCCAGCATTCTGATTTTGGGAGGTAGTCACAGGCTTTTTGAAAGTGCAGGTATTCTGTAAAGTATTGATTTGAATTAATTTGTCAGGTAGAAAAATGAATATGTTTGGTTTTGGCAAGTCATTTTATTTTCACGTATTTGCTTCAGCTGGGTATTGAAAACAACAACAAAAAAAGCCAGATGTTCCCAAATATTTAACATGCTGAAGGATATGCAATCATCTGCCCAAAAATATTTCCCTAAAAATTGCCAGTATTCATCAAGCTGATTTCTCTCTTCTCTTCCAAATTTGTGGTTATAATTTTAAAGAAACACATAAAGAAATCCCTCTCCCTGAAATTCAGTGGGTCAGGACTTGGAGGGAGTGCTGGGGTTCTTGTCTTGAGAACGTTCCTCTTTGTGTCAACCTAAGAAGCGTGTGCTATCAAATGGCATTTGGGACTGCAAGCAGGTTGCGTGTGGTCGTACGTGATGGAGAATACGTGATGCCGTGGCATACAACTTGTATTAAACGGGACTTTTGAGAGGGTTCATTAACCATTAAGTGGCAACCCCACAAATAAGTTTCATTTATAAGCAAAGCCTTTACCCCTGTGCTTGAGGGAAGGGCAGAAGTGGGAATAGTACAGGGCTACTGAAAGAAAAAGGAGTTCAGTTTTGATCACCAGAAAGTGAAAAGCACTGACGTGTAAAATTCACACCCCGTGTTTTTATTGTCATGCTTCACATACCACAGCTACAAGTGTCCTTAATGAACATAACGTGTTACAAATCAGGTTGGTGAACTTTGTTTCCCTTTATGGTCTCATATGCTAATAAGTTTAACAAGTGGCCAGGCTTGGGTAATTGTTATGGACTGCTGCTCCTTTTATTATTCAGCTCTCCTCATGTTATTGGGTTTTCCCCGTGTTAATAAAAATGATCATCTGATACTTGTCCAGTAGGGTTTTTCCTGCTTTTCCCGTGTGTTTTTAAAAATCAATCCTGCCGCATGCTTGTGCCACTTGTCAGATCCCAGGCAGCATTATCCCCCTCAGAGGTGAAGCAGTCCCCATGCTTAGTATTGCACGAGGGTCATACACATGTCTGTGTGTCCAGAACTGCTTTGCAGTCAGTTGTTTTGTGCATCATTTCCTTTTTTCTTTTTTTTCCCATTTAACACAACTGCAGACACTACCCGTCCCAGGAGGAGCCAGGAAAGCGACGGTGTCGAATACATTTTCATTTCCAAGCACTTGTTTGAGACAGATGTACAGAATAACAAGTATGTCAAACAGATTCTAACTAGAGCTGCAGTTAAAACAATGGCTTTATTATGAAAGGGGGCTGGTTGCAATTTTGGATAATAAGTCAACATGGATATAATTTGCCATGATTTGAAGATGTCTTAGAATTACATTTTGATATATAAGCAGGTGGATAAAACACAGAGCAAACCCACAAATGTTTCTAAGCTCCTAAGTAGTGTCAGTACTTCAGCTCTACAAGATGACCCTGAAATCGTAGGTGGGATGGGAGAGCACTTAATAGGGCAGTAAAGCATTGGAGCTCTGGGAGGGGGAGCCCTGGAAATGCTGCAAACGTGCCTGAGTTAATGTTTGCGTAGTTCTGCTCTCTTTCAGGCCAGGCACTTCCTCTGCTTTTGAATCTAGAGCTCTACAGTGAAGCCCCTGCCTGTAAACCCTCCAGAAATTAAACTGAAATGAAGACAATGGTAGCATCGTGCTCTCTAGCAGCCTGTAAAATCCTGCAGCTTGAAATCTTGCCCCAGTGTTTCAGAGGGCAAAAGTGTATTAGACACAAAGCTGTGGGTTTTATTGAAACTTCAAACTGTGCTTTGCTTTTTTGGCAAATAGCACTTGTACTTTTATAGCACATAACCAGCCGCCTTGGTTCCATTAGCACCATTGTTGCTCCTCCTCCTCTTCTGAGACAGAGAATTTGGATATTCTGTGGAGTGCAATGAAATTTCAGTAGTTTCTATTGTTTAGCTTATCCACTGTTTTATTGCATTGCATTAGTTCAGAAAAAGAGGTGATGGAAAACATTAGTGGGCTGTTGGACTACAGTACTTTTTTCTCTTTAACTGTAATACAAGCAGGTGTTACTGATTTGAAAGTGGTAAAGTAGAAGATTTCTTAAAATTGACATGCTGAAGTACTTGACAGCATTTCCTTTATAAAACATGGTAAAACTCTCCTGTAAAGTAAAATATTTTTGCTCCTGAATTAGATCTTATAAGCCAAACTGATAAGTTGGTTGGGTTTTTTTTTTCTGGAGAAAATGGAAACGATTCCAGTTGTTTTCTGGTGCAGGTTTATCGAGTATGGCGAGTATAAGAACAACTACTATGGTACAAGCTTGGACTCCGTTCGATCCGTTCTAGCGAAAAACAAAGTTTGCTTGTTGGATGTGCAGCCTCATGTAAGTAAGCACAGTTTGTGGACACTCGTAGTTCCCCACATTGTGTGTTGGGATTCCAGGGAAAAAATGGTGTCTGAAAAGGTATATTTCATTCCATGCTGAATGACTGTTGAGTGGGCTCATTGGGTGCCTTTGTCGCAGCAAGGCTCTCTGAAAGGAGAGGAAGGAAACTTCAATATATATATTGGCAAGTGCTCAGCTCGGTAATTAAGTGAATTGAAAGCTTGCAGAATTATACCAAAGATTTAATTACAAAATGCTCCTGTATTTCCATTCTTCTTTCTGTCAGTTCGGGTTATATGTTCTCTCTGAAACTTCAGACTCAGAACGTCTTTGAGCTGTCACCTGCTCCAGCAACACACTCTCACGCATTAACCGGGCCGTTGGTGCCAAGGGTTTACATGCAGGGTGGACATGAGTCAAGGAACGCTCTAAATGTGACGTGGGCTGGATAATTGTTAGAAACATTCCCCTCTCAATTCTTTGTTCTTGCATTGACCTTGCATTTTAACCCTGCTGAACAGCTCCACGGGGAATTTTTATGCTACTAATAACCACAGTGATTCCAGGAGCTGAACTAGTTTGTTTAAACCCAGTCAAAGTATTTCTTCGGCAAGGGCGGCTAGCCTGTGACTTGTGAACCCTGGCAGGTTGTAAACAGTTCCCAGGGCAGTTTCAGACATGGGGCTGGGAGCCTGCACTGGCAGAGCACTGGCAGGGGAAGCCAGACACCATGCCAGGGAAAGAGGGGAGCTGGGCAGGGCCTCCTGCTCTGCCAGGCCATTCATTGCATGTCCAGCACAGCCCTGTTTTCCAGTGAAGTACTTGGTTGCCTGGGGGACGTGGGCTTGTGAACCATTCTGGGATCCTGCTTGCCAACACAGCATTTTCCTGTGGGCCCTGGCCATGTGAAGAGGACAGAAAGCTTCTGTCCACCCATCCCTACTTCACCTTCAACTGCTGCCCATCCCTGCTTCACCGTGTGCTGCAATGCGAATCACAGACCTATCTCTAGCTCCATTGGTACCATCGCTCGACTTGCTCAGGCAGAGTGAACAGCAGGGCTTGCATGGTGTACACAGTATCAAAGAGAAGAATTGCTGACCAGTTGTGACCAACTGCCATAGACGCCCTTTTCCAGCACTTTTCATGGGTACACAGAAAGTTTTATTCCAGCTAAAACATGTTTGAACTTTTCTCCTCCTGGACACTTTCCAGCTCCCCACCATTCTCCCGCTGCCAGTGGCACTGGTGTGCACAACCCAGCCTTTACTGGACCAGTGGGATTTTACCAGCATCCCATGGGGGAACCAAGAGAAATGGTGGCTCTTGGAGAATCGGTTTTCTTGCCATTCACATGAAAATTCTGATGTGATTCAGTGCTGATCAGCAGAGTGGGATGGCAGTAAATGGAAAGTAGCCTTCTAGGAGTGTTTTATGGGTTTATTTTGGTTAGTGGAGAGTTTCTTTTATTGCAGTAAATTCTGTGGTGTGAAATTAATTACAATCTTCCCTCTTCCCAGACAGTGAAACACTTGCGGACATATGAATTTAAACCCTTTGTTATATTTATAAAGCCTCCACCACTTGACCGTTTGAGAGAAACCAGAAAAAATGCCAAGATTATTTCAAGCAAAGATGATAAGGGAACTGCAAAACCTTTTACAGTAAGTATATTTACACATGCTAACACCGGAGAACTTAAGAGCTTTGTTGTGGTGGTTTACCTTGAAAATAAAGGTGAAAATTAAAGTACTTGAAAGGCTTACACATAGTATCTTCTTGTTTCCTAACTTGTCTCACACTGCAAATCGTAGAATGCTTAGGTTGGAAAAGAATTTTAAGGTCATGACGTCCAACCATTGAACTAGCACTGCTGAGTCCACCCCTAACCCATGTCCCTAAGTGCCACATCTACACATGGTTTGAATACCTTTAGGGATGGTGACTCCTCCTGCGTGGCCTGTTCCAGTGCTTGAAAACCCTTCCAAGGAAGAAATGTTTCCTAATATCCAATCTAAACCTTGACTGGATAATAATAGTTATTATTAAGCAAGTAGCTTTGCATGCATTTACCTCAGAAGCTTATGTGATGCTGCTTGCTCATGGACTGACTGTGCCTTGCACTGACCTTACTAGGAAGAAGATTTTCAAGAAATGATTAAATCTGCCCATGTGATGGAGAGCCAGTACGGCCACCTTTTCGATAAGGTGATCGTCAACGATGACCTCGCTACAGCTTACAGTGAGCTTAAAACAACTTTCGACAGGTTGGAGACCGAGACCTTCTGGGTTCCTGTCAGCTGGCTCCATTCATAGTAACGTGTTCAATAGACCAAACATCTGCTGTTGTCAACATCTAAATCCGGGGCAGGGTCTGGCATTACTCAATGGCTGTTTTCTTGGTAGGAGGGCTTTCTAGCTCTACCTGAGCAGCAGGTACACTCTTCATGCACTTCAAACTGGTCCTGTTTTCCTGTGTCTTCAGTCCTCCTGCCCCCAGTTTTGGGGCAGAACAGTCAGATTAAACCCAAGTCTTACAGTGCTCTGTAAGGTGAGCTAATCCTAGCGTAACGAAACTGCCAAACACCTCTTGACCATCATCTGTGCATTCCAAGGTAAGCGTTTAAGAGAGAGCTTGCAGAAGATACTGATTAGCACTGGAGATCAGCACTTTGATGGTTTTAAGCATAACTGCTCCCATAAAGAGCACATCAGCACTTGGAAGTTATTACCCCTTAAGTGCTTGAGAGAACTGAAACAGGCAAAAGTGACCAACATTTTTATGAGGAAGACATCGTAGTTCTAATTGCTTATCAGGATAAGTGTTTTTACTTTTCTAGATGTGAACCTCGTCTTATATGTACAGAGTGTTTTTAGTATTCCTTTGCACTTACATAGTCATGAAAAGAAAAATATATTCAGTGGCTTAATTGTGGAATACTCTGCTGGGGGCATGCATGGATTGAAAAGGTTTTCACGCATGCTTGGTGGCACAACAAAGAAAACTCACAGGAATATTTATTTAAATGGGGGGAATGTGAGTTACTGTGTATATAACTTCAAAGTCTTTGGGATTAATCTTCTGTAAAATCAGTGGCAAGGTGATAGGAATAGCAACAAAGTAGAGAGTAACTTTTTTTCCTCTTTAAATTGATGTCAGATATTTTTGGCATCATTTTGAACAATTTTCACATCATAAATTTTCAAACAATTAGTGAGGAAACCTTGGAGATCTGGGATGCAGTTGCAAGAGATGAATTTTTTTTCTTGCTCATTGCATACTGATACATTTTAGTAATGTAACAGATATTTTGTCACCACTCAAAGATAAATTAATGCTGTAGACTTTGTTGTAAAGAATATGCTTGTCACTGGTCAGTCGGAAACCTCATTTTTAATTCAATGTGGCAGTGTAAGCAAATGTATATTAGATGATGTATTTTTAATATAGATAATTTGGTATTTTCTTTATTTACTACTGAAATGCAGGAAATGAGTACAGCTGTAAAGACCAAGTAACACCTGTGTGTTGTGTTGTGAGTACGTCTTGTAAGTACAGAATGTGTGTAGGAACTTGCTGACTTCATATCATCACATCTGAGGCATTCAAACATGAGGCCGTGACTTCATGTGAACCTGTAAAGAGAGTATAGCTGTCTCCTTTAAAGAAAAAAGAATTTAGTGAAGCTTTATATATATTTATGAAAGGGTTGAAAAGGGATGTTAAGTTTTTAAATTTCTTGTCAATTTGTTCCTTTACTGAGGAGCCTGCAGAGTCTGTAGTTTGAAACACTGTCGGTGTAAACGGAGCTCAACATTCCATGTAAATACTTTATTCTGGTTCATGCGCTGATAAAGCCATCAGATTTTGCAGTTTTATCCTAAATGTGTATTTAATGTGTGGGTCACTGCGTTTGGCTTAGAGTCGTATCAAATAAATGAAATGCAAGCAACAACAGCAAAATCCCTGGGAGTCTGGAAATGTTTATGCAGGAGTTACAGATGTCCTGAATCCCAGTACGGATTCACGCTCTGCCTGAATGGCTGTAACGTAACTTTTGTCACATTTCACCCTTTTCCTGGTAGACTGAAGCCTTTTTATAACATAAATTTGTTGGTTGAATTACTTGCACGGAGGTTATGTGAAATGAGAAAACATTTTCTTCTTTTTTTTTTTTTAACTTGCTGCAACTCAGACTGTTTTTCAGGGACCCGGAGCTCTGCGGGTCTGTTTGCCCACGAGACGCTGCCTGCCCTTGCCACCTCTGGCAACCCACCCAAACTGAGAGGGCACACGGCGTCCCTCAGGACCTGGCCGTTTCCATCAAGAGGGGCTTTAGTCCTTACCAAAACACCCCTGATACCACTTCTAACCCGGGCCATCTCAGAACATTAGTGTGCAATAACCCTCATGTAAGGGACCTGCTTTTCTCTTTAAGAACTAGATGCTAGAATAATCTGCAAACTCCCTTTCAGAAACAGTTCTGGCTGTCCTGCTGGTTTTTTGTCCTTTTGAAATTAATTTAATTCCCATTTCTGGGTCGGTGTGGTCTAGGAGGATCTTCTCCCCACAGGTTGGCTGTGCTAGGCAGCACAAAGCGGCATGGTGCTTTGTTGCGCTTACAGAGACACTGACCCTCCGATCCCCGGCACAGTCCTGGCAGGAGTTCCCTAGACGGATGGCTGCCTGCCCCGTCTCCGCGCCAGGAGCTAATTCCTGAATTGTAACACCTGCAAAAGAAAAGGGAATCACAAAAACATAAATCCAACCAGCAGAGTAAAATGTTTCTTTCAGGAGTGAGAAATCATTTAAATTGAATTACAAGATCACTCTTGAAAAACAACATTACTGCAGTGTTAGTACAAAAAAATCAAATCAAATCGAAGCCCCTGCTCTCCATGAGGCAGGCAGATGGTAGTGGGACAAGGCAGGAAAAATGTCTGGGCCCAACAGTTTCAATAGGACAAGAGTCTGCTTCTCGTGATGGACACTGGGCCTGTGGACTGAACTCCTCAGGCATAGCAGGGGCAGGGGGGCAGATCATTCCTTCCACTCGTAACAATTTGAGAAGAAAGACTAAACGTGTTTCCAATATTCCACATATCTAGGTTGTGCTGTGTGAGTTTTTAGAGAACTGTATGTTTAATCAGTCAAGTCCAGATGTTTTTATTGTGTTTTAGCTGTTCACCACAGTCAAACAATCGGTAGTATTTTTCATATTGTACCAAACTCTATACTTGAACTTGCCATCAGGTCCTTGGTTGATGTCTTACCTGAAATCTGATCTTCTTACGCAAAACAATAAATTATTGATATATCGCCGGAGGTGTGTTTCTTCTTTGTTGTAATTTGCACCGCGACAAATAGACTTAATGACTTGAAAAGGTAAAGTGCTGTAGTAGTGAGTAATTCCATGGGTCCCTCTATTAAATTAATGCTTCAATTATCTTTAAATGGAAAAATGAAGCATCCTAGAATGAGAACTAAAACTCTGGAGTTTCTATTTCTGTTGCTGAATTCTTCAAAAGCAGATGCTTACCCTTTCCTGCAGCCCACCCCCCAACAAGCCGTTTTCTTTCTGAGCAGGATCTCTTATGTCAGAGGGTCAAACCGCAACATCAGCTTGTAAAGCGCTTGGAGCGTTATCCGAGATACCAACTCGGAGTGTTTCATCGGTCACGTATCATCCGAGTCCACTTGCAGTCCCATGGGAGGCTGTATTCATCTGTAGGACACAAAGGCAGCAATGCTTATGCTAAGTCACTTTTGTGCTGTGTTGTCTTCTCCAGAAAAAAGGCCCAACACATGCTAGGAGTAGTGTGAAGACTCTAAAGCCCCTTCTGGTTTGTGCAGTATCTGCATTTCCCACATGTACTTGGGGTCAGGTTTGCAGTGTGTGTGTGGAGAATGTTTTCCTCAGGCAAGCTCCTGTTCAGCTTTTGTGAGATCATTTCAAAGGATGAACAGTTTCCTGATTTACAGCAAAAGGTACCATCTGAGCGTATTTTTGCTACAGTCCTTTTCTCACAGGATTATGAGTTTTTTGTGTATCAGTGCTTAAAATATTTTGTACTTGAAATTTCCCAAGACCCTTTTGCTCTCAAATGGAGTATTTATTGTGTATTACCAGGTATGATACCGAGCATTCACAGGAACATGTCTGACCACAAAGTCACAGGAACCCAGTGGGTCCGTTTGTTGTTAAAGAACGCTGGTGCTAGATAATGGTTAAAGGTTTCAGGAGAAACATACACAAAACATTTGGAAACAGTTAAAGTCTGGTCTTAAATTTTGTCTTACGTTAAATGACAGTACAAATGAGAGAATTCAGAGTTCTAGACAGCTGGAGACTTTTTCCCTCTTAGTATCTGTGTCTGAAATACAAGTTGGATATTTGGAAGACTCTGTGGAATGATTTTATATCGCTATAGTAAAATACTGTGGTATTCTGTGCAGCTGACAGCTAAATCCAACATTTAACAAAGAGGGTAAATCCTTCTGATTATTGAGACTTTGCTTTTGCTTCTATTTTAGTTCTTACACATATGTTTCAACCCATCTTTTAAAGGCTTAGAGGCACAAACCTGGCAGCTACACATCAACGTATGAATGGAGAAAAATACCTTCAGGATATCCAAAAGGGCTGCAGTGGCGCAAACAGCATTTGAAAGCTTCTTGATAATAAATTAATAGAGAAAATCAGGTCACAATTTCTTTGGTAGCTGTTTCTTCTTCTCAGTAGTCATATTAATATTCACAACATGAATATGCTAAAAAAACATGAGGCATGCTCTAATTGCCCTCAAGTGAAATTCAGATCTGAGGTTTCACAGAGATGTTACAGGCTTTCAGTAGGATTATACAGGGGCTCATGGAAACTTAGTTTTAAGGGATTTGGTAGATGTTTTAAAGGCAGGGTCTGTGGGTATGGCAGAGAGGGACTGAGAATATTACAAATGTGAGTACTACCCTGGAAATGAATCTTTGTTTTTGTAAGCCGCTGAACAAGGAGGTTAGCGAGTTGGCTGCGAATGTTCTGTGGTTTCTGTTCCCTCCTTGGTAAATATAAATAAGCGCCAGTAAATCTTTATTGGTAAGCAAAGCCAAAATTGTTGGAATTACAGTGAGTTGAAATGTAGTGCCCAGAAGGAGCACTCTGGGTCCGGATCCTGGTGATGCTGGCAAAGCTGTTCCTTTCTTCTGATTTCTTTAACTCTTGCAGCAAGAGTACAGAGATCCCAGCTTCCACATATGCTTACCAAACTGCATTTAACCATTGGCTATTTCATTCTTTTTCCCCCTCTTAGCCCTTTAGTCATCTCAGTCATACAAGGGGGGAAATAGGACCATTGACTCATCTTGAAAAACAGTGAGACACCAACAATTTGATATGAGGACATCTTTTTATTTCCCTCCCAAGGGATACTAGAGGTGGTGTGTTTCCGAAGCAGAGAAGACCTGATGTTTGGCCCAGGTGGGTAAGCAAATGAAGAGTGTTTTGTCCCATGAGAGGTTCCCATGGTCTTTTCAACATGGGAACAGTATCTGGTAAAAAAGGTCAGGAGTGATTTTAATTTTTATGCAGCCAGTGTGGCTTCAGGGGGTCTTGTTTAAGGCAGTGGCAGTTGAGGGCGGTTCTGCTTGTGACCTCCGACCATTTCATGATGCAAGTCCCCTTTTCTAGATAGGAGTTACAGGCTTATTTTCCCCTGAAACTGGGATAGGCTTCAAGTGGTCCTGTAGTCACCATGTTCCATGATCAAAGCACACATTTATGGTGCGGAAATTGCACAAACAGAAGCATGGGCTGAGACCGTTCCAGAGGGCACGTAGGCCATCTCCTATTTTACTGAGAGGTTTACACACCTTGTACAGGGTACACATCCTCACTGAACCTACTTATAAATTTTATATCTAAAAGGTGGATGCCAAGAGGATGGGGTCAGATGCTTTCCAGTGGTGCCCAGTGACAGGACAAGGGGAAATGGACACAAACTGGAACACAGGAAGTTTCATCTCAAGTCTTTACTCTGAGGGTGGCAGAGCTCTGGCACAGGCTGCCCAGAGAGGCAGTGGAGTCTCCTTCTCTGGAGATAGTAAAAACCTGCCTGGATATGATTGTGTGCAAGCCACTTCAGGTGATGCTTTTTTAGCAGGGGGGTTGGACTGGATGATCTCCGGAGGTCACTTCCAACCCCTACTGCTCTGGGATTCTGTAGCCCTACTCCCAAACATTGGCCTGTGTTAGGCAGAATGTGGAACCAAAATGTAGCCCCAGAGTCAAAGCAGCTCTGAGAAAAGAGATGGCAAAGCAGTGCAGACCAGCAAGAAGGTGCAAAGAGATCCAGTGATCACAACTCCTTTAACCAAGCCAGCACCAGAGGCTGTGCTGGCGTAATGGGGAAGTCAGATCTGGGACTCAGCATCTCGCAGGAGGACCGGGTGGCTCAGGGCTGCCTGGCAGAGCTTCAGCCCATACTGGTGGTGCCCGAGCACAGGTAAGGCAAGCAAAAGGTCCTAGCAGTGGTGAGACCAGCCTGACTGGGGCAGAGGGTTCAGCTGCACGTATCTGAGCTGTGCTGGCTGCTCTCTGGCCTCTCTCCTTCAGAGCCAGCACAACAGGTATTGGCCCATTTTAATGAGTGGTGCAGATGGAGGCAGTTTGTTTGCAGCCCTGGCCTCTCCTGATCATAAGGCACAAAAGGGGTCTTTCTGTTTGGTTGGTGGTTTTGTTGTTGAAGACTGGCCTGAAAGCTTTGTTGTTATCAGTGCTATCTGGATTGTGTGAAAGTGCAGCTTCAGTTATTGGCCCTGCTGCGGTATTATTCCAGATGTTTTTTCTTTACACAGCTATTAAGCAGGAAGTAGAACCAAAACCAAAGATTGATTTGAACCATTGTTTTGTCAAAAACCAGGACTGAACCTGAATTATTGTCATCTTTTGGCTTCACTGAATTCAGATCATCATCGGCCACAGCTGGATCCAACCCCAGCTCAAACCAAACCGAAGAAAGCACAGACTCCGGTGGCACAGTTGACTAGGTGAGACTCTGAACACCCAAGATTCTGCATTGTGTAACAAATGCAGCTGATGTATCCTTTATGCTGACAGCAACTTCATTTTATTGTGCATGTGTGCATATGCACACATTTATGTAATTATCAAGTGCTGTAGCATATAGCCATTTACTTTAAAGAAAAAAGTAGGCTTACAAAACCAATACTGCTTAATTGGAAGATTAATGACAGCTAAAGAAAGAACTCTACTGACACAATACCAACGTTTTAGCAAACAGATCCATAGCTTTGCACAGGCAGGACTCTCACACATCTCAGGACACACAAAATTTTACATTTCAAATACACAGTTTTGCATCTATTTTGTGAAAGGCAAAAACACTTGATTGAATGCAGACTACAAACATGTTCACTACAAACCTAGTTAAACATGAAGTCTTGCTGGGATCAGCTTAATTGTTCCCTAAATAAAAAGGCTGCTTTGTACATAGACCATAATTTTATGTTTGCCAGATAAAGAAATGTGAACCTGTCAGGAGACACAGGGATTTGTCTGTGTAGGAGTATCACTGGGCCAACTGTCTTGCCTTTTATGCGATACTGTGGTGTAAAACACCACTCCACCGGTTTCGTTTTACAGAAAACAGTCTCTGTGGTGGTATCCTGTGGGAACTGAAGTATCAAGTTCTATTTTCCCTTCAAAAGTCCAACTACACATGTACCCCGCTTCTGAAACTATGTTCTCCGTGACTGTCAGCCAGGCGCGTGGGCTGGGGGGGTGCTGGGGCATGGCAGGGGAGCTGCAGGGAAGCCATCCAAGCCACCGGTAACACCACGGTGCTCGAAATGAGACATGCTCTTGGTGACAAGATTGTACACTAACTTAGTAAAAATCGAAAATACTCTATTATCCCATTTTTAATCTTCAAAAGTCTATGTGACACTTCTGATTATCGGACGCTGCTACTCTGGCTGCAAACTCTTTTAGTATTCTTTTGGCTTCCCTACCGCCTGCTTGAGAGCAAGAGTTGTTGTAATTAAAACCTTCACTCCTTATATAAATGTAACTGTAAAAGATGTGGAGTTGCTATCTTCCAAAGCTACCAGACCAAGCAAATAAAGACCAAATTTCTGCAACTGTTCTCCGGTGACCTGTTTAATCTGGTTTCCTTTCTTCCTATGCCAGTCTTCTCAAAAAGCCTCTCCATGTCAGGGGCCAAGCGTCTAACCAGGGCAATGTGAAGCAGAATGGAGATGCTGGCCAGAACAGCTGGAAGGGAGACACTGCAGCACTGCTGGGCTCTGAACCACCAGGAAGTCTGCAAACCTGATGCAAAACAGAGCAACGTAGGGGTGAAAACTGCACGGGAAGATGATTTGAGCCGCAAGGTGTCATTTATTCCCTCTGAACTAGGAGAAGGAGCAGTCTCCACCCCAGCGCCCTCCACTCAAAGGCATTTAGCAGGCAGCAGTTAAGTCACCCTCTGTGCCAGGAAAAGCACGCCCAACATGCAGCTCCACTCCATTGTGACTGGCTCTGCACACTGTCACAGTCTAAATGTAGCTCTTGATTTTGTGGTTTCCAGAAGCTATCTTCTGAAAAGTGGTATTAAAGCCTGCCTACTCATGGAGTCTGTCTGCTGCCTTCCCCGACACTGTTCAAATGCAACAAGTCCCAAGACATGCGCGGTTGAAGTGTCTGTGCATCATCGACAAGGCGGGTGCACCTTAATACTGAGCCTCCTGCACATTCACCTCCTTGGTACCAGAGAAATGGTGGTGACTAGTACTGACTGCAATCGCTGATGCATTTATACATGAGGTGGTTGCTACTGTCCTTGCAACTGCGTCAAGATTCTCCAGTGAGATGCTCGAGCTCTGATTTTCTGCAGGAACTCCTGGGTCACTCCCAGCTCCAGTAACTTGCCTGTCACAAAACCTAAGTGGAAAACACAAGAGGCCAGATCTCCTCTAAATCTGCGAAAGCACTGCGGGGAGGCAGGGCTACTACTCTGCTCCCCGCACAGCTCTGCTTACAGCAGTGCTTACTTGGCTTGGGCTCATGAGCGTCATGTAAAATCCTTATGGATCCTCCTGGTTCCAGTGTTCAGGATTGATGATTCTGCCTTCTCTTTTAGCATCTTGTGAATAACTTAGAATTTTTTTCATGCTAATGCAACTCCCTCTCTTCCTGTTAAATTGCCTCATTTTGTGCTATTGGAAAGCGCTTAGTCTGGATTGCTTTACTATTAGTTCCTAACGGCTGCTGCTGCTTTCTGTATTACGTGTACGGGACAAGCATGAAATATCAGCAGAGAGCTGACACCACTTCAACCCCTAAGTGAGTGACAGTAGGAGCTCTTCCTACAGCAAGCCTCAGGTGACTTTCCTCTGTAGTGTTCAGCTCTGGGCTGTTCGTGTGGTTAAATGTGTGGCAGTGAAAAGGTGGCAGTGGGTAAAAATGTGGGGCTAGCAAAGCTGGCAGAAAAGTTTTGGTTTGATTTTAATAGTATCAGGGTTTTACCTCTTGTCTTTCTGTCCTGGGAAATGAGGAATGCCTTTGCTCTGAAGACCTTGTAATCTAATGCCAGGTCTTGCTGACTTTTACTGTTGAGCTTTAGTGCCTTGTTTCATGTGTGGTCCCTTTGACTCCAGTAACACTCCTCTCAATGGCGCTGGCAGCTCCGACCCTGGAACCAAGTTGATGATTTTCTAGGCTTTGAGATAAGACCCAATCAACAAAGATGATAAATAATTCTGTGAGTAATCAAACATGTAAGAGCCACCTGGTTATTATCTTTGGATTAATATCTGAGATTAGCATCTGGGAGTGAACTGCAATGCAAATGTACCCAGTCCTGTCAAGCACATGAGAGTAAATACGTATTGCTGGTAAATCTATGGACTCTTTGTCTAAATTACTTACTGCAAACAGTAGGATTGTGTTAGACCAGCATGCCCTTTACGGCTTAGCTGTTCATCCCTGCTTTCACTTCTTTTACATCCACAACGTGTTCCTGATAAATCTTTCACACACTTTCAAGTAATTTCCCAAGTGCTCCCAAAATGGAGGCAGCACTTAATCTCTGTCACTTTAAGCAATTATTACTGAAATCTCTAAAAGAGTGTTTCAGAATAATTAACCTTAATTAACCTTAAGCCTTAAAAGATTTTCTAGTGTTGATCAGCAGCCTGTAAGCTGCCAGTCATACATTTGTAAACGGCACTGTCAGGCAGCTAGTGAGCCGGTACAAAGCGAGCTCTGTCTGCTTTACTGATTTCGGCTCCAGCAAAGGCACAGCACCATATATTTCAACTTGTAAACGGCATATCTTGTTTTTTCGTTATTGTATTTCTGTGTAATACTTTCCAAACTCTATTTTATTGTATTCCACAGTTAAAAAGCCACCTGGATATTCCTTTTTTTTTTTTTTAAAGCTATCTCTAAGCCTTTTTGCATGTTTTTGTAATGTGTAAGACAGACTCAGACAACAGAGGTTTCAGAAGACTTGTGCAGCTGGTAGCTTTTTGATGATTTCATTTCACAATTCTTTTGGAATAAATGTGGGTACTAACGAGAACAATGAGTAAAATGTCAGTTGTACTAAATATAAGTAAGTGATCTGTTTTAGAAAAATATTAACACTTTTGTCAGTTCAGTTGCACCTGTGCATCATTCTACGATAAGAGAGAAACAAAATAGAGCCTAACAGATGTATGGAAGTACACAAACGGGCTGAACTGAGGAAATATCATAAATCCTTTGTATCAGAAGGTTCTGCGAATGCTTTAAATACTAGCAGATGAGAGTATGTCCAGGTGTTCTTTGAACCCTGCGAGGTGATTAAAGTGAGCAGTAAAAAGCTAAAGTGACAGCGCTGAACCACACAGACCCACGCGTGTGATTGAGATTTACAGAAAAGGAGCAGCTAGTCGCTGGGAATGGCGACGCTGCCACATGTGGGAAATGGAGGAGATGAGTATTTACAACTTCCCCACGTGGGACAACTGGTCTTGGGAATCTCTGCAAATATCTTCTTACAAGAGACGTAAAATTTTATTTATCTATCTATCTGAAGTAGAATATGCACTGCCCTGCTGAAAGAAAAATGAGAGACGTGACGAGTTGAAAGACTAGAGCCAGTTACGAGCAGCATCTAGGGTCTTCATAAACCAGTGAAATACTGAGTGCTAGAAGAGGATAATCAGTTTTATGCATTTTTAGATTAATACGAAATGCTACTCTCCCACTTCTGCCGTACAGCCTGGGTTTTAGAATGTCAAGAAAGTATTTGACATTTACAAGAGACTGCAGGCACTAATACAAATCATTTTTATCCATTTATCCATTTTAACCACCATGCTGAGTGAATTGTTGGCGCCGTGCAATTAGTCTCTGTGCTTCTTGACAATATAACGACAGATTATAGTGAATTCTATTAATAATGCAAGGTGGAAGCTCTGTTCTCCAAGTCTGTTGTTTTACATCTACAGCTAATTTCTTACAAACCTGATATAAATAGGCCAGCTGACAAGTATTCCAAAAGAACAGAATATGCTCAGAATCGTGAGATTTCAACTGACGTGTTTTTGGAAAAAAAAAAAAAAAAAAGCAATACAGGCTGTAGTTGTCTGAAAGCTTAAAAATAGGAGCCTTTGTCATATATGGCAGGAGAGGCCAGGTTGAGTCATGATTGATGTCATTTGAAAGAACACTTTAAGCTTAGAAAATGACATCAGAATCATCAGAATTTAGTGAGATTTAGAGCCATCCCTGAAGCCAGGGTGCTGGGGATTCTGGAAGATACTTTGTGGATGATACACAGCGTGCTGCCAGACACCATCAGAGTGGAAGCCAGAAGCTACAGTACTTTCAGATTACATTTATAAATGATGGGTATAATTTGTTCTAAGAGCCTTCATTTTTAGTTAAATGCATGTTTAGAACAGTTTCCAGTTTTTGAGACTTGGTGCAACCCCCTGTTTCAGGCTGGACAAGAGGTCTGTCACTGCCTGACCTCTCCCCTTGCTCACTTACAAGTCTCCAAGAGCAGTTGGGAGCGCTTTCCTCATTACCACGAGTCTGCAAATACAGCGGGGGCTCTTTCCATTTACTCTTCTCCAGTTTTAGTGCTCAGTTCCTGCTGACTTTACTACTGAGCGTTTATAAGTCAGACTGTAACAGTACATATGTATGTTAGAAGTATTTCTTTTAACTCCCAGGCTAAAACTAAACTTTTTCTGTCTGTCTGCTACTGCCAGTGTTAAAATGGAAGTAGCAAAACCAGAAAAGGCGCTTGGATTTCGCTTTATTAAAGATAACCAATAAATCGTGTGAGCTGGCTGTGGTCTAGGTAACCAAGAGGCTGTGCAGAGCTTTAGCTGTGCAAAGGAGTGAAACTCTCTGGAGCAGCTTCTTACATTTCTCCTTTGATTTTCCACTAATTGCAATTTTTTTTTGCTCCTGAAAGTAATTTTAATATGAAAAGGATTATGTTTAATGTAAGTGTACAATGCTACTTTTGATTTGGTTAGATCTGTTTTGCTTTTAAATAGCCTTTAACTGCAAGTCACATTTCTAAAACTGCTACATTTGTACTTACCAGCAGCATCTTTTCTTCCAAAAAATGATAGGCATTAGTAAAAGGAGTTGTACAGTTGTTCAGCTACATGCCGTTGACAATACTTTATGCATAACCAGTGTTTGTACTAAAGGGAGTTCATTCCAGGAAAAGTCCATCGCGCAAGCAGCTCAGCGAGGAAAGCATGCCTGTTAGCTAATCGCTGCTGCTATCTGCCTTTTAGATTTGCACGCTGTGCTCGTTCCTGTTGTGTTTGAAGAGCCAAGCGGTGGATGAATTATTCCTGGTATTCCTGATTTTTACTTCAAGCCTATAAACACCTGTGTGCGACTGGCCTGCCGGAGCCATTCCATGAAACATCTGGGCGTGCTCCAGCCCTGGGGCTACTGGCGTTCAAAACAGTCTTCCCTGATCCTGCTGCTCATTGCTGCTGCAATCGGGGGCCTGATTAAGCGCAGGAATCAGATCAGGAATCCTGTCACTTCCGTGCAGCCAGCTCTCTCGGTGGTAGAAGAGGCAGACAGAGGGACAAGGACTCTGCTGGATTATGTGAGTTGTGAGGGTGAGAGACCTCCGTGTGATTCCTTTTGGGAGAGGAGTTTTTCGTGGGTCTTGCGTGTTCTGTAGCACACAGAAAAGACCTGTGCTGGAGGATGAATCATTGTGTAGTAAAATTGAGTGTGCTCTGTGGAATCTGTACTTTCTTTGTGGCAGCTGTGGGAAGTACATAGTGAATGAAGTAGACAACTGTAGAGAAGAAAACATGTTTCCATGATTAAGGAACAAATGCAGCCCTAGGGAACTGGATTGTATCCATGCTTTTGCCACAGATCTCCCGTGTGATGATAGTCACTTTGTGCATGTGGCTGCTAATTGTGTTTTTCTTGGTGCTTGGTACAGCGCAGTATAATTTATAGAAGAGCTGAGCACTTGCAACTGCAAGCTGTAGGGAGGGGTCTGTGCTGTGACTGCAAGCGCTGCTGTGCAACGAATACTGAGAAATCAGGCACTGTGCATCTCAATGAGGCAGTCAAGGAAAGCAGTGGCAGGGATTGCAAAGATAAGTCTTTGTGAGTTCAATTTATATGGCTGGGGAACAGCTTGAAAGGGCTTGTCCTTCTTAAACTTGTGTTTCTTTGATCCTAAAGTAAGAACAGCAATTTTCAAGCTAATACAGATGCAATATTTATGAACAATTGCTGAGTTTAAGATACTTCTGTTAATTCAAGAATTAATAAAGTTACTGTTTAGCACTTGCCAGTCCTTCATGTCTTGCTTTCTTTACCTTTTTCAAATGGAGATGATATTGTACCACTGGGCAAAAAGCCACCAAAGAACCCACTAACAAAGCAATACTGTGAGTAAATACATGTTTTTACTGACCATACACAAAGCAATCACTAAAGATTCAACAGCCTGTGTTATTTTCCCATTGTTATAACATTGTACAGCAAAAAGGTAACACTTAAAAAGTACTACACTATCCTGTTCTTAGAAGTTGAAAAAGACACATAAGATACTTTATGGGAAGATGCTTCTTGAAGGGAAGAGTTACTCTTCCGCTTACCCTCAAAGTAAAACATGATGGTTTATGCAATTGGTTAGTCTTAAAAATCACATGAAAAACGTACAGCATCTAACTACAGAGCTATCCTTATATCAACATAAGCAAAGCAAATAAAAAAAAAAGTAGCTGTCATACGAGAAATGGAACAATGAGAAGAGGAAAGCACGAAACTTCACAGATTTCTGTAGCGTAAGTAGCTTTGTTAGCTTAAATATGCTTTGTCATTCCTTGATGCTGTAATCCAATGCCAAGGAGAAGTATGTGTGGATTGTTTTTTTTTTTTTGGAAGTGCCGTTTATTTACCATGTTTACCATATTTTATGAGAAAACTCTTCTATTCCCCCGTTAGTTAATCACAGCTTTATACAACATTACATTTGGAAGTGTCTGCTTTATGTAACTAGAATTACACTCTGCTCCACCAAAGGTGTTAGTTACATAGGTGACTAAAAAATTACAGGAAGTTTTTTTACTTTAGTAATTGCAAACACATACTAAACTGAAAACCCAATTATTTTCTAAATTTTGTTTATTTTAGATGTAGTCTATATTTTTGTTGGAGCACAGAACCATACACTCAGGATGCACACGAGGCACCAAAAGTGGAATTCAGGCAATCCAAATCCGCAAAGTAATTCAGAAAACCTCTGCTTTACTGACTGTAAAACCTGAATTCACTTGGCTCTGTTGTTTTGGTCCTGTCAGTCTCCTAAGCGCCAAAGCTTAGGTTTCTGTGAGTACACTGATTTCCCAACTTATAGCTGTGGCTTCCTATAACCCCATTAAAAGCCAAGTTTGCACACTTACCACTTCCTGACACGACTGCCAGCTTCCAGAAAGGATCCCACGCATGTCCTGGTCTTGTGGCTACTTTGCGATTGCCTAGGAACTCGTGGGGTTGTCTAGTGAAGTCATGACTCCAGCATGCTGCAGAGCCACTGCCTTACTGTTTTAAGGGTTGGCCTGCTTTATAGATGGGAATCCCATTGGACAGGGACTATGTCTCCCTCAGGTGTCCTGGGAGAGTCCTCAGAGCCCTGCACCCGCATGGGAACCCCCAGGCTCTGGGGGGAAGGAATGGGTCAGAAACACCCCTCTGCTCAGCATTCCTGCTCAGCAGAGCTGAGCAGAGCACATCTGTGTGCATTGAGGCTCACTCACATAATCAGAAAGCAGTAAAATGTTTTGAGATTAATTTGAATATGTCCCGCAATGCAGCTTATCTAATTATCACTAAAAGTGGAGATGGAAAAAATAATCAGATAAGCCTTTACTGTTACCAGCATGACAGACAACACACTATTTCTAATTACTGTATTCTACTTGTACACAGAATAAAGTTAGGCTGAATTTAATTTTGAAGTCTCAATACAGCGAGGCTCCAAACAATTCCCTACCCCTCCTGAAGATTCTACTACTCAAACCCTCACCATTTGGAGTATTTCAGTTTCGCTTACTTCAAACTGAATGGAATTTTTGTACCAAATTAGGATAGCTAAGTCCTTTCATGCAGAAAACTACTGAACTCACTGGATATTCTTCTGTCGTGGTGCCAAACCATACAGCAATCACGCTGAGGATACAGATGGAAGAAAGGTTGCTCTGCACAGTAATTCCATATAGAAATCACTATTGATTACAGAGAGGATACTTTATGGATAGTGGTAAATTATGAGGTTTCTCTTGTAAGTGAGAACATTGATTTACATGAGTAATGCAAAGGCTCACACGTAAGCCAAACGCAAACTTCAACTGTCAGCTGTAACACATCTATTTATACCACAGATCTGCGCTTAGCCACTTAGATTTAATTATAATCAGTTGCAGTGCCTCCATTTTCTGTATTTACTCAGAGAATCACATTTCTGAGGTCAAATGCAATGACAGTTATACTGCAGTTACTTGAAGACATGCTTAGTTGTACATTCTCCACGTATCTAAGGAGGGCACTTCTGGAGAAGAAAGGATGCGTATACTTCGTCAGACCTTCCTTACATGAATAAAATTTCACACACATCAATTTTAGTCAGGACATGCCCGTGCTGCACAGCACAGTGCTGAGGAGAGATAGCCAAAGCAGCTCAGAAGGAGCCAGCTTGGGTAACTGAAAGCAGTTTAACCATGCTGCTTAAAGCTGCACACTGTCTAATTTACCCTGGTTTTTAGCAAAGTAAATTAGCTTTGGCAAAGCGTTTCACAAATAGGCTAGTCTGCTTCCAGCCCATGAGCCAGCTTTGGCACCAATTTCTACACTGTACTTACTGTGCAGTACAGCACATCTAGTTGGAGATACAAAGGGCTGCTTGCAGATTTGGACCCTCACATTTTATTCTGCACTTATTCATTTTAACGGTATGAAACTTTTATTAATTCTTAAATGTCATTGCTTCAAATTTAGTTGTGTTACTGAACCAAATTATCAAAAGAATAAAAAGCCGTTATAAATTAATCACTAACGCATATAATTTAGGGCTTACCATGCTTACATATGCTTGTATTTACTTGACAGGAGTAGCAAACTGCTAATTGGTAGGAGATTTCTTGAGAATCTTAAGCCTAATTACTTCTGACCCTTGGCATACTAAAGCCATCATTTCCAGTGTGAAGGCTTTACCCAAACCAGAGCAAATAGCAAAACTTTTACACTAAAATCTCAGCAGAAAGATGTCATTAGTATAACTAAACTATATTTTAGAATCTCATGGGGATTGGATTTTTTGAAGCAAGTTTAACTGCCTACTATCTGACAGTATTGTTGATGGACCAAACTGTGAAATGGTCAGGTGTGATTTTCCAATAGGGGCATCCATCCATCTCTGAGAAATCATTGCAATCTACCCAGCAAGACAGTTTTTTGGTATCATAATCAGAGATCTTTTCAATATCAAAGCAATAGATGCAAACTTGAGATCCCCCCAAAATTATATTCAAACTATTCAGTGTTATTCTTCCAAATGTGTATGCATTTTGAAAAAGTGCCCTGCTTCATCCCCCCAGTTTTACATTCAGAGCTGAATACTTACTGGAAATCAACAGCTCTTGTAGTAAAGTGAAATATCCATTTATGCATCAATTGGTTGTGAAAAGAATAGAGGGTTTTTAAAAGAGTTTTAATCTCTATTTCTGCTCAAGCTAAAAAAGAAATGAAGATGTAACAGCTAGATGCGACTTTTTCTACAACAAAATAACTAGCTAGCAAATGTGGGAGAGCATGAGATCCTTCAGAACAACCTTAATGATCCTAAATTTCAACTAAAATGCTTGATTTTATACAGTTATTACCAGAAGAAGAAATGGAAAAAATCAGAGGAAAAATGTACCCATATGTAGGACTCTAATATCCATGGCACAGATCTTGAGAATAATACCAGAAAATTGGCTGTATTAACTGTATCAGAATGTACACTATGCAAGAAGACATGTACACGTAACACGCAGTTCTGCTTCTCTCAATAAAAATAATTTTGATAAAAAGGCAACTTTCCTCCCCGATTTGAAGTTTTACCATAAGTGGATTTGGAATAGAGCTACAATCCCTATTCTCACCCACACAGGACCATCCAAGTTTTGTGAAGATGTCAGTACCGTCCAATATATTCTGTAGACTCAAAGGAGACTTGCTCTTTTGTTTTGTTTAACAGTTCTCACTTTACAATCACTACAAACCAGAAATTTACATAAATTATTTTTCTACCAGGCACTGGATTAATGCTCAACCTCACAACATCCAACTGTTGCTCCATATTAATTTTACAGCCAGTTGCTACCCAAACCCTGTAGCCATTTGGCTTTACTCTGATCTCCACTTCTCTCACAATTTCACATTTTCCCATATAATATTACCGTACCACCACAAATGATAGAAGCAGTCTCTTCAAAACCAGTGATTGCTCCAAGGTGCTTGAATTTCTGCTTTAAAATGACCTACAAAGAAGAGAAAACGCCCTGATGTCAGGCTTGGCTTTCTTTCTGATTATATAACGGGGGAAAAACGATTTGGATCTTTTTGTATTTTTATGTTACTTTTCATAAAAGCTATGCAGAGAATTACCCAGAATTACTACTGGTGATTGCCTGAGTAGTGAAATAGGACCAGCATAGTAATAAGCAGAAGCTGGATATGTGAAAAGGACTTAAAATTCCCTTTAACTATGTAGTGTCTTTTGCATGTTTGTCTTAGCACCTGGTGTGAGAATGCGGTCTTCAGAAAACAGCCAAACTCTTCTTTCATGACTTATACCACCAAGTTACAGTCCAAAATACTTTCCACCAATACTTCTCATTTTTCTTCTAGGAAGAGAAATTCCTAAATGGAGACTACTTATGACATTCTATTTCTAATTCTAAACCAATCTCCCTTTCACACTCCCACCCCAAAGCAAAAAGCCAGATCCTTTCTTCCTTTTCCCCCTTGAAAAAGGAGGTAATTTTTAGAAACCGCTGGGAAAGCAAAAGGCATTCAGGTATGTCAGTAG
Source organism: Laterallus jamaicensis coturniculus (assembly GCA_022605575.1). Lineage (NCBI taxonomy): Eukaryota > Metazoa > Chordata > Aves > Gruiformes > Rallidae > Laterallus > Laterallus jamaicensis. The sequence continues at coordinate 2,876,783 of JAKCOX010000072.1, read as the reverse complement.
CATGCACTTGCAAAGGGTTTATCTTTGAACGCTAAAGACAGAGTTTTCAATCACAGTACAAGACGCACTGCTCTGCACATTACTTTTAATATCAAGTTATCTCAAATGTCCAGCACCACAGGCTAAACATGTAACTCATAAGTGCAGCTGGTAGTTTTTCTTCCTACACTTCCAAATTCTCCATTTGTTGTTTTGCTAGCCAGAAAGTCTCTAAACTGCAAAAGTGAAAAGTGTTTCTGGATACCCCTGACTTAGAGTAAGATGCTCTAATTTACAGGGTGACCGCTTTGGCCACTCCACTTGGCACACACTATTTAGGATAAATATTCTGTTGTTTTTCCTTAGTTTCGTTCTAATTGAACCTTTACTTCTTTGGAGAATAATATCACTGTTGAAGTTCCATTAATTTTTATAACATAAATCAGAATGCCTGATTTGCACTGAAGTCTTACAAGGCTTCTCTATCTTTCTGACGGCTGTAGAAAAACTGTATTAACTTTGTAGTTACAATCCACTCATAAAACAAATTCAGCTAACCAATGAGCAAATTTTAAAAGATATTATGTAGCTACTATGAATACTGAATTGCTATACTATTAAGGTCAGAATAATTAAGTAGTTCAGAAAAAGCATTTTATATAAACATCAAATATACATATTCTTTCTTACTGGAAAAATATATGCAAAATAGGATTTTTTTTTTTAATGGAGGGAAGAATCAATTAAAAACTTAACAAATTAAGCTGGCTAATGGAGTAATTAATACCTTGGTGACTCCTCCTGTAAAAGCCAGCATTTTAAAACAATTCAAAATTTACAGTCATATACTTAAGTAACTCTATTCCAGAATATCTTTCTCTGAATCTCTAATGTGATGTACACATCTTTTAATAGCAGAAGACAATATATTACATGAAGATGGATCTGAGGCTGAGGGTGCAGAAAAATAATCTGGGAATTAAAAAGAAAAACCCTTGAATGCAATGATCCCCCCCTAAACTATTACGAACCCAGGAAAAGCAGCCTAAGATTCACTGAAAATAAATCACACCATATTAAGGCCCCTGATAACTGGATCTGTATCTTGTTCTGATGCTACAAAGAAAACATATAAATGGATTTACTATGTTTTTTAAAATCACACTCTTCTAACCTGGTACTTCACATATTATTATGGCTCAGTCACAGTCCTGTATGTGTTACACCATACTGATTACCTCTTCCAAATTATGCTCAGAAATCTTGCAAAGACCTGGGCAGTAGTAATCAAAAATGAACAAAAGGGAATAAACAACCATCTACGAACAGGGGAAGTACAGCCTAGTAACACAGTTCATACTCTGAAATATTGTATTTTTACTGATAAAAGCTTATTAAAACACATTCAGTCTTGGACTGTAAACCATGATTCCCATCTGGAAGCCATTTCTAAAAAAGAACAGCAGAATTTCTGTTATTGTCATTGTTCAGAAAATAACTATCCAGATATTGTTAATCTATAACTTATTAACCAAAATATTGTCCTACTTTATTTTCCTTGAAGATTTCTGGGGTCTGCCTCCTTGCCAGACACCCATGCAAAGCACTGCTCACCTCTGTCCCTTGCATTAAGTCCCATTTAAAAAAATGTCTTATTTTTTAATTTCTAAGGCCAAGACAACATATTGCACAATGTCCCATTTTTTAAAAACACCTCGCTTCAGGTCTTGTGGCATTTTTTGAAGCACATAATTACTCAGAAAACACAGAAAAACAAACACAACACAGAAAACCAAACACAACACAGAAATCAGAGTCTCGGTGAAAAACGGGTAGTTATTTGCTTTCTAAGGATTAGGTTTCGTGCTTAAAGAAAAGATGTCAACAAATTCATCATGTCCTCTCCCTCTTTTTACATTCTCATGAAGGTCATCTCTTGAGCTGGAACCCTGCCTTCTCACAGAACACTAGTCCCTAGTTTAAAAAGACAAACAACAAACTAACAATGGATAATTAGAATTTAAGATGCATAAAGATATGTTAACAACTCCAGGCACCTCAGCATTGCATTCGTACTGATACAAAATGAAATAAACCAGCACAACTGCACTTTTTTATTTCTCTAGCTCAGCCCTTTTCACTGAAACAGTAAGGCTTTTTTTTGCTATGTGAATGCCAAAAATATAAAAATTTTGCAACAAAAGAAAGCTAATGAATAATAAAAGGAAATCAACAAATATTATCATCTTCTCTCCTGATTCTCAATTGTTGGACAAACTGCCCATGAAGCCGATCTGCTGAACTATTTAACAGAAGGAATAGCTGGTATTATTTACCTTGAACAGCTCTTATATATTATGCAAGCTTCCACAACTGTTTTTTACAACTTGTATTACTGTTCTACTTTAGCAGCAATAATGTACGCCCCATTGTACAATAATGTGAGGAAAAATATACAACAGAAATTGCTTACACATTCTGGCTGCAAGTTCGAGACTGTAAAACACAAAATTTCCAATTGCCCTTCTCTCCATGTTAACAAATTCTTCATATTCCCCATTTCTTTGTGCCAGTAACAAATGATCTCATCTTTGACTATGCTTGGGCAAAAAGACCTACTGTTTTATTAAATGTCTTTTACATTAAAAACTAAAACCAACCTACAGTAAAAAGTCACTAGTACCTAAATGTACTACCACTAAATTATACAATTAGCCAAACATGATGCAAATGCCATTTCTGGGTGGACTCAGTTCCTGCACACGCTGCTTTTGAGAATACATTATGACTGTATTGCCTGGAAGTTTCTGCATGCTGATTTTGAGTCACCAAGAGAATACTTCCATAATTCTTTAAGTAATTACTTAACACTTTAGCTTTCAGACAAAATTTTCAAAGATATCCATTTATATTCTTGTTCTTGGAGGTATTAATAGCATTGATCAATCAAACCTGGCGAAAGCAAAAGATGGTATTAAATAACCTCCAGTCTGGCTAAGTGAGTGAGTTCTTAAGTGCTTATTTTTCAGTGCTCACTGATGTAAGAAGGCATGACTTCTTGTTATCCAGCAAGACAAGCCTGAACACAACCAAGAGAATCACCCAGAGTTCAAGTACCAATGCAATAACTGCAGTAATGACTTGCTGCAGCCAATACGTGTCTGAAAATGCACACAAGACTATAGAGCACAGACTAGGAGCAGACAGCAGGAACAGAAATAGATATCACATAAGGGAACGAGTGAAGAGTTTAGGAACTGAAGAATGCAGTTCACAGAAGCCAGTGAGGTGTAGGGCAGGCACAGCACAGTACTTCTGTATGAACAGGCACACCCTGGAAGTCCCTGTGCCCACAAATTCTTGACCTTGAAGGTCAAGAAGAGAGTTCATGAGCAGAAGTAATGACATCTGATATCTTATGGAATGATGTGCTTCGTTCCTTAACCTTCTGCTGTCCCCCTCCTCCATAAAACTCCCACTGGACAAGGCTGAGGCTACTCAGGTGTAAGTAACACAGTATGAACAAAACACTTGGTTGGCTGGTTGCTACAGAACTTACGCCTGCCATTACCTCAGCAAGGGCCTTTATTTTGCTTTCCCCTCCATTCAGCTACCTGAGGTTTTACAAAACTTGCAGACACTTATTTATTTCCAAGTTCAAAACCCTCTGTGAAATACGGTTCATACTTGCTATCAGGTTCAAAAATTACTTTGGAATGAGCATGAGGATGAGGACCAGAAGATATTGTGTGCTATAAATATTTCTTTTTCTTTAGAAATTGATTTTATAATGCCAAAGTGCAATACTATATGCTTAAATCCTGCAGAAAGCTACATACTCATAGGTTGAAAATAAAAATAATGGATTAAAATTTGTTTTATTATTCAATTGCAAGGTGACAACAGTCCCTAAAATCTGAAAAACAAATGCAATCCTAGAATGCAGTAGTTGAGGAACTTCCAAAGAGATGAAAACCATTAATGCCACTGTAATGGGTCCTGGTGAAATGATCTTACAAATACTGTCAAATCTATTTAAGAAAAAGAAGGGATACTAAGATGGTAAGAGAAATTAAGAATTTTGAGGCTGAGACTAGAAAAACTAAACTTGTTTAGCCTGGAAAAGTGAAGTCTGAGAGAAAATATTCCACCTTAGAAACGCTGTGTAAAATCTGAGGAATGGTAGCTGTTGAAAAAAAAAAAGGAAAGGACCTGTGTTGGTGCAAGAAAAAATAAGGCACAAACTAGTCATACAAACTGAGATTAGAAATTAAATGAGATGGTTTCTAGTCTTCAGAAGGGTTAGAGCAATCTTCCTGTGAGTACAGCAGAGCTATAAACTCAGTATTTGCCCACCACAAAGGAAAAAGGGGAAAAACACCACCAGCCTCTATACAATCTGTAGCCTTTCAACTTCCAATGCCAGATCCCAGCAGCATTCCGTGCTGCTGGCTTGCAGGACACATTCGGCTTTTTCATTTCTTGACTTATATGTCCCCACTGGAATTTCCGCTGGTAATGAAGCCTCAGCTAGTTAGCAAAACTCCTTTTATGGCGCTTCATACTCATTGGAGATGCATATTCTTTGAGGGCAAATCATCCCATTTATCTTCACCACCAAAATATCTTTCCTTCTTGCTGTTCAGTGGAACAGAGTGATCTCAGTTAGGAATTCTATTTCTTTCTCCACCGACTTCTTGCTTAAAATACTCAGCTGTGTGTGAAAACTCACTGTCTTCACTCCCCACCACCCATGGTGGGGATACTTTTACTCCTTTCCACATTTTGCTGTTTACACCTTCTGCCCATCAAATTCAACTTCTTAATAGTCATTATTTCAGTAAAAAGATTTAATCCTTTCTGGAAATGCCTTCATATATAGTAGTCCATAAAGAAAAGAAATTACATAAAGACTTTACCCAGGCTTTTTACTAAAAATGCTCCTTTACTTTCACCTAATCAAATGATTCCTTTTCTATCTTATCCAAGCTATGCAGTGACACAAGAAAACCAATGCTATTAAGTCATTATTGTGCAGACTGCATGTACTTATCCATAGTTACTGCTTGAAATTTCTAGTAAACAAAATGGACAACCAACTGCTGGGAAAATGTCTTTATCTCACACTGGTATTCTTTGAGATAGATCCCACATATATTCCATGACCTCCCTCTTTATTAGAGCAGTCTTACACAGCTGAGCTCTCAGGTGGTAAAATAACTCCTGGCTATGTTAACTCTATGGTGCTGGGACAGCTGGATCCTTCTGTTGGATGGCCCTTGAAAGGACGCATACTTGAAAGCTGAACATAGCTTCCTCAGCTGTAGTGTACAACAGGTAACCATTTCTTCCTAGGTCAAATCTCTGTCCAGGTTTTATCATTTGAAAGGTATTTTGATGGACCCAGACAATTGAATAACAGGTGGGGGGGGGTGGGGGGGGGTGGGGGGATTTACAAGTGGGAAGTCCAAGAACACAGTTGTTAAATCAGCCCGGTGGTACAGGAGACGGGCAGGTAAGAGTGCAGTAGCAACCCTATAAACTTAAAATTTAATCAGGAATGATGGCTCATTCACATTTTGGGTCAAGAATAGGATTGGGGAAATAGTATTCATTTCTATTCTGTATTTGGGGTGCATTATTTGCAGGTTTATCATGGTGTGCTGTCCTCAGTATGTGAGAGGACTTCGTTCATTGGCACTAGAAACACTAATTTCACATTACACTTTAACAAAAAGCATTTCAAGCATGATATGTCACACTGCCTCAAGACCTGAACGTGGTCAATGGTAATGAATTAAAGCTCTCTCAGTGACTGAAAGCTAGTGAAAGGTTTAAGCTAGAGTGGCTTCAATTTAAGCTAAAAAGGTGGTCTTCCTTTAAACTCTGGTGCAAAGTAACTCTACTCACTACATTATTTAAACCCACACCAAAAAAGTAGAGCATATTTTATTATTTTTAATATAAGTCCTCTTACCTTCTAATGAGGACAGTTCTAGCCTTAGCCTCACTCCACAAGCCATCACCCACCGCCCTGCTCACAATCCTACGGCAGAGCACCCACTACCACAATCTCCCACACCCTTTCCCAACTCTGAAATGAGTGTTTTCCTCAGGGCAAGCTCTACGAGGTGCCCTGACCCCCCCACCGACCTTGAGGGGCACCCCCCGGGGCCCACACTCGCAGCCGCCTCACCAGGCTGCACCTCCAACGAGGCGGCAGCGGCCCTTCACCGCCGCCGAGTGCCGCTTGTGTTTACCCGTTTCTCCCGGTAACAGCTGCTGCCGGGCCCCATCCCTATAGCAACGCCGCCGACGGCTGCGAAGCGGCGATGGCGGGGTCCGACAGGGCTCACCCGGCGCAAGGTATGAGGGCGGGCGTGAGGGGTGTTCAGCCGTCACCTGCGTCCCTGGGGGGCCCTGCATTACCACTGGGCTCCGGGGCCCGTCCCCCGTCCTAGAGCAGCACGTACCCCAGCTTCCACCCTGGGCACTGCCAGGGTTATGGGCGGGCCGGCGCTACGCCGGGCGGCCCGGGCTCTCCTCAGGGCCGAGGGCTCCCTGCGCCCGCCTCACTTCCGTAGCTCCCGGTCCCGCCAGGCTCACGGGCGGGTCTGATACCCGCCTTTCCTCCATTTAAAGAAAGTGCCGGGGGAGTGCGGGGTGGGTTAATTGCTGGTGGTTTCCCCGGCACATACGGCTTTTCACAGTGGTATCAGCTTTACAAGGAGAACCGGAGAGCCTTTGTTACAGCCGTAACAGAGGCCTGCCTTCCTTCTGCTGTCAGCTCCCTGAGTTTCACCGGGAACTAATTAATCAGGATTAAACAAACAAACAAAAAAGAACCTAATCATTCATAGATAAGTTTATTTCAAATTCTAGCATCCAAGCTCATTGCCTTTATCATTGGAGAGCTCAGTTTGGTCATTCTCTGTGTTTCTTTGCTAAGGCATGATACGTCCTTGATACTAGTTGAGACCATGGGAGCGGCATTGGCAAGAGCAGCACAGTGGACTGCTGCTGGTTCTGGAACTGGCACACTCGAACTCACCCCTTTGAACGAATCTCTTTTAAATCAAATTATTAAGTTTGTGGATGACTTCAGCACTAGACATCCCCAGGAAGCGGCATTTGTCTTCAGGGAGCCCCTTGAGTGGAAAACGCAATTGAGCTGTTCAGTCTTTGGAGAGGGTTACGAGATCGAGTAAGTCTGAACTGCAGTGTTTTGAAATGTTGAGGGTGAACTACAAGGCCAAACTGTGCTCATTAAGTATAAAGCAAGCCTTGGTATATTTGGGAGGCTGTAATGGGTGGAGTTTTTACTGATAAGATGCTGAAAATTTTGAGTTAAAAATTGTAGGGTTTTTGAACATCTGAGACTATTCTATCTTGATTGTGATACAGACATGTTTAGTTAGGCATTTATATACCTCGCACAGTCTATTCCTAAGACGTTTCAGAACATGTGTCTTAACAGTAATTAACCCCATGGCTTCTGTTAGTATTGGGTGTGGCCCCCATGTGTTGGGTTGACCTTGACAGGCCGCTCGGTGCCCACCAATGCTGCTTTATCATTCCCCCTTATCAAATGGAAAGAGGGGAAAAATACAAGGAAAAGCTCATGGGTCAAGATAATGACAGGAAGATCACTCACCAGTCACTGTCACAGACAAACTAGAGCCTACTCATGGAAATTAATTTAATGTATTGCCAATCAAAAGTCAGAGTAGAAATAAAACCAAGCATCTCCCTTCTTCCTGAGCTTGATTCTCGATTTTCTCTATATTGCCCCCCCCAAACAGTGCAGGAGAACAGGGAGTGAGGTTGACAGTCAGTTCATCACATCTTGTCTCTCATACTTCTTCCTCCTCGCACTCTTCCCATGCTCCAGCACTGAGTCCCTCCCATGGGAGACAGTCCTCCACCAACTTCTACAACATGACCTCTTCCCATGGGTTCCCATTCTTCATGAACTGCTGCAGCGTGGGCACCTTTCACAAGGTGCAGACCTTCATGACTAGACTGCTCCAGCATGGGACCCCCATGGAGTCACAAGTCCTGACAGCAAACCTGCACTGGTGTGGACTCCTCTCTCCATGGGCCACAGGCCCTGCTAGCAGCCTGCCCCAGTGCAGGCTTCCCACAGGGTCACAGGTTCATTCAAAGGCATCTACCTGCTGATTTGCAGTGAATAAATAGGTTTTACCTTGGTAATTTTCTGAAGTTTAAGGAAATAGTATATGCTTTATCATGTGAAGCTTGAATAAAATTCAAGATTCTTCTCTAGAATTTGCTATTTAAAGTTCTTTTAAAAATATTATTTAATTTTTCTAGTGGAACAACTGTTCAATCTGAAGCCAGAGGTAAAGATGGCCAACCATTGCTTATCCTCACTGCATCAACGCTCAGAGTTCGCAGTTTTGACCAGCTGTCCTGTTTCCTACAAATTGCTATGGAAAAAAGGTTAAAGGAAGCACAGGCATGCCTCGAAGGTTTCTTTTATAATTTTCTTTTTTCATCTTTCCTCTCTCTTAAAAAGTGTGTCTTCAATTTGTGTTTATGAAATGTAAAGGAAGAAAAACATAACTTCTTTTAAGTATATTAAAAGCTGTTGATTCATGAAGGTAGCTATAGGAGCTGATCCAGAAGTTAATGATGTTTCTATTCCTTCTTTTGTTTTCACTGAAATCAGTAACAGAGAAATCTGGAATAAAGTTAAAATAGAAGTATTGAATCTCATATACAGATTCATGTGTACCGAGTAATACCCCAGCTGTTGCAACAGACACTACATTTAAATTTCTGAAAATAAATGTCTTATTGGAGACTAATAACAGTTTTTCCTATGATTATAGTTTAACCCTCTTTTAAAATGTTACATCCTTTAAAAAAAATAGCCAAAGAAAAGCTCATATGCTTAAAACATTCCTACTTGCACAAGGTTCACAGTGAGCACGTCCAGGTCCTCTCACAATGGCTTTTAAAATGCAAGTACGAGTACTTACCATATTCAAGTGCTAGATTTTCAGTCTGACAAGAAGATCCTTGGTATGATAAACTGCATATCCTCCTCTCATTGGAGATAGAAGAGATCAATATTAGTTTTTGGTGATATTAGTAGAAATTGCATCTGCAATACTAAAACAGAAATGCTTATTCTGGGTAAAACTTGAGATTCGTCTAATCCAGGATCCTGTTCCTGTCATGAACAATGATCAACCATGAATAATAGAGAAGAAAAATATGGACAGGGTATCATGCAGAGGCATTCACAGATTCATGGGACTTCATTTGCAGGAGCAGAGGAAAATCTTTTTGTAAACCCCATTAACATGTAGTTATGCCACTGTTTACCAGAAAGAACAGCTGACATAGCTGAGGAAGTAACAGGGCAATTGGGAATGCTGCTAGAAACCTTTAAAGATGCTCTTTAATGCTAAATCATATTTCCAGAATGTTCAATTTTCAGTCATAAACCCATTAATTTCCTGTTCTGGTGATCAGCCAGGCATGTTTTCTGGAAGGGGCCTTGCTGATAAAGGGAAGTATTTAATATTCGCCCCTTGGTTGAATGCATCTTAGTCATTGTTGTGGATGGCAAGTTTACTTGTTATGAAAAAATTCTTTTTGTTCTTAATGTTTTCAGATTTTTAAAAGTGCATTTCACATTGCAACAGAGGGATATGAAACAGTATATCATACAGTAATATTTGATGAATAACTATGCATATTATTAAAGTTCCTGTTTAGCAGTTGAGATAAAAAGTATGTGTCTTGCCTAATAACTTTTAACATTTTATGATTCTGTTTCATGTTTTCAGCTAACAGAGATCCTATCGTGAAAATTCTTGGCCCTGAATATGGGACCATTGAAGGAGAAGATACATCCATGTTGCACTTACTTGACAAAGTGAAAAATGACAATGACCCTGAAACAGAGATGAAAATGAAAATCGGTCTTCTTCTTCATCAGCTGGATTTGCAACTGCTTAATAGTTCTTTGAAACAGATTTCCCTGTAAGTACATTTCAAATGGAAGCTAAACATGTCAGCCAGTTCTTTTTTGGTTTATTGTTAAATCAGATCGGATTCAACCCACAACATGTGCTTTTGGTGGGACATAAAGAAATTTATTGAAATAACTTCCAGCAATCACTAGGTTATAGAAAAAACTTTTTTTCCCCTGAAAATTTTGCTGTAGGTGTGAGTATGCAAGTCTGTGCCCGCGAGGGTGTGGTTTTTTATTGCATATGTTTTGCATTTTGGTAGCAAATTGAAGTCATTTGTACAAACAACAAAGTTAACAGTCAAATATTTTCAAGGAAATATTTATTTCTGCATGGAAGCATAATAAGTATTGCATTGAGTCTGTTTTGTAGTTACAAGGATCTCATATTAGCTATGGAACTAACATTTCAATAAACAGATAAAATTATGAAAAAAAATTTCCAGATTTTTGTTGCTTCTGTTAAGGCTCAATGTAAAAGAAAAAAAAAATCATGTAATACTCCCTTTACATTTCTCTGAGTACATCCTCTGATGAAAATATTTTAGACCTTTTTCTATTAATTGCAGAGACGTAAGACTAAATCCAGCTGCTATAAATAATGAAGTGAATTTTCTCAAGAATTTCTCTGGGAAAGGAGAAGATACAGTACTGGAATCACTGGAATATACATCAGGTCCAGATCTGCCATAGCTCACATTTATATATACTTTTATTAAAGTACTGGGCTTCTGTGTGAGATTTGTTAAATTAATTTCAGTCATGAATTTAAAGTGTTTATTTCTACTTTAAAATTGTAAAGTGAAATGAAACCTATTTACAGGTATGGGGTGCTGTTCTTTAGCCTTTAGTTATAGGAATGATCTGCAAACTGAATTTCTTCAGTGGAAGTAGAAGTAGTAAACTCCCCTGATACTGAGAAGTACTCAGCAAAGTGTCAGTTCTTACATGGATCAGGCCGCAGGTCACAGACCTTTGCATAATTAACAGATAACTGAGTATGAATTCTTAAGAGTAGAGCATTGATTTGGGAAACTTTATTTGTATACACGCTATATTAATCATCAAGCATAACTATTAAAAACACTGTCAAACTGTCTGAAAACATTCTCGCTAATTGATTGCAGATTACACATTCTCTAATGGATGCCGAGCTCCTCCCTGGAGACAAATGCATGGAGAAATTTGTTATTTAGTCATCAAACCACATGACACTGATCCTTTGTATATCACTTGCAGCACAACAGGAGTGTTTTTAAATGGAGTAAGTAATAATATAGGATTTGATGAAGTAATGCCTATTTTTATGTGCTAAAATTAAAAATCTATCAAGTTTAGGGTAGTGGTGTTGAAGCTGTAGGGCCTGCAGAGTTAGTTTATTGGTACAAAAGGGGAAGACACAGTAATAAATGTATGTTAGTTTTTCCATATGCTTCAAGTGCATTTTTGGTACGTTTTATGCTGGAGAGTGTTCTGCACTTTTTGCTTACAGTGTTGGTTCAGTCTTTAAATGTGCCTTAACAGTCCTTCACACTATTCCTGTTTAAAGGAATAGGGACTAGATGCTTCTCTTGTGCCTCACTGCTCTTGATCTGAGGTGTAATATTGTTGTGTGGGACTAATACAGCATGCTCTTGTCTTTTTATAAATCATAAGTCATTTCTTCTCTCAGTGGAAGCTTTTTAGATAGTATCTCTTCTACTTTTCATGAGACAGGTTTTATTGAGGCATACTAGCCCCTCACGTGTGTTAAGCAGTGACCAGAGCTCTTACTTTCATTTTTAAGTGAGACTGATATCCATGAGGCATGACTCCACAAATTGATTTCCTAAGAGTTAAAAAATCCAGGGAAATTCTGACATAGCACATTTTTAGTGGAGGAAGCTCATAAAGTTTAGGTTAGTCAGGTCACCTGTAAATAAGTCAGGTCACATTCTTTTCTGGTCCTTTTAGACATCTGTCATACTGCACCAGAAGCTCGTATTTACTTGGTTGTTCGCCATAAGCCATAAATTCTTTTCAGTGGAACTACACACCGTACAATTAACTGATAGTAATTACTTGCAGAATGCTATTTGCGATCTTGATTATCTGTTGGGATCCATGAAGATGATCCATGTATCTTTACGAAGCATTATTGAAGTTTGATGGACTCTGTTGAGCGTGACACTTCTGTGCCTAATTCATTAGAGTGTGACCTCTGTGCTCTGCAGCAGTGTTTTATGGCACAGATTAAATTACCTGTGAAAGGCAACACTATTAACAATTTTATTCTTTTTTTAAGGGTCAACTAAAGGATAAAGGTGACATTGAGTATGAAAGAAAAAGTGATATATATAAAGATATTGTCTCATTTTTAAGGGAGCAGTCACCAAGATTTGTAGCAAATATGGCTAAACAGGTATGTATTTGCTGTTATTGGCTGTATATTCTACTTTGTCCAAACATATTGTACATTGGTAAGAATTATAAACTCAAATTATAAACCTGGCTGAATGGTTCTGTGCAGTGATACATCTGTGATTAAATGAAGAATTTTAAAGATCTTTACATGCACTTACTATTCTTCTTTGGATTTGTTTCAGTTTCTAGTAAATGTGTTCCTATCATGAACAGAAAATAATACACTATTTCATGTATTTTTCTATTATACCTTTTTATGAGGTTTGATCCAATGTGTGAGGTCAGCTTCTAATTTTGCATAAAAAGTTTTGCTTCTCTTCTGGTGTTATTCCTTATGGAGCACTGGAAATTTTAAAGCAGGAAAATATATCTTTGTGGAAAAGGTTGACTTTTTTGTAGGACAATGTTTTTCTGTGATCAAACCCACTTAAATTTTAATCTTCATTCTTTGTAATCCAAGTACAAATAATAGTCCAACTTTTTTTACAACAACCGCCTGATTTAAATATCAGAGCTGCGTGTTAAACATCCAGCTGAGACACTCCGTGTTACTTCAGCCACTGCAAAATGCAAGTGTTGCATTTTGTGTAGAGCTATGTGTTAGCTATAATCACACAGTGCCACCAGTGCCACTACTGTTTCAGTTGTTTCATCATACCTGATAACACTTCTTTTTAGATTTCTAGTGTGGTTATAGCAGATTATTAACTTGGTGGTAAAATTCATTACAGGTTAAAACTTGTCTAAAGTTTTATTGTGGTTTTTTATATGCAATTTTAATTATTGCAAAAAAGAAGTCATTAACAGGGAAATTTTCATCTCTTTTGGTTTGTATTTTTTCATGGATGTAGGGATAAATTTTTTTTTTTTGAGATATATATATACATATTTAACAGTTCTGATAGAACAGAACATTTAAAATTTCCTAAATGTGACAATACATTAATGTTTTTAGATATAATTACTTACTTCTTTTCAAAGCAATGTGCTTTCATTTTATGGTCATGAAAGGTAAAATATAGTAATAATTTAGTAAGTATTTTACCCTTGTAATCCTAAATGTTAATAGAGATTAACATTAATATTGATAAGAGATAATATATCTTTCTCTACTGGTTTCCTGCTCTTATACTGTAGCTATTCAAGAAACGTGTACACTTATTAAATAAGAGTACATAAATATAATTTATCCTATTTTCCTTCAGTTGTCACATAAATCACTCAGGATTCCCTAACTGTCTAAATAAGTTTGTGTTGAAGATTATAAATTTCAGTTGTTTAAGAATATCATACTGTTTTGCTGAAGAGCGTGTTTAGTATATTCTGCATTCTAGAATGAGGATTTAAACAAGTTAGTATTGTAGAGCTACAGAGCATTTGTATTTGAGGGAAAATCTTTAGTCAAGAGCTCTGAAAGGCAGAGAAAAGCTGGATTTCTAAGGGTGCCTACATGAAGTAAATTATGAGTGGAAATAGTTTTGATTTATTTTCTGAGCAGAGGAGAGCTTCAGTAAGCTCATTACATACACATATATTGCAAAACCAATTAACTTTTGTAATATATTCTTGGCCTTGTTTAAGCTAACACTTAGAATTGCTGTGTTGGCATATAGTGGGGTAGGAACCATACTTTTTAACATGTGCTTAGCTGGCTAAGCTACAGGATCAGTTCCCCTGGGGTTTGTCTAGTTCATCATGTGCTAAATTGTCTTGTCTAAAGTACATTTTCAGAATGAGTGAATTGGGATGAATTAGTTTACGATAAGGCAGTTGGGTCAGCAAGCCTGGAACAGCTGATTCACATCAGGGGCCAGTCAAAAATCATCATACTGTAACAGTCTCCTTAAAACTCCCTTGAATCAGATACATAAAGGAATGTCTTCACCTATCCGGTAGAGACAGCTGCAATAATAATGCTAAGCAATGATTGTAGGCTGTCTTTCCTGTAAAAATTGAATATGTTCCAATAGAGAAGAGTTGACTCCTTTCTGTTCTGGGTATTTTTGATCAGCCATGGTACTAAACATAGACAGCTGAAGGATTGGTAGGTGCCACTCAGCTCTGTTCTTGTATATGACTTGTTCAACAATGCTTTGTCCTGAGGGACAGAAGATGAAAAAACTGAAATGGAATGTGTTTGTATTAATTCTGAACTATATCAAATTAAATTACTTGGAACTGAAATCAAGCAGTTTATCGTAGCCTATTTTCAGTTTTATGTAGGGTTTTTTTTTTTTGTGGGAATTTTTTGTAAATCCTTTATGCAGGGAAATATTTTTATGTATAAATCGTCCATTGAAAGCAGAATAACTGACTGTGCAACTTTAGATCTTAAAACTCTTTTGGAATTAGCTTATATAAAAGTGCTTGTGTCACAAATTGTTTAACATACTAGAAATTGAGCAACACACCGTATTCAAGTATGTTCAGGAAGGTCCAAATTTAGCTAGTTCATTTATTTGAAGAACTTTATTCTTCACACGTAACAACTACTTTCCAGATTAATGTTTCGCTCTTTTAAAGGCAATCTGATTTTATGATTATAATCGAATTGTACTTTTACTACATATAATTTTAAAGCACAATACCCTGGAATTGTTTAAAATTTATTGTTTTAATATGCATTATTCGTATAGAAATATGACTGACAAACTCTGTCTTCTTTTATTAGGCATGTAATTTTTTTGAAGAACCAACATATAAGAAGAATTATCAGCATATGGAAGCAGTTGATGCTAAGGTCTCTGGCCAATCCCAGAACCTTTATGATTTTACAGAAAAGAGTGTATCTGAGAAAGTGAAAAGTTCTGCAGCAAAAAGGAGATCCATTGACAAAAAGAAATTCAAACCATCTATGAAGTGGCTTTCCACTTCCCACAGATAAGTAGTTATCTTTATAATTGAACTTTCCTGTATATGTCTGAACTGTGCTAATGATAGGATTGCATGTTACAGGTTCGTATTATTACCTGAATTAGGAGCATCAAAACAAAATTTACTATATGTTAATTTTTAGGAAGAGAGTACAGACTGCCAGAGATTTCTTAGTTTTCTTCTGTCATGCACAATTTCAATGACGTCATATCATTTCCACAGCAAGGCAGGGAAATATCTTGCAACCATCTGCAGTACTGGTCCTCCAGACCTGTAATACTATCGTATTTTTTGTGTGAAATGCCTTTTAAAATAAGACAGAGTAAGCAATGTAATTTAAGTCACAAATTCTGAGAAAAGCAAAAGAGATCCGGAGTGGAAATTCAGGATGACTCTTAGTTACACTACCAATTATTAGTGATTTAGTTTTATATGAAGCACTTTCTAGCTCTGCTTAGCAATAGTCTTAACTAATGAGATTATCTCAAAGTTTGGGGATACAAAACCATAGTATACATATACTGGATACTGATGGATTTGTCTTCTGAATTCAGAGCTTCGTTCTGATTTAATGTTTCTTGATGTTGTGTTAATGGAGAGAGAGGAATATCTAAAGGAAACTCTTTTAATGCCATCCTACCGGAAAAATTACTATCTTCTCAAGACTGGCAAATTGTCATGTAGCAAGAAACAATTTAAGATATTTTGGATGGGTCCTACAGTCGTCAGTTAAAAGAAAGTGGTTTTACATGTTCAGGAGGTTGTCTTTTTCTACAGTCATTGTTTAAGTCTAGATGTAGTGCAATTGGCTGTAATCATGAGTAGTATTTTATTACTGTAGCTGTGATAGTGTGACCAGCCTGGGCTCAAAAGGACATTTTGTTTTCAAAACATTGTAAATTAGGGGCAAAAGAACCCTGGAGATCGTGCTCAGAATGGCCTAAGAGTCATCTTGGAATATGGCCCCTCACTACAAGAAGGACATCGAGATGTTTGAGTGTGTCCATAGTAGGGCTGCAAAGCTGGTGAAGGGTTTAGAAGGCAAATCTTACGAGGAGCAGCTGAGATTGTTTAGTGTAGACAAAAGGAGACTGAGGGTAGACCTCATAGCTCTCTACAACTACCTAAAAGGTGGTTGTAGTGAGGTGGGAGTTGGTCTCTTCTCCCTGGTAGCTAGTGACAGGACAAGGAGAAAGAGTCTGAAGTTGCATCGGGGAAGTTTAGGTTGGATATTAGGAAATATTTCTTTACTGAAAGTGTTGTTAGATATTGGAACAGGCTGCCTAGGGAGGTGGTTGAGTCACCATCCCTGGAGGTGTTTAAAAAAAGAGTAGATGTTGTGCTTGGTGACATGGTCTAGTGTTGGACCTAGTAGGGCTGGATAGACAGTTGGACTCGGTAATACTGAAGGTCTTTTTCAACCACCATCTTAGGATCTATGATTCTATTCTAAGATTGTTGTATTCAGCATGATTGAAGCTATCGGACAGTTCAGTGTGTGGAAGGACTAGGCAGACAAGAACTCTTCTGCCTGGGAAAAAAAAGATGACTGGGAGACAATAAAGGAAATAAGAAAAAGTAGTCACTGTCTGTTTTAATATAAGAATAAAGGGCTACATATGAAAATGAGCCTGTGAGACCAGTTCATTACAAAGGGAGAGACTTCATACAACACATAGCTAAGCTCTAAAATTCCTTGCCATGGGATGGTAGAGTCCATTGATTTCTGTGAGTGTAAAAAGCAACCAGACACATAAGTGGAAGAAAAATCCAATCTAAAGTGTTAAGGCAAGGATGATCAGAAGTTCCCTGAATCACAATTCGCTGAAGAATAGTCTAGAAAAAAAGTTTCTGTTTTTTTCCATTGTTCTTTTACTGTTACCTAGATAGCTGCTATTGGTCATGTTTGGAGATGCTATCCTAAGATAGAGGGACCTGTGGTCTGGCTATATATACTCATTCTTTGTTCTTGTATCACATGCAGGTCAACATAATATAATTTTTCTAATATTTCACTGTTTTATTAAAGCAAAATTAACTATTTAAGACACAGCATACTTTTTCTTTAATGAAGTTTATTGTGCAGGTTCATAAGCTCATATATATTGTTACATGTCCAGCTATAACTTTTTGGTTCTATGTGTATGTATAATAACTTTAAAAAAAAAATAAACCCAAATATTTTAGCGACATGGCTGCAAAAAAAGATACTGAAGAAGAAGGAAGAACTGTGTCTCTGAAAAGCAAAAAGAAAGCCAGTGGCATTTCTTCTGAACCTGTTAAAACACAACCATCTTCAAAATGGTATGGGTTACTTATTTTTCTTCCTTCAGTTTCTTATTTTTATTTTCTGCATCTGCAGTAATTATCACCTTACTTAGTATTTGGTAACATCAGCTCATTAGCTGTTCAAAGTGGGTTATGCTGTTTCTTTATATTTAGTGAAACATCAGGCAGGTTTGAAGAAGTTAGTGGAAGTTCCTCAGAGACTGAGGAAGATGAACAGCCTGTACGCCATCAGGAAGGAAACACTGATTTGCCATCAGAATACTGGGGAATTCAGAAACTTGCAAAATATTTAAAGGTAAATTAGAATAGTTGATAAATTTTATGTTTAAAAAAGCTGTATCTTACCTTCAACATCTGGGGACTCCAGACCAGCTCCTCATCCTTTTCACTTTCCATACATTTCAGAATAGCCCTGCTATGTAATATGCTCAAATTCTGTAACTCTGGACTTTTCTATCACCCACCCGATTCCCCTGCATTTTTTAATCTGCTATTTTTGGCTTATATAGACCCTTAGATTAAACCATCTGTTCAGTGTTATTTAAAACTTAAGATGGTATAATTTCTTTATTAATTATTGGGTTTCTGTTTTGCTTTTTGGGTGAAACTTTCCAAGATATTTCTTTATGTGGATTCTAACCTTCAAGAGTTTTTTATTAAAACTGAATACTTCCCTAAAGTCTTTCATCAACTCTGATTAATGCATGACTGAAGTAATTCTACATGGGCTTGTGTCTGGATAGATGCTGTTAGTGGACAAAAAACCTGTATGATAAACATGCATCCTCTAAAACAAACAAAAAAAGGTTTTTACACAGACTTGTTGAAAGTGTTTTGGAACTGATAAATATAGATATTTAGAATTCTATGTATACAACATGTAAAAACCCAACAACCCTCTACTATCCTGGAAAACTCTAACTATGTTTTTCCCTCAAGAGAAATTCCTTTACAAGTTTGTACTGGAATTTATGTACTGTAAGTTACTAATAAAAGCACGAGTTTGTTTGTGTTTTTGAGTACAGTTACAGAGCATACACATCCGACTGATAAAATTATGGTACTGGCATCTGGTACAGCAGAAATACTTGTGAGGAATAAGCAGAGCTTTGGCTCTGTTAAGTCCTTTAAGCATTGTAGAAGAGTAACTTGGTTTTCAGTGCACTCACACTGCTTGTTCTCGGTTTGTGTATGTAATACCTGTGTTCATGGTTGTAGCCAAAGAGACATCGAAAAGCGTGGATAACACAAGTTTCTCTACAGTTACATATTTTGGTTGGATGTTTTCTAGGTTGAACCTCCATATTTTTGTAATTTTGTCTATGTTAAAATAACCCTTTGAAAGCCTAATGTGGTGTAACATTCAGCCTGGACTTGCTCAGCTATCTGCTAACACTAAACACACTATATATACATTTTACCTGAGAAAATTGTTTCTATTTTCATGTAACTAGAATTCAAGGTGTTGTTTTCAAGTATGTCAACCTACTAATAGTTTGCTTCTCTCTACTTTATGGACCACCTTTTTGTACTTTTCTGAGAGCCCAGACAAATACTTTTTAGTAAAAGCCTGAGGTCGTCCTGAAGAAGGTACTTGAAATTCATTACTCTTGATGAACTCCCAGAAATCTTTTCACTGGCACATCTGTGGAACCACCCTCTTTATCAACAAGGCTCTTCCTGTATACATAATTCTCCAACTCCCTTTCTTCTCTAGATCCTTCATATAGTCAGGTGCAGATCTACACTTTTATGAAGTGATTCTGAATGAAGAGTGAGAATGGAAAATAGAGTTTTCATGCTCTATTGGTTTAGTAATTAGGGTATTTTTTTCCATCTGTCAACAAGCAAAATGACTTTGAACCAGAAAAAGAAAGGGGAGCATTTTTGATCAAATTGTGAGTACCTGTTAAGAGGTGTTTAAAACACAAAATTCCATCATATGAAAAAGTTTGGTGAAAATTCAAATGTATACTCATTTATGTATTCATTCACAGCCAAGTCTTAAAATTTTTCTTTAAATTAGATAGAAATTAAACAAAGTACATGAAGATATACTTAAAATAGTTCTCTGCTGATTCTTAGCTACGTAAAACAAGAAATCCCTAGTGTCAGATAAAGCTGAAAAGAGATGCCTCAGTGCCATACCACAGACAGTGGTTGAAATTTTTTATTGATGGAGTGCTACTTTAGCTTGCACATGGAACTCATTTTAATTCAAGTATAAATACTGCACTTCTGGCCAGACTTAGGAGGTTTTTTGGCATTCTTGTTGTTCATGTAGGCAAGTGTTCATGACACATGCAACGTATGAGAAAATAAATTTATGACTGCAATATTTAAGTATATACAAGCATATTTATACAGAAGCACAAAGTTCAGAGGGCTTGTATGTCTTCAAAAGTTGCATACATTGTTTGTACATCTTAAAAAAGTAATTAAATGCCTTAAATAATAGATGTCTGACATACCAAGTTAGAAAATATGTAATTTGAGGGTGCAACCATTTTTGAAATATCTGCTTAAGTAAATGTGAATCACAGTTCAGCAGGACTCTATAAAAGATCAATTTGCAAACACAAAAATTCCATAAAACCTGAAAGATACCTAGTTTTTATACCAATGTTAGATTGTCATTCAAACCTAAAAAGATGATTGCTTCCTGTATAAAGCAGACTTGCCAGGTCCTTTGTGAATTGTGCCTGTAGGCTGTGTATTTGTATACCTCTTCATGAAAAGAAAATTCCAGTACAGGGAAAATACCCTTCTGACTTTTTGCCCTTCTCCATTCCCCCTCCTTTCTGGGAAGGAGCAGCCATGTTGGAATTGCTCCACTGGGAAGCAGCTGCTTCTGTGGTCTGGCTGCTTGTCCTGCCTTCAAGCTTCCCAGGGCTGTGAAACAGAAGATTGAGAATGTGTGCTCTTGTCATATCTCCCCATCAATTTATGAACAGACAGTGAAGATACATCAGTGAGCTTGGCAGTGCCATCATGTTAGGCATCTTTTGGGGCTAGAGTAGATAAAATTGGAAGGAAGTGCTCTGTTGATGTTTGTAACAGTGAGATTCACTCAAATGAGCCTCCTTTGGATTCCATATTATTTATAAAAGTAGTGCTTCAGAAGTCTTTGTTTTCTAGAGGAAGGACTGCATTTTATACTTGAAAAAATTTAGGAATATGACAAAGGGGTCACATTTACAATGATGATTTTACTAGAAATGGGGAACATCAGTTAGGAATGCAGAATCTTTTTGTGGCAGAGCTGGGGCTCTTCACTCTTAAAAAATAGTAAAAAAAAGTGAGATCTGGGCACAGTGCTTTGTGCTGCCTGCTGTTGAACACTGATTATTGCCAATTTTAAGTTAAAATTGAGATGTTGAGAGGTGAATTGGGTTGGTGACTGCACCAGGAATAACTCCAAGCTACAGAATAAGTCTTTAATCCCTTAAACCCTTGTGCTGCTCAGTTTCTGTTCTGTGTGATTTATATGTACACCTATGCCAGGGTGAACTCTGGATGGAGTTCTACAGGGCCATGTCAGTTACTGAATTCTTCCTTCAGTTTCTTACCTGACAAGTCATTCCATTTTTGGTTCTGTTACAGAGGTACACTAGTGAAACCAGTGTAACCTCATGTAAAATACCCACTAATTTCATACCTGTTTTGAATTACTCCTGTTGAAATGACCTCATTCCCAGACAAGCATTGTATTTCTTTTCTACTTGGGAACTATAGGTGGATAAGCCTGCTGTCTCTCCCCAGTTGTCTGCATCTTGTGCCAGGTCCAGGAGCTAGTGAAAAACTACCGTGCTGCCCGGGAGTTAGGGAGGATGGGCCCCAAGTATGCCCTTGAGCAGCTCCCAGCTCCCATCTGCAGTGGTGCTGGATGGCTGGGAAGGGCAGACCTCTGTCACGTGCCTCAGCGAAACCTCATTGACTGGACAAGGAAAAGGTTGAAAGAACCACTAGAAACACTAAATGTATTCAGGCCTGCTCCACAGCTGCATTTTGGCAGGACCTTTGGAAGACCATTGCATTCAAGCAACCTTTCTGTAGCTGGCAGGAAGGCCCTCTGTATTTGGCTTACATTACATAAAAATGGCAAACAAACCAGGGAGTCAGGAATGTACAGGAATATTCCTTCTGGTCTTTGCCTCTTCTCTTTCTCCCCAGCTGCCTCTAAAAGTCTTCAATCTACTGCCCATCACTTCTGCTTCCCCTTCACAGTGCAAGCATATCTGAGCCAGGAGGATATAGTGTGCCTGCTGCACCACAGGTGGAGTTTATTTCCTCTTCTCAGGAAGCTCAAATGTATCAGTTAGGGAAATGCAGCTGTGTGTTGGTGTTCAGGAAGAAACAGTGGATCCCCAGCTGAGCTCTTTGTGCATGGAAAGACACTGGCATTCTTGGGGAAGAAAAGTACAGGTTAGAAATGCAGAAAGTCAGACAGTGAAAAGATGCAGGGAGGCTCTGCCAGGAGCCAACTCCCCACAGGTACATGCTAAGCATAAGGTCATATCCCTTTGGCCAGGTGGGGTCAGCTGTCCCAGCTGTCCCCCCTCTCAGCTTCTTGTGCACCTCCAGCCTTTTTGCTTCTCAACTATAATGGGATACTTAGGTGATTAACATGGAAGTTATGAATTTGTTCACTTACATAACCAACTTAGATATTATTTATTTTGTGTGTGAAATTATCAAGTAAGTTTATCTGCAATCTTGGAATCTGGCCTGTGAAATAGATGCAAATATTAGAATGTAATTGCAGAAGTAAAAATATCTGTGTAGGAAATATTTTGCACATTATATTACTTCTTTATCCCATAATTTATGGATGAGTTAACTGTTTTTTTCTTTGTAGTATCTCATTAGCAGGACTTGCATGAGACTATATTTTAGCTATTAAGTAGAAAATATATGTATATAAGTAAATGTATGTGTGCATATATATATATAAGATAGGAAATATTTTTGTATATAAAATAATTCTGCCCCTGTGTAGTGTATTTTTTCAGAACT
The DNA here is from genome assembly GCA_022605575.1 of Laterallus jamaicensis coturniculus. NCBI lineage: Eukaryota > Metazoa > Chordata > Aves > Gruiformes > Rallidae > Laterallus > Laterallus jamaicensis. The sequence continues at coordinate 2,854,216 of JAKCOX010000072.1, read as the reverse complement.
GAGCAAGTTTTCAGATAATTTACCTGACCTTACGAATAGTGTCTAGCAATAAATCTTTTCCCTTATGAAAGTATATGGTGGGGGTAATATGAAGGAATTTATTCAACTGAACAAAAAATAAATTTGGCTGTAGTGGCTTAGTGGCAGACTATTATTTCTCAGAAAAGACAAAATGTATAACACATAATCATGTACCATCTGCTACTGTTTCTAGGCACATTTTTGGCTAACCTGTCTGCCTTCCTGTCACTCTTGTCTCCACTGATCATGAATATCTCTTGATCCCATCTTCCAGTATTAGCCAATTTTTTTTTTTTTTTAATTTCACTAAAGAATGTGATTACTGAAAAAAAGGGGGATAAAAATACAGGAAAACTGTATTTTATAGTTAAGATATATATTTTTTAACAACCTAGCCAGTGCTGACCATGAAAAAGTAATCTTTTAATGATAAATTTACTAAGTAGGAAATATTGGCAAATCGTGAACTCTGTAATTATTGTTATAATTGGCAAATCTGAAGCACTTGCATAGCTCTCTCCTCAAAATACTGTACAAACAATCATTCCTCATCACAAGAGACATATAAAATTCGTAACAGCCAGTTGACTTTTTATCATTAACACCGACTCTGCTGAATTTCTCTGTAGTGGAGATTTAATTAATGTTCCTAAGAGTTTCCTAGCTGATGAGAGAAAAGACAAGATAGGAACAAACAAATAAACAAATAAGACTAAAAACAACAAAGAGATGCTATGCCAAAAATTAAGGGCTGTGGAAAAGAATGTAAAATAACGGATGGTGGATTCCTTATGCAGGATTGTATTGTATTGTAAAAGTCGGTAATTAAATTAATGAGACACTGTTTTGACATTGTAACTACTATACCTCTAAAATAATTGTAAATTGCTACAGCTGTCTCAGTCTGACTTACAGCTTTATAATCATGAAATAGATAATGTAATGGAACATGATTGTGCCTGAAAGCTAACCAGAGTTTTAAGAAGTGTTTAAAGTGTTTAAGTTTCCTTAGATGTGGGGTCAGTTTAATCACAGCTAACTGTAACAGTTATTTAGGAGCATGCCTGTGCTTCAACCTTGTCTTGTTTTTCCTGTGTTCTCACTAAGCTCAGTTTTTAAATTTGTTTTATTTATCCAGACAACATTTTTCTCTTAGTAAATTATTTGCAACTATTTGTAAACTGTTAGTATAACTTTGTTTTTCTTGCAAAATCTTTTTCATCTGGTTTCAAATCATACTGTCTTTTCTGCCTGCTCAGTGCCTATGAAACTTCATCAACGTTCTAGCTCTCCCCTAGTCTATACAGGCACAGGTCCTTCCTAGTTCATCCTGATTAAATTTTCTCCACAGATTCCATTCCACTGGTCTCCCAAATGAGTTGGATCCATAAAAATAAAATAGCTGTAATAACATTAAGGCTTTTATTCTCTTTTGTGAGCCAAGTGCTATGCAAAATCAAAATTGCTTAGGCAGGTCTGACACTGTCACACTAGGTCAGTAGGACGTCTGTATTATGGGCAGCATATGTCACATCTCCAAGGCTGCAGTCAGGATTTAATGGTATCAATGTTAAATTAAAAAAAAACAGTAGTGCTGTTTGTGTGGGTTTGGGGTTTTCTAAAATTAATCCTAGACTCTTTTTCATTCAATCCTCATTTCATGATAATTTCTGCATGTTCTTTTAGAAAGAGATATGCTTTATTTTCCACAGATGAAGTGGCCAAATACAGGGAGGGGGCTGTATCCTTGTGCCAAGACATAAAAGGCAATACCTAGATTGGGATTCATCTCACCTAGCTTTAAATGTAAACAGAGTAGGTGTTTGTAGCTGAGCTGGGCATTCAAGGCTGCCTTTATGATCAGTGGAAAAAAAATACACACTTTTAGGATCTGATTCATCTGATATTTTAAGCATCTAATGCAAAGTGAGGTGGATCATGTTTTCAACTTTATTGTTGATTTGATCTCAATTAACAGGAACGTAGGATGGCAATAGATGACTCGGTCTTAATTATCAGGAATGTAGGATGGCTGTAGATGAATTAATTTGAACAGATGACTCCCATCCCCACAGTCTTGTGCATTTGAAATAGTCTTTTGAAGGCCTACTTTTATCCCAGATTCTTTACGTATTTGGAAATAGGGGTTTGCATGGCCTTTTTCCTTGGAGTACTAAAGATCAGCCTTTTTAGTAACAGTGTTAGAAATTTAATTGGTAATCCTCAGATAGTGGGAGGATTAATTGATGGCATCTGCTAAATACTGTGCTCTAACTTTGGTCTAGCCAAGTTGGTAGGGTGTTTGCGCTTCATTTGCATAGACAGTAGATATTCCATTGGCATTCTATAGGCTTGTCTTTCTTCTAGCTCTTCAGAAGGGTTTCAGCAGATCAGACCTACTCGCTTTGCATGGGTCTTTCTTATCGACGTCAGCTGCACTGTCTTTGGAGCTTTTCAGGAAGTGGGCTGCAAACTATCCTTGTACTTTTAGGATGATTCCTCTGATACCATGTTGGTGAACAAAAAGAGAGGCTATCTGGATTCTGGAGAAAAGTGGGAGTAAATATCTGGAAGGAATTTGCAAGAATTAGCTGTGCAAAAAAAAAAGTAACTTGGAGATTTTGTGACAGATGAATGAAATCAACGTTGTCTGAGCAATCAGAAAAACAAAGTAAAAAATACAGTAATTTGTTCATAGAGGCAAAGGATCTTACCTGCCTGCTGATCACTAAAACATACATATGTCCTTTCTTTGAGGAATCATATGAATATGGATTACTTACTGTTCTATGAGAAACAGCATTTTTATTCTCTTTACCCAAGAATCACTGTTAAGGTTATATCTTGGCCCTCTGAGTTACTTTGGTCTATACTAGCCCAACCGGCTGTACTCACCTACCTGTACTGGGACATAAACATCTGAGAGGGTGTTTGCTTGTTTTGCTTGCAAAAAAAATTGAGCCATATTTCAGCTTTTTTCCCTGAAAGAACATTTTTTGTTCAGTTGGTATCATTTAGGAAGGAGATTGCATAGGTAGCATAAAGAGCATCTTTATGCAATGTGAGGGAATTGGCAGAGAAGTGAATCTCGAGGACACAGTAGCCCTAAATGCTCACTGCTCATGTCAAAGGGACATTTTGAAGGACATTGAAGGATTACTGTAGGGTAAGTTTGTCTCAAGAACTTGTGATTCCTGTCGTATCACATATGACTTCAGCCAGAGGCTGAAGGCAAAAAGGGGGGGGGGGGGGGGGAAGAAGGCAGATAAAGACTAGCCTCAGGTAGAAGTCTATATAAAAATATTTACAGGCTTTAAATGTAAGGAGATAGCCCACTTGAAACGGGACATGTATGTATAGGGCTGGAGCAGTTTTAGATTCAGTTAAGTTAGTCCTGAATGCCATGGCCTGATTTCCATAAACTTGATAAAAGGGGTCTGCAGCCAGCCCTGTTGAGGACACAGAGTATCCAAATACCTGTATAAAATCAATTGTCTTGTGAACAGATAGCTGAACGTAACTCTTTAGCCATTGTATTATTTGTGTAGGTATTATAGGCTCATGGCAGTATATTCAGGCTTTCAAACAATACAGGTATCCTACCAGCACTGATGTCCTCTAAGCCTGAAGAAGACAAAAATGCTGGTGCATGCCCTCATTGTATCCTACCTGATTGACAATGAAGGTCCTCCTGGCTCTGGACAGAAGCTAATCTTTTTATATACATAGCTAACTATCCTTTTAATGGAGGTAGCAAGATGGAATATAAGCATTCCATTGAAGATATTTTGTCTAGCTGTGAGTGGCATTGGCCATGTTTCTGATGCTCCTCAGGCAGACTGAATATACGTACAGTGGTATTGCACTCATACAGTTACTATGGCAGTGGAGTTCCCACCACCAAATAATTTGTTACTTGACAGTAGAAGTTAGCATGACCATTTCTGGAGGGAGTTGTCTGACCTTTTGGCCACACAGGAAAAAAACCTTTGCATTTCAATACCAGAAAGCATTGAATGGAACAACTCCCTTACCATGTGTGACATACCAAGTTGTGGAAGTCTGTTCTCCAGAGCAACCTCTTCTGAAAGTAAAGAGAGGGCAGGGCAGTGACCAAGATTCAGCATGCCATGATCCAAACAAATGAGTGAGCAATCTTCCTTCAGGCTAAAGAAATGTGTGGCCTGTCCCTTTTCTAAAACATGATCCTGTCACCAAGGATGCTGAGGTAAATGTTCCTGTATAGGGACTTGTCAGGAATTCAATCAGAGTTGGTGATAATGGCAAATGGAGGGACTGCACTTCTGGACAGATCAGACAGTACCAAGAGTGGTGGCTTCTCTTACACAGAATGATGGAAGGTCATAGTTTATGCACTAAGCAATTTGCATATTCTGAAAGGGCCTGTCATGGTGGGCAGAGGAAATCAAGGATGGTTGCTGAAGCTGAGTTCTTTCATGCTGGAGTGTCTCTGGGAGACTGTGGTGTGAGTTAGAAACAATCTAAGACTTTGTAAATAAGTTACCTCAAGACACTTTGCCAGATGGGCTGCAGCCTGAACTGCGGTATAACTACCAAAGGTACTAGAGGTGGCCTGTGGTAACTAAAGCTTAAGCCAGAGCTCAGACTCAGTAAGACCTCAGTGCTCACACATTCTCTTGAATAGTAACATTTTGCAGTAACAGTAGTTTCTGATGGATCAATTAGATTAAATCCCAAATTAACATCTGTTGCAGTGATCCAGTCTAGAAATCACAGTGGGATTATGGGTTTGTTGTGTACATTTACAGTCTTTGTGGTTTTCTCTCCAAATTTATCCGAGATTGAAGAGGGTGTGGTCCTTTGTCTTTACAAAATTGTCCACATGCAACTGGGGAATAAATACATTCCTAAACCAAAAATTTCACAAATAAAAAGATAAACTTGCACTGTCAAGTTATATTACCTTGGCAAAGTTTTCTGTGGGTTTTTGGGTCAACATTTCACTTCTCTCCAAGTCTGAGGTTTGAGAAGTTACCAAAAAAATATACTACTATTCCTAGTCCAGTGAAGTAAAAGTTCATATGTTTGTGCATGAACTACATTGTCTCTTACCTCCTCTATAGTAGAATCCGATTACTATGAATAAGAAAAGGAAAGCTAACAGAATGGTTGCATGTCTTGGGAGAGTTTTCAAGAGGGAATCAGTGGTTGCCTAACAAAACCTTCTGGTTCACTCAGAAAATAATAGACTTATTCTTTTGTTTGGACACTAATTTCTTTGCAGTTTCATAAAATATGGTCACAATTAAACACACTGTGCCTGCATCATAACATACATGTCACTTCTGCCACTGTGAAGGGTCAAGGTATTAATCTGCAACTAGAACCGTGCAGCTTCTGTGCATGGTTTTAGTCCAACATGAACATTTTGGATTTTGTGATTTTGTGATGCCTGTGATTTTCCACTGGCTTAGGTTATATTAGTCTGTATGGTTTACATACTGCCAGGCTATAGCCAAAGAATGCCAGAAGTTTCAGGAAATGGGGCAGGGAATTATTCCATAACTCAGTTATACTTGTCCATAACTCATCTCTTAACAAGTTGCAGCTTGTATGTTTTATAAACTAAAATGAAAAATTGGAACTAGTATTTAAACCAAAACAAAACTCAGACTGTTTAGAGGTTCACTAGCATAGAAAAATTGCCTTGCTGAAGCATATTATACAGCAATACTCAGTCTGTCGTTACATTTTATCAAAATTTGTTTAAATTTTGAAGTATTTTCCAGCAGAAAATCAAGAAATGGTCTGTGATTTGAGAGTCTCACGTTCAGCAGAAAATCAAAAAGTCACAAAGGTGTAAATGAATACTTCTGCTTTAAACTTTACTACTTATTTTGGCTCTCTTGTTTTGTAAAAATGGCAATATTTTAGTAATATTTTAGGCTGGGATTCTACTTAAACGATGTTTTTGTTCTAGGAATTTTTAATTTTTGTTACTGAACTTTAATTAAATAATTTCTAGTTTAACAATAGAGGTCCCTATATTTTAATTTACTTTTAGTTATCACATAAATCAATAGTCTTTGATCGGTATTTTCTAAAAATATGTTGATTTTATATGTTCAGTCTTAATATTTTCAAGAATAATGTAATTGCCATTCAGATTATATATACTTATATGTATTATCATATACGTGTATATTATATAACTGTAAAATTTTATCTAGATATAATTATATATGTTATAAATAAGAACAAAACTGTACACAAAAAGCAATTTTCTATATTTTTCTGTCATAGGCATGCTATCACAGACATACACATTAAAGTATGTCTCCAGGATTTACCTAATACAGTAAATAAAATGATCTTTTACTATGACAAAAGAAATTTCAGCCATAGGTCTAAACAAAAAAACCCCTTGACATTGCCATGACAAATAAAACAATATTTCATTTTCCGGCTCCATTCATTCAAATTTACTCTAAATCCACATACAAATTAAACAATTTAATTAAAACCCCCTCTAAATTAGTAGCATATTTATAGAGATGTTCATGAGCCAAAAGCTATATAATTTTAATTTAATTTAATCTTGCTTTCTCTCAGGAAAATTAAGTGTGCTTTTACTTCATTGTACTGCTTTATGTTTTTCCATGTATGTATGTGCATTTTAAAGAGAGTGGGAAACAATATCTGGCCAGTAGTAGGCAGAAATTTTGTCGAAGGACTCAAGAACCACCACCATCCTGAGTCCAGGTATGGTGTCTTTCTCATCAATGTGTGCTTTCTCTAGTGTCAGTCTAAACAGTTACAGGTCCTTGCTGTAGGAAAGTCAGTCGAAGTGGCATAACCATGCCACATACGATGTCAGAGGATTCAAGCAAAAGGACAGGATAATGCGTGCCATGAAGTAGTCTGTGCCAGGTCAGATATTCCATAGGTCTCGATGGAAAGTACAGCTCCTGTACAGTCTTGCCTATCTGAAAAGCTAAAAGTTTCTACCTGCTTGCAGATTATCTGTGAAAACTTTAATGGTAATCACCTTTCCCAGAGTTTAATCTAGAGGAAATTTTGTATCTTTCTTTCCCAGCCTACTAAACTGAGATAATAGTTTCAAAATGTAAAGCTTTGTGTTCCCTAGGCAGGGTTTTAATTAGGATGGGAAATGTGATGCTGAAATCTTAAGCCTATATAATTTATTATCTATTATCTTTATCTGTAATCTTATGATCTATTACGGATCAATCATCTTTTTAAAAAGAACATAAGGTATCTAGTAAAAACATTTAATATTAACAAAATTTCATGGTCATAAATATTCACCAAAAAAGAACAGAAAATAGGCCTAGAGTAGAATGCAGGAGGTCATTTACTCCATCTGCTTGCCTCCAGATAGGCAGCAATTTGTCTTCTGGACAAGTATTTCTTTCAATTTTCTTTTCTCTGACGGCGATTTCATAACTGCTGTAAGCAATATATTCAAAAATTCAAATATTCTTGCCATTAAAAAAGTTTTTCTAACACCTAGCATAAATCAGACCTCCTGTGATTTAACTGCATTATTTCTTGTCTTACCTACAGTGGACCCATATGATTGTTTTTATAGCTGTTCTTTAACCTTCATCTCTAGACAGCACCAGTTTCTTCAGTTTTTCTGCACAAATCATTCTTTTGAGATACTTTGCTATCCTCCTCTGCTATCCTCCTCTGTAATCCTCCTCTGTTATCAAGTTGGTCAGTATCGTTCTTAAAGTATGATATCTAGAATGGATGTAGTAAGTACTTGAACTATGGTTTTATCAGTGCCAAACTGCAGGAGGATGATTTCTTCTGTCATACAGGTTAAAAATCTGGTTTTAAACTTATCTTGTAAAGTTTGCACTTTTTTCTGACGACATTGCAATATTGATAGGTAGTATCTATGCTGTGTTCTATTGTTAGCACCAAATATTTTTTCTGCAGTTCTGCAGACTAATGTCCTTGACATCAACCAGTTCTCTTGGTACCATAGTGCAGATTCCATAGAGCAGATTACGAGTTCAGCTAGTATGAAAACATCTGAATTATCTATGTCCTTAGCATAAGCAGAATGTTTACTACATCATCATTGACATTAAGTATATATTACTAGAGCATCGTAAAGACTGATACATAAAAATAGACTCATTAATGCTTCCAGCCTTCTTTGTTGCATTCGTTGAAAGCTTGCTGTCAACTACTAGTTTTCTTCCTCTTGATCATTACAGAAGTATCAAACAATAGGATATTCCCAATGTATGTATCCTTTGGTAATTGTATTATGGTTTGTGTCCTTATATGCTTGTGTTATTGTTAGTTCTTCGTCTTGTTTGCACTCTCACTGCTTCCTGACTTTCAGTCAACTGAAAAGTTTATGATTTTGCCTGATTAATCCCTTTCTACACTCCCTGTTCTAAGACATTTTTGCTTCTGTACTCTTTATGTAATTTTTTTAAGGCACTGAATACTCTTCTGAACTCCTTCCCATTACATCATGCCTTCTTGTTTCCTGTACTTACATAACAACAATGGACGAATGTCAGACTTCCTGCTAGCTTTTATTTAATTGCTATTTGACGCACTGACATTAAAAACCATTGTTGTACCTGTCCAACATCCTGGACAACCAGCCTTCAAGCTGCTTCTAAACATGTCTTACATTTAGAATCAATATGATTTCAGCTGCTTTAGGATGCGATGCCTGCAAAGTAAACACAAAGCCATCTTTGCCAGTTTTTTTGATGGTAAAATTCATTTAACAAACTTGCAGAGGAAGAAAGTGAAATGCTTAAGAGTATTAAGATATGTTCCTGTAGCTAATTTGGGTTTTTTTTCCCTTACTGGAACTCTGTTGTGGCTTAAAAATCACACAATCGCAGAACAGTTTGGGTTGGAAAAGAACCTTGAAGATGATCTAGTTCACACCCCCCAGGCATGGGCATGGACACCCTCCATTAGACCAGGTTTCCCAAAGCCCATCCAGCCTGGCCAGGAGGGGCATCTGCAGCTTTCCTGGCCAACCTGTGTCAGGGCCTCACCACCCTTACAGGGAACAATTTTGTCCTAATATTGATCTAAATCTCTTCTCATTCAGATTAATGACATTTCCCCATATCGTGTCAGTAGAGTGATCTTAAATACTATTTTTAACAAACATTAGCACCAGGAGCTAAGTCGGTAGCTATTTTCTACCATTATCTATTGTTAAGGAGGCACCATAACTTGAGATTTTTGAGCAGTGGGGTGAGGAGTAGCATGCTGTATTCGAATGCATTTCTGCCAGAAAGTGTCAGAAGGTACATGAAGGTACATGATCTCATGGATGCAGTGTCCCGCATCCATGAGATCATGAGGAAGTATTTCTGAAGGCTGTGAATTTTTAAATTGACATTAAAGTAGTCAGTGAAAAGGGTGCCTGGATGCAGCTAGAAGTTTATGGGTCTTGCATCTTGCTGTGCATTCAGAATGGCCTAACTCGTGCATACAGTCATATTTGGAGAAACATACCAAATAGGGATGTTTCTGGTGTAGTGGTGACTAAACCTAGAACTATTCAACAGTTTGTCAGAGTTACAAATGTGAATATGAAATCACTCTTGAAAACCAGAAATGGCAAAAGATGTAGAATAACAGGACAAGCTCTCGAAAGCAGGTCTGCATGGCTTGGCAGGGTGTCTCCATCCAGATTAAATGTGCTTCACCATGCCCAGGTGCAAAATTAAGTAGGTGAGAACAAAATTCAGAACATGCCTGTACAGTGGGGGGGCTGTCTTCTGGAAAATGTTACTCCAAAAGCTTTAGAAGTTAGCATGCAGAGAACTGAACAGTTGCTCAATACTTCTGTGGCAAAGACAATGAGTGCTCTTTTTGTAATCAGGGACCGTGAGCAGGCTTAGGAAAGTAAGGTTACTTTGTTATACAGCACTGGTAAGAATGATTTTGTAAGGACTGACTCTTGTTCAGTGTTCAAATTTTCAAAATGTATTTAAAAAAGATAGTGGGGTTAGGAAAGCTCATTATTTTAACAGTAAAGAAGATTCGCCTTCAGTTTTCCCATGTCTTGACATCTTTAAATCACAACCGAAGTCATGCCCCAGACAGATGCAAAGTATGTGTTAGTTAAATGCTAGTTATTTTGTGGTACACAAAAATGAATGGATGAAAACTTCATGACCTACATTATGAAAAGAAGTCAATACTAGTCAGGCTAATACTCCTTTTTACATTAGAACTTGATTTATGTTTTTAAGAATGAAAAGATAATTCAAAAACCTTTCCATGACATCTCTATACCTTTCACCATTCCTTAAATGCCCTTTTCAGTTGTGGGAGGAATATAAAGGCAGGTTCCCCTCCCTGTCCTAGTGTAATGGAGAAATTTTATGGAGAAGGTCTCATAGAGATCTTTTCTTCCTTCCATCACAGAAGGTGAGATTGGACTCACAGATACCAAATTTATCTACAATCCTATCATTGTCTAAAACAGCTGCCTTTGCACATGTACATTAAAAGTTTTAACTAGATTAATCTGTGCATTATTGCATTATGAAAATGGTCTGTTAAACACCTCAAAGAAAGCAACAGAAAAGCTTTGCTACAGATTCTTTACAGTTCTAGTAATCCTCAGATGTGAGTTCTGAATACAGACATTACACATACATTGCACAGAAGATGTGTTACTGATAGTGTAGCACTGATACTGTTTTATTTTAACTTAATTTGTGGATCTATACATTATATCACCATATAGGAAAAAAGTCACATTTTAAACTAAATCTGTGTTTAATTTCAAGCCTTAAAATTGATTGTTGATCTGCCAATAGAATTTATTTTGCATCCAGTGTATCAGATTTCAAATGGTATAACAACATGATGCAGATTTTATGTCAACTTAATGGAGAGGTAACTATTTCCATGCATGTTAAAATCTATGCTGTAAGTACTGCAAGACTTTCTGTAATGATAACTTCAAGAAACAAAAATAATTGTCGAAACCATCAGTAATATTTCTTATTTTGTACAACTGATGCTTCAGCACATATGAAAATATTTTATTGTGGTTTTACTTTAAAAGCATTTCAAGGGCTATGTGCATTTTTGAAGCTGAAAAATTAAAATGCATGCATATATTTTATATATAGTAATATTTTTTTATTTCACAGAATTAAAAGTTGTTTATTTTTTAAAAACCTGCTCTGTATTAAATGTCATATGCCAACCATTATACATGTAAGAGAAGTGAATTATGAATGTTATATACAAATGTAGTTTCTCTGTAGGAGAAGTAATCTCAAAAGACGAGACATCACTTGTCAAGTTAGTAATACACTCCTTACTTTATGTATATGTCCTGGTTCTGGCCAGGCCAGAGCTAACGTCCCCAAGCAGCTAGCACAGGGGAGCTGAATTAGCCCAGGTGAGCTGAGTTAGCCCAGGTGAGCTGCATTAGCCAAGGCTGTTTCCTCACCACCTGACATCACTCCCCTATAAAATGGGCTGGTAGTGGAGGGATGCTCCTGGGTGCCTCCAGGGCAGTCTAAGTGTGGCTGGGGCGTCATGTTGTGCGGTACTTTGTGTTATCAGATGGTCAATAAGGTACTCTGTGTTACCATCTGGTGTAAGAGAAATTTCCTTCAGGATGTAACTGTTCCCCTTTCACTGTGATTTTGTCAGTACACTGTCCTTATCCCAACCCACAGAGGCTCTGTCTGTTTCTCCTCCAGGAGTGGCGTGGGGTGCCCAGCCACTGTTTGGGGCTGAACCACCACAGTATAAAATAATAAAAAATGAAGTTTTCTCTTCAAATAACTGTTGCAAATTTTTTCTAATGCAAAGCAAAGTAGATCTTAAACTCTCAGCTATATGAAAAGACCACAAATGTCATAAAAGGACAGCTGTTGGTCCTTTTGAGCTACAGAATATTCTGGTGTAGTTTTGGAATCATATCTTGCAGATTCTTTTTTTTTAAATCATCTAGAGTTTGATATGATGTCTCTATCTGGGAAAACATTTGAAAACGTGCTACAGTATCTTACTCTTTAGGATATTTTTACAAAACAGTACAAAATAAATTCTTAAATCTAGATAGGTTTTCTTCTGAAGTCAAGATGATGATGATTAAAAAAGATAACATTTTAAAAATGTAGGAAACTCCCCTTAGGACACTGTATGTTACAGATGTTAAAAAATTGCCTTTATATTTAATTGGTTTTCTGTGGGGAAATTCTGTGGAACCCGTATTTCCAAGAAATTTCAGTAAAAATGATCTGTGAAGCACCATGCACCTACACTTTATTGATAAGCCAAAATTTTTTGTCCAATGTAAGTTACTGGTCTGACACTTGATAAAAGTATTTTTCTCAAATTCCTCTCACTTGCAGTGCTCTACTACATTTATGGTATCTGTTGAAGACATCGTTGCATTTAAAGACTTTTTGCTGTATTTGTTTTACTGTTTCTTTTTACTTTTAAGAAATATGCTGCAAAAGTTCTGGTTTTGTTAGGTCTACTTGTTTTATAATTGCTCAGTTTTTCAATATTTTGCATTTCAGTATGATGTGCACAGTTTAGCAAAATATTGTGCTCCTCAAAGTCTCTTACAGTTTTGAAAGTGTCACTCAAAAGAGATGGACTTGGGCAGCACGTCAGACCTGGATGGGAGCCAAAGCTTCCCTGGAATTCAGAAGCATGTGGGAGGTGGAGACTGTAGTTTGATTTACTAGGTGCTCTGAGTTGTAACTTCCACATTAGCACCAGTTGGCATTGCTTATGCACTCCAGCTTCTGTTGCAGCTACATGGTAGCACAGCTCTCCTAATGTCTTTTCATCTGGGTTCATAACTGGTTTGATTAATAGTAAATCTATATTATATGTTCAAAGGAATCCATTGTTATCATATGGTTTAACTTTCTGCATACCACAGGGTGTATTCTTTGATCTTTTTCTTGTTTTTAGTCTAATAGCTGTGGCTGAAATAGTGCTTATCTTTTAGAAAAACATCCAATCTTGACTGAAAAATTTCCACTGCTGGAAAACTTATCATCACTCTAATTTCTTCCAAAGAATAATTAACCACACAATGGAAAACTTGCACTTTACTCCTCATCTAAACATTAGTACCTTTAACATCAAGTTCTCAAACCTCTGTGCTAGACCGTAGAGCTCTCTGTGATTGTGTACTTCTTCTTCATAGATTTATTTGTTCACTATGAATGTTAGGTCTCAATTTACTTTTTAATAACCTGAACAACACTTCCTCTGTCTGTCTTAATGCAACTATTTTCCAGACTTACAATAACTTTTATTTCTCTTCTCTGAATCATCTCCATATTTTCACTTTCTTTTTCACTAGAACTGTGAAAAGGAAAATTAGAGACAGAATTTCGGTAGTAGTTGCACAAGTACCTAAAAGCAGCTAATACCGATGTTTATATTCAGTGCTTTCACTTACACATCCCCAAATTCATCCCTTTAATTAAATGTTACAGTATAATCTCAAATTCCTATTCAACATCCTGAGTCTTTTTATATGCTCCAGTTTCCAGGATAGAACTTATACATGGAGCTAGATCCTGTTTTCATTATTTGTAGGTGCATGACCTTAAATTTAGACATAAAAGAAACTCTGTTGGGCAGATCAAAAGACAATGTATCCCAGTAACTTGACTGCAACAGGAGGGGAGACACAGTAATCTGCATGGTATTTTTATGTGGTTAAAGCTCATCTTCTGCACTCCAGATGTCCTGAGCTCTGACTTCCACAAATGTGGGAAACTGAACTGCATAATTTAGAGAAGTGTGAAACTCTGTTCATATTCTATGAAGGCAGAAGAAACCCAGGACCATAAATGAATGCCAAGAGCGAAGTAACAACAGGGCAAACTCACAGCTCTAATACTCTTAAGGCCTCCACCTGTTTATGGCTCAGACAGTTGAAAGTTAAATGACACATTTATGTTTTCCTGACCTTCAGTGAAATCTTTTACCTGTTACAGAATCCTTTCACAACTCGTTCCACTACTCTACTGCCTCATTTGAAGGACCAACACACCTTATTTCTTTTTCACCTGAATCTTATCATACCTAATTATTAAAAGAGATTATATCAGTATTGAAAGAGACATTGGACAGTCAATCCCCATCCATTCCACTCAGTGCCAGCCCTAATCCTGTAGATCTCTTACTGTAGGCATCCCTCCTCCAGTCTGAAAAATTCTTGGATTATCTTTACTGCTGTTCTCTGAAACCCTTCCAGTGCTATAGTCCTGAAAGTGAGGCTGCAGAACTGCATCAAGTTTTTAAAGTGTGTGTGATCCATGACTTTATACAGTGGTATAGTGACATTCTCTGTTCAGTACTTTCTACCAAATAAGTCCTAATATTCCATTTGTTTCTTGATTGCCATCTACCTTAACCCCAAGATACCATTTCCAGTTTTTGATGGTCAGCTGAAAAACTATCATTTCATCCATGGAACTAGGATTGTTTTTTTCTGATATGCGTCACTTCTCATTTTCTCATTTGCTGTTTTATTGCCTTCTTAGTCTTAGTACATTCTTTACCAGTTTGTCACAACTGACCCTGAATCATAATATCAATGACCTTTGTCACATAACTGGTTCTTTCATTTTTCAGGGTGTTTATGAGTACGCTGAATTTCACAACTTCAACACAGATCCATGGAACTCCACTAAATTACATACCTTTATTGAATTCACTCTTTGTTCTTATTCCCAATTTCCTACCCATAGTTGTTCTTTTTAATCCATGTAATGACCCATCGTCCTATAATATAATGATTTAGTTTCCTTAAAAGGGATCTGGGAGGGACTTACTCAGAATGCTTACAGAGTCCAGTTAGGCATATCCAGTGGATCACTATTGCCACAGGCTTGGTACGTTTTGTAAGGTAGGATTTCTCTTAACAGAGCCATGCTGATTCTAAGTGTATCATCCTGTTGCAAGAATATCATACTTAGACAGATATCTGCTAATTCTGTTCTTTGAATCATAGAATTTCTTGAGTCAGAAGTGATTCATAAAGATTATCAAGTCCAACTCCTGGCTCCACACCTGACCAGCCAAGTCAGAGCATGTGACTGAGTGCATTGTCCAGACACTTCCTGAACTCAGTCAAGCTCGGTGCTGTGGCCACTTCCATAGGTAGCCTGTTCCAGTGCCCAACAACCCTCTCAGTAAAAATCCTCTTTTTTATTACAGTCTACTAATTTGTCCAGCATAGATATCTGTCTAAAAGGCCTGGAATAATCCTTGAACTCTTTTCATAGTTGACATCACATTTGTGGTTTCCTGGGACATTGGTAACAGGGCAGTTTAAAACAAGAGGATACATGCCACTTCCACTGAATCAGCTACTGTACCCTGATTCCTCTATAACTAGTTTGAATGCTATCTAATAGTGGCAGTTTGTTATTGTTCACAATGTCAGGGTCGTTTAATAAAAGCTTTTTGCAGTGACTTGTTTCAGGACATTGTGTAATGTCCTCCACAGATTCCAGTTGGAATCTCTTTATTTTCTTCCGGAGTGCACACCAATGCAAAGAATGCAGGTAGCTTCTCTGAAATGTCTGTTTCTTTACTGTGGGTTCTTTTTACTACCTGCACTCGTACAAAGCTAACAATACTTGGCTGCCTAATTCACTAGTCCACTGACAGCAATTCATATTAGTAGTTTGTCACCTGTGCTATTCACCCTCACCTCAATCTATACACCATTTGCAGACTTCATCAATACTTCAATTTCTTACTATGTCTGCATTATTTAACACCATAGAATCAAAATAGAATTCAACATGTTTCTTTTTAATAGCAGTTTTACCAGTGCTAGTAGAAGAGATTAAGTTTTACATGTTTGTTAATGATTTGCTTTATTTTAGGGAGGTAATCCAACAGCGACTGTGATCGCGTTGTGCTCAATGAGAGATTACAATCTGGCTCAAGAAACTTGTCAGCTGGCCATCAGAGACGTTGGATGTCTTGAAGTGTTAATTAATTTACTTGAAACAGAAGAAATTAAATGTCAGGTGGGTAGCTGTGTCTAAAAGCAATGAATATGCCTTTTCTATTAAAATATTTTTTCAATTTTCAAAGTTGCATAATAAAAAAAAAAAAAGTTTATTTTCTCATCTCTGTATTTTCTCAATTTCAAGGATTTTTTAGGGAAAAAAATCTATTTATTTGACTTTGTTTCCTTCTTCTGATTCAATTTAAAAGGTAAAATGTTTTTTATACCCCAGCATTTTAAAGAATTTTTCTGTTTATGTATATAAATAATGCTTAACTTCTGTTATCTTCCATTATTTAGATTGGTTCATTAAAAATCCTGAAAGAAATCAGTCAAAATACGCTGATCAGACATGCAATTGCAGATCTTGAGGGCTTACCAATCATGGTGAAAATACTAGACTCTCCAGATAAAGATCTAAAATGTTTGGCAGCTGAAACAATTGCTAATGTTGCTCAATTTAAGGAAGCGCGAAGGACAGTAAGGCAGCATGGAGGCATCAAGAGATTGGTAAGGAGACATTAAAATTTCTGCCTTTTTCATATGTTTATTTTTGACCAAATATGTGATTTATGTCCAAATATATGTGGATTCTTGTTTGCCATCATTAAAAAGTAGTATAATATCTATTCCCTGTAGATAAGTAAAATAATGGGTTTTTTTAGGTGGGACTGTTGGAATGTGCTTCAGTGGGATCAACCAGTCTGACACCACATCAGGCAAAAGATACTGAAATAGCACGTTGTGGAGCTTTGGCACTCTGGAGCTGCAGCAAAAGCATCAAAAATAAAGAAGCGATCCGTAAAGCTGGAGGCATTCCATTATTAGCTAGATGGCTCAAATGTTCTAATGCAAACATCTTAATCCCAGTAGTGGGGACACTGCAAGAATGTGCCTCAGAGGTAAGTAAATACATATGGCTATATTACTTCTAATCATTAAAACAACTGGTTACTGAAAGGAGCCATTACTGTCACGTTAGTCAAATGCCATGTTTTTCTAACCTTGTTCTAGGGATAGATCTGTTCTCGCTGCTGGCACCCAATGAAATGAGTGGGTACTTCTTGATCCCACTCTGAAGCATCTTTTTCTTCCTTGTCTCTGAGCAGGGAGTATGGACGACTTTCAGAACATTCTGAATTCTGTGTAAGCCAGGTGGATACAAAGTAGGCATTGCAGCACCTGGTTTTACAGGTGATTTGAAGAGTACTGCAGGGAATTCATGTATATGATAAACTTTCAGAACATCATAGGTATTTTCAAGGCAATGCAGATGACTTGTGCTTAAAGTAAAGTACAAGGCTTCTCGATATCAAAGCCTACAATTGTAGAACTGTATTATTATTGTGACAAGTGTTATTAACTGTTAATATATGGGATTTAAAAATAGAGTTTATCTTTTTAGCCAAGTTACAGACTTGCAATAAGGACAGAAGGAATGATTGAGAACCTTGTGAAAAATCTCAGTAGTGAACATGAGGAGCTTCAGATGCACTGTGCAAATGCCATATTCAAGGTAATTGTATTGTTATAATCAGTAGATCAGAGCTAGGATTAGCCCTTTGTTTTCATGTAGTTGCCAGTTTTAATATTAATATAAGAAATTATTAAAATGTTGATGGTGTTTGACTTATTTTTTCTGAGAATATTATAACTGTGTACTTAATATTAAGTTCCTACCTGCTTTTCTTGTGTACACACCCTAAATTGTGCAGGAAACCGATGCAAAGCTTTGAATTGTTTTTTTCTGTTTCTTTATCCAGAAGGTGGACAATGTGACAATATAAGCTCTGCTGCATATAGATTAGTGGTTTACTGTCGAGCTGTCTTAGTGGCTTGTTCAGATACTTCAGTGAAATATTTATGTTTTCATCTGTATTAATTTCTATTAGCTACAACATAATGCTACTTGCTTTTGAAGACATTTTACACATTTTGTATTGTACATATATATATAAATTTTTCTGTGTAGTGTGCAGAAGATAAAGAAACACGTGACCTGGTTAGACAGCATGGAGGTCTACAACCACTATCTGTTCTCCTTGGTAACTCTGAAAACAAAAAACTTCTAGCAGCGGTGACTGGAGCAATCTGGAAATGTGCAATCAGTATAGAGAATGTGTCAAGGTAATAATTTAATCTTACAAACATTTATTCCACTGTCATGTTTTGATTTTATGGGATCAACTGTTTTCAAAATTTTTGTCATGATTCTTCAAAACCATACTTTGTAATCAGTTCTGCTTTGAACTTTGGTTTTATAGCTCTTATAAAATTGCTACCTGGCCTCATCAGGGTACAGTGGAAACAGTGTTAAGTTCCTAGAATCTTAAGAGTCAGTGGGGACAATTGGTACCTCTAAAGAATAGTTAAGCTATAGGACACTGAATCAGGAGGTGTACCAGCACATACTAAATGTTTTGACATACAGGCATATCTGATATCCCTACTCCACTCTATAGCTTGAAAACTGGAATCACTGCTGTGTGGTAGGGAGAGCAGTTAGCAGCCTTAGCTTTAATGTTTTATGTCAAGAGAGACATACAGCAAATAATTTCATCCTAGGGTAGATACCTAATACACAGTAGGACCAACTGCTTCAGACAGATGCTGGAATATTAGCCTACATGCCTCTCTTCTTGACTACAGAAGGGGCTCAGAAAAGGAGCTTAGTCTGCACACCCACCATACAAATGGTTGAAATTATCTGATGAGAGTCCTAACACAGATACCTACAACCTCTCATCGGGTTTGTGAGTGATTATCTGAGAACTTGACAGCGAGAGTTATCACCCTCCACCTTTCATGGAAAACAGCTTAATGGCAGAGAATACTTGAACCCTTCATCTAAAAATCATTCATTGATTTCATGTGCCTTACTTTAAAAATCCAACCCTGCCACCCTGGAGAGTGCTATGCTTCCTGCCAATGTTATGCTGCTCTGTACAGAAGAATGTAAGATTCATAGCCTGGTAAGAGGTAACCTCTTCCTCCAGCCTTAATTTTAGTGTATGTTGCTGGACAAGCAGATAACTATATCTGCTGGATAAAATTCAAACTACATTCCAGCTATAAGGGTTTACAGTCTGCCCTTTTACCATCCTAAATGAGTTCAGAAATGTTGCTATACAGAGCTGTGGTCTTTACATACTGTGCTGCTGTCATTACTTTTCTCATTCTTGAATCCACAGTAACCTGGCTTTTCAGATGATTATAATCCTCCTTTTTGATGGGCTTTGGGTATCTGCACAGAGGGATCCTAGTTGTGGATCAGTCAGCGATGAGATGGACTGAATAGCTCGCTCTGAACCTTTCAGGGTTCAGGCACTATGTTATGGTTATCCATACTGTTTATCTGCATGCACAGCCCCTTACAGTTTGGCCTGTGCCAGCAAGCACTCTCCCAGACAATGCCCAGACACTCCTTGGGAACAGTACAGGCAACAGATTGTTTCCATTAGGCAGAATGGGTGAGGCCACCCTGAATTGTGAGGGTAAGAGCTTTTAGCCATATGGATGCTATGTTGTGCTGCTTGTCCTCCGGGCTAAAGAACGAGCCATCGCCTGTTTTATTTATTAGTATAGCTGTAGCCAATAATTCTGTCCAAATGCAAACAGATTTTTGCTGGGCTACTCGCAGACCTTTGGCAAGTGCTTGACACTCCACAAAGGTTGCTAGCCAGGCGCAGCACCAGACTTGAGCTGAATTAATGTACTATGTAATGCTAAGTCTGAAGTACTGTCTGCCCAAACTCAAGATGGGAGGGCACTACAGAAGAGGGAGGGAGGTTAATATGAAAACATGTAAGTAGATCTGGAGGGATGAGCTTGAGTCTGGCATGAAACCAGAACTAACAAACCCTGCTGGTTCCTGCAGGTTCTTTTCACTACTTTGAACTACTCCACAGTGTTTCCTGTACCTGAAGTACACTGCTGAGATGTTGTGCTGACTCAGCAATGAGCTGATGCAGGTACCTGAGCCTGACTAGCTCACATTCCAGTTTGCATGCAAGCAGTCGTACTGCTTCTGGACACAAGATGGCCCGAGCCAACAGCTCTGTCAAAGTGTAGTATACCCATTGCCAAGCTAGCTCATCTGTGAAGCAGTTGATATGCAACATGCATAAAGTAGCCATGGAAAATCAGGGGTGTGTTTTTAATTGTTTGCTTGCTTTTTTGGTATTTTTAATACTGATGATGTTTTCTTTTGAAAAAAATGCATAGGAATACTTCCAAATTACAACGAACAAAGAGGATGCAAAGGTTTGAGTTCTTAGGGGAAGGTTTGAATCATGAAAACGGAAGTTTCTAATTTCTCAGCTACTTCAGTTATTAAAAATGTTTTATTCCATAAACTACCTTGGCAAGATTAATTTTTATTGAAACAGTTCTAGTTCTGCTATGAAAATATCAAAAATACTAATTAAAAAAAAAAAATTTTGTATGGAAGAAAAGCTACGTGTAGAACTGATTTCCTGGAAAATAGAGTATTTGTAGCTCAAGTAGACATTTCCAGAAGCTAGAGGCTATGGGGGAAGCAAAAATGAGAACTCTCTACCCTCTGAGAAATTATCTCTTTAGCAGAGGAACTATGTGTATTTACACAAAAGCATAAATCAAATTATAATTATGAGATAATATACAGGCTAGATCTAGCTTAATATGCCAAGTGGAATTGTCAAGCTGTATCTTAGAAAATATATGAAAAGAAGGTGTAAGATTTGTTAAGAATCTTCTAAATTCTGAACAAAATGAACTTAGAAGGCAGCCTCAGTACTGAGGAAGAAAGTTGTGTTCTGGAAGATGAACTTCAGAGGATTAGAATGCATCTGTTTGTAGGATGGAACCTCCGGGATTTTAAAAAACATATTTTTGATTTTCAGTACCAAAAATGCTATGAAGAATGGGGGGAATATTCATATAGCAGTCAACTCAAATTTCTGACAACTACTGGATTTCAAAATGGAATCTAACATAGTACAATAGAAATGTACTAGAACTACAGGTCTGACCTTAAGTAAATGCACTTACTAGGCCTGAACTAAGTATAAAACTAGTCAGGGCAAACCCTCTGAAGGCCAGTATTTAATGAAAAGGATGATCCTTTAAAGGTCCATAGATGCAGAAGACCCTGATACACTACTACTACTAGCTATTGTTAACATGACAGGAAAAAGTAAGAGAAGTTAGGCTGCCACAGTACTTGCCAGTCTCCCAGTATGATTTCAGCTATGCATGGATGTTACATCTGCATGTCAATTTTTAAAAAACCCTCCCATTACTCTACAGATTCCTAGACAACTAAATGAGAAAAAGGCATTAGAAAAGGTAGAGTTAAGAAACTATACTGTATGTCAGACTTTCAAGAATATGTCACCTGTGTTGTGATTTCTTCAACAAGATTGCATACAGAAATTAAACATTATTCTTCAGTTATAATTGGGCTTTATTTATAAAGTTAAACTTATAATAGTAGCATATGGAAAATAAAACTTTGGGTTTATTTCTGTATTTTAGATTTCAGGAATATAAAGTCGTAGAAACTATGGTAGGTCTGCTCACTGACCAGCCTGAAGAAGTTCTTGTAAATATTGTTGGAGCCCTGGGAGAATGTTGCCAAGAGCAAATAAATCGAACTATTATCCGTAAGTGTGATGGAATACCACCTCTAGTGAAGTTACTTACTGGAACTAATCAGGCACTACTTGTGAATGTCACCAAAGCAGTGGGAGCTTGTGCAATGGAACCTGAAAACATGATGTAAGCTATTCATATTCATTGTATTTTAAATATTGAGAAAAAAACTTTTTATCTGTCAAAAATATAGTCAAGTCAAATCTGATATAAAATGATGTTTTTCTTTTTGTTTTCTACAGGGCTGTGTGAGTTAGTTACATCCTACTGTAAAATGTGCTATATAGAGAGAAATTTTTAAAAAAAAGTATGTAGAATGTAAAGCTTTTACAATTTGGGAAAACTTTGGTAAATTTGTTTTTATTAAAGTTGATTCAAAGTTACAGAGCACCATTTTAAAGTGCTCTGTATGATAGGTGTCTGTTCCACCTTCTCCTTTTACATCTGTTCTCAAATCATGAATAATAGCCTAAACTAGACAAAACAGTTCCAAAAGGAAATGTGCACATTTACTGTAATGAAAAATAATTTTAAAAGAATTAGACTACTATTTGTATTTTATGTGTTTTGTCCCTTTCTATCATTCCTTTTATGAATTCAGACTTTTTTTTTTACCCTTTTCTTCCCTCATATTCCTTTCTAAGTAAAAGAAAGAGGCTGGGTTTTTTACTGAGAGACTTGCTTCTCTCTTTGGTTTTGTGATGTAGATTTGCACAGCTTACAAAGATCCTTGAGTTTTATGATTAAATGTTCCAGTTAAATGTTGAGGTCGGCATTTACTGTGCTTACTGTTCCCTTACAGGGATATTTACCTCAAGATTCTCAGCATATTTCCCTCCTTATATAAGGAAGGTCAGAAAGAGAGTTTTATTAAGCTCCTCCTGTTCTGATTTGCATAATTCACTTGATATTCATATAGCAGTGCAGGGAATTCTTTTCCTGAATAGAGCTTTTGTTTTCATGCTTTGGCTGTCACCCAGTGGCAAAAGGCTAGATGGTACACAACTGTAAACATGGGTTGTGCAAACAGTTAGCCATGTAGCATAGAAGTATACATAAATGAAATCACTTTCACAACATATCTCACTAAAAATCAACCTTTAGAGTAATGCATTAATCTAACAGATTTAATAGCAAATCAACTGAGAAAATTAAATGCAAATAAATATAAATTAATATTTATGAAACCTCTGATACACTCCAGTACTCAGGAATAATACTTGTAGTATCCAGTATGGATAGATTCATACTGGAACATGATCCAGTATAAGCACTAAAAATAACACAAGTTCCTGCTAAAATTGTGATGAACAAAGTTCGTCTTGTTTTAAGAAGGAAAAAGTAAAGGTTGTTTGGGACAAAATTTTACAGTGTTTGCAATGACAAAGGGATCAAATGTCAAATTTGGTTCATATGAAAAAATTCTCTATTGAAGATTCTCAACTTTTAAAAGGTTTTTTGTTTTAATATTTGAACACATTACAAGTAAGCAAGATCTTAGATCAAAATTAGAATATACTTTTTATGACTGAGAAAAAAAGTTACACAGAAATTATTTTTCTTAGCAAGACTGTGGTGTACCTCAGTTATTGTGCTACTTAGACTTGTACTAGAAGAGGTAATGCTGTGCTCTTTTCCAAAGGCATGATTCATCCAGGTGTGGATAAGTTTGATACCAATCCTGCAAAACATTTAAAACCAATGCTTAGTTAAAACATTTACCCCAGTCCAACTACTCATGTGTGTAAAGGGTTTGCTTGTTTCAGTGCTCTGCCTCTTGCGGGGTTAAGATTTTAGATTCCCCCTGCTATACATGCACGGAAAAAGGGACATCTGTTCCTCTTCCTTCTCCTCTCAGACCAGTAGAGCAGGAATTTAAATTGATGCTTCTCATCCAAACTGCTCTCCTCCTTTTTGTGAAGAATAAGTCACCAAAGACATGAAGGATGCATAGTCTGCAGCATCACTTAGTTCCATGTGCAGAATTTGGGACTAAAACAATGAGTAGTCTTGTTAGAAAGTACTGTGGTGGTCATTCTCTTTCTGTAAACTTTTTCTGAAGTTCTTAACAAGGTTGTAGAAATTTGGCAAGATTGTTTTTTAGAAAGAAGTAAAGCAAAGCCACTTTTAGCCTGTAAGTAAATACAGGTGATGAGAACTTCCTACTGCAGATTGATACTTAGCTGTTTCTAGTCTTCCTGGTTCATCTGGCTGAATTCCTATTGCATTTTTTATTTCATGCTCACTTACTTACTTGCTTACTTACTCAGAATGGTGTAACAGGTTCTAGGAGATAAGTTATTCTCTGCTATTAGCTTTTCTCCTGGTAGGTTTTAAGACTTTGTCATCTGGTACAGCCAAGCACTGTTTAGAGTTACTTTTTTTTAGTTTGGCATTACAGAAATTCAGAAAACTATGATGGCATTTGTGGTTCTGCTATTATTGAGTTTATTATATGATGGAAACCCAGAACAAAGCAGGCAAGTTTAACGGGAGTATCAAGCCCTCATAAGGATTGAGAATTTGCAGATATACATTCTTACATTTCATTAGCTGCATGTGTATTTAGCAAAGCATGGATCAGTGACTTGATATTCAGTTGAGCAACCTTTGAATGTGGTTATACTTGCAGCAGTAGGTATGTGGAAACCATGAGTGGAGCTCATGTAGCTTCTGAGAATGATTCAAGGGTGTATAATGACCAGGATGGGATTAATATAAGAAATAAAAAAACCTGAGAGTGTTCTATGAAGCAGTGCAGTTAGCTGCTTTGAGAAGTACTGTATGTTTATTGTATATTCCATGGAGGAAGCTTGCACTGGCAAAGAAAGAAGAGTAATAATTGGCATAGTGGAATCTACAGCTTCTATATGTCTTGTATTTTTTCTTGTTTCCTAATTGACACTTTAACTTCGACAGCTACCGAGTAGAAGGTACAACAGGGCACCAAGCCTTTACTTTAAGGCAACTTGAAGCAATTGCGTGATTCTTATTTACTCTACTGAGCTGTGTAAAATACAGAACAGCAGCCAGCTGCTTTCACAGCAAAAAATAAGTTGACTTTTCTTGAAAAAGCCTAACTGTGTGACTGAACTTCCTTTCTGTTACATGGACAATATTAAGTTGTCCTCCATACTCAATTAGCTGCATGGCCACTGACAAAGACACCACTTTATGTACATTTGTCTTTTTGAGGAACTTTTTACAGGTCTTGCTCTTGCTAAAACTAGAGAACTAATGCATATTATTTAACTGCTACTAGATTTTCATTTGCCCTTTTCATTTGCAAACCTATAGACTTAATCTATAGCATTCAAAACTGAGGTTTTAGAATCTTATAAACTAAAATGTACAATTATTTTTGCCAAACAGATGGAGTTTGAGTCATTGGTATATAATACTATTTATCAAAGCAGTCCACGACAACTAGTGAAAGTTTTAAGAAACATGCTAAATTGTGGTTTTATAAAAAGAGAAGATTACATTCTACCAGAATTAAACTCTGTAATCTTACCAGTGAGCACAATACAGAGCCAGTATAACTTTGTTTATTTACATTTTTATTTGTGGTCTAAATTGGCAGGCAATTAAACTAGACTCCTCCAAAGTTCTGGCAAATAACTGTAACTGAAAAAGATGATAGATATGACAAACAGATGTCTAGGCTATGTGTATGCATGTGTGTTTAAGCAATTCATGTTGAAGTTTCTACTGGAAATGTTCAATATTAAGTTTGAATTTGAAAGAGAAGTAGTATTTTAGATAAACAGCTTTCCTAGTTTCATATATATATATATATAAAAGAAGTAAATTTCTAGCATTGTAACCCATATCTGGTAGAGGCATTTCATGATGTACAATGATGTCATGATATCAAGTCTCTTAAATGAAATAATGTGGAAAAGCCTTTATTAAACTACTGTTGACTGCTAACAAGTCATTCCAAAAATTTACTTTGTTAAATTATGTATACTGGTCAATTAGCAAATTCCTGTTCACTGTAACCTGAGATATCCTGGAGACTATCCTAATCACTCCTGTAATCTCTGAATGGGTTTAATTGCATTAAAATTATTTGCCCATAAGATGTTTTCCGTATGTCAGCTGTTCTGTGTGGAAAACAGTAAGACTTTTTGTTCATACACCTTGCAATTGCCTTTTTGTGTGATGTCAGCTGCATACACCTTCATCTCCACTCTAATCATGCCTGGCCAGCACAGCAGTGCATTAAGACCTACTTTTGGGTATTTTGAGGAGTAGACTAATTTACACCTTGTTGTGAATTGCATCAGCTATCAAATAAGAACAGTTTATGACAGGGCCCAGAATTTTGAATCAGAAGACGTGACCTCTGGCTGTTTTGGTCCAGATCTGTTGTGAGATACAGTTAAGGTATAGAGCAGCAGTAGTTCAGAATCTAGTCTCTTCCTTCTGAACTCTGTTTATATATTGCTATGTGCTTACAGTGAAGCAAAAGGTAGCAATTCCCTATAATAAAGTTTTCATTTCTACTTCGGGTGACTTTCATGCCTGTTAAGATTTTAACTAATACATGAGTTCCATATGTGTAGTTGTGGTGGTTTGACCCTGGCTGGAGGCCAGATGCCTACCAAAGTCACTCTATCACTCCCCTTTTCAGCTGGACAGGGACAAAATATATATTGAGAGGCTTCAGAGCCAAGATAAGGACAGGGAGAGATCATTCTGCAATGGGCAAAGCAGACGCAACACAGAATAAAAACAAAAGAAACATCTGATTTATTACACCCCACTGCACATTCAGTGAAACCAGAGTAGGATAATGAGAAGTAAAACCAAATCTTAAAAAGTTTCCCCCCAGTACTCCCTTCTTCATGGGTCCCACCCACAGGAGACAGTCATCCAAGAACTTCTCCAACATAAGTCCTTTCCTACAGGGCTTCAGCTCTTCACCAACTGCCCCAGCGTCAGTCACTTCTATGGGGTGCAGTCTCTCATGCCCAGACTGCTCCAGCCTGGTCCTCCATGGAGTCACAAGTCCCCCTAGCAAACCTGCTCTGGCGTGGGCCTCTTTTTCCATAGGCTACAGATTATTACAAGAGCTTGCACCAACGCAGGTCACAGTATCTTCCATATGTCTCCACCCAACCCAGCAAAGGCGTCTCTGCTCCCCATCCTCTTCCGTGGGCTGCATTGGGACAGCCTGCTCTCACCATGGTCTTCTCCATGGGCTGCCGAGGAGTCTCTCGTCTCTGTCTTAACTGACGCTGCTGTCTGCACAGTTTCTTCTCACTCCCTTCTCTGTCAGCAAAAAGCTGCTGCTTGGGTTTTTTTTCTCTTAAATTGGATTCCCAGAGGCGCCGTGACCATCATTGATGGGTTTGGCCTTGGTCAGTAGCAGGTCCAGCCCTTTAGCCCAGCTGGTGTTTATTCTCTTGGGTCTGCAGAAAGTTTCTCACTGCTTCTTGCAGAAACCACCCTGCAGCTCCCCCTTCACCTGAACCTTGCCACGTAAAACCACAACAGTATATCAGGTATTCTATAAAGCATTTAAATATTCAAACTTCAAACTATTAAACTGTATGAGTTTTTATATCAACTGAATTCAGTATTATTTCAGCTTTTATGAGATTCCCTTCAGCTTTCAAAGGAAATGTTCTACAACTTTATTAAAAGAACTGTCCTTTAACAGTGCTTTGAATAGTTAAGAGAGGATTAACTGTAGTTTAATTTTATCATCATCATGTCAAATAATTATAAAATATATCATTTAAGTAACTGCAACCAGGGACTAATGTGCTAGCTATGGATGAGTACAGAACTGAATGCCAACCAAAGCAAATTTTAAGGTGCTTTGTTTGTATTTATTGTAATAACTGCTTTATTACAAACATCTTGCTAATAATTTTATAATAAATTTTGCAATGACAATTAAATACAAAAGCTACATACAAAACCAAATCAGAATATTTTTTAATGTAATGTCATCAGAGCTGAAGTTTTCAAGATTGCAGGTCTATTATCCCATCTCTTTTTCTACTTGTAAAGAAACCTAAATGTGTATTTTTGTCCACTTAAAAATGGAATTTTCACATGGAAAGGAAACTAATGTCTAAGAACTTTTATAGAGGAAACATTTTTCAGGGCCATTTTGCTTTTATGGCAGATATGCTTATTTAACACCCAGTTTCATCATCTTCTACATTGTGCAGTGAAACCATAGAAAGGCAAAAAATTGGACAGAGAAAGCATTAATCACTTGTTTAGCAATGCTTTCTTTAATTGGCAAATATATGTTCTCAGCAAGATGAAAGTAAAAGGGTTTGTGCTTGTATGGTGATTACACAATGATAATTCTTCCAATATGAGAATTTAGTAGCATCGTTCTTGTATGTAGAGTTCTTAATCTAGTGTAATAGAGAGAAAGTAGTAATCAGAGAGGAACAATGTACTTTGGAGATCGTTTTGTCCATACATGGTTTTTAGTTTGATTTTATACATGTTGTTTGGATGGAGGGCTACACTTCCAGATGTTCGTTGGATGTGAGGTACCTGGTCTTTCTGGCCTTCAAGCAGAAGTCAAAACTCTTCTTTAAGAACCACGGAAGAAGGCTAGTTTATCTTGAAAAGAATACAGGAAAACTGAACAGAAAATGAAAGTAAACTTTCAACTGAAAAGGAAGCTTCCAAAAAATAGAAAGGAAAGATACATTAGCTTAGAGGTTGTTTTTTTAAGTGGGGTGGAAAAATCTGAGCTCAGTGTTTGGCTTCTATCATGACTTTTATGTACTGGTTGAAGCTGGGTCATTTATATTTAGCCCCTCTTGGGAGGAAGTACCTCATGTTGGTAAATGGTCAGTGCTCTGCTTGACTAGAAGAAAGATTCATGGGTTCTTTTTTAATTAATTCCAATCTAGGAAAAAATTCCTTGCGCTTTCTGAAATGACAGGAAAGTTATGTTAACATTGCTTAAAAGTGTTGGGGATTTGGAGGGATTTAAAAGCTTGTTTGGAAGCTTTTATTTAAATCATACTTACTCTGTTGAATATATATATGTAATTGTGTGGTTTGCAATCATGGTGTTTTATTTTCATAAAATCATAGAATCCTAGAAGGGTTGGGTTGGAAGGGACCTTAAAGATCATCTGGTCCCAACAATGGGCAGGGACACCCTCCACTAGACCAGGTTCCCCAAAGTCCCATCCAGCCTGGCCTTGAACACTGCCAGGGAGATTGTGATGTGTTCCAATTTCTGAATTTGCTGTTTAAATGATGATTGGTTTTGCAACTGATTTGTTTCTGAGTATGTAAAAAAATCTGTATTAAAATTAACAGATCTAAAATAAGTTATAGTGTCTCAACCAGAGCTTTGTGCGAGAAAAAGTATTATTTTAGAAAAACAGTTTTCACCAGTTTGCCTAAAAGTATAATGAATAAAATCTATGGATATTTTAGATAGAGTTCATGTCCTTAGTTATTTTTTCTGCTTCAAATCATGGTAGGATTGTGTACGATGCTGATTTTATAATGAGCTTAGAAGTTTCTTGACAATCTTCTATATCATGAACACAAATGAGATGTTTTATATGATATTTTTAAGCATGATCTGTGTTTAAATTTCTCTTGCATTTACAATTAAAGGTTTAGTCTAATTTTATATAATTTTTTACTTTAGTGATTGAAGTTATATTTGCTTTTCTGTGTCTTCAGCTCATCTTTTTCGGGTTTAATATATCTTTTTCAAAAAGGCATGTTTTTAATGGCTATTAAGTTTTGTTTAACCTTCATTTCCATTTAAGGTATTCCCAGAACCCTAATGTAAAGTTATGATCCCCAAGCCTGATTGATATGTAAACATAACACAGATGGGGTAGAGATCATTCTGATGATAACTCATTTTTCAGCTAGTCACGAAGATACTTCGATTACAGTGTGTTTAAGAAATTACAACATAGTGTTCAGTGTTAGTCTTGTTTGTAAGGAACACATGGGAAACAAGTTACACGTTATTCGTGCCCAACAAAGGATGCACTGTGGTGTGACCATTTTAATTTCTAATGCTAGATTAGAAACATAGTATTTTAAAATATGTCATAGAGCAAGGTAAATACATTAAGTATAGACTGAATAAAAAGTTAAGTACAAAGTTTTGGGCATAAATATTTGTTTTGGAAAGTATTTGTTGCTAAATGAAAGAAGCCAGTATGCTTGAATTCAGATTTCACTTTGCATGCAGATCATTAAAAAGTCACATGCTTGTTTTCACATCTAAATGAGTTTCGGTTATAATGTAGCTTACTTTATCTTCTGTAAGCATTTTAAATGACAGTGCTGAGAAAAAAGTAAACAGCATTAATGAGATTTAGTTTACATCACTTGTTCATATCCGTCTGCTGTGATAAGCAGTGTTTAATGACTGTATTGATGGCGATTAGCTGACAATAAAACACAAGCACTTACGTAAAGCAATCCAGCATGTGAAAGAGAATCATACTACTGTTTGTTAAAGCAGTGTTCCAAACAAACTGATAAAATTTAATATTGCCTATGCTACAGGTCTTCATCTCTTTTTCTGGTCTGTTTTTGCAATAGGATAATTGACGGTCTAGATGGAGTTCGTTTGTTATGGTCATTGTTGAAAAATCCTAATCCAGATGTTCAAGCAAATGCAGCGTGGGCTATTTGCCCTTGCATTGAAAATGCTAAGGTAAGAAAGTTTAAAGTAATAGTCATGTTACGTATATATTCTTCTTATGTGTATATTCACTTACAATTTTTATGTTTGGATGATTTCCAGCAATGCTTTGCTGTTGCCTGCTTACTTTATTTCATTCTGTTAAGTGCTTAAAAAAAATTTATGTATTCAACTTTCAAAAGTGAATAGTCCTTCACCTAGCATTCATAGCATTCTGGTTTGCCTTTGCAGTGCTTACTGCATTTGGAAAATATATTTCAGTATATATTTTAATCAGGACATTAACTTACTGTTCCCAAGTAAAGCATACTGAAAATCTGACAATGCTGAAAACAGAAAGCCTTTACTCACAGGCTATGAATAACAGGTAGTTGTAGTTGTTCTCCACTATGAGGTACTTCAGCTATGTTCTCAAGAGACCGACATTTGGTTTCAGAGCGTATTTCAGACTCGGTGCCAATGTAATCCTTAGATTTTCTGCTCAGACTGCCAACAAAAAGTGCCAGTTGTGAATAGTGGTTGTTGTGCAGGTCAGTTGTGCACAGAAGACTGAGCTATTCATTTATTTCGCGACAGTTTCCAAATAGAGATAAAATTGTGAGTTCAAGCTGCAAGTCATCTTTAGTGAGTTCTTACCACTGACCTGTGATGAAATAAACAGGGAAGGTTTTGCTTCCCATTAGAAGTTTCCTGGAATACTAAGTAGACTTTTATCCTTAATCTTTGTACAGAAATATCTTCCACTTCTAATTTACTTCCATATTTAATACAGCTTTTGCATCTTCTCTGTGTTGTACCATGAATATATATCCTTCTATGTATCATTTGAAATCCCAACTACCTAAAAAAGGGAAATTCCTTCAAAGTGCTAGATATCCTTAGAATTCTTTGCAAGCCGCATTTCCTGTTTGAAAGTGAGCACTAAATGGTTGTTATTAATTTATATAGATGGATGTAGATACAGATATATGGATGAAAGTATTATGAAAACTTTTGATTTTAATAACTTAAGCATCTTCTATTTCTTCACAATTATTTCCACAATGGGAGCTTGCTTGCCATTTTTCAAATACACTGGTTATTCTGAAGTATCTTTCCAGCTTTTTTTTCAAGTGTACACACTCTAGGATAATGAAGGTTTTTGTTACCTAATAATGGGATGTATGCATGTCTCCTCTGGCACAATATGACTATACCTGCCTCTTGAACAATACTGCTGTAACTGAATGTTAAAATACTACTTTATCTCAGAATGGGGATAATACTTATCATGTGTAAGACTCTGCAACCTGTAGTGCACTTTTTCAGAAACTAAGGTAAAACAGGACAGTGACTGAATTTATAGGCAGCATGGATTTTTTTTCTTGGTTTTTTCCCTGAGTATTGGATGAGTGTAAGCTATGTACATCCTTAGTGTAGCCATCCTCCTTTCATCTCTCTTGGCTGCCTGCCCAAATGCTAATCTGTGACCCCACAAAGAGTTCTTTGTGTGAGACTGAGGCAGAGTGGCACACTGAAACAAACCTACCAATAATAGCCTTTCCTCTAACACTGAATGGAAAGAAGTATGTATAAAGCAGTGATTATAGCCACAATGTGGAAGTGCAGCAACTGTTTCTATCTAAACAAATTTATAATTTTTTTATTCAACGTTAATAATAGTCAACAATTTACACAATTTTCCAAAAAGTACAGCTTGATTTAGACAGTGCTTGATTCAAAAGCAGTTACAAGTATATATCTTTAAAAGGATTATGCACATTCTGGCGTGTGCTTGGGAGTGCAAACTATGTTTCAAATAGCTGTGAGCTTGGAATCTGGATTTGTTTTCTCTTTGTGTTCTTTTGTGGAAGCTGTAGTGGTTCTCTTCTGTAGTGTGGAGGTTCATGGATGAAATAGAACTTCTTAATAGTTGCAGAAATTTTTATAACAGCATAGTACTGCATCCATTTTTCTGCACAGTCATTTTCTGTAAATAAAACTTAAAGGTTATTTTATATTATATTTATAAAATCTTAGAAGCAAATCTATCATACAGATAGGGCTATTTTTGCTGTAGTATATGAGTACACAATCATCTCTCCTGTGCTTGCTCTGACTATGATCTGTATAGGATTGGAAAGTGTACCATTTCTGTTTTATCATTAGAGGAATAAGAGTCACAAAAAGCCAAGGCTTGAATTCTTAAGATGTTTAGGTGTTAACCAGTTTTGAGCTTTCAAGTCTAACTAGTTTGTGTGCTGTTCAACAGGAATTGCAAAGGGAGCAGAATCCAAGTTCCCATAACCCTAGATTATGTATGTGGACATTCATATTATGGTAGTGGGTTCACCGTACTTCCCGTGGAACAGAATCTTACCAGTATAATATAGCAAAGTGATATTGTTTGTTACAGCAATATGATATAGGTCAGTGATATTTGGTCCATGACAGATCTGAGACTTTTTAAATAGAGGATATAAATTGTACACTGTAGTACATCAACTGTTGCAACTCTGAAAGCCATAATATTCCTTTGGTATCGGTCATCACTTCTGCATGCCAGCTTTAGTTCTAAATATTTTTAGCCTTAAGAATTTCTTGTGAAGATCTTGCAGGTAGGCTGCCAGTGATAAAATTTGGGTGGTAGAACTCTCCTGAGAAAATCTGCACAGCACCTGTGAGTGCTATTTGTGAGTCTCTGACAAGTATCTCATGGTTTTGGATAAATTAGTTCATATATTTCTTTAAAATATAGACAAGAATGTAGTTTATTCAAAGGAATTGTCTTAATAGAAGCAGATTCTTATTAATTAGTTCCTTACTTCCAAAAGGAAAAGTTACTACTGCAGGCACACTGTTAATGACAAAGTGCAAGTGCACTGTCCAAGAAACACAAATGATTATGAAAAATAGCTAAGAAAAGTCTACTCAACTCTGTTGATGTTGGAACGGCAATATTTGGTTACGATGCTTCTTTGAAAAATAGTATTTATAGTGTTCTCCCAAAGTAACATCATCCCAAACAGAAAAATTTAGAGAAACTCTACAAAGATGTTATTAGGGCTATTATAAAATTCATCCAAGGGCATTGTGCCAGTAAGAGAAACACTGCCAGTTTGAGTTTGTATGAAAATACCTATTTCCTCACAGAGTAACCTTTAAATAGTATGTCTTGAAGTGAAAAAAACACCAAAAAAACCAACAGTTATAGAGGTTATTTTCCATCCCCATATTTAGTAGAGTTTTGGGTGCAGACATTAGAATAAGAATGGCAGATTTATTCCTCATCCTTTCCTCTGTCCTTTGTCTGTGCTTATGTATCAACTTTCAAAGTTTCAGTTTTAGCCTTTGTTGTAGCTACAAGTATAAAGGCTTTCTCAAAGAACTTCAGGAAGCCAGTTATGTATAAAGTCTGTCAAAATACTTTAAGTAAACAGTCTGAGACTGGAGATTTGAGGGAAGAGAGAGGAAAAGTTATCTGTTTTCTTAAAATGTACTTGTAAAAGGACATCTCACACTTTCATGAGAAAGTGTGATTCTCCCCTACCCCCCAAGTTACTGCATCGCTTTCAGCTCTGCAGTGGAATTTCATGGTGGGATAAAGGTTGATCAGCCATACAGTTCTCTGTGTATTTCATACATATGAGGAAAGAGAATGTCAAAAGGAAAAAATAATCCAAGCTAAAGCAGGTTTAAGAGGTCATGAGATGGGTATGAGTTCCTTCACTTTTACAAAAGAATTATACACTAAGGAAGTGACTTCTACTAAAGCCAGCAGTCTGTAGGAGGAAAATAGGCTGCTGATGATCCATGCTATTTAGGATTCTTACTCAGATTTTGCTTGTTACGGAAATTTTAGCATAACCATAGGCATAAAACCACAGAGAACATTACTAAAAGTAACAAAGGAAGGTAGTTGAACTTGGAAATTCTTCTGATATTTAACAAATAAAATTATTTGCTGTTTTAAATGAATTATGATGCTCTGTTTGCACATTCTGCTAAATTAGAACTGTTGTGTATAAAGATCAGTCATGCCCCATAACACACACTGTTGTTAATTTGGTTTATATTTCAAAACTTTTACTTAAGTACTACCAATACATTTTTGTTTACTTACCATTCTTTGGTTAAGCCTGTAATGTCAAAAGTCCCAGCTTGAGTATGTACAAAATTTTCCAGTTTCTTTGTTTTCCTTGCTATGCTGCTTGCAATTCTATACAGAAACCCTGGCATTTCAAACTTAGGGCTCTTACTAGTTCTTTTAATTTTCCTATTTTCTTTCTCTAGACATTTTTAACATAAATCATACCCACTTCTCTATATTTGATCTCATTTTATGCAGTTTTTAATCCATGATATCTGGATGTAGGCTTTGCAACTTTTGTTTGTTATGAACTAAACTTCAAGAGAGTACTTAAAGAGAGACAAAAAGGAATTTTTTACTTGCTCCACAGCTCTTCCAGAGACCCAGGGTCCTTGGAGATTTCGGAAGGCCTGCAAGTTAGACCTGGCTTATTTAATCCATAGCTGGCTGCCATACTTGCCAGTGTACATGCAAAACCAGCCTATGCAATGCTTCTTGACACAGGCTGCATAGAAGATTAGTAACCAATTATCAGAAGGAGTTTGGGCCTCCTAGAGATATGCTACCATTGAGATCCTGAATGGACTGTCATAAATTACCCCGAGGTTCTTAATATGTACAAATACAGGAGTACAGTTCCTGTAAAACACATAACCTGAAAACTGGGAAGCAAAAGAAAACTAAGAGCCTAACCCATATCTCCCTCATTGGGGAGCCTCAGATCCTAAGTTCCATGCAAAGCAGCTGCTTGAGACCTTGGAGACCATAAAAAGCCAAAAAGCTTAGGAGCTCCTGGAGACCTGGTTTTCCAGCTGTTTGGCAGCCCATCACGCAAGAAATCAGGGATTCTGTGAAAACCAGAAGCCAAGCAGCCTGGCAGGCTACTCGCCAGCCATCTGGCTGACAAGAGAAAAGATGAAGAGGCACGTTGGTAATTTAGCCTGCCTTTCTGCCTGGTTTCTGTCAAAACTTTTCAAGAAGTTGTTGTGTTCTTGTGGAAGGTTTTGGTTGCATTCCATTAGCATTTTCTGATGGAATACTGTTCCACTGGAAAATATTTGACCAGCTTTCCTTGTAACTTAGTTTATAATAGCTACACATGCTAGTCAACAGCTTGTCATGTAGCTTCTGTACTTCTAAATTAGACTTGCTAATTGGATTTTAAAAATCTATAAAAAGTCTAAACCCCATCCTCCTCTTTTTCTTTTCGTTTTCATCCCTTCTTTCTTCTTCTTTTTCATCTTACTTTTTTCCTAACTGTACCCTCACTTGCCACATGGAGCTTCCATAGATCTTAAGGCAAGAAAACAGCATGGAGATCACTGGGTCTGATTTTCTTCATAAATTAAACCAGAAAATTTCAAACACTCATTTTTTCATAGCAGAAGATTTTGATTGAACTATAACGTATTTTATACTTAATGCTTGTTGTTCAGATTCTCAGTGGTCTGCAATGGTAAGTGGTACAATATGAGATGATTGCCTTCTCATATGCTACTCTAATTTATGGAACCATCCAGACTTGCAAAGACACAAACAATAATTCTTATAACAGTTTATTAGTTTGTGTTGTCACTGCACTGTTTACCTATACCATCCTTGGAACACTCCAATATCGCTATCTTGCATCTCTGCAATAATAAACTACATATTAGTGATGACTATCTGTTAAATATATTAATAATTACAAGACGTTTGCTTAGACACTTACTTGGATCCAATTCAATTCAAAACCAATGGAAACAATGTTTCGTTTTTCTAGTTACTCGATGTTCTCTGTTTCTCATACTTCCATTATTAAAATGCTTTTCAAAGTAATCTAAAGCAAATGATGATGCTTACTGTGGCCTCAAAGGACTTTGATATCAGTAGTTTCACTCCTTCTGTGAAAAAATTAGGATTTTGGCATTTACCCAGGAATGTACTTCAATAAGAGTTGTGAGGAGGTGGAGGAAGAGGAGGTGTAGTCTGCCAGACTGAAAAGTAAGGAAAACAATAGACAAAAAGACTATTAGAAGTTACATGAGTGACTACGGAGACTTCTTTTTTTCCTCACCATCTTTTGGAGAACACACATCGCATCCTTTCCTGGGCTGTATGTTTGGATAATGGGCCTTGGTTTTGTGTCTTTAAATTATCTATAGCAGTATAATTGCCAAGTATTTAACTGTGTGATGATCAAATCACTGAAGAGCCAGGGGTAAGGAATTCTGTTCTTCCAGGCTACAGAGTAGTATTGGAGCCACATTACTCTGCTTTCCTGTTCTGGCTTTAGCTGCTTTGCTGAGGTGCAGAAGACGGAATTCATGTTGCTGATCTGCTGTTGTTTAATAAGAAAAATTAATAGAAACTTCATCAGATAAACTGTGCATTTCCCTTTTCACTGAAGAGTTATAATATGGAAGTTTCTTTACTTTGAGTTCTAAATTGGGTTATGCATTATGATGGTAAGTTATTCAGTTGGCAATAGGGTATGGAAATGGACAGCTTCCTTCATTAACAGAAGGTAGTTTAAAGATCTTTCTTGATAAGTAAAGTTTATTTGCACAGCGATGCCATCACTTTTTTGGGCAAAAGCAATTCAATTTGACAAATTAGCTTAGACACTTTAAGCTTTTAAAGATGTTCTAAGAGTGAAATACTATTTGGTTTTAGTGGAGAAACTTTTATCTTTCAAGTGGAGTGTTTTTAAAGATAAACATATTGTGTTTTTGTAATAGAGTATTTAGCTTTAAATCCTTCAAATAAAGAAACCAGTATTCACTTTGAAAGAAATAAGAAAGGAATTCAGTTACAAAAGAATTCAGTAGTTCTTTTACAAGATCTGCGTATCTCAACTTCAGGCTGATGAACTTTATTTACTTAATGAAAATAACAACAAAAAACCATATGATGACAAGTGAACTCAAAAATCCCAAATGTTCTTCTTGTATAAATAGTGCAGAGATCAAGTGATTTTTCCAAATCTGTCTTTCTGCAAATATTGTAATGCTTTCTGCTCCTAATTTAAAAAATATGTATAAAGCTGGTCTATCTCACAGTATTTCTGCTCTTGGCAGAAGCCAGTGGAGAAATTAGTGAAAAGGGAAAGCTAACTAAATTCTGTTAATAATCATGCAGTTCAACGAGATCAAAATAAGTGATTAAAGAGTAGCAGGATGAAGCTTTTATTAGCACAGCAGGTAACTCTGCTGGCCAGATAGTTGGGGGTGTGTGTGTTTATTGCTTGAGCTTACAAGCTCCTCCCTTTGAAACCTATTTTGAATATTGAGTATTCAATATTTTGAATATTGACTTTATCAATATTTTAATCTGTAATGACTGTTTCTTAGATTTTATTCATACTGTAATTGGTTTTTTCCTGCTAAGTCAAACTGACTAGCTTTAACTAAAAAGTAATATTTTGGTACAAGAGGTAAGAGCGGGGTTAAATTACATAAATTCACTTAGATGCATTCGTCTTTCAATTGGTTTTTTATATAGCTGTATTCTAAGATGTTCTCTAAGATTTCCAAAGACATGCTATATAATGTTTTTCTTCTGTTACAAAAATAAGCATAGATTAAAGTGCCTGCCAGGATTGGGAACTAAATGACAGAAATTACTTCAGGCTTTATAGTATGAACAGCTATGTGATCATTAATGCAAGTATACTCAGAGAGCCAGACCTCCACTGACAAAACCTCACATAATTTCTTCTTTAAAGTATGGCAATTGTATATAATAAATACACATCTTCCAGTTAAAAAAAAAAAAAAAAGTATAAATTTACTGTACAAAGCAAGAATGTAGGTTTGGTACATGATTCCAAAAAGATTGCATTTGTTGTTTCAGTTTCTTTTATTTAAAAAAAAAATCTTGTAAGTAACATAACAGACTTTACAGCTCTCATTTCTGTCCTTCTTTCTGCTCATTGTTCTTCAGATTTCTTGCTTCTTTATTTTTCTCTTTGTCTTGCACAGACCACCAGACTACACCCACAATCACATTTGGGAAACTTTCCTGACATGTGGTTTCTGCAGTTTCCCTCTGCTTTTCGTCACTGGTAGAAGGTTCTGTCCTTGTGTTTAGTTGGTTTCATGGATGATTATTGAAACTCTTTTCTTTTACTTACTGCTGGATTGTTTATATATTATTCCATCAGTTTAATTGGACTGTACTCCTTCACAAAATGTAGAAAGCATAAGCTTGTCAGAAGAGAAATTTAACAAGTAGGGTTATAATCACCTGGAAAGAAAAGAAGTACAGGTAGGAAAATATAAAATGTAGACATTAGTTCCTTAGAATGGGATACAGATTATCTTATCTCTTTATGAAACATCTTTCAAGAGCATGAATAGTAATACATAGATACCTGAACCATTCAGAAAAGAGTGATCATTTACACGTACAGCAGGGAACCTTTCAAATCTTAGATACTTTACTGTAGAGTTTACCTATTGAACAGAAGAAACCTTTCTCATTTGTTAATCTGATATTTAAAAACAAGTTAGAGGTATGCACATTCGGCAGTAAGTTTCAAGGAAGTGAATATAAAATATCTCATTTTCTTTCCTTCTGTGTCTGGTCATTTAGCTCTCAAGCATGTTCAGGTAGGAAATTTCTGAGTAGAAGTATTTCTCTGTAATCCATTATCTACTGCCCTTGGACAAATTTTAAAAATTTCAAGACAGACATGAAAACTGATATTGACAAGTACTGTTTTTATTCAGGTGATTGCCCATAGATACATGT
The DNA here is from genome assembly GCA_022605575.1 of Laterallus jamaicensis coturniculus. Taxonomy (NCBI): domain Eukaryota; kingdom Metazoa; phylum Chordata; class Aves; order Gruiformes; family Rallidae; genus Laterallus; species Laterallus jamaicensis. Next base: position 2,815,054 of record JAKCOX010000072.1, on the reverse strand, counting down.
ACATTGTGATATCTCTACACTAGCTACCATAGAGAAACTTCTGTGATAGCATATCGACATGCTGTAATCCTCCCTTTACATGCAGCTCACAGAAATAGAAGTGGCAGAGCATGGCCTTTCTTTATTTCTCTCAGCTGCTTTTCCAAGTCACAAATCTGTATTGTCCTTCTACATAAATACTTAGATTCTCTTTTAATTTCTGTAAGGACTTCTGTTATTTCTTCGTTCTGGGTTTTTTAGGACTGCAGCACAAAGTTTGCTCTTGGATACCAGCATTTTTCCACATGCTGTGGTTTCTGGTTTTGACCCTCACACTGTATGGCTTTAACCTCTCCCTTCCAGTCTCAAGAACTGCACTGCCTGGGGTGGAATACATTTCGTTCCTAATAGGCCTACTCATTGCTTTTGCTTTCAGTGGGAAGGAAACATCACAGCTATGAGTTCTGTTTGGCAATTTGACTCAGAACTAAAAAAGATGAACTGCAGCATCTTGTGGAATTTTTAATTACCAAGTCCATGAGCAATTTGATGGATTTGCTCAGCAAAGCTAACACAATACAATTGAACCCTACTTAGTTCATAAATCAACCCCCAAAAGAGAAATAAATATAACCAAAACCATTCTTGGTCTCAGGGTCACTCCCTAGCCTTAGGAAAGTTCATACTGCCCATGTTTGAACTTCTGTGAAGTCCTAAGACCTTTCAACCCAGATGGGTTTCAGGAGACTGATAGTTTTTATTCAGAATTATCCTATTGATCTGTTGAAGGAAGCAGAGGAAAGAAATTCCGCTTATACACCTTTCTTTTCATCCATGCACATTTACCATCACTGAGGTGCATGGGATAAAGTTTTTTCTACTAAGCTTCTGCTGACACTTACTCTCTTTCCAGTGTAATAACAATTTGACATCAGGCCATGAAATACCACCTGCAGATGTGCTACAATGATGTCATCAATAAACTCCTCTGACCTTGAAAATAATTCCTATTTTCAGTACCCTTTGTGAAGGGTATGGTTTGGACACTGACATAGTTCCATAAAAATTAGATGACTGTCAAAAAACACCTGGAGTTCTAGCTAACAGTGATCTCTGTCCTGTATCAGGTTAGGCACATGAAGTTCCATCTACACCTTTCCTGATTATTACGTTTACAAGGAAATCTCACTGCACTTCTGCAGTGTGGCTTTCAGGCTCCGTATAACTAGATATGCTGGAACACCTTCGAGATGGTTGTTGGCAGAATGTTTCCTACAGACTGAATAAACATATAAAAAAATCAAAGAAGTAGATTGTTTTCTATTCCAGCATTGTTTCTGTCCATAGGGAGAGTGCAAAGACATTGTCTAAAATAATGTAATCAGGCATCATGGAACATTTTACCAAAGAGAGAGATAGAGAGAGAGAAAGAGAGAGAGATCTTACCAAAGATATATATATATATATATATGGTGGGTTTTTTTCAAGCACCTCAGTTTAATTGAGGTAAATGAATCTTGATGTACAGCATTAGTCAGTGACTGCGTAACTTAATAAAGAATCTATGCTTAAACAAAACTTTATGTGCTGTCTGCTCTTAAGGGTACATGAAGTAGTACATGCTTCATATCTCTTCATTAGGTACTGCTCCTTTCTCTCTGCTTGAGCAACCAAATTAATTCTGCACCAGAGTGCCAAAACTGCTGGTTTTCTCTGTTTTACACATACACCTGTAAACGTATGCATGATAATTTGAATTGACTAATAAACATGAGAGTGAGAGAAGAGCTGGTGCTGTCATGCCAAAGATTCACTGACACGGTATTCTGCTTCTCATACTAGCCCAAAAGGGATGCCTAGGGAAAGGTAGAACAGAGCAAACTTGTAGCCATGGTTCCCCTCCCCAGAATGCTCTTCCACCTTCAGGAAATCTGTGGCTCAGAAACTTTCTAAATCAGAGGGAATATTTTTATATTCAATAACCCTTTAAAGATTTTTTTTCCTGAGAATTTGTCTGATTTCTAACCTGTAAACTTTTAGCAGCCACAGCAATTCTGCCCCAGGGACTTAAACATATTAAATAGGCTTTGTTTGAAAATTATTTTATTCCAAACATGCTATGTGCTAATCTCATCTGATGCTCCCAGTTCTTCTCCTAGAGAGATGCTTTTGTGCCCTTTCTATCCTACTCAAGATTCTATACTCCTCCGTCAAACTGCTCCTTGGTTTTCTCTTTTATAGCCTTGCGTGTCTTGGTTGGTTAGTTATTCAGTCTACAGAGCAGTTCTCTACCTTTGAATATTCTTGTGTTTCTCCAAACCTTTCCTAATTTTACTATAACTTTTTCAAGGTGGAAACAATGGAGCAGATCTGCAAACTGTATTCAGGATCAAGGGACAGTGTTGAGTTTTCTATTTCTTCCCTAAGACCATACTTAGACATTTTTCCAGATTTGTCTTTGGGTCCTTTAGTCACAGCTTATATTAATTGTTCATGACTTCTGTAACCTCCCCTCTTAACTATTCTGAATACTCATTTGCATTGATAAAAGAAAATGTTACCCTTCCTTTGTCTTTCCTACCAGACTTAATGTAGGAAATAAAAAAACACTATGAGGCCCTAAATAGGGGTGTCCAGTGTTGTTTTTGATGCCCTAAGGTGTGTGAGGCACCAACCTGGCAAACACAGTATATAAGGGAGACTTGCACCCTTCTGGAGTGACAGCTTGAGGTCGTAAAGAATGCCCGGTGGTGTCTAAAATAACACTAGATAGCTTTATTTATGCATTTAATTCCTGCCTAGATGGTGGTATGTAAAGCAGTCCAAATCTCATATGTCAATCAAGAGAGTTCTGCGTTCCGAATTAGCTGTATTTCTTGGTGAAGGCGACACAGCAATAGCTGCAGTTTTGAATAATTATGTCACGCCAATCTCTTTTTTATAACATTTGCATGTAAATACAGATTGAGTATTTAAAAATAATGTTTCTTTTGATTCTCATTTAGGATGCTGGGGAAATGGTTCGATCCTTTGTTGGTGGCTTGGAACTGATAGTCAGTTTGCTAAAATCGAAGAATAAAGAAGTTTTAGCTAGTGTATGTGCAGCCATTACAAATATAGCTAAAGATGAAGAAAATTTAGCTGTTATAACAGATCATGGAGTCATCCCTCTGTTGTCCAAACTAGCAAACACAGTAAGTAGCATCTAAATGTGTTATACTAAGCATCTGGATTTCTTATGTCAGACTGCATTATACGCAACTAAAAGGTTATGAAGAGAGCTATAGATTTTGCAGCAGCTACAAGGAGGAACTGTAGAAGCTTTCCTCTATGAGATATATATTGGATATGAAAAAAGCTCTGTAATTGGTACTGAAATTGTTTTGGAAGATGAGTTTCAGTCACTGTCACTGTACTTTGCTTTTGAGAGATGCAGCTGCCATATGAAAAAAGCAAAAAGGGTCGAGAGTAATAAATCTGAGCCATGCAGAGAATCTCAATGATGTGGATATATGTTACATTTTAATACTAACCTTATCTAATTTCCAGTGAGTTTAAAAGCACCTCTGAAATAATATAAAAATTCACAGCACTTCCTGCAAAGAGAATAATAGACTACTAGCTCAATGCCTTACAGCTCTCTCTAGTTTTCAATTGTGCTACAGTTAAATTAGGATGCCTTAAAGATGCTTAAGAATACAATTCTGCTTTTCTATGCATTTTTTGTTGCATTATGTTGCCTTTATTTTGTTTTTACCTTCTTCAGAACAATGACAAATTAAGACGTCACTTAGCAGAGGCCATTTCCCAGTGTTGCATGTGGGGGAGCAATAGAGTCGCCTTTGGAGAGACCAAGGCTGTAGCTCCTTTAGTACGTTACTTGAAGTCACACGAGCCATTAGTTCATAGAGCCACAGCCCAGGCTTTATATCAACTTTCAGAGGATCCCCGCAACTGTATCACTATGCATGAAAGTGGAGCGGTGAAGGTGAGGAACGTTTGTCTTACTTGGAGTTCAAATTATTGAAGGGGTTTGGCATGGTCAAAAGAATAGATCTTTCCTTTGATATAGTTCTTGAATACTGCTGTGTATATAAATTTTTCTGAACTTTATCTTAAAAATGTTTGGTCAAGTAGTGATTTAGGGAGTGGTATTTAATTGATAAAGGTATTACAGCTAGGTGGTTGTTGGAAGTGGATATATGATGTGGACATTCATGTAGAGCACTTGACTTCACTCTGTCCTAGGCTGGTAATGGCATTAAATCACTATATTGTCATTCTCAAGTGAGTTTTGCAATAGTTATCGTAATGGATAGTTGCCTAGTATGGCAGAAAGTCACCCAGGAACTGGGTCTTAGTTTACCTGGAGCTGTTTCAGTGAATTCAGCACATAAAAATTCGTGCTTTAGGAGCTAATTATGAGCACATTCTGCAGAGACCTTACCCTAGCAAGAACTTTTCTCTCAAAAAGATTTTTCTAGAAAAGTGTTATCTCAGTAGTTGAAGCCAGAAGAGTTTGGCAAAGGAGAGAGGATTATGGCCTCAGAGAGGAAGATACTAGGAGCTCTCAATTTTCATAAATTTCTTGACAGATTCACTGTTTGCAGGCTTTTAATTTTACTTCATGTTCAGGTAAATGTGTTGACCGTAAGACTTGACTTATGATGCAAATGCAATGTTATTGCTGATTTCATGCCTGCACTAATGACACTGCACTTCATTGTGAGCAGTTTCAGTTCTGGCACAGTCTAATGGTCCTGCATTATCATACATTTATCTGGAGTTGACTATATGTCTAGTCAGGTTAAAAAGATCCTCCAGTCAAAAATGTTTAAAGACTCGGTTTAAATGCGAGTGTTTGAACTGACTCAAATCCAAGCTACCCTTTCAGTGTTGGAAAGTAACAACCAACCTAACACATTCTGTGATTCTTTGATTTTAGTGAAGATGTCCCTGCTTACTGCAGGGGGTTTGGACTAGATGACCTTTAAAGGTTCCTTCCAACCTAATGCGTTCTATGATTGATTTTCCCATCACAGTTGCATTGTACTTTATGTATAGATTTTATATATATATATGTATATATACAGCACAGAGTAGTATATACTGTACTACAACTCCATTTCAAACTACTGATAACTTTGTAAAATTGCTCATCTTTCCATTCAGCTGATGCAATCCATTTTCTGCGCTCCTGTTACCTGGGTTTTCTTCATTCATTTTATTATGCAGGCTTTATTAGTTGTAGCATGTTAACTTTGAACATACTGTATAGACCCAATTCTGATTATGCACTTTTCTAAGAATTCCATCTCAGTCTATGTTCATCTTAATTTTTCAGTCCTATTTAAAATATTTGAACTAACTAAAAATATTTATTTGCACTTGCAGATAAATAGGGATGTACAGAAAAAATATCACACATGTTTAATTTTTTAACTTTCACAATATTCTGGAATGACTATAATATGAACTCATAAAAGGAAGAGTAACACTACAAAATAACCAAACTTAGGTTATGTTTGTTGCATCTGAACTTCTTGTCCATGGTGCACTTCTCTCTCATGTACAAGAAACTTGTGTTTTTGTAATGCAGTGGACAAGCATTTGCATGTGGTTCCGTGACAGAACTGAAGTGGAAGTGCCTCACGTCTCATAATTATGGATGCCCTGAACATATGAGAGGATGTATGACCAATCCTCATCACGGGTGCCAGCTCACACATATATTGGTATCATATAAGCAGATGCTCATTAGTAGTATGACAGGAAGCAGCTGCATTTTGGTCTATATTGAGACTGCCAGCCAGGGTAGCAGGGTAGACCTGGAGTGTAGGTTCAGCAAACTGAACATGAGCCAGCAAGGTGCACTGGGAGTGATGAAGGCTAACAGGGTCCTGGGCTGTGTTAGCAAGAGAATAGGCTAGGGGTAGTCACTTAACACATACTAAATCACATCAGAAGTGCTATGTTCAGTTTGGGCTCCCACTTCAAGGAAGATGTGGATTAGTCTGAGCAAGTCCAGTGTAGGGCCACCAGGATGGTTGGGGATGACTTGTGAGGAAACTGAGCTAGCTTTGAGAAAGAAGGCCTTTGGGCAGCAGTGCCTAATAGCAGCCTGACAGCATCTAAAATAAATTTATTGAGGCAGCAAAGGCGGGCTCTTTACTGAAGTGCATGTTAGGAGGACAACAGACAATGGTCATAAAATGAATCTGATGGTTTCCATGTGTATATAAGGGGAAAAAAATCTGTGTGGGTAGTGAACCAGTGGAAAACTCCAGAGAGGCTGTGGAATATCCATCCAAGGGAATTTAGAAACCTGACTTGACAAATCCGTCAACAACCTGGTCAGAATTCAGTGTTGACCCTCCTTTGACTGGGTTGTTGGACTAGATGATCTCCTGAGATAGCTTCCAATGCAAATGATACTGTGATTCAGATCATCTGATTTGTATCAGATGGAAAATAATGAAAATGATAGGAAATGTGAAAATAACAATTAGTCTTTGCAAACCACTATTTTGCTATCTTTTTGATAATTAGGCAGTATTCTTCAGCTTCCCAATTGACTTTATTGAGCCATATACATGGCATATTCAATTAGGGAAAACAGCCATAGTTGTGATAATGGGCTTTCCCAATCAGTATCCAGAAACAGTCACCCTGTCCAATGTGGCAGAAACATTCTTGACTATACTTTGTCAGATGACACCCATCAAAAGAAATACTGTCAGAGGAACAGATTTAATCACTCTGTTGTTTAGATACTTAAGGAGATGTGTAGGATAAAGTGTCTGAATTCCACTCTGTATCATTCAGAAATGAATATTCATTCCATGAACAGAAAATTCACTTGAATTTTAGGTCAGGTCTACAAGTGTATGTGACTAAGAGATGCAGTGCTACCCACATACCTTGAAATACTTCCATGAAATTTGATTAATCCTCCTCTGTAGTTCACAAGATCTCACTTTTTGGGGGAAAGCAGTCTGACCGCAAGCAAAACTAGTTCTGTAAGGAATTTTTAAAATGCAGCGAATCTGACCAAGAATTAAGAGGTTAAAGAGCATTAAGATAAAACCACCTGTGGCCACACATTTCTACGAAGGACCTGGAATAATTCTTCATACCTGCTAAGTGTCACAATATGCAAAAGTCTTGGGAAGGATTTTTGGAAGTGATTCAGAATATCAGTGAAATTACCTCTAACCTTAAAAGGCTGCACTCTTGATTCATGCTGTAAGTTGTTCAGTTTGGTAAATAGAATCTCTTCATAGCCAGGAGGTGACTCTGAACCAAATGCATAACCAGGAAAAGAAACATTATTATTTCTTATTGCCCATTTGCTTGCTGGCAGTAAAAAATTAAATATCCTTGAAAGATGCTAATTTACCTGAAGGAGTCGTTCTTGCTAGTCCCTCAGAAACCAAAAATAATGGAAGTTTAGCAGACTGTGTTTTCAGAGAAACTATATCAAACTAGTCAGATGGTTCATGTCAACATAAATGCTTTGTACTTATGTAGGGGGTGTTATGTACAGATTTTTCCAGGACCAATCATATTTTTGTTTCTTGAAAATTTGTCTGGGTTTCTTTGATATTTTTTTCCTCTCTTTACCAGTTACCTAGTTACGTTGGATTAATGTCACAGCTGCTGTAGTCCTGACTAGGTTGTGATACATGCATAATCCCAGGTGTTCTTCAGCACATGTTCATGTGCTGTGCTCAGATGCTTAAAGTCTGATGTTCTTCACTCTGCATGAATGACACAGTTGGTCAGAGACTTTCTTAAAGCATCAGACCTTCTGACCATTAGCAATGCAACGTGCATGCGTATACATGCTTCTGTCCAGGAAACCAGGAATAAAAATATATAGGGAAAGTGATTTCAAACAGATTCTCCTATTTCTCATTTTGCCACTGCTGCAAACCACAAAAGAACAGGCATATGCACACTGTTGTGAGAGAAGACCAGTGTTAGAAGTTTTCATCTGTTTGTATCTGCACCCAAAATACATTCAGTTTTCTCAAGCGAGGCTGCGTGACAAAAAGGTTGGGAAATACTAGTATGTTAGTTGCAATGTGAAATTCTGAGCAGGAAAACAGGGTGAATTTTGAGGAGGTTAAGGAAGGCAGTTTATGAAGTAGCTTTTTTTAATATTCAGTTCCACACTGGATGTTCTTATGAGTAGGAATGGAACAAGGGTTATGACCTGTGACAAATGACTCAATGCTTCCTTTCTACCAAACACCAGAAAATATTCCCTGTTTCTGAAGTAAAAAATCATGGTTGTGCTGGAAAAGAGATTCGTGTTTTCAAGGACCTGGTAATGACATGTGGGACACTAGAAAGCAGGAGAAAATTTTAGATATAAGACTAAGGAACAGGCATCAACTTGAATTCAAGATTGGACATAGAAGAGAAATCCAGTGGGTGACTGGCAGTTTATAGCCAAGATAAGCAGGAGTCACACTTGGAGTCTGTCACAATGAGAAGGAAGTCATACATAACTGGAAGAATCGAACCGTCACCACATTCTTCATGGAAACAGCAGAGGTTCTCTCTTAAAATGTAGCTGTTGCAAAGGAACAAACATGTCTACGTATAGTTGACTGCTGCTGAAACCTAAGAACAATCAAGCTTAGTCATGGAAAGATCTCCCAGCTGCCCCCTACAGAGTGTGGGTTTTTTAACAGGGATGCTCTTTTAAGATAAATCATAGAATTCTGTTCCGCAAGGCAAAGGTGGATAAGGAAGTGCAACTGCTTTAGAAGTGAAAAGATGAGTCTAAATGTGTTTTAAAGAAGAATTCAAGTCACCTGAAGATCATGAGAGAATATTTAAATCATTGTCATAGAGACCATGTCAGTGTGTCAAACTAATACAATACTTCTCTGTGTTTCAGTCACACGTTTTCTTGGTCATGTTGGTAAGGTATAGATTGGAATGTGCTTCTGAAGTGAGTAAGGATGGTGGTGTGTATAGTTATGAAACTGCTCATAATACACCTTCTAAAAAACTTCAGATATTTCAAAAGGTTAGAAGTATATACAAGTGAAAAACATGTTAAGGGATTATTCCTGGTAATTCTTCCTGTGCAAATGAATAAATATGAAAGGTAATCTATTGCAGAAGTTTGTGGAAGTTAATTTCTGACTTTGTAAGTGATATAAAAGAGTTGTTTTTAGGAAATATCATTATTATTTCTCTGTAAAGATGTCCTGGGAAGTTTGAATGGCCTCATCCCTTACAGAGTTGAGGCCAGTCTTTTATGATGAGGCTAGTGACATTTCTGAGGAGATTATTAAAATAATGAAAAAAAGAAAGAACAAAGGAAAATAAGTACCCAAAATCAGTCCAAACTGATGAACAAAATTCATCAGTCATCATTCATCTTAACTTTAAATGCTTGTATAGTGGAGATGTCCACCTGAAATAGTCACACAAATTCTTAAAATAGTCAGCTGGGAGGAATAGATCCTTTACTGTTTCATTTCTCCTAATTTGGACACTTATGCAAAGATCAGGCGCCTCAGTCTCTACTGGCAGTATTTTCTGGTTTCCTTTGGCTATAGTGGGAGTGCGTGCTCGAAGTTCAGATCTGCACAGCTACACTGCAGGTAACTACATGTGATGGGGTGAATCCCATGCCAAAGCACTGGAGAACTTGTTAAAATGAGTATATAGTCTGGTTCATTATAAGATAGGAATGACAGAATCCTGAATAATGGCACAATAAGAAAGAGTTATTAAATTTTTTTTCCTTTTCCTAGAAAAAAACAGATGAAAGGCTTTTATATGCTATGATGGTGATCAGACACTATCTGCTCAGCAGTAACTGAAGCACACTTTGAACATGATCTAATAAAGCCAGTTGTTTTAAATCAGTGGATCTAACTAACTTGAGTCCAGTGATTTTTAAAAAGATCCTTGGAGCATTAAGGATGGTTCCTTTCATCTAAATGCAGCCACTTTTAGGCATGGAGTTTAAAAGTAGTCTGATGTAATACACTTTCTGTAGTTAATGGAAAGAGAGGTAGGCACCTGCAGACTTGTCCTAGCTGAAAATACATGCTCAATATATTTGGAAGGAATAGACTCATGAAAGTGCCTAGTTTACAGAGTATAGAAGGGGCCTAGGTGACTAGCTCAGACTAAACAGCTAGCATTCAGACAGCTGAATTTCAATTAATATCCTCCTGAATGTTGATTTTCAACAAGCTTGCGGTACAGGGGAAGTTGCAGGGCTGGAAGAAAGGTGATGTGCCAATATTTAAAAAGCCTAAATAAGATTATAACCCAGTAAACTAGACACTATTCTCATGTTAAATAATCATAGGTACATACAGTATAATACTAGAAGGAATCATTTGAATGCTTTAGTCTGGCTAGCCTTGCTCATACAAAGCAGAGACATTACTTCAATTTCTGTTTGGAATAGAGTATATCTTTTAGAAAAACACTGACTCTTTACTTTAAAAATTCCAGTGATGGAAAATCCAGTAGAGCCATCATAACTTGTTCCAGTACTTAAATACCTTCCCCATAAAAACATTTGCACCTTATTTGTAGCCTAAGGTTTGTCTAGGTTTATCTTCTGCAATTACATGTGTGATACTGTTGCTTGGTAAACTGCAAAACCTTGCATAACTTCTCACATACAGTTGCATGGAGTAGAACCAAACTACTTGTCACAATGTCATCTTTTCAATTAGCTAAGCAAGTGTAATCTTTGATGGAATTTCTACTTTTTAATTCATTAATTATATTAGTGTGTCAGTTCTGACTTTTTTGTTCTTGAGCTTCCCTTTTGGACTGAATTTAAACATACTTCGGAACAGAATTCAGTATTCCAGTAATATCTGTATTAATACCTAAACCAGGTAGTTCTGTTTCTATATGAGCTCTGTTTGAACATTACAGATTTTTACTATTCTGTTTGGCCACAGTATTGCCCTCAAAGCTCATATTCAGCCAATTTTCTACTTTGATTTCCATGTCTTTTTGGAAACTGTTCCCCAGGTTAAACCTTCACATGCTATAATCTTGGCCTTCATGCACAGGAGTAAAAGTTATATAATCATATATTGCTAATGTAAATCACCAGTGAATTTAGACCTTGTGATGTAAGTTGATTGTTCTTTCTGGAGTTTAAATCAGATTTTAATTGTTGTCAATACACTTGATAAATGTCAGACAAGTTAGCTCTTATTTATGTAAGAATAATTCACAATTTAAAAGCAGCCACAAAAGCTATTCAAGCATTTTAGGTTTTTTTAGAGAGGAAAAGTTTAAGACAGTAACACACTGACTCTTCTAATGCCTTTAAAGCAGAATATTGTCTTTCCACGCTAAAAGATTCCATGTTTGGCAAAGATGTGATTCATCATGGCCGCGAGGGGCGGCCATGGGCCACAGCCGCTCCCGCTCGCCGCCGCGGCGCGGTCACCCAGGCGGCATTATTATTTACAGTCTGGAGAAGAGAAGGCTGCGGGGGGACCTCATTGCAGCCTTCCAGTACCTGAAGGGAGCATACAAACAGGAGGGGAATCAACTTTTTAAAAGGGCAGATAATGGCAGGACAAGGGGGAATGGTTTAAAGCTGAAGGAGGGAAGGTTTAGATAGGATATTAGGGGGAAGTTTTTTACAGAAAGAGTGGTGAGGTCCTGGAACAGGCTACCCAGAGAGGTGGTGGATGCCCCATCCCTGGAAGTGTTCAAGGCCAGGTTGGATGGGGCCCTGGGCAACCTTGTGTAGATCCAGGCCTGAGGTTGGTGGCCCTGCCTGTGGCAGAGGGGTTGGAGCTTTATGATCCTTGGGGTCCCTTCCAACCCATGCCATTCTATGATTCTATGATTCTATGATTCTATGATTCTATGATTAGAAAACTGAAGAAGTTCATTGGCTGAGAAAGGGGCAAGTGCTTTTGTATTATCTAGACACAAATGATGAGATAATTTCCATTGATGTTTTGACGTGAAATTTGTGCTTGAATTAAGTAGTAAATAGTAAAGGTCCTAATTTTTCTGTTTATTCGTTTATTTCTGTGTCCTTCATCACTATGATGATGCTTAAAGCCCTTGATGACAAATAAGTAGTTCCTAGGGCCTGATGTTTACCTACACAAGAAAAAAAAGATCCCAGAAAACATTCAATTTAAATGTGCACAACAAAGTGGAGGTGAACAGATAGGAATGGAGGGGTAACACAAAAAACAACAAATAAATCGTAAGGTCATATTTAATAATTCAAGCAAACCAAGATACCATTACTGCTAATTCATAGCTTCAGCTTAATTATCATAAATAAAACATAAATACCAAATACTGACTGTAAGCTTTTTGTGAAAAAGGAGGACTACTGGATAGTAGCCAGTCACCCAGCCTTTAAGATACTTGTACCATAGAGGAACCATAACAGGTCCTGTTGGCAGTTTTCTGCATATCTGTGTCTGTGCTGAAGGCTACACAAAGTCAGAGTAAATCAGCTTCTGTTGAGCTCTGCATTGTTCTGAGCTGCTTTTATTATCCAAACAAGTTTGTTTAAAGATAGTATTGCTGCACTGCACAATGGACAAGTCCATTTTATCCTGTTCTTGTTCTGTCATACATACTATTTACTTCTGGGCTAGAGGAACCATTAACTTATTACAGTAAAAATCTAAAATTCAGAAGATCAGATTCTCCATTAATGTTCTGACATTTTTTTACATTGAAAGTGTCTCTCCATCCTACCAGTGCATAGAACTGATCTTTAGCCTTAGTCAGTGGTCTGGTTTATTAAATTATTTGCAGAATATGAAAGTGCTCCATTTTCTTAGTATTACAAAATATTCATAGATGCCTTCTAGAATATCAATTGTTGTAGCTTATAGGAGCTTCATCAGGGATGCTGAAAACTTAAGCTCAAGTGCTTGGTACAGTAAGGCAGGCAAACCAGAGACTCATGGTCCTAAGGGTGGGACTTGATTTTTGTTTCTTTTTTTTTTTTTTAATTAAACTCTCAGACTTGTTCTCATCTTCTCAACAAACTGTAGCTTCAAAAGATGCATGGAGGTTTTTTCAGCTTTTTGTTGTTCTTTTTTTTAAGAAGGTGAAACAGCTGTAATGTATTGTCTGATTTCTATGATGAATTAATTAGAGGTATTTGGGTTTTTGGAATTCTGTTCTTGGAGGTAGAAAAATTAATCACACATAGGCTCTCCCATCCCCTTGTAATGATATTAAGATATAAAACCAGTTGGTTTAACCATGATTTATGGAAGTTACTGTGAAATGTAGATTTAATATTCTGAGAGTTCTTTTATGCTTTGTTATAATGCCTGTATTAAAAAAATGCATTTGGTGCATTTTATTGTGCAGAGCTTCCAGAATATTGGTCATTGTTTGCTAAAGTCATAAATCCCTACAAGACGTTTTGGCTAACCATTTTATGTGAACAGACTTTCATAAGACCATCTTTGTGAAATGAATAGATACGAATTACAAAATATGGAAGACAATTACTAGTGATTTCTACTGAAAGCATTCTAAAACTAACATTTGCCACAAACCATGTGTATCTGAAGTTTAGGAAATCAAATGCAAATGTACTGGCACCTACTACTTGGCTGTGGGGTTGGTTGGTTCTTGTGGGTCTTTGGTGAGAGCACTGAATACAGAATATAGTTTTTTACATTATTAAGCAAGGTTTAAGGTAAGTTCTTTACAAATAAAGTTAAAATATTTCCTATAATAGTCATGCAATAATATTATTGGGGTCCAATAGTATGTATTCACATATTTACATATTTATATTTTAAGTTTAAAAGAATCTGTTTCTTAGCTGTCATGGTTGGCACTATTCAGGCTCCTCAGTTCAGCCCGGAGATACAGTGTCTTTGGCACAAACTCCATGCTGATGCCTATTGCTTTTTATAAATTAGTGTCACAGCTCTTGGATGTCAAGAGAGAGAGAGCACTAGATGGCAAAATTTCTGCATGTCTGCTATCTCCAGAAAGTATGTTTATTCCCTTCAGCCAGCAATGTATTGATCCCATCACATTTTAACATTTCAGATAGAAAAAGTTTCCATAAAATCCAATACTGGCACATTTTGTTTCAGAAGGATTAATGAAAATTGACAATGTTGCACCACTGCAGTTTGTATTGTGTTAACAACTGCCAGGTGTGACCATTTTCCTAACAGTTTCAGTTCCAGGAAACTGAAACCAGTGAGGCTTTATCTTCATAATAAGCAAAATTTCACCATTCATAAAGTAGGAGTGCTTACATGTAGAACATTATGCTTTTGCATCATTGCCAAAGGTAATGAAGTGTGGCTTCGGTGTAGATTAAGCCTCAGACTTTAAATTATTTTTAAAAATTTCACATTACTAAAGTTTATGATAGGTAGCAAGTGTACTGTTGAAGTCTGGATGATCCTGGATGGGAAAAATCAGGAACCTAAGAGAGATCAGCTTATCTTTGCCCAAACTCTGTGCTTCAGGAGACCTCTAATTTAGTAACGTTTGGATAACTAGAGGCTGGCATAAAGCTCCTCTTGGCACATTTTAAACATCTTTTAGTCTTGTAAAAAGAAGCTTGTCCCACTAAGCTGTAGGTTTGTTGGAGCTGTTTAACAGTAGCTGTGCCCTGCAGCTCTTTCAGTGATAAATGAGCTGCTTCAAATAAGTGCAATTGCAGCCAACTGTGCAGAAGGAATCATTAAAAAAAATTTAAATAGACATTTTTGAAGCTTAAAAATGCACAAACAAAATATGTTAAACCAAAATATATGCTATTCCTTTTAATGGAAAAGATTGCTACTGGCTAAGTCTGCCAGCTTCAATAGGTGTGCCAAAAAGCCAAGGAATCTGGCATAGTCCATAGATAACAGTTCCATCTTTCATCTATATTTCTTTTCTGTATTTATCTTGCTTTAGAAAATGCAGAGAATGTCTTTTCCTTCCGACTTGGCACTACTTCCAAACCACAGAAATACACAGAGCAGCTTCTTGCAATTGTTTAGCTCCCTGCACCAGTCTTACCCTTGTGACTATGTGAAATGTTTCTTTCTAATTTGGCAAGAATAAGGAAGAGGAATATTAAAACATGCTTATGCTTATGGAATAATATCTTAACTAAATTGTCAGATACTAAAATTAGTTTCCTTAATTGAGAGATACTGGGCTTAATGCACAAGGGCAGAATGCCAGGTAATTATTTCTGGCATTCAGCTAATCAGAAATAGTTTCTTTGTATGTAAAGAGCTATTCAAAGAAGCTTAACATAAGAAATAACAAGAACAATATACACACACAGAGTATACATATACATATGGATATGGATGTTTAAATAGATGGTGAACTGTCACTCAGGAGTCCTTAATGTACCAAATTATGCATTCATTGTTGCCATCTACAAAACCTTCTTTTTTCTCTTCTTCCTGTAGAATCAATCACTCAGTTCAAATTGGCTTCAAGCCCTAGTCATTGTAATCTCTTTTATGTTGCCATTTCAAAGAGCACTCTCCAGTATGTTTTACATAATATGGTGCATCTTACTACTTTCAAGGTAAAGACGCTTCGGAAAAGTCCATTGCGATGTGTAGATTATGGGATGGGCCCTACTGTTGATGTTCTTGGTCAGTGTTCTGTACTTGGGCATAAAGTCAAAAGACGATGAGGATGCCAGGCAGCATGAGGCTGATGAGAATTTTGTCCTGACTAGAGAGAGGGCAGGGTTGGGTTATGAATTGCTGATGCAATTATGATTAGATAACAAGAAATTGTATATAGAAGCCATCTTATAGACTATGAATGTAAGTCCGTACTATTTCATTTTATTGGAAATTTTATTTAATTTGCATTTATCTCCAAGGATCATAATTGGCTGTATTTACCAGCTGCTAATCAGTGTAGGATTTCTTGCCACAGTTTAGGATAATTTTTAATCTCTGGAAATTTTGAAAATAAATATTAATGTTATGGTAAGAGAATATCAGTCAGTAATGCTATTTAATTACCAAAGGAGTATAATACTGGAAATTATATGTTATCTTTGAATCTGGGGAAACTTGAAAAAGTAGCCTCTGATTTGCGAACAGATGAAAAAGAGACTACGTTCCCCTTGTCTTGCACCAGCTTCTGTATATTGTTACGGTTAGGTGACAGTGTGCCCCAAGTATACTCACCCAAGAATGCCCAATGCACTGTTAATAGTGTTCTTGTGCTGGCATTAGTGTTGCATAATAATGCTTCAGGTAGCCAGCCTTTCCAATCATTTCATCCTACCTGAGATACAAAGTAACTGCCATACCAAGTTTGGAGCATAAGTTGTGAGTCTTCTAACCTTCTGCAGTAGTAGTGTTCAGCTAGAAGGCCCACATGACTTTTTTTCTATATTAAAGCATAGAGCTGCATGGGTTTAGGAAATTAATTTTCACATCTTCCCCCGCATGCTTTAACCAGCTTTAGCAGAGTCTTTATACATGTGTTACAACCTCCACTTGCCCAAGTACAGCTATAACTTTCTTGTTATAAAACTAAAAAAGCCCAACCAAATAAGCAAAAAACATGGCCAGAACTGGAAGCCTGGAAATAAAGTTGAGAAATTTCTCAATGAAAAAGTTGAGGAATGACTTTTGCTTTAATCGGAGGAAAAGTTTTAAATTTAACTTCTATCAGTAAATTTTTCATTCCTTTCTTACTAGTTAACACCTGAAGAGACATAAGGAAGCAGGCCTCTAGTATTTCCAGGCTGACATATACAAGTCAGTTGGGCAGATATTATTGCTTGCTTGCAGGCTGCACAATGTCTTATAAAATCTCTGATCTTACAAAGCTTCCAAAATCCAGCAACCACTCAAGCAGTCTGTGGCCAGAGAGAGTCCTTCAGTGGTTTTGGGAAGATTTTTTACTTTTTAAAAAAAAGTATCTAACTGCACTCTAGAGAACTATATGGAAATCCCAAATCTGTTGGTTCAGTATGACCTGAATGAATTACTTACACTCACCCCTTACATTTTAATCACCAAAAATGTAAAGCACTTATCTGTCACAGTAAGCATGCATGGTAACGTTTTTCCATAACACAGACTTTAGAAAAGCACACAAATTTCCAGCACTAGTAAATATATTTGATGACCACTGTATCAGACAAGAAAGAAATGCTCAAGTGTCTTAGAAATTGGAGTTGATTATAGGAAGTTATTCCTCACTATAAAAGAATTTATTCCTTATGTTTTTCTCTAATAGCAAAAGAGGAGCAATTTGACAGTCTTGAAAAGTAACTTCCACTCTGTTCATCATGGCTTTCAATTTTTTCTGAGACCATACACTCACCTCTGATACCATGCACTTAAATCTACAGATATGGATGAATATGTGGAATATACATGGACCTTTGTCCATAAGCCCCAGCTCATTTCTTCCTTCCTCACATTCAGAGTTTCATATTTGTATGAATAAAGCTGAACTGTGTTCATACCACATATTCATTTATTTATGCTGTGTTCTAATGGAACATTTTCTAGTACATTTACAAGTTTAAAACCAGACCATAAGTTGAACAATACCATTACTCTTCCACTTTATGTAAATGTATGCACTGTTGCCACCCACACATCTAAAAACATGAGATTATAGATCAGTCTTCTTGCATGCCACAAAAAAAACCCCCAACTTTAAAATACCCTGGCTCATTATTTGAAATAGATGCTATTGTATGGCTCTACAGGGAGAGCATCCTGCTTTTATCCCCACAGTCTGGTATGTATGGTTTACCTGCAGAAGCACCTCACTGGTTCTGATTATAATGATCATATGTAGGCAGAGAGACATACAGTTAGACCATTGGACCTAAAGCTATATTACTTTAGAGATCAAAATCAGTACTTGGGATTGAATGCAGAAAAGAGTTTGAAGTCAGTTAACACACACCACTCAATCTAACGGACTTTTAAAATACTAGTAAAGTCAGGTTCTGTACCTTGTTGTCAGGATAAGTTGCAGCTGGTGGTGGAGTCACCACCCCTGCAGGTATTTAAAAGGTGTGTAGATGTTGTACATGTTGGACATGGTCTAGAGGTAGACTTGGCAGGGTTAGGCTGTTGTTGGACTTGGAGATCTTAAAGGTCTCTTCTAACCTAAATGATTCTGTGATTCTTATAAACATTGCAAAATTTTTCACTCATCTGGAAGCTGTGGTGTCTCTTTGCTGCAGTTCAATGTTGTCTTCAAAGACAGATGTGTTACAGTGCACTTCAAGAGTATCAAACAAACTGAAGAAAACCCCCCCATGCCATGTTTTCAGGGTATTGCTGAGAAGTCAGGCAGAGCCCTTCAATGTGTGATGGTTAATGGACAGCTTAAACCCTTTTTTTCAATCTTGACTTGTTGCTAAAAGTGTGTCTGCAACTGCCCCCTCAACTTGTGTGTAATCTTCATCTGACTGCTAGAGACAAACAGACAGAATGGCCACATGCATATTGATGTCAACATTAACAAATTTGGAAAACTAAAACTGAATTAGCAATTCATTGTCAGTTTCCTATACTGCCTCCTCAGCAATACTTGGGAAGGAAAGGCAAGGTGACGATCGTGATCCTGTAAAATGATAAAAGAAAATTAAGTGTGAAAAAGCATGTAAGTGTGGATAATACAGTGTGAATACAAAGAAGAAAGATTGATCAGTTTGGCAGCAATATAAGGGAAGAATAGTCCTAACACATGGCTGAGCCAAACTAAATAATGAAAGAAGCATCCATGACCTAAATGTACTGCTTTGAATGCCCATTACATGAAATAAGTCAGCAGACTCTTGTTTTAATCTTAAGAAAAAAAATTTCCAGTGAATTGAAAAAGTTTTTATTTAAAATGCCACTCTATTGAGATTACGAGGAAGTTCTTTATTCTCCCTATCCCACCAAAAGCCTTTTATATGTTAATCTTCTCTTGAAAACTACAATGAAATAAAAATAAAATAGAGAAAGTGGTTCAAATAAAACTATGCTGTAGGACCCTGGGCTTCATCACGTCTGGATTATCAGATCTGCCTATTGCTTTTTGTGGGATAAATTTCATATCCCATAAGACTCTTTATACATTGGAATGTTCATGATTGAATTCTTTCTTAATATTGCACCAAACTTCTTACAGCTGAACATAGATTCAAACTATCTGCCTTTAAGGACCTCAACTGGTTACATATAATCATATCTTTTAAACGAAGATTAGAGATAATTTTTATTACTACTTTTATTTAGCTACATTACCTTTGCATGGTATTATGAAATTGTTGGAAATATTCCTCTGACGTCCTATAAGAAACGAATTGGGATGAGAAAATCTTTAAACTTGGATTTTGCTCGCTTCTTGCCACTGATATTCAGAGTTCTCTGCCCATTTACTATGTCTTTGGACAGAATAGGGGCATCCTTCTCTAAATGATTATATAAGAAATAGACAGTTCATACTGATGAAGTGGAGAGCGAGCTGTAGGTTTTATTTGTACTTCGTAGATATATAGAAACTTACAAGTATGTGCACTTAAAGTATGTACCATATTATAATTGCCTTTAGGCAGTCAGGTTGCATATGTTTCCTTCAGAGTGATGCAATGCAACATTTAACCTTACTGGAGAGTATGAGAATGATTTTATACACCTTATTTTGTATTTTATTAGTGTGTGCTCAAGAGTATTGCTTTTCAAGGGTGCTTGTAATAGGCACAGTTTGGATGTTCATAATACTTCTCTGAATGTACCAGGCCCTACTCTTCTTTTTCCCTTGTTTCCCCATGCTTTGTGGGATTCAGCCTAAGCTTACCCATAGTTGTTTTGTCACAAGCTGTCACACAGAAGAAAGTAAGAACTTGCAGAGGACAAATCACCTGTTGCAAGTCCTGAGATAGAAGAAATGGTTTAGCATCTGGAAGTGCGCCAGAGGCTGCACGCAAGTTTGTTCTCATCCTAACATGTCCTGCACCTGTTTGCAAAAAGCACACGAGTTCTGCCCCTGTGCTCTTTCTCTGGTTTTCTGAGGGAGGATGGGAAAGATAGGAAAGAAGAGTCAGCTTCTGGCCAGCCTGCTGACCACCAGCATGTTCAGGTGTGCCTTAGCCAGAGCTGCGCCTTTTGGACCTCCTCGTCCCTCCAGCCATGCTGCAGTGACTCCCAAAGTTTGTTACCCATTTTCCATGGCTGCCAGAATAGAGATGTGTTCCATGGGAGAGAGAAGAGGACAGGAATAAGAGGAAGGGGAAAGAAGCCAGGTGCAGTCTTCCTAGGATTTCTCCCACTCAAGCCAGAGCTCTCCCACCTCTTTGCATTCAAAATGAGTGAACTAGGCTACATCCAGAGGCTGCTCCAACTGGAGTCCCAGGAGACAGCAGACCTTATACAAGAGGGAATCAGCACAGCAGGTGTCTGCCCTGCCTATCTTTTGCCTTTACTGGAATTTTTTGATACTGAATTTTGTAGGACTGCTAGCTCAGAGTGTTACATGGCACACAGGATTTTACACCTGAAATCTTTTCTCTTTGTGCCACCTGAGAAAAACCAAATCAAGAGAAAACACTTCAGAACTTACACAAGCATCTTCTTAGGAGGCCATGCATAATACATGTTGTCTTACCCTTTCATGCAACTGACAGAGGAAATCAGGAAATCAGCCTGAATTTTAGCTTAGAAACGGTGACTTAGCTTAACCTTCATTATGCTTTGATTGTGGAGTATGTTTTATTATTTGTAATTTAATTTTATGAGAAGTACTTTCATAGGAATATGTGTAACATAACACTTGAACTAGGTGCTTTAATATTTTCCAGTGTGCAATATGGTGTTGAAAGTTAGCAAAATGCTGGCTGGATCTAGACTGATACTTTCTTGGATAAGCTTCTACCATATGCTTTTATTTAAAGTATTTTTTTCTTTTAGGTTAGATTTATAAAAAGCATGTGAGAAATGTCTTTTTTGGAAAAGAAGTGTTATGCAATTAGAAAATCACAGTGCTAGAAATTTAGCATCCTTTAGGAAATCTTTCATGTAAAAGAAGTCAGATACTAAATCTAAATTTAAAAAAAAAGTGGCAAGTCCTACCACCAACTGGAAATGTTATGTCAATCTACAAGATGTCATCACCAGCACAGCAGATAGAAGCAGCAGTTGCACTGAAGTAAATATCTTTAGTTCTAGGAATGTTAAGCTCCATGAACTCTGACTAACTTCCCAGTACAGATAGGAATCTTGTTAAAGGAGTTTATCCGTATTTCCTTCTGATTTGAAAAAAATATCAAATAAAATGTGTTTTACAGGGCAGAAAGCTTAAAGAAGCCAGAAAACAACAGCATTAAATATTCTTTTAATAGTTTTCTTCATTCGTTGTTTGCATTCATGTTCACAAGACTCCAGAGTACTGAATAGGTTGATCTTTTCTCTATTTTATATGAGCAAAGGAATGTCTTTCCAGCTGTATTGTTCAACACCTTCCACTGTTTTGGAAAACTTGTTGTAGAAACATCACGTGACTAACCCCTTACTTAAAGATGAGTATGTGCAAAACTGCATTCTTTCTGAAACCGCCACTTCCTATATTTCCTGCTTCCCACCTCTGAGCCCAGAAGCTGCAATGACTGACCAAAGGAAACTGAGTGCTTATAAATTACTGTACCCATATATGGTGCATCACTAACGTCTGAGATTTTGTCAGATTCGGGATTTATTGTTGCAAAACTCATCTACGCTTTTTCTACTTTAAAATCCTTTTG
This sequence comes from Laterallus jamaicensis coturniculus, assembly GCA_022605575.1. NCBI lineage: Eukaryota > Metazoa > Chordata > Aves > Gruiformes > Rallidae > Laterallus > Laterallus jamaicensis. The sequence goes on along the minus strand of JAKCOX010000072.1, from coordinate 2,793,321 downwards.
AGTTCCTTCTTTTGAAAAAGTGAAAAGTTCTATAAAGACATCTTCAAAGAAAAGATAATTACTAGCCCATTTTTTATTACTCATCCAGGGATCCATAACCATTTTGGAATGACACTTTTACAACTTCTTATGTTGATGTTTATGTTCTCTTGTTGGCCATAATTTTTCAATGGGTTATTTTGTGGTTGCAGAGGTAGTGTTTTCAGGAAGCTGTGCTATCAGACAGTGGAAGGTGGCATCATTCATGATCCATGGATATCCAAGCAAGTGTTACAGCTTACCCCCTTACCTCTTACTGAGGAACAAAAGACATGCTACTTTGTTACACATTTGGTGTGGCAGAAAGCATAACACCCAAGGATGAGAGGCTACAAATCATGTTTCGGAGCAACAATTCATCCTCCCAGCCTGGTGCACTACAGCCTCACGTTGCTTGCTGGGGACATTATGGAAGGAGCACAAGAAGGAAGTGATGATTTGGGTCAGTCAACAGAGATTTACCAAAGGTGAACCTGATTGCCCTCTATGTGCCTTAGTCTGTAGATGAGAGGAGACCAGTGGATGCCATTGATACTGATTTAGCAAGGCTTTCAACAGTGCTTCCCACAGCATACTTTTGTCCAAGTTAGCCTGTATTGCATTCCAGATGTGTGAACAACCAAATGGAATAAAAAGTTTGGATGATCCAGCTCAGAGGGTGGTAGTTAATGGGTTGTACTCTTAACTGGAGGTGGAGGTCAAGGGGGGCGCCAAAGGGGTCTCTCTCCTGGGACGTGTTCCATTTAACATTTCTGCCAAGTGACCCAGGGAAGGCAGTGGGCTTACCCTTACCGGTTGCAGTGACACCAACTCACCAGTTGCGGCACGGGGGACGTTTCCATACATTGAAGGGAAGAGCAGCCATTCAGAGATACTGAGGCGGGGTTGGAGCTGGACAGCAGTAACATAGGAAATTCAGCAAGGACAAATGTAAATCCCTGCACCTGAGAAGAACTATGCCCAGCTTTGACTCTCCAGAATGGGAAAAAAGTGAATAAACTTTAATAGTTCCAGCAGAGAACCACCAGGATGATCAAGAGCTGGATCACTTGTCCTATGATGAGAAGTTAGAGGAAAGTGGGCATTTTCAGCTGTGAGAAGAGAGACCTTCAAGCAGATTCAGTAGCAGTCTTCGAGTACCTACAGGAGGTCAGTCCTCAAAAAGATGGAGTTAGGCTTTTCCTAGTGATGCATACAAGAGGACAAGAGAGAACAGGCATAAACTGAAGCAAGGGTGACCGAGTGTTAAACACTCCAGTAGGTTGCCCAAAGAGGTTGTGCCATCTCCATCACTGGAGGTTTTCAAGATCAGGGTGGATAAACCTGAGCAACCCATCCTAACCTTGTAGCTGACTCTGCTTTGAGCATGACATTGGGCTAGAGACCTGCTGAGATCCCTCCCGATCTGAATTATTCTATAATTGTGCAAGCCGAATATAGTAACACAATTCTGTGCTATTTTAAAGCTGGGATAGTAATAGCAAAATCTTCTTAATTGTTCTGAATATTTAAATGATTTGGCTGTGCATTGCTCTTGCTGTTGGAACCCAGAGATGCTACATATGCTCTGTATGTTCTCCAAACAGCTTGTATTTGTGCTTATTTGCTGGTATGACGTGCTAACTGTGCAAAAAATTTTGGACTCTCGCCTTAGAATATAGATACCTGCCAACAGCAAATGAAGGCTACATAGTGCTGCAAATGCTTTCTCTGTCTATGGAAAGTGCCTCTTGTGTGCCAGAAAGAAGCACTCACACCACATGCTTTTTTACTGCTTTGCACATCTGTTAACATTTATATATGTCAGAAAACAATACCTGAACAGTAAGGGGAAGGGATACATGAAGTTCAAGGGTATTGCATTAAGAAAAAGGCCATGTTATATTGCACTGGTGCATTGGAATTTAAAAAAAAATAAATTTAAAATTCTTGGACTTGTCAAATATATCTAATATGTGGGTATGGTCTGTGTATGCTGTCTGTGAGTACCTGAATTGGATGACCCAAATCGCCAGTAAATTGAACTGAACCCACGAAAAGGTCAAGGAGTGGCAGTCAGGAAGTGAAAGAATTACAACTTTCTTGGTACATACAAAGAGAATAAAATTTTGTTTCATTTAAGACGGGATTTATATCAAAATCTTCAAAGTTAGATTGCTAAACACAGAATTTCCTACTTATATTGACATATTTTGTTTTTGAGATAATCTCTTCAGCTGCCTTTTTGTTAATGTAAAAAGGGTAGGTTGACTGGCAAATGCTGCAGTACATCCTCGGTCCTCAGAAGCAGCTATTGTATTAGACCATGTTTCCAAGAATATTTCTTTGAAGTCATATTGTGAGAATCCTGAGACACAGTGTGGTACACAATTCTGTATGATGTGGCAGTTCTTACAGATGTTAACACTGGCAAGTGATTTAAAAGAGCAGTGAATTAGAGAGGAACTGATCTTTGATCTCCTGAACTCAGAAAGGAAAAACAAAGATCAGTATTTGATACTTTTCTAAAAATTGCTGCTGGCATTGGTTGCATTCGTACTGCTAATTCTTCAGACATCTCTTTGGGTACATTTAACCAGTGCACCTGCAATAAAGAGCACAGTTTCCCCCTACTACTATTGTTACGGCTTAATACTGAACTCTGCATGGAAAGTGACAGAAAAATATCTGGGTTTTTTAAGTTTTCTGAGCCTAGAAGAAGTGTTGGCTAAAAGAAATAACCTTGAATTGAGTCCTACCTAATGTAGTCATAATGAAGGCAAAGATCTATTTTTTGCTTTTTGCTGTATTTCTACTAGATAACTTATCAGCAAAACATTACTTTGGTGTTGAACTTCTGCTCTTACAAACCGATAACAAATCTTATGCTGAAATTATTATGAAAGTTCTGAGTTCCACACTCACTACGCTGAAAAAGCCTTTCACTCGGTCTGTGAAGATGCAGTGAATAATCACATAAGGCATATAGTTTCCTTGCCCCCAAATTTGAAACTTATGGCTTTACCAAAACCACTGTATGAACGGTATGTGCATACATATTTTTGGTTTTGACTCAGGGATATGAAGGATCTATACCAGTTTTCCTCTCGGCAAGTTATATGAGGAAATTGTGAGGCACCCAAAGAAACACTTTAAGCTGATGAGAAATCAGCTGGTGGAAAATAGCAAGGAAGGCAGGTCTTCCTCCAACAATATTTCTTAAAAGGAAAAAAAAGTTCAGCATCTAATAAGACTTGCAGTCTTTGTGCTTTGTAGAGCAGCTTTGTCACTGCATGGGGACGTGCTGCTTGGTCTTCCAGCCAGCTAAAGTCAGTGGTGAAACTTCCACCGACTCCTCTGGTTGCTGCCACTGGCCCAATATTTGCATGCAAATAAAGTATAAGGATATGCAGCTTTCCCTTATCATTTCTTCTCGTGTCATTTTAACTCTGGCAAATCCCTTTCGGAGTGTTGACACTTCAAGAGTTCTTACCTAGCTATCTGTAATAGACATCTGATTACATTAATGGAAATTGTGGGAAGGATTGCTATAAAAAAAAATCTCATTGATGCTTAATTTACATAATACTACTTTGGATGTAATTCAGGCCCATCACAGGCACCCTTACAACTTACATGTAGGGGTCAAAGGGTGAAAGGTGACTGGCAAGATGCTTATTTTGTACATTTGGCTAACACAAATACTTCCTCAAGTATAAAATGCTTTGATCTCTATAAGCAAATGCCATATGTGTGCAGCTGTGGCCCATGCCTCACGATTGCTGGAAGGTTAGAAAAAGGTAGCATACGAATTTGATGTCTGCATTCAATTTGTGCTTTTATATTTAGCAGTTCATAATTTTGTGTAATATTTTAGCCGTATGAAAAATATGCACCGGAGTTGAGTGATAACAGATTTCTCTGTGGTTTGACTCAACATTGTTTGGGTGAACACAGAATCCTGAGTATTTCAGACTGAAAATACAGGTTTTAATTAGAGCTGTCTGAGCTTCAAAATACCTGAACGCACATTTAGCTTGGCAGATTTTCAGAAATCTGAGGACTGTGTAGAGCTGATTTGAGCCAAGCAAGAGTCTGCTGTTTTCCAGCATATATTGCATTTTCAGTTGCATCACTCACTTAATGTAAAAATGTTTTATCATGAAGACCTGCCTGATGTCCTGCTTGTTTTGAACAGTACCATACTCCAAGGCAATTTCCACTGAAAAAATAGTGTGATTTCCAGAGTAAAGGATCTGATTCATGTGATTGAAAAGCTGAATCAGCTCCTGATGTCTGAAGCCTTTTTTGAGTTTTATACTTTTACATGCAAATGTTTAATGATATGCCTGGATCTGTATCCCTCAGGCAGTTTAATGAGAGTGGTTTGCTGTGACATTAAAGATGCTGCTGCAGTCAATGGGACACAATGGTCCATTCTCATAGATCCAATTTCACCATCAAGGCCAAAACAAAAAAGTATGGCTTTTTTTATTAAAGATCTTGAGCATGTACAAATATGCTAGTGTACCTGGGGGGGAAACTTTGATTTCAGCTAAACCCTTTGCAATTTCTACTTACAAGAAAAAAATTTACGTTACAGCAACCCACAGACAGGCAAGATACAATAAGATAAAATCAGACAAAAATTATCAAATGACAAGAACAAATATGATAAAATATAAATTGTTGTGCCCTATGTGTATGTTAATACACATAGGTATAGAAAAGTATACATATATAGGTATACACACATAGACACACATACATGTATATTGCTGCTAATGTGAGTTTTAGTAGTTACTATGTGTGTCAGCAAGTTCATGCAATTGTTCTAGATACGATTTGAATCCTATTTAGATAGTAGTGCAGTTATTTGTTTTTCTTACTGTTTCTCTTGTATCTTTGCTAGCTCCTACTGGCTATGGTCGGCTCCACAGATGAAGCTCTGCAGGAGGCAGCAGCTGGTTGCATAGCAAACATTCGCAGATTGGCTCTAGCAACAGAAAAAGCAAAGTATGGCTGATGCAGCTTTCACCAACACACTTGTTCCGCAACACAGCTACATTTAACAACGTGGTTACTCCTTCTAGCATCTGTATTTCATAGCAGAGCTCGTTTGTATGAGGATAATTCAATAACAAAAATAAATCTGTGGAAAGTTATGTTTGTTTTTACATCGCTGGTTTGTCGCATCTAGGTTTTATAGAACACTCACACCTAGTTCTGTGTGTCTTTTAGTATTACTTCTCTCAGAAGGCTTATCAGTTGAGATATGTCAGAGACTTTTTTGACAATTAATGTGCTTGTGTTTGAAATTCATTGAAGTTACGAATGGTTTTGCATATCTGTGACACTGGAATAAATTTTCCTTCACTGCGTGTGTGGTTGTGCAGTGATTTATGAATGTCTTGAACAATTCCCTTGGCGCTAAACTTGTCCAATCATCCTGTCATTATGTTTTTGCCTGTTTGATCACTTGCAATTCTCAAGAGAGGATAAAATACAGATACATCAATCTCACATCTGGTGTTATATAAGGACTGCAAACAGCTGTAGCAGTAGACATCACTCCAAATTTCCTGTTTCTAACAACATCAGACAAAATAGTGCTTAATTTTATAAGTAGCTGGTGAAATGTGTTTAATTAACATGTGTTTAGCTCAAATTTAACAGCTGTAAATAAAATGTGGAGAACCACATTTATATTTATACATTATCTTATTGTGGGTTTTTTTTTGTTTTAAAACTGAGGAAACATTGTATTGGTGTAGTTACTTTATGCATAAAATTAATTCAGAATTAGAGTTGCTTTCAGTAGCCACATAAACAATGATTTATATTATAAATTACAGACCCACTGTATGTACCATGCTCAACAAATAATAGTAAAATATGTCCTTGAAAGCAGTAGCGTCATAGTTACAAGCACAGACTGCTGACAAAACTGAAAAAAAACCCCAAACACATGTTTAAGTAACGTGTTTGTCAAGCACTTGCTTCCAAATTATTTGTCTACTTCCCTCAATAATGAACTATTTTCATGCTTTGGAAGCAGCTTGTAATGTGATTGTTTATCTTCTAACTAGCATGGCTACTCAAGGCAACTAATTTTACTCCTAAAAGAAGTTTCTAAGGAAGACATGATGCAAATCCAGCTGATGACTTATGTTTTCTCTGAAGCAGACATGAAGGCTCATTTAAAGTTTCATTTTAGAGTGATGATGCAATTGTGTAAAAGGAGAGTTGCACTGGGCCCTCAGAGAAGGTGCAGAGTGTTTTAAAGGAAACAAACTACTGATGGGTGCTGACTGTGGAGATGAAGATATTAACCCAAGTAGTATTTTTTGATCACAGCAGACGCCAACATAGTCACAGGGCTGTCACAAGTTCCCTCAGCAACCAGTGACCAAGCAAATACTATTTTAGGTATTTTCCAGCTCTCCCCCATTGGCCTGGTGTGTTATTTTCAATAAATATATCCATATTATTATGCTGATGTCACAGCTGTAGTAGTATCATATGCTTCATCACCATACCCAAAAATATTTCTAAATTAAAGGCTAATTGCCAAATTCATTTGGAAGAGGAGAGACTTGATTTTATTTTTGTCTTTTCTGTGAGAGAAGCTGTCGATGGGAATAGATTATCACAATCTCGCTTAAGAAAAATGTGTAAAATGGTGGCTTATTTTTCTAAGCATTGTGGGGATAAAACCTCCCTGACAATAACTGGTGTCCTTAACATGACCTCTCAAGGCACTCTTGACCATTTAGCATGGATTTCAAATGGAGTAAGTTCTAAAGTAAACTTAATTTTACGATACAGATGTCGGGGCAATAAATGTCATGTTCCTGCAATGAAATGGCCTCAGCTTGCCGCTCTCGCTCACACTGGTGGCCCTTCTGCCTCGGCGGGGTTCGCCTGAAGTCTTTAAGACCTCAGACAGTTAATCACAGACCTGTTTGTGCTGTTTCCTTTTCCTTTACCATGCCCGCAGTTCTGTACAAGAGGAAATGCTGAAATCGGTAGAGATTGCCACGCAGGCAAAGGGTCGGTATTAAAATCACACCTTTTTTGGACAAATCTGGTGGATTCTGTGTAATTAATACAAAGAGATTTTGTTGTTGGAAGAGGAATGAATGAATGTGATCCCTGGCCTCTCTGAGCGGTGCAGTACAGCATGTACATTTGAAAAGCTTCCACTTTTTCTGCAGAGCTGTGTTGAGCTTCGCAGCACTGCAGCCCTCTGAAAAGGGATCCGCACAAAGCTGGGTCCTGCTTGCTGCCCGCACACCCCTCCTGGCAGCACCCACCAGCCTACTCGAGCCCTGGCACCGACTTGAGCAGCCGCAGCTGCCCGGGCCCGGCATTCCCACCGTGTATCACCGGGCACCAGCCAGCCCCGGCTCCCCGGATCCCGTGCCTGGAAAGGAAATGCCTTCGCTCCTCTCTCTTTCCACCAGCTGCTACTTGTCCACATAAACCTGTAGCCTCTTAGGAAATATGGTTTGACTGGAGCTCGGTATTCCATCCAGCACAGAGCTATTTGATGTACAAATTCAGTATCGAGTCTTATTTTAGTGTCAGAAATGAAGTGATTGAAGGGCAATCAAACTCCGTCCTGTTCATTTGCCATCCCCTGCTCAGGCTGCTCCCTCCTTGTTTTCTTTATGCGATTCCTGTATTTTAAGAGTCTTGGCGGGGGGGCAGGGGGTGTGGGGTGTTTCAGTTTATTTACATTGATCTTACCATCAGCGTATCCATCACTTTTCACAGTTTTGGGAGCCAGGTCCTGGCTCTGCATGGAGCACAGTGCTCCAACTTACACTCATAAACCCGCTCTTCACCAGCTGCTCATTTTCAGGTTTGTTCATCTTTTTCATTAAAATGTCAGAAAATGTAGAGGCCAAGTAAGAAAAGTTGTCACAAAAAAGCATTGGTTTGAATATGGAAATACTAAGCTGATGAGAAAAAAAGCAAGAGAAGAAATCTTTCACCTTTGTGCAATTATTTCTGGAACCTTAAAGGCCCACCACATCTTTCAGCCTACGCGTCTGTCAGCAGCAAGATAGCTTTTCTTCTACCACTCCTTGACTTTATGATTTATTGCTTGGTGACAGATAACCATTATCAATAATTTAATTGTCCCAAACTACACATTTGAATTTGGGATTTATGTTCATTTCCTCTTAACGTTCATGCTAATGACAAGTGCATGTGTTCTGACACACGAGATTGCCTCCAAGTTGTTAGGGAAATATAAACTTCACGGCCTGGGTGCAATGGATCTGCGATATATTAGGGGCTTTGTTATTCTGCTCTGTCACTGAAACTTTTCTTTGGCGAGTAAACCAGTTTGAGATTCACAGGGCTCTCTTGAGAATTGACTCACTTGCTTTAGGCTAACTGACGGCTTTGTGTGAAAGCATGGTACCTCTTTCATTCCACGTCTCCTAAAATGAGTCAAATGAGCTGCTGACATGGGTAGTCAGATGTGAATTGTCCCAGGAGGCTGAACTAGATAATATGTTGGTTTAAGAATTTCATCTCATAATAAATTTAGTAGTTGATCCTTGCATATTTCCACCAAAATAATCTTTGTTTTACACATGACAGCAAGATGACTGTGATGGGAACATGGAACATGTTTCTTCTGCAGTGGTATTCATGTTTCCATGTGGGCTGTTGTCATAACCTGACTACTTTGAGGGGTTATGTGCTGGTAAAAGTTCAGACTACTGAGGAGACAAATCCAGCCTTCCAGCTAGATGATGACTAGCTTGGTGCAATACGCAGATTTCTCCTTGATGATTCTACTTCCACACAAATTTACAGAGCAGGTATATGGGCAATACCAAACCAGTGTCCACATAAGTGATTGAAAGCAGGAGGTAAAAGAATAGTACCCACTGGGCTTCAGCAGGTAAGGAATCAAACATCAGGATTGCCAATAACTGAATGCTTATTAAGCATCTAAATATTCACTAATAGTTACTGTGTTGGATCTAACCTTATCCAGATATTTGCAGGTAAAGGTATACAAAATCTTAATTGTAGTAAGGATGAAAATAACACAAATAACACTCACGATTGCAACTAAGGCAGCTAACAGTGTCATGCAGTCAAGCATCTTTAACTGGGAGGATGTCACCACGCTTGTGAGATCCTCAGTTAGCTTTGCTCTAAGGCCAGCTTTTATAGAGTTGCTCTATGTACATGCAGTTACTTGTGAGTTGTGATCCAAAGTGGGATCACAAGTTCAAGCCTGAATCATGAACCACACATAAGGTGCTTTTTCTAGTTTTTCTCTGGTGAGCGCTTCTTGCAGCACCACGTACCAGTGTGCATCCTCTTGGTGCCTATCAGGTGCCAGGAGCTCTAAGGAAGAGGGAGAAGGGGTTCGATCACTACAGCAGTTGCAGGGCTTATATCCAGAGTCAGAAGCTAACTGCTGTCCCACTGCCAGTTGTGGTTTGTTTCTTCTTCAGCTGCTTAAGCTCTGCCACACACTGCTCAGGATCCAGAAGGCCAGAAGGAATCAGTGCTGCATCTTGGCGAGTTCTCAGTTCAGACAACCTCATTGCTACTGATCAGCGACTAGCATGTCAGGACCAGCTGCTGCAATAAGCATTGCAGAGGGAAGTTACACTGCACTGTTTCTGAAGGAATTAATTTTACTGATTATTGTTCCCTCCCCGGCTTAAACAGCGATTCCTTCATGCTCAGTATTTTGCTGCTCTGGCTATTGAAGCCAGCCAAAAGCTGCCCATTCTCATGAATCTTTTTCTTCAGTGTAATTTGAGACTGTAACGTGTCCTTTTCATCCTGTAGCCTAGTTATCAGATCAGTAATACTCATGACTTGCTGAGAAGGTTTTCCATGGACAGCATCACCATGGCTTGTGTTTATCCTCTTGAGTTGTGTCTGTGCTATCTGCCAGACACCTTTCAGTTGGCAAGTTCCTCTCACTCTCCTTTCCAGTTGTTGTCATTGGCAAGTTACGTGTTTTTTATCCTCGACTACTCACAGCACGGTGCCCTTCAGCTGCTTGATCGTTCTTCTGCAGTGACAGTAATCAAGTCTACTTTGAACACAAACGTTTTTTTTCTGAAAGGTTCATAAGCCCACTTAGGGAAGCTTTGACTTTGGCTACCAAATTATATATGGCCTGATCCCATCACCTTTGTGCTAATCCATTGGCACAAAACCATCTTAACTAATTTCATGTGCTTTATACCATCGTTTGAGAATCCTGATGGGGTGATAGGATAGTAGTTGGCCAGTCAAAACCTTTTCTTGTTGTCATCTTGAGCATGTATTGGAGAAAGGCCAGAAGAATGACATTATACTAATGCTGAACCATGAAACAATAGGTCATAAAACAGCAGTTTTCAGTCAGTTCCCCATTGTGCCAAGATCCTGGAGTGCCTATAAGGCTTCTCCACTCTTCATTAGGTGAGAAATTGCCTAGAAGCTGTGGGGGAGGCAAAATTGTTCATTACAAAGAAGGTGATGAGGTTTTGTCTAGCCAAGGGGCTTGGTGAGGGCAGGAGAGCTACACAGAGCACCAGTGGTTCAGTGGGTGCCTCTGGCAGAAGAAGTTTCCTCCAATGGCCGAGCCTTGAACTACACCTTCTAATACCCAGATTAAATAACTAGGGATTTGTCTACTGCTTCTGGAAAAAAAAAAAAAAGGCTTTAATAAAGCGTAATTAAAAAGTTACAGATGCTGATAAAATTAAAAACATATGATATGGAATTGAAATGATTTAGTGTTGAGAAATGTCGGTTGATTCAGTAGTAGTTAAATTTCCAAATAACTTGTCTTGAACAAGCAAATAGTTTTAAGCATTTGGCTACGTGTCTTCTCTTAAAAAAATGTGAACACAGATCATGTTGCTGGTTCCCTCTACCACAGACTGGTAAAGGCTGCACTATGAAATTAGTGCAGTAAACCACTCATCTTTCCAGTTGCCACATTCTCTTCTCCAGTTGACAGCCTTTTGGGGCCTCCTTGGCTCTTCAGCAAAAAGCACCAAGTGCAATTCTGTTGCTCTAATGAAAAAACAACAACAATGTCTGGGAAGCCATCGGATGATGCAATAACCATGCTGCTCTGCTTTCTTTAATGTGATGAAGCTTGCATATTTGCCTGGCCCCAGTGTTTTACTCCTGCCAGTATTGTACTGTAAAGAGACTTGGCAGAACACGTTCAAAGGCTGTTCGTGGTTTTTCACTCAGCATTAAACCTTCCAATGACGGAAGGGTGGGGGAACCCATATTGGGACAAACAGACACTCCAAAAGTAAAAAAAAAAAAAAAAGCAAAGGCAGCTGGTGGTAGATGGTCAGCAGTTTAGCAAACCTTGGTTATGGACTGGGGTTGATTAAGGCCAAGTTGAGACCCGCTGGAGGATGATACCGTGTATTAAACTGGCGGGTCTTCTCTGCGTTAAAACAGTGGGTCTTCTCTGCCCACTTTCCAGGGGGCAACCAGCCCAAAGGAAAAACAGCTCCTAATATTCTGAGAGATCAGCGTTGCTTCAGTCTGATAGCCACAGTCTCGCTATCCTTGATGAGCTTCATTGAGCTTTCATTTTTGATTGCACCGTTTGGAAAGCAGACCACCTGGGCCTTACCCCTGCATGAGGTTAGGCAGGAAAATATTCAAAGTGGAGCTGGAGACACTCTTAGAGAGAAATGCTCCATGTACACTTGCAGATGTGGGGGCAACTATGGTCAGAAGCAAAAATTCTGGTCAGATGGATGCTTCCTTCCAACGCGTTCCACAACTGTCTGTGGTGGGGTGTCATGTAAAAGGAAAAATATTCGGAAAAACGGACATCTGTGGGCCAGCCTTGGTATGCTTCCCAGAATGTAATGACTAGGTGAATGTTTTTCAACGCAGCAACTAAGGAATATAGGTGACTGCCAAGCACTGGATCTGACATGGTGTGAAGAGGTACAAAACAAAGAGGAGCGATTTCTCTGAAGAAACTGAGGCCTAATTATTTCCACGCAGCAGTTACAAAACCAAACCCCAAACCCAAGCAGAAGTCTTTTCAGTCCCCCTGTGTTGCTTTTCAGATTTTTGCATATATTTAAGACACTTCCATTGCATGGACGTACTCATTTTGACCAGTCTTAGTGCTGTACAACTACCAGTGTAGCCTCATTACTGCTGACATCAACACAGTTACTGAGATCTATGTTGATTTTAGTTCCACTGGCAATTAATAATATCTAATTACCACTTAATCTGTTCTGAACTTTATAGGAATGTGTAATAGAAACCACTTTAACTTTTGCTAGAACTGAATTTAAACTGTGTGTCTCCTCTCCTACGTGACTGCCACATCTACACGCACCATCCCAAAGAAATACATTTCCGTTTTAAGAGGAAAATACTCTGTACCCTACCATGGAGATCCTTGCTCTGGGAGATGGGAAATGCAGGCTCGAGTGCCCCACAGTACCCTCAGACACTCTGCAAGGCTCAGAGAATCTCCATCAGAGAAAGCCAACGTGAAAGAGGACTCTCGTGGCCAGGGAACAGCTTTTGCATATCACGGACGTTACACCTAGGACAAAATGCAGCTGCGATGCTGAGGCCTTGGAAAGCGCTTGCCAAAATGCTCAACTCCAGAAGCAGATTTAGGGCTGTGAAAGCATCTTAAAGTAAGTGTCCTTGTCTCTGAGACAGCTGACATCAAGCACAGAGCTTCTCCACAGGGTTTCCCAGTGCCACAGGCCCCACTGGAGATCCGTAAGCACCCTGCAGCAGCCCGGGCTGAAGGCTTCCACTGTGCATCTGGCAGGGTGTGCACTGGGCACACAAAGGAACATGTTTTTGTAGCAAATCTAAGTGGCAATTTAGAAAGGCTGACCCAGCCAAAGAAAACCCTGGGAAACCCCACAGAATAAAACAATAAAACTGTCTAAGAATTTAATCCAATGAGAAAGTTTGTAATTGTCAGAAATCCACCAGATTTACATCTCTAAAATGAAACAAGCCAATGAAGTAACAAGCTTGTGCTGCTATAGTCAACTACTAACAGTTTTACAAAATAAGAAGAATGAGGAGCGAGTTCAGCTACAGAAAGTGGCTGTTGCACACAGGTACTGCTTCAAGGGTTTAGTCAATGAGGTGTGCAGAAAAATAGGTGAAATTTCACTTTGCTAGGGCAGGTAAGATCCTGCATTGGCCAGCAGCAAGTATGCTTTGGGCAAACAAGGTTTGAATAACTGCAAACAAAATTATGGCAAAAATGTTGCGTGAAAGTCAAAGGGGGCTGCAGGCTGCCTCCGGAATGCTCCTGACAGCTGAGGATGGGCTGCAAACCCAGCCTGCTGCAACCAGGAACAGTTCCCTTGGGGAGCTATCAGTAACAGTGTAAACATCCAAAGATGAATCATAGGATGTCTATCACTCCTGCCCAAGGGAGGGATGCAGGAGTCACTCCCAGTGATTCCCATGTCTGCCATTGATGTGCAGGTCCGGATGCACAGCAGCCCTGGAAACATCAGGGCAGCATGACTGCCCTCACACACTCTGTTTCTCACCTTGCTCTCTGCTGCAGGGCCCACAGCTGCAGGGAGAGTGGCTGGCCAGTCACATCGCTGTGTGGAAGGAAGCAAGGTGGAAAGATTTATTAAGGAAGAAAGTTTGTTAAGAGACAAAGAAAGATTATTTGGTTTCTTAGCTTGTTAAATGCAGATTTTGGGATGCTGCATGGTGGAATGGGAACCTAGACTGTCAGGATCCAAAGGCAATCCGTCCACCCAGGAATCAGCCAACGAAGCATATGGAAGAGTGCTACTTCTACTCAGGAAAAGGGTGTGTGCCCCATACACCAGGTGCTGCTCCCCTTTCCATAAAGACTTGAAATCACATGGCAATACACATTGCGTCCTCGCTCTGCTATGAGAAAGATCAAAAAACCTTACAGACTTTTTTCTTGCATGATCTGTGAGTCATATGTGTCATGGCATTCACTGAAGTTGGTGGGTACATACCCTCAGGAAAGCATCCCTCCAGCCCATCTAGACCCCGCTGCAGCAAGGCTTTGAGCTTGCCAGCCCTGACACGCAGCTGGGCCATGGGGGAAGCAAGAAGACTTGCAGAATGAAAACATGCATTTAGCTCCATTGGCTGCCTTGCCTCCAGGTCAGACAATTTCCTTCTGTCTCAGTGTGATAACTGCACAGTCTCCCACAACCTCCTCAGAGGGCTGCTGTACCGCAGATCCCAACAGAGGCAGGGTGAAAGCAAGCTTACAAAAGGCTTGATATCTCTCCGAGCAGTCTCAGTCTCTGGTAGATTAGCAATGCAAACAAATGAAGGCTTCTTGGAACTAGCCAGAGACTTTTGGCAAACCCATGTGTTTGTGACTGCTACCTTCATTGGAGACGATTGACATGACTGTGTCCTTTCCAGGCATTTTCAGCATTTCTGTATTATCAGCCATGTGGTCTAGGGCTGTGGCATCCATCCAAGGGAGGACTGAGGCATCAGGACTGCTTGAAGCAGCTCCATGGGTAAGGACCTAAAAAAGCTGGATCCTTTGTGTTAGAAATCATATTCCTTGTCCAGTTGGTAAATGTTCATTGCAAACTATCTAGTGCTGCTGCCAGACAGAATTACCTTAGCTGGGACTTCATGATGGCTCAATCTGTGGAGAGTGTCCCACATAAACACAGGCACGAATCAAAGTGTCTTTTTTATTGGAGAGACTGCTTCAAGAAGCCATGGGTACCTCAGTCACAGCCTTTTACAGGACAGGGGCTGTGACAACATTGAAAAGGTCTCACAGTTGAGTTCACTAACCTGCAGAAGGCCCAGCAGATATTCAGGATGCATTCTCCAAGGTGGGTATTATAGGTCCTTGAAGGAGGGTCTACAAATGTTGAGAAGGAAGTTGACTTTCAAGTCCAGTAGTTTTTAGCCATGTGGTCTTAGTCCTGCTATTATCTGGAGAAAGACAAACAACAGAACCCTCTACTAGGATTCAACTCTTCCTGAAGTCCCCTCTCAATCTGAGATCTTGGGATTCATAATCACAGGGCTGGACCCACAAACCCAGAACTGCCCAGCATGCCACAAACTGTTCCGATTCACCCATTTGGAGTTAGACACTGATACCCTCAGCTGTCCTCAGGGAGAGTCTCAACAAAAAAGTAGAGGTCTCCTCTCTGTGTGTAACTCCAGCCCGACCCACTCCACCCAGAACCTGATGAGGTGACAGCTTTCCTGAGGACACCAAGTACTTGGGCCAACCACCTCATTATATGTAGGGATTTCAGGTTAGCAGCTAGGGGACAGAACAGCTTAGGAGATACAGGCTTTCACTGCTGCCCTGAGCATTCCCAAGTGCTGCTCACTTTCCCTGTGGTTGGAGAACCTATTTTATGGGCAAGCTGCAGGGCTCCTCATCAGGGAAAGCCTGCCAATGGCAGCAAGATATCCTGTGTGGACAAGCTGCTCGCCACATCTCTGCATTGCTTTCCTTACTGAGGTGGGGAAGATAAAACTTAGGCAAGCACGTCTATTAAAACAGGCTGCCTTGCTTCAATCTGATGGAGAAGATGAAGTCTGACAAGCCTTCACTAACCTTGAAAGCTGGAGAGAGACAGCTTATGAGGGCATGTAGTGATAGGACAAGGGGTGATGGCTTCAACCTGAGAGAGGGTAGATTTAGATTAGACATTCGGAAGAAATTCTTCCCTGTGAGGATGGTGATGCCCTGGCACAGGCTGCCCAGAGAAGCTGTGGCTGCCCCCTCCCTGAGAGTGTTCAAGGCCAGGTTGGATGGGACTTTGGGCAACCTTGGCTAGTGGAGGGTGACCCTTCCCATAGCAGGGGGAGAGTTGGGACTAGATGAGCTCTAAGGACCCTTCCAACCCCAACTATTCTGAGATTCCATTCTGTTGCATCCTGGGATGCACCCATGTTGAGAGGTCTTCAAAGCCTCGTTCTACAGAAAGGACCATAACCCTGGCTGATGCCACCATGACTCTGGGGAGGGTGGGAGAGCCTCCATCCAGGAAAGGCCAAGCCACTGTGCAGGCAGAGCACATTTAAATTGTTGCTCTGAAAAGAGGCAGGAGCACTCTGCTGACAGTGCCATCAATGCCACTATGGCACTGCCAGGATGGGGCAGGCACAGTTCCAAGGCCTGGCCCTGGCCCTCTGGCCCTGCCAGCACTGCCTGCCCCAGGGACACCCCACGGGAGCAGGCTGCACCCGTGCCTTGTGCTTGCACTTATTCCCAGTATTTACCCTGGCAGTGGAAGAAGGTAACTTTATACCGTTTTGCTACTTTGTGGAAATGCTGTGAGGTGACAGGCACCTGAATTTGTTGACAGCTTTGAAGGAAACAATTTAATTATGCAAACCCGAAACGGATTCTGTTCTTATGCCCTGGGGCATGTCCCTTCTGATGGCAGCTGCAGCCCTTCCCCGGGCATCTGAGGGCAGCTTCTGTCCCAGTCCAGAAAACACACACTGGATGTGTAATATTACACAAATGAGGAACGCTCGAAAGCCAATGGGATATCCAGCGGGATAGCCAGCTCTTGTGTGTACAATCAAATGATCAAAAGTGCAATTTGGCTCTGAGCACTTTGTCATATTCTTGGACTCTGTTTAAAAAAAGAAAAAAGGGAAAAAGATGAAACCCCACAAATCGCATTTAAGCTAGCTGAATGATTTATCAAGAAAAAACACTGACAGATTTTTGAAGTACTGAAAGGGTTGAAGTAGTCTGAATAGAATAAAAATTGACACAAATTTTTGCCACAATGCAAAAGGAACTTGAACTATTCTAATAAGAGTTTGCTTTAATGTTCATGCATGTCTTCACATCCTGCTTTTGGCAATGGCCAGGAAAGAACTACCGAAATACTGTGAGAAAAGCTGTTCTCATGTTATTTCTGGCCCTGCTGTAATGCATGAAATCAGGACATCTCATGAGAGAGACTGATACTCAAGATTTTCAGTCTATTTTTCAGACAAAAAAGTCTGACTATATATCTAAACTTCTGGGTTTAGTCATGGCTAGATCTCAAAGCATCAAGAAAAAGTATCCCTGAGGTCACCAGTCAAATAGTCACGATACAGGAGGACAGATAATAGTTATATTCATATAACTTGGAGGGAAAAAACCAAACACCTGCAAAGCCAATATTCACTTGACATACTAAGATGGATCGCTCCTCATTCTCAAAATAACCCTTAATGCCATCAGGGGACTTCTGAAGCTTATTCAGAAGGTGAACAGGGGTTATGATTAAACCTAAAGTGCTTGAAGACACCAGCAAATGTCGTAGGGCTGGTACCATGTATGTGTGTGGCTCTAATCTGTCTAAAACCCATTTCTGATAAACACCTTCAGGATCCAAAGAAACAAGGGCTCTATGAACTATACAGTTTCTGGTGCCCCTGCCAAGTCCAAATAAATATGCTGTGTGTGTAGCCAAGGTCTTGGAGAATTATTTCCTGAAAACTACTTTAGAACCAGAAGGAATTAATGAAGATGTGCCAGCTATTTCCTTTGCTGGCTTGCATGCCTCAGCCTCACCAATAATAATAAATAGTAACGGTTTGTACATGAGTTATGCTGCTACGCCTCGTGTTTTGCACCCTGCAGAACCCATCTATTCTGTACACAAGGAAGAAAACACAGAGTATAAGTTTGTTGCCTCGACTTGGGTATTGACATTTGAGGCTGGCAATAGCTGTGAAAGCCAAGCTGCCTTTTGAGTCCTTGGCTTTAGCCTCTGCTAGAGTAGCATTTGGGTGTTTTAAAACTATTTACAGAGCTCTAACTTCAGTTCTGCTGAAAAGGAGATAATGCAGCTATCAGCAGCAGTTAAATAGATTAATATGATCTGCCTGACTTTTTAATCTGCTTGAATAAACGTTTCTATTTATTATTATTGGAAAGCTGCAGGAGGGGAGATTTAGATTAGATATCAGGAAGAAATTCTTCCCTGGGAGGGCAGTGAGACCCTAGCACAGACTGCCCAGAGAAGCCGTGGCTGCCCTCTCCCTGGCAGTGCTCATGGCCAGGTTGGATGGGGCTCTGGGCAGCATGGGCTAGTGAAGGTTGTCCCTGCTCATGACAGGGGGGTGGGACTAGATGAGTTTTGCGATCCCTTCCCACCCAAACCAACCTGGGATTCTGTGATTCCATGAAACTTTAAGAAATCTTCTGAGTCATTAGAGATTTATAAGTTATCAATTATATAAAAGCTGAAGCAACTAGGGAGATATTTTTATATGACTGCAAGCAACAAGGAGAGCAATTTTCTAACTCGGGACAAAAGCACAGGTCATCTTTAGAAAATCTTGCCCCAACCTTATTTTACCCTCAGACTTTCTTAGGCTTCCTCTGCAGGAAACCAACCTGCTACTGTGTGACTGCCGAGCAGAGACAGGGAGAGCAGGATCCTGTGTCCCCAAGGAGCTCTCCCCAGGCAGCCCCGGGTGCCTGACTCTACACAGCTTTTATAGAAACTGGCATTAACTTTGGGGGATTTCCTTCAAGAGACAAAAATCCCCTCAATCACATCTGTGTTGTCGAGGCAACATGCTCCGACTCTGCCTGTCCTCTCCAGGACCTGACATCAACCCAGGGAGCTTCTAGACAGAAAAGCATTGAAGCCCTGACTCAACCACACAAGGTTTTACACCGTGCAAGCAGCCAAGAGGCTGAGGATATTTCAGAGGGTTTTTTCATTCAGTAACTGTAAGGCCATCAAACTGACACGTGTTATGACTACTTCTCCCTGTTTAAAATCCTAAAAGTCAGTCTGAATCTTGTATCCTCTCTGTCTTGTCTCCGGAAAATGCCTCAGATTTGGGGTTGAAAGTGAATACGCTCCAGGCTGACGTGTTGGGAGCTGCTACCCTGCGCGGAGCTTTGTCAGTGCAAAGGAAAGAGGAAACGTTTCTACTGGTATTATTAACATGTCAGTAGCACTGATAGATTCCAACTGAGATCAAGCCCTCTTGTATTAGCCATGTGCCAAAAGCAGAGTAGGAAGCAGAGAAAGGGGAGGAAGCGTTATTATTCCCGTGTTACAGCTGCAGAAGAGAGGCACGGGGATTGTGAAATCCTTGAGGTCACACAAAAACGCGTGTGGCTCAAGTGGGAAACAGTCAGCCACTTGCAGCTGCCCCTTCCATCCCCTCCCCTCTCCACTTGGCTGAGCTGGTTCATGGTTTTGGGTATTTGGGGATGTTTGAGAGTCAGGGCTTGTAGAGTAAGTCCCAAGGGAAAGGCCCCAAGCAGATGCCAGGTAAATAACAGTGTCCCTGCATGTTACTGCATCACCTTCACTCACACACATCCCTCTGTCTCCCTGCCCAGAAAAGGCAGACTTGAGCAAATATTCCTCATGGCTTGGACCATTCTGCAGATTTAGAATGATGGATTGACCTCTCTACCTGTATTACTGAAGAATATTGGTGGTAAAACTGCCTGCCTTTGAGCTTTCCAGTGGTGCCTGATGGGAAAATAGGAGTAAATGGTATGGAATTCAATAACGCAGCGTGTAGTGTTTATTTTGCAGAGGTAGCTGAAGAAAAATTAGAATTATCATTATTATTGTTATGAACTGTTCAACATTTATCCTTAACTTTTCGATGCAGTGATTCCTGCAAATGTGACCCGTAACCATTAAGGTTAAATCCAAACAAATCCACATTCATTTTTCAAATGTAGAACCCTTGGCCATCTGAGATACTACATTAAAGGCAATTGAATCATTCTCTGGCCAGCAAAGGCACCACAGATGTGAATTTCCTGAGATAATATTAAATGCAGATTTTAAAACTCAGTTAAAAGAAACATGGTTATGAAAAGAATAAAGTGTATATAACAGCCAAATTGTTGATGTTGATTTTATTGATACATTACTATATAATTAGGAAAATCAGTATCTTTGGGGATGTTTCAGCTCCTGTTTGTAGAGAAAAATGGCTCCATGTACATGTATAAGGATTCAATCTCTGGCTTTGTATTCCTTGGGTTTAAGCAAAAATGAGCAGCAAAGGAGGGATGGTGCAGACTGGAACAGTGCACACAGCTTGACTTGGAGAAGAGCGAAGAAGTGAAGAGTCACAAGTGGGGTCTTCAATGCACACAGAGGAGGTTCCACCTGGCTCCTAAGAGCATGAAACGGAGAATAGCTCTTGCACACAAATGAAGTTCAATAACCAAAAGGCCCAGTCTTGAGCCACCATGCCTGTCTCAGAGTCAACTGCACAGCTTCTCCCACGAACCACGTTTCCTCCTTATTAACACTGTTAATGGTGACACATCATTGTCATTCCCAGGAAAAGCATCTGGCCCCTCTCTGGAGCCCTTTTACCCTTGTGGCTGCTCACAGAGCCTCTACAGAGCTTGAGTTAAGGTGTGCTGGGACAGCACAGCTCCTGCAAACATCACAGCCCTCGTCCTCTTCCCATGTCCACTGCATGCAGCCAAAGTGCTGCCAGGGGATAGAAATCTAAACAATGCAGTTAAAAATGGACATGGAACAGAGTGGTGAGAAAATAAAAAGTCCCTGAGCACCAGTCAGGGGCTTGTTTGTCCAACTCTTTGGAGAGATTCACATGAAAGTAGAAAGAACCTGGATATATCCTTCTTTGGAGATCATGTTACATTTTTGTTTATTAGTTCTTGGGCATTCTCAAGCAGAAAATGCAGGACAGAACCAGATCCACCAGTTACTTCCTAGGTGCATCAACACCTATGGGTTGGGTTGGGATTTTTTTAGTCTGTGGTTTGTCTGGGGATTTCTCTGCCACTAAGCCCAGTGCTTTTTCCAGAGTTTGAGGGTGTCACCAGGGATGCCACCCCACAGGGCATGCAGGATCACCAGCCACAGCACCACAAGCCAAGTTGCTTTAGGGATGGTCACAGACGATGCTGGTGTGTTTGCTCCCTGCATACAAGTTTCCATTTCATCACACCCTCTTACCAGTTTCTCCAAACCAAATACCCACAAAGAAGAGAAATAAGCACACATCTTATCTGTCAGGTTCTCCTTCACTGCTCTTTGCATGCAAAAAGACAAAAATTAGGTGGCAACTGCAGAACCTGTCCTTCCTTCATAGTAGAAAAACAGAATAATCCCCCCCTTAGATGTCTTATGTCCAGTATGCTTCCAAGGATGGAGCACTGAGCTCCCCTTGCTCTGAGCCAGGGGCTATTTGAGGCATTCATCCTGCAAACTGTTAAAAGGGGATAGCTAATCTTCCCTTAAGATTATATTTACAAAATTCCACATATGAGATTTAACTTCACCCCTACTTTATTTCACCCCACTGTTTTTTGAGGCTGCCATGCTGAGCAGGGAGAGCCCGTGGTAAGGCTGAGGCTCTGCCAGCTCTGGCTGCCCGCAGATGCTGAGCAAACCCCTTGAGGCACTATTTCAGCCAGCTTGGTTAAGCAGGTTCATCCTTGTCCTGTTGCATCAGGACTCTCTGCTCAGCATTGACCCAGCTGCTGCTATGGACAGCAACAGGTCTCTGCAGCTGCTTTCCCTCCGAGCCTGGCTGTTCTGCAGTGTAGATAACACCTCATTTTGCATAATCCTGAACAATTTCTCACCTACCTGACTTCTCAGGCCCTTCAACATACATGGATGTAGTTATTTAACCACCCAGCATGTCCCAGTGCAGAGTGTACCAGGGACGTGAGCAAATTCTTTGAATTTCAAACATATATGTTTACCGTGAAGGAATCTGCAGCTGGAGGGGGGAGCTGTGAGAATGCAATGCCAAGGAAATGTTTGCTGAAACCATTTAAAAAATAACCAGAGCACGAAGCAAGGGACAAAAGCAACATTTTGCTGGGAGTGCAAACCAGAAATGAGGACTGTGCTTAGGAGCGTAGACAGGACTTTACCAAACCGGTCTGGGATAGCCAGGGAAGGGGGAGCGGGCAAAGCAGCGCTCCAGCCTTTCTCTGCAGGGTGGCTGCCCATGGTGGGCAGCCGGGCTGAGGTTGCAGACTCTCTGCTGCCTGGAATGGGGCTGGCACTTGGGAGATCCATTGCTTGCAGCCTCCAGAGCAAATTCTCCTTGCAGCCTGTCAGCAGGGTTGATTTTTAACTGGTTCCTCCAGTGAGACAGATTAGGCCCCAGAGCACCACTTTTAGGCTCTTTCTGCATGATATCCCTTGGAAAGGCGCCTCACTACCACTTCCCAGCATGCCAGCCTGGCCTGCTGGCTGCCAGCGGCTGGGCACCCAGGATGGGCTAGGAGAAGGGTGTTGTGAGGACCAGCAAGGAGCTTCTTACAGCTCCAGCCTGGAAGGTGCCCCAACACCCCCTGCACCCCAGGCCCCTGTCCTACTGCAGGATGCATAGGAGCTCAGTGCTCCCATCAGTCGGCGCTGTGCTGTCCTCTGGGGAGCCGGCTGCGGGCCGCGGTATGCGGCCAGCAGCTATTGACTTACTTTTCCGTGCATGGCTGGGTAAGTAACCTTAATTAAAAACATGAAGCCCACAGTTTGTATCACATTTACGATGTTAAACAAGCTCTGGAAATAGAAACCCTGTTTTCATTTAAGCTTTTCAACTGTGATCTAAGTAATAAAATATGGAGGGGGCGGGCGTGTGTGAGATTTACATGTGATGATTTGGGAGATCTCACTGCTTTAGAGGCTTGTAAGGCGCCGCGGTGCCAACTGCTCCTGCCGCTGCCTCACTGTGCTTGGCAGCGCCTGCCCCACACAGACTTTTGGTTTTTTCCAGAGCCGCTTTCCAAATGCTGATTTCTGCCCTCGGCTCTTGTTGCTGTGATTTATTCTGGGTGCGGGTGTGGGATCTGCCAGGCCTTCAGCAACCTGCTGCCCTAGCTGCCCAGCTCTGGGCAAGCAGGTAGGCGGGCAATACACACCTCCGCTGCTCCCGGGGACCATGGACGTGTTCTGGAGGACAGTTACCTACCATAAAAGTGCAAACAATGATCCCTCGAGGCCATGCTCAAGTGACACCATCATCAGAAGACAGAGAGGAAGATTACCTTTGCCTTCCTGGTTCCTCCTGAGCCACCAAGCAGGGAATGTGCATCCATCCCACCATGGAGGCCAGGAAAAGGGGACGCTCTTCCAAGGGCACCTGCTCTACACCCTGCTGGTGCATGGGCTGACCCTGCTCCAGGAGCTACCTCAGGGCAGGGCTCACAGGGCCATGCACCATCCATGCTCCCTGTTGGGAGCTGCAGGCTGGAGCCTACACCTACCCTGATGGAAGGGATCATCCTGCCGTGCCAGAGGCTGGGAGACAAATGGGAAGACAACAGGGCAATTATTTCTATGAGGCTGCAAACAGTTGAGATAACCTTCCCTTTTCACTGGAGTGAGCAGGAGCCCTTAGGAACTTATTTTTGATCAAGCTTGTAGCTTTCTCAGTCTCCTTTTGCTGTAATATAATTATAGCAATACTTCCCAGGTCATAAACAGTTCAGCTGGGCATGGCAATAATTGGAGCTGCGTGTTTTGCAGCAAGCCTCTAATAAGCACGTTAGCACAGACTTATTAATCCCACGGTGTCCCTATATTCCTACCTTTCCCCTCCCCTCCCTGGCAGCTGTTTCTGAGTGCTCTGGCCAGGGCATGTACTGTGGGGGAGCCTTGAACAGGTCTTTCCCAAAGGCCATGGAAGTGCGGGGTGCAAGGGCTGCACAGAAGCACTGCCACAGTCATTTACGCCTGTTTCTATCCTTTCTAGGGACTGACAGCAAGTTGCTGTGGGCTGTTCTTCTTCCCACTCTGATCATAGTGATTTTTCTCCCTGAATGATGGGGTGTCTTCAGCGCGTTGCCTTTCCCCAACCTCCCTCCAGGTTCCCTTCAGCAAACAGAGAAATTACAACAGCATTGGTGATGCCCGATAGCAGGGTGCATCTCTTACAGGGATGCCCTTCCCCAACACGTGTGGTGGTGTGACATCGCAGATAGCGGCCTTGATGTCACATGCCCGTAATGGAGGGGTGCAGGGAGATGGTTAGGTCGCAGAAAACTCCCCATGGCAGGGCAGAAACAGTGCAGCAGGACCCGGGAGGGGGACGCGGCAGGCAGGCAGGGGTGCCAGAGGGCAGGAGACGGTACCGGGCCCCGCCTCGGACGGAGCAGCCGCTCCCTCAGCAGGTACGTGCCCCCACCCAGGCTCCGGGAAGGTTGCGACCATCAGCCCGCGTATCCCCTTCGCGGTGGCCTCTCCGGCCCGGAAGGATGGGATGGAACGAGTCCCCTGGAGAGGGGACGGGATAAAGCCAGTAGCGGCTATGCAGACTCAGGTCCTTTGGGGTCACGCTTGCGGGGACAGGGACGGGGACAGAGACCCCGCGGGAAGGAGGTGCCGTGGAAGGCGTGGGAGCGAAAGGAGTGAGCACACGGGAGTTCTCCCCGCTCACGTCCCGTCGGGTCCGCGGGCGCAGACGGCTGCTCCCCGTTCGCCCGCAGCGGTCAAATAACGTCTGAATTACATCCCTGTAAATATTGACTGTGGCCATCTTCTTCGTTTCTGCGCACAGTAACCGAAATGTTAAGCCGGGAGGAGCCGGGGTCGGGCTGGCTGCGCCGCAGGGCGGTGGGGGGTGCGGGGGAGCCGGGAGGTGCCGGGGCAGATCCACTGGAGCGAGCCGGGAGGTGCCGGGGCAGATCCACTGGAGCGACCCGGGGGCTGCCGCCGACCTCGCCGGTGGCTGAGCCACGGCTCTCTGCCGGAGCGCAACGGCCGAGCCGAGGATGCTAAACGGACGGGCTGTGTCCCGGCTGGGGCTTCATAAGCTTTGTAAGGGGACGAGGACGGGGACGGGGGCACGGGCGGGACAAGAGGAGGTGGACAGGATGTTTCCTGGTCTGCTTTCACTAAATGCCGACGTTAATGAGCGGCGCAGGGCTGCGACTGCCAGCACGGCGGCCGCCACGCCGCCTGTGCTCCGCTCCCGCCCCGTACCCGCGACGGGGGTCTGTCCCGCGGGCAGCGTGACCCTAGCCGGTGTCCTTAGCCGCCTTGCCCGGGGCACCCCCCCGTGAACACCGGGGTCTGCCCAGCCGTGCGCTGCTGTCCACTCGGCTACCCCTGGCTGCGCTCCTACCGCCCGTCCACGCACCGCCCCCCGACGCCGCGGTGCCCGGGCGGGGCTCTTGCTCGTGCTGGGGCTGCTGGGGTCCCCTCGCCAGCGGTGTTTCCCCCCCTCCCAACCCGGGGATGTGGAGCGGCGATCCCGACAGTGTGAGTGGCTGCGCGGGAGCTGTGCCTCCGGGCGCCGGCTCTGCGCATTTGGTGGTCGTTAAAAACAATTTGTTTCCCTCCCCGTTTGGGGAGGGGGAAGGGGAAAATCATTCCGGGGGAGGGGAGGGGAAGGGAAAGGGGAAAAAAAAAGGAGAGAGAGAGCGCGAGAGCGCAAGCGAGAGAGAAACACCAAATCCAACAAAAAACCCGCGCTCCGAACTATTGCGACACGGAGCGAGGAGCGCGGCGGCGGCTGGCGGCGAGGTGCGAGCGGGAGCGGGCCGGGCCGTGGGAGCGGGCCGGGCCGAGGGCGCCGTGGGAGCGGACCGGGGTTGGGGAGAGGGAGGGGTGCGAGGGGCGGGCTTCCCCCACCCTCCCCCCTTGGGTGGGCAGGCGGCGCCCGGTGCCTCCGCGCTGCCCCCCCGCCGGTCGCGCCGGGCGGGTCTCGGCGGTTCGGCGCTACAGCCCGGTGACCGCTGCCTCCTCCCTGTAGTGCAGAGCGAGCCCGCGCACCTCGGAGCCGGCGGCCAGCCCGACGGCGGCCCCCAGCCCCCCACCATGAACACCATCGTCTTCAGCAAGCTCAGCGGCCAGGTGCTTTTCGAGGAAGACGCCAAGGAGCGGGATCGGAGCGGCCGGCCCTATGTGGGGGTGGTGGAGGGGCCGCACCACGCCGAGGTGCTGCTGCCCGACAGCCCGTCCATCAAGGAGAGCCTCAGCCTGCGCAACCGGCGGACGGGGTATGCCATGCGCTCCTCTCCGCGCCGCGCACCGGTTCCGCGGGGCGGCCCTGCTTGCTGCTGCCGGCGCTCCCGGCCGCCGCGTAGTCGGTTTGGGGTTGCGAGATGGGTGTCTAGATGGGTCCTTCCCCCACGCCCCCGGGTCCGCGCTCTCTGGGACTCTTAATTCCACAGCTACGGTGGGAAATTCCGGTAATAGGTGATGCAGAGGCGTCCGATCGGGCTGGAACGTGCCAGACAGAGCGCTCCTGTCCTGCCGTGTTTGACCTCCTCCTCTTTGCTTCCAAACAAAAACAGGAAAAAGGGGTTCCTTTGGTCGGGCGCTTCATGTAACTGAAGCCCCCAAAACAGAGGCGCGACGCGTGAAACCTGCGGGACGGGGAGGCTGCGGGGCTGACCCCCGCCGGTCGGGCCGGGGCAGCCGGTTCGCGGCCGGGGCTGGGGCGGGCTTGCGCTGCGCGGTCCTCAGCACTTGTTCCGCCGTCCCGGCTGGTTTGCAGCGCGCTGAGCGAGCGGACGGGAAGGAGCTGCGTTGTCGGTGCGTTCCCTGGGATGGGATTAAAACGGACTAAGTCTCTGCCAGTCAAGGGCTGGGCAGGGTGATGTTCAGATCGGTTTTGCTTTTAGCAGCTGAGGCTGAGCTTTCTGCGGCTGTTTCGGATTGGGCTTTTTTGTGCTGGAACAGGTGAAATAGGAGGCGATGAGAGGACGTGTTAGCTTCGGCGGGTTGGCGGCCGTAGCTCCAAGGGTTGAACTGGCGAGCGCGTACCTGACATTTCGGGTCGGTTTTAGAACGTATGAAGGAAGGAGCACAGTCAGGAGGCACAGAAACCCGAGAAATCCCGAGGAGCTGCTTTTACTGCCGAATTTCCACCTTAACGATTGCATCAGCTCGTACTTCTAACGGCGGTGCGGATTGGTAGGACGCAGGTTCTGTTTCCTCGAGATGCTGTTACCAGCAGATCGCGGCGGAGGTGGGCTGCCGAGGGAGCCGTGGACGAGGGAGCGGCGGCTCGGCTCGGCCCGGCTCAGAAAGGCTCGGCCCAGCTCAGCTCGGCCCGGCGCGGCCCCTTGCCGCCCCCTGCCGCCGCCGCCCGGGACCGCCGCCGCCCGGAGCCTCAGCGCCGCCGCGCACAGGCCGCCTCCCGGTTTTCCTTTTGGCTCGCCCGGGTTTGTTCACCCGCTTTTTATTTTTCAAAAACAACCTCACAACGTTTTTCTTTTCTATCTTTCTTTTTATTTTGTTATAAGTTTTGTTTGTTTTTTTGTGGGGAGCTGAGTTTCATCCCCCCGGTTTCACCTTTCTCCGCCGGCAGGCGCGGGGCTCTGGGGGCTGCGTCGCGTCGCTGCCGGCGGCGTTGGGGAGCGGCACGCCTGCTCCCCCGGGAGCACTCCTCGCTGCCAGCTCCGTGCAGGGAGATGGCCCGGGACGTGCTCGGTGCCGAAGTATCTCTGAGTATAAATGGCAAATAAATTCGGGCGGAGGAGTCACGCTCGGTTGGCCCCGGGGCGCAGTCCGCACCGCAGCCCCGGTGTCCCGGCTGCGTCGCGCTGGAGTACGCGGCCGGGACCGAGTCAGGCGGGCCCTAATTCCTCCGAAAAGCCCCCTTGTAAACAGACGCCTGGCAGATGCCGAGCACCGAACGCATAGAGACGCTCAAAGCCCTCTCCGGCGGAGCCCTGACCCCGCTGAAATCCCCGCGGTGGAGCCGCACGGGCCCGCAGCAGCATCACGGACGTCGTCCGGGGCCGGCGGGGCGGGCGAAGCTGGTCCTGAGCCCTCCCCTCTCGGTCTGCTCCCCCAGACCCTCGGCCGGGGGGAGCTGCGGGCATCGCCTTCTCCTGGGCAGCCGGCCGGGGGCGAGGGCTGCGGCCGTGGAAAGACCTCGGGCACTCCGCGGGAACGGGGGGCAGCCCCTCCGAGCAAGCTCGCCCCTCGGGCAGGACTCCCCGCGGGCGGGTGCGCATCCCTGCGCGTCTCCCGCACCCGCAGCGGCGGCCGCGCCGGGAAGCTCGACGCCGAGCCCGGGGCCGGGGAAGGGGAGGCGGGCAGGTGCCCGCTGCCCCGGCCGCGGCCCTCAGCGCCCCTTCTCCGCGGCAGGGCGCGGCAGAGCGGCGGGAAGGTGCGGCACAAGCGGCAGGCGCTGCAGGACATGGCCCGGCCGCTCAAGCAGTGGCTCTACAAGCACCGCGACAACCCCTACCCCACCAAGACCGAGAAGATCCTGCTGGCTCTCGGCTCCCAGATGACCTTGGTGCAGGTAAGGGAACCCCCTACCCCTACCTCAGGCAACCGCGCTGGGGCGTCTCATGGACTGGTGGAACAGGGACAGCATCAGCCAAGGTCTCTCTGTGAGCTGAGCAAGAGGCAGCAGTGGGTATCAGGGCAGACGTCAGTGCAGCAGGCCAGGCCAGAGGTCCTGTGCTCATCCTTCCCTTTGACCTCCCCAGGGCTCCTCTTCCAAAAGGACTGTATCCCCCTCAACCAGGAATTCACCCATCTGAGCTGTTCTGGAAGTGCTAAAGGCTATCTGCAGAACGTGTGCTTTCCCTCCTAGGAAAAGATGCCCACGTCCTTTAGTTTCATTCATAAATACAGTGGGAATGGTTTTGCTAAGTCTTCAAAAATAGCCAGTTTTTTAAAAAAATCCCAGTCATGGGAGATTTCAGCACAGAGTAGGCATTGTTGACCAAATTTTAGGGAGCTCCTCTTGTCCCTTTTGAAATGGGATAGAGTGGAACCAGGGACATTGTTCATACAGTACTTATCACCTGTTACGCAGCCGTTAGTGTTACCGTACACACCGTGTGCAGTGGCTCAGCATTCAGTGACTGCTTCACAGTCTTGCAGGAATTATCTTTATAGTGTAATTAGACATGGGGAATAATTGTTTTGCTCTCAGGTAAAAATCCCCTGAAACGACTGGCAGTTGTGCTGCAGTAAGAGGTATAAAGTTGGCTGCAAATGTTTATAAATCTTACTTCTTTGTTCTCTTTGCCATCTGGCATACTACTGAAATATGTGGTTAAATGCTGTCGGTTGCTGAGCGATGCTATCTCAGGTCTGGATGCTGCAAAGATTTATGCGTTGTGAATAATCTAATTTCCTTACTGGGAGCTACTGCTAGGTGCATAAAATGAAACACACGTGTTCACAGGATCGGGTCCTCAGCGCTCTGCCTAACACAGTATGTGGCACTTTGCAAAGGACATGAAATTATCAAAATAACACAATCTATTAGAAAAAGAAGGTGGTAATTCAGCATTATTATTTCAAGGAGTAACTTCAAAAAAAGGCAGTGCTATGAACTTCAATCCTTGTAACAGCAAAATGGGAAACTTTTACACTTTAGTACCTCACTGTAAAACTATTGCACTAGAAAAAACACTATAGCTGTGACAAAAATAATATTAATGTGTCAGAAAATGCCAGTTATAACTGGGAGATATAGTTAAAACAACTTTCCTTGCTTTTAAAAAATATACATGAAAGGTTCGCTCAGACTTTAATGATTACATAAACACTATCCATTCAATGCCACAATTCAATAAGAGTAATTTAATGGACTATGGCTTTTAGAATATTCAGGTATTTTTACATGAGATGTAAAACATACATCCAGAATACATGTTGTGAGACTTTCGCATTAAGGACTTCTTGGGGAGTTCTTTTCCTGTTCTTTTATAAGTGCCACAGAATGAACAGACAAGGTGGGGCGGAATGGTGGGGTTTTGCAGCATTTCTCTTGTGGCAGCTTTGATGAGTCCTGATAGGGATATGCTGAGTTAGCCTTTGCAAAAGCATCAAGTGAGTCATAGCAACTACTCCACAGAGTTTTATGATCTACAGAAGGTGTGGAATAAAATTAAAAAGAACGACAGAGGGCTACATTTATCTCTGTTAGACCCCCACGACTCCGGTGGATTTATGCTGAAGCTGAATTTGATCTGTCTTATTTCTATGAACTGCAAAATCTGAAAGAGGTCTGCAAACCAGCACATCTATCTTCATTTACAGAAGCACACCAGCAAAAAGAAACCCCAGATGTTTCTTCCATCATTTGGGTGCAATGCTCTTTTAATCCAGGAATACGATAGCATCTGTACGCAAGGTAAATACGTAAGTCTAGCACCAGCAGTAATTCCTCAGCCTGGAAGAAAAAAACAACACACGCCCTACATCTACGTTTCAGATGCCCATAAAGAACAAGACTGTAATCCAGATCAAAATTCTTGTTCTCTGAGAGTGAGAGAGAAAGTGCCAGGCTGTAATCTCAGTCACACTGGGTACATCTGAAATAGCTTCCCCACAGGCTGTGCTCTTTCAGATGAAGGGTATAACCAAGAGCAGGCTCGGGACTGGGCTTCAGTATCTGTTGGAAAGCTTTCCCTCTGTCCCAGGAGGGGAACTTTGCAGAAGCATCTACTAGGCTCTCTTGTGACTGCTTTTCTAATCTAGTATCAGCAGATTCCGTTAGAGAACCGGGCATCGGTGTACGATGTTTTCTCAGGGTTACATGCCCTCACGTTCATGACCTGTCTCCTATTTCCTACTCTTCTTCCATTTCTCGATGCTGTTCCATGGTGTTTGCACTTAGTGGGAATGTGTGCTTGCTCCTGCAGCTTTCTACTCCTGTGTCAGCTGTGCTGACAGCTATCACCTCTTCCCAGCATCCCTCGTGTGCTGACGCCTTGCCGTTGGAAGCCCTAGGGAAGACAAAAGATACTGTTGAAAACACTTTTGAGTTTCCAGCTGAATGAATGGTTGGAGTTGTTTCGGTTTTCACCTGACTGCTGACCTCGGAAAAGGTCTTCAGCAGCTGTCTGGAAGCTGGTGTTGGTCACAGAGATATTGATAATACAGCTGTAACTCCTCTCTACATACTTTTCTTTCATCTAATGTACATCCAATATGTACCATCTATCCAAAGAGATAGATATTCAAAGGACCATGGCATATATAAAACTGATCCTTCTGTGAGACAAGAAGGTGAACATCCAGCTCTGTTTTCACTATTATTGTTGGGGCAGTATCTGCATGTCTTTATTTAATTAGATTTGCTATCACCCAGTTGGCTGATTTTAAATTAATTCATTCTACCTCACTATTACTTTGGCTTAACTCCTCTTCTTGGGTGGGACTGCAAGGGGGCTGTTCCAGCTGTGTGTCCGACAGTAGGAAAGTCAAACTCTTTCAAGAAGGTAGGAATTCACAGGAATCATAAATTACGCTTTTCTTAATAAATATTAGCAAAACCTGGGGCAAATTCTGGGCTGACTTATTCCTGAGCGGCCCAGCAAGGTCTTCGGGAGTCCTCAAGGCAAATGTTATTGCAGCTTTCAGTCCAGCAGTCCAAAGTTTTCTGGTTCCCCAACTGCCAAAACAGGAAACCAAAAAAGCAATATAGTTTGAAAAGGCATTTTATGTTTTACTCCAATTAGATTCCAATTCAGAATCCAATAATTTATCCTATTAATATGCTATTAATGTCCTACATTTTCATTTGTATTATTTCCATGGTGCTTGATTTATTTTATTTTAAATTTTGGTTTAGACATTCTTGTGAAATAAAAAAGAGAAATTACTGTGTATTCCTTCCAGAAAGAAATATGAATGGTCTTATTGTTGAAGAGAAGTTTTTTTTGCAATACTAGGATTAATGTATTGGTCTTGTGCTGCTACGGATTTAGTAGTATTCACATTCATAAAGGCATATGTGGATTACTGGAGGAGGAGAATCACTTGATTTCTGTTCCCTTTCTGAAACCTTGGCGACTCTTAAGCAACGAAGAACAAATTGCAATAAAATTGGAGAGTCTTTTCAGAAGCAAAGCCAAAGGGTCAATATTTCATGATGCCGATATAAGTTCCTGATGCTCTTTGGGAATGACTGAGCTGCTGTAAAATACAAGGGCTGAACATGACATCTATTATTGTTCTCCTTGGATTCTGTCTTTTTACTTCTTGAAGAGCTACATGATTGTTAATTTACAGAAATAGTGAGCTTCATCATGTGTTTTTTTCAAGATTCTTGGTTCTTTTGGAGGTTTCTGAGCCAAAGATTTCCTCACTGGCTTGTATGTAAAGCACTGTTTTGATTTTTTTAGTATTACTTCTGGAGGTCACAGCAGTGTAATTTGGGGCCGTCGTAAAGGGCGACTGGCTTTTGGCAGCTTAGGTTGTTTCTTTCTGTAATAGCTTAAGTAAGCATGGTGCAAACAAGTACTTGGAGTGAGTGGGACCTACAGCAGTAGGCGTGCAACTTTTTTTAAAGACCACATGGGTACGCAAGGTAACATTTGAGGCTGGTTGAAATTAGTGACAAAACTGTCTTTGGCTTTAAAGGAGCCAGGAACAGCCTGTAATAACCCAGGCGGTGGCTGGAGTGGAGGGTGAGCGTGCTGCCTGTACGGCCTGTGGCCATGCAGCCTCTTCCAATCCACACACCTGGAGGTTGTCCAAGGCTGGAGAGTGGGAGAAATGTTGGATTTCGTGGTGTTTTAGAGATCTGTATTTTCCAGCAACACAGAACACTGCCCAAGAGCAGGAAAGCACACGGAGATACCACACCGCAGATCTAGCCTAAACATCTCTTAAATGGATTGACCTACCTTTCTTTCAGCTTTAATGGGCCTTGTTGTAATTGCATCTGGAATAAAAGTTTCTGGAGTGAGTTGTCTGCTTTGTGCATAGCAGAAAGCTTCTCTTGTAAATGCTGACTTCAGGTACTTTCGAAATGATCAAATACTACTATTTCCTCCTCTCATAGCAGAAGACTTAAAATATGACTCATCTTTTCATATTGATATGCAGAAAGCAAAGTGTTGGCATGGGAAGAATGAGCCCCCCAAAAACCAAGAGTACCAGGCAAAAATTGCTCCAGCTAAATTTAATTGCTTTTATGTATGAGTCACACTAATACTACCCTATCTTTCTTTTCTGTACATGGCACTTCACTGATGAAATATTTCAATATGTAATGAAATGGAACACAATGAGATCTTTCTCGTGAGAGGTTGGAACGCTGTCAGTTTTGTAAGATGCTGCAGTAGCTGCTGTAATATTCAGTGGGACCCTGGATTGATCCATCTCTATCATTACATACTTGTTTTCAGAGTTACACTAAATCATGCAGCAGCCAGGTGACTAGTGCTTCAGCTGAGCAATCTGGAGTGAGTTTGTTAACGGCATCGGAAAGTGGATGGATTCCAGCCCACCCTTTCTGGTTTACTATAATGATTGCTGTGTCAATATGATGAATATAAACAAGTAGCCTTGGAAGAGAATGAAAATTACTTACTTTCCTCTGCCAGCTACAGTTTTGGTCTTCTAACCTGTCATAGCAAAGTACATGGTTTGTAAAGTTATGTGTTTGGCATCTGAGCGCTGATCCAGGGCTCACTGAATTTTCAGTGGGACCCTGTTTCACATAAATGAGATTTGAAGTGGAATCAAAGTGACAGGCATAAGGCAGCACTGATAAGTTCTGTGTGGGACTCTGCACTGAAGTTTTGTTTTTCCTTTAAGCTGATCATGTTTACTTCTCTCATAATCACCCCAGAAGAGATTATCAATCCAGAAGAATTATCCAAATACTTCCATGCAATTTATATAACCTTAGTTGTAATAGACAGATGACAAAACCAGGGCCAAAACCCAACACCAAGGTCTATAGTTTGGCTATGTAGTAGGTAGGGTAGCATGTATTGATAAAACATATGCTAACTTGCTTTGCAGGCTAATCTAAATAAAATTATATGATCATTCCAAGGTCAGAACATGACTGCAGAAGTCTCTGGCTTCCTCTGCGTGCACTTTGACAATCCAGGGATGTGAGTGGAGCTATAGACGCCCAACATTCTTTATATTCTCCTTTGCAAGTAATGTTACTCTGCCCCCTTCTTGGAAAGGTCATGTCAAAATACACTTACTCCTGCAAGGAGCAAGTAGCATTTTTAAGACCTGATTTATCATTTAACAAATATTGTTAAGGTGTAGGTAGCATGCCTCTGCTCTTGCTCGTAGTAAGGTTATGGTAAGGTCACTCTGTCAGTATTTCCTGTTTTATATATTTTAAAGTTACGGCAGAATCAAGACCAAATTTCCTCAGGTATGCTTCTGTGCACACTGCAAGTACACTCAGCCCATTTGGTGGTTTGGTTAGCACAGCTGGCACAGAAGACTATCTACCTTGTCCTCTTGCTCCTTTGGTGCCTAAAACACTGAAATCCTCGCATTTGAGCTTGACTTTGTAGGGACCCTGTATACTAGAAGGATACTAACGTGTATCTGTTTCACAATGTCAAACTTTAGAAAATGCAGCTGAGGAGGAAGGCAAGCCAGTCTCTTGTTGAGGAGTCACCTTGGGAGAAATCTGCATCTTCACTGGTTTTTAGGGTTTCCACACCAGAAAAAGTTCCTAACGGCTGCTGCTCTGTAGAGCAAAATGGTTGATTTCTGCAGTGACTCAAAGTACGTTCTATTCTGTGAAAGACTTTCCGTCATGCCCACTACCTGACAGGGTACTGGTAAAGCACGAGGGAGCATTTGGGCTTTTACATAACCAAATTCAATGTTCTTTTTCTGTTCAGCAGCCTTATTGTAGCCTATAAAAGTGACAAAAGCAAATAACTGAATGTTGGCTGTTAGTTTTAATTTAAGATGTTAGCAATATATTGAAGGTTCATATTGCAAGTTCAGGGCATTATCTTTAAAATTTTTTTAAAAAAAGATGAATATGAAATGAACATTTTGGAGCACCTTAATTAAAGCCTTGTTAATAATAAGGGCTTGCTAACACTTTTGGTGAGTGGGAAGCCTGAACCTGCCTGCTTGTCTCAGGTTCCTGCTCTGCACAGGGATAGTTTTGTGGACTCCAGTTCATGTTTCCCTTGTTTGCCATTTTCTTCGGGCATAGGTAACACTCCTGGAAACTCTAAGGCTTAGATTTATTTTCAAGGGAAACTAACACATTCGTTTGTATGCAGGTATCAAACTGGTTTGCCAATGCAAGACGTCGCCTGAAGAACACTGTCAGGCAACCAGACCTTAGCTGGGCTTTGCGAATAAAACTGTACAACAAATATGTTCAAGGAAATGCTGAACGACTCAGCGTGAGCAGTGATGACTCATGCTCTGAAGGTTTGTTAATGCTCTTTTTATCAATTGCAAGCTGATTAAAATGTATGTAGAGAGTATCAGATACCCAAAGTGAGCGCTGATTACTCACAAAAAGCCCTCAGTGGATCCACCTTTAATTTTTCAGAATGAGGTGATGTTTTGGGCTCCCAACTCCTGTGCAACCTTGCAAAGCAGGATCATGTCAGTTAATTGGGGTGACAGTCTGGTCGCGTGTTACATATAGCTGGTATGGAAAGGTAATTTTTAGTTCATTAGATTCTGCAATCAAAAAGTTTATTGCATTTGTTCATTTTAGAAAATGAGAAATCTGACTGTTACTTTCCTTGTTGGAAGGGCTATAGCAATATCGCATGGTTAATGTGTATGTGCATTTTTAGAAGAATGTGTTTATTTTGTACTTGGTTTAAATTCTCTTTCTTCTGATTTCAGTTTGTACTCACAGTGCTTTGGTTCCCTCTTCCTTTTAAAAGACTGGTTGCAGGACAATTAAAAGAGTGCAGTCTAAGCAAATTTATTTAATATGTCATAGTACTCAGGAGAGGCAAATTTCAAGTTATTGTAAGAATTCAGTTGCTTCATCCAGTGTTAGAAAGTTTTATCATTGATTTAGGGCACTTCTCAAGTTTTTTGTACCTGCCTCATGTTGCTCATGAACAAATTAGACCCAAACACTGTTTTCTACAGTTAATTAATTTCGAAGAGCTGGAATATCTGAGAACCCTGGGAACTACTGTGAGCAATGTGTGAACAGAAGGAAATGAAACTCAGTGTCTGATGTTGAAGTCTAAATTAATTTCTCTAGGTTTGGTTATATTTATAGCAATTTAAGACATTAGAGAAAGTGTCTTGTTAAATATTAGATGTTCAATGCAATACTCTATCTTTCTTCGTTTGTTTTCAGATGGAGAAAATCCTCCAAGAAACCATATGAATGAAGGGGGATATAACAAACCGGTTCATCACACTGTGATTAAAACTGAAAGTTCAGTAATAAAAACAGGAGTGAGACCAGAAACAAGTGCCAGTGAGGATTATGTGTCACCCCCCAAATACAAAAGCAGCTTACTGAATCGTTACCTAAATGACTCATTGAGACATGTCATGGCTACTAATGCAGCTATGATGGAAAAAACAAGGCAAAGGAATCACTCTGGTTCATTTAGTTCCAATGAATTTGAGGAGGAATTGGTGTCTCCGTCATCGTCAGAGACAGAGGGCAATTTTGTCT
This sequence comes from Laterallus jamaicensis coturniculus, assembly GCA_022605575.1. Classification (NCBI taxonomy): domain Eukaryota; kingdom Metazoa; phylum Chordata; class Aves; order Gruiformes; family Rallidae; genus Laterallus; species Laterallus jamaicensis. The sequence continues at coordinate 2,756,937 of JAKCOX010000072.1, read as the reverse complement.
ACCGGACAGGTAAGGGATTCTTTCTGCATCATTTCTAATACAACTGGCTTTGGTGGATGGTGTAATCTGGAATGCATGTCACCTGATTGTGCCTTTTATAAGATCAAGTCAGTCCTGTCCTTCCTCTCATGTGAGAGTGGATAACTCCTGTCCACCCCTTCATTCACTGTAGAAGTCCTACCTGCAGTACAGAAGTTAAATGCTGTTACTGACTACTAATGAAACCAGGTTGCTTTTTGAATAGAGCGATGGGGCTGATTTTTAAAACGACACTTACAGGTCTTTATTGTAAGCACTAAGACAAGCCTGAAGAAGGGCAAGGATCTTGTGTATTCTTTTACAATAAGGGAGGACTAGAGGAGAACTGAAGTACTCCGTGTGCCCCTGAGTGGAGTGCACATGACCACCTTCACCTGTTTTACAGCATCTTCTCTGTCCTCAGACTGCCTTCTCCAGTGCAGGGCCCTTTGGTGCTCGTGCATCACTTAGGAATACGTCAATTAGTTTAGACCAATTTCTGCATTGCTCTCCAGACACAGTGTGCTGAACTAAGCCACCATAGACTTGCCCATTAAATATCTTGGCTTAACGTTTTCTGAAAGGTTACAGGTAATTTGTGATTTGTCTTATCAGTGAAAACATAAAAGCGTGATTCGTCTCATCCACTGTTACCAGTCAGAGTAACTCTATCCTAGCCTAACCCAGGACAAAGGCACAGGGGACTGCCTGGCTCATGCCAGTAAATTGCTATAAATCAGGCAAGATCAGGTCCCTGTGGGGCTGGGAGTGCTGGAAGGCTCCTCTTGTGAAGCTTGTTCTGGGTTGCTTTGGGATTGTAAGACAAAGGCTGTCCCCTTCCCTTTGGCAAAAGTGAAGTTGTGCATCCCAGGCTCTGGAGATCTCTGCCAGTGTCTCAGGGTTTCCACCCACCACAGTATCTCTTCGTGTTGTCCTGAGGCTTTTCTCAGGGGTTGTTCTGCCAGGGACTACCCTGCGGGCAGCATCGCCTTTGGGATGGATGAATATTGATAAAAAGTACTGGATGACTTTGCGCTGCAGTTAATATAGATTGAGATGTTGTACTTGGGTCCCCTTGGCTTCCCTGGCAAGCAGGTTTGGGTGCCCCTCGCTTTTGCAGCCTCTCAGATGTGCAGTCTTTGGTCTCTCTTTCCTGGCATATTTCATGTGATTTTGGGTTTTTTTGCCTCTGTGGTGTGGCCAGAAGGATTGCAGGAGGCTGAAGGCTCTGGTGGGGGTTGGGGGATGTTGGTACCTGCAGGTTGTCAGCAAGTGACTGAGGGGGAAGTCGGGGTTCCATAGAAAAACAGGATCTCATGGGGAGCAAGAATAGTGTGTGCACGATAAATATGTTTCAAAATTAACTGTGTGTTCATTTAGCTTTTTATTTTCAACATACCAAATGCATTTGGTCCACATTATGGGCATATTGTCTGCCAAGTTTTATTTTTAAGTGAAAAGTTACTCAAGAACAGATGCAGCAGCTCAGATATGTAAACTTCTGTTTTTCTGTACTTTTGTACCATAACTTAAAAATGGACACAATGACTTTTTAAAAAATTGTAATAAATTTGCTACTGGATTTAAGTTCTTCTTGCCAAGTTTCAAGCTGCAGTGAAAAATAGTCTTTAATGAGAAGGCTGAGACAGACACACTGTAACTGTGTGAGTTCACAAGCTGGGCTGAAATGACTAAAAACTGATATATTTGTCCTTAAACTTCATAACTGACATTCCTGGAACTCCTGTTGAGATTGTATTTAAGTCAGCTGTTAAATATATTTGTTAACATTTTAAAGTACCATGGCATTTGATGAGAACAAACCAGCAGCTCTCAGGATACAGTTTTATTCTTTTTACACTTCCAAAGTAGACAAGTGGTGGCCTCCTAATGGAAAGAAAAAAGTGCACACACTATATTATTTGATATATCTTCGCTATATATGTGTGCACATTCAGGAAATAATAGCTACAAATAGGCTTTTCTCAGCAACAGGATTACAAGATAATGATTTTATGATAATGTTACAACATGTGGCAATCGAACCCTTCAAAAACAAAGCAGATATTTTCAAGTTGCCATCCATTCTTGGAATCTATTTGCAAATAGATGGAATAACTGAAATGATTGTTAGATAGGAAGAGATAAATAAGGAGGTTTTGGGAGGGGGAGGGGTGTTTCTGCCTTTTCCCTGTGGTTTGGATGGCTGGGATAGCAGTTCTCAGTGCAGTTGTGTAGCAGACCTGTATCTCTGTTCTCAAAAGTAGCCGCTGTCCATTTGGTTAAGCGAAATAGCAGGTTACGGCTGACTGTATTGCTCATACCTTCCTGAAAGTAGCAAGTGTATTTTTGAGACGTCACCGCTTATAAGGAGCTCCCTGCTGTGATTTTTTGCTAACTGAAGCATCTGATTTTTAACCGGGGGGCTGAAGCAGACTTGCGACGTCCCTGTTAGATGTTTTAGTCTATGAAGACATTTTTGAGTAGTATTTCAAAAAGTGCAGAGTGAAAACTGACTGACATTTTATTTTTGGGAAACGTTTGGCAAGGTTGCTCTGATCCTTAGAGCGGGCAGTCGCTGCTGGTAAAGAAAATTCTCTGTTGTGCTTCACTGGCAAAGCAACTTTTGTAGTAGATTGTGAGTAGAAAGCTTACTCACTGCGTCTGGTTTATATTATGGGCTGGACCGTAATTTCAGGTACATCAGTGTGTCCAGAGCGGCTTAGTTCTCCCAGTGCCTGGGGTCAGCGTGACCACGTGTGTCTAAACAGCCAAATTTACAGGGTACAATGACAAACCCAAGAAATTGCAGTTTAAAGTCTGTAAGGAAAACGGATTGTACAGATTCCTGTTGCAGTCATTAACATGATTATAAACACGGGCTGGCATGCTACTCCGGCTTCTTTTGGCTGGGAAATCCCATGTAAAGGTGAGGGACAGGAGAGCAGCCCCACTTTGTACCTCAGTGGGATTACTGTGAGCTCCTGGGAGTGGCTTTGGTGCTGCGGTGGGACCAACAAACCCCAAGCTGGCGTCCCTCGCAGGTATGGTGCCCACGCTACTGCGTCCTGCCCCGGCTGCGCAGCTCTGGGGGCTGCCATGGCATGCGGTGCGGGCAGAGCGGAGCAGCCAGGAAAGACTGCAGCTGTGCTCAGATACATCACATATGTACGTGTTTCTGTCGTCAGCTGATCCGCTTACGCGTGTGTCACGACATACGTGAAGGGTGTTCACTAAAGGCAGAAAAATTCCATTTGGATTAATCCTAGTGCAGGTAAAATAGAAAAATATATATAATTGGTCAAATATGTGTCTTAAACTGACCACGGAAAGGCTTGGTTCAGTGCTTTTGTGTAGTTAAAGGTCCGTGCTGGGGAAGGAGTTTTCATTAACTCCTTGGCACACTGTCATTCACAGCAGGTTCGCCGTGTGACAGGGATAACTAACACCAGACTTGTCTGTCTGCATCGGTTGTACAGTCGCACGCAGAAGCAAGAGTCTGAGTCCAACAAGCACTGCAGAAATCTGTAAGAAAAAGATCTGATCATGTTTATAGTGAGGCTGGAGGTAAATCTAAAGCAGCAGTGTCAGTCTTTGGTGTGCGGGGATCTGGAATGCTGACTTCTTTCTATAATCACGCTGCACTGCGCTGTGAGGACCCTGTCATCAGTCACCTGCGGAACAAAATGTTCTGCGCCGTTAGAGCACAAGGAAATGAAAAATCCCAACTTCCTGGGATATCGCTGTCTGGTGAGCTGCATTTGTAGAGCAAAAGCAAAAATTAAAATGAGAGAGAGAGAGATGAAATGGCAGGACAGGGAGTTTTCTAACTTCTTTCTGCAGGCAGATTTTCATTGATTTCATTTTTTATGTTCCTTAGCACGGTAGAAAAGCCAGAACAAATAAAAATAGTCAGGAAACTAAAGACTTGCAGGCCTGGAATGGAGGGTGGCTTTTAAAAAAACCTTGTGAATGACTGGTTGATTTTTGAAGATGTTTGATCTCTATTTTTAGACATTTATACTCAGTAGTGTGTTCGGTTTCTGATGTTTTCATTACCGCTGCCTTTTTTCTTTCCTCTCACCTTCCTTTCTTCCTTCCATTAGGACGCCGTGAAGTTTGTGATTTATTAGGCATGATCCTGTGTTGTTTATTGCAGCACGCTGAGCGCCTCTGGTGAGACCCTCAGCATGCCGCAGGATCAGGCCCACATTCATAACGCCTTAAATGTAAGGGTATAGCCATGCACGTAAGTGCTGTAGAGAGACACATGCAAGCTGCAGAGCAGTGCCGTGATTTTGTGTGGTCCTTGCCAACTTTTCCTCCCAATTTAACATTTTAAGAAATTAACATGTAATTTAAAAATGAGCTATAAAATTTAAAAGCATAGTACGAACACAATGGAACCTGTTTTCAGAAACAGCTCGAGGGACCCGCAAAAATCCACTAGTACCGGTGACTTTTGCAAGTTTGATCTAAATGGTGCTGGAGACCTTGGGGATACTTTAAAATAAATGGTAACCTGGGAGAGCTGAAGGAGGTCCTTGTTGCAGATCCTAATGTCATCCAGAAGTGAAATGGAAAAGGGGAATGTCAAGTACAGTATTAAATGTACACAGCAGCATAACTGCAATTTGAAGGTTACACAGTTAAGATCATATTTCTGCAGGAATTTTATTATTACATGAGCTGATTCGTCAATGCTGAAATAGCATGGAATTGAGAATTGAGGAGAGGATTGTGTTTAATTTGCTGTTCTGTTGTTTTTTCTGTGGAAAGATTAAAAGGAAACGGCTTTACTACAGGGACAGCGTCAGGTTTAATATACCAGATGTGATAGCCCGAACTTGAGAATTTTAAAGATCCTGCCTGCTCCCCACTAGTTAAGTTGGCTGCTCACTTTTTGCATTTCTTTCAGTTTGAACACAGAAAATCATATAAGCTTTTTTTTTTCTTTCTAATTCCCTTTAGTTTCTCAGTGTTTGAGTTGCAAGTGGAATGGGTTGGGATTGTTTCCATATGACCCTGGAAAACGGTGCTTCATCAAAACTGAATCTTTTCTTGTGGGAAGGTAGCGGTTTCAATTAGAAGGTCTCTCAGGTGTGGGGGGAAAGAGATCTCTGGGTGGGATGGGAGCATCGATGGTGCTGGGGGCAGAGCGTCCTCCCAAAAGCACCTCGGGGCTGTCTACAGGCAAGTGAGAACTTCACTGGGAGGGGAAACCGCAGTCTTCTCTGAGCCATTTCTCTCCACCCTCTGCTTTTAATGGTCAGTTTTGTGGCAAAGGAGAGTACTTGTTTTCTCACAGGTGCTGGGTGCAAACTCTGTGCATCCTTGTTTTATCTGTTTGTTTTCAGATGCAAGTGGCTATGAATGTTTTGAGGGTGTGTGTGTGTGGTTTTTTTAAACCCAGAATATAAAAGAATCTGGAGATTGGACCATGTTCAGGTCAGATGTGCTTCTAATAGCAGCATGCCCGTGGATATAATTCGGGTATAATTGCTGTGGAGACCCCATGGAGCAGAGGAGGTGCATATGCACTTCTGCTGGTTTTGCTTCAGTTGATGTCATGGCAAATCTTCCGTGTACTTCAGTAAAAACTCGCTGGATCCAGTTGTTTGGTTGCAGAGGATATTCAAGTCAGCTTGCTTCAGGGCAGCACGTCTCACGATTCCTGACAGCTTTATCATCGCGGAGAATGAGATGTTCTTGCATGAATGATTCGAAATGGAAAAGATGACAACGTCTGACCAAAAAAATCAGAGAGATAAAAAAAAAAATCAGGGGATCAGCCATGTTTCCATGGCCACAGGTTGCTGCTGCCTTTACTGGTATAGCAGCCCGTCTGTGTTTCTCTGAGACCATTAAAATTTCCCCAATGAAAATACTCACAGCAGCAGCCAAAAAAGCAGCAGACCCCTGTGCTTGCCCAAGACCTCTCTCAGACACAGCAGGAAAAATGTATGGTCTTGTCACCGATCACTAGTAACTATATATATCAGTACTTCTCTTTAGAGTTAGCCAACACTCCAGGCTACAGCAAAGGCTGTTCCCTGGCAAGCCTTGGGCCTCCTTCATTTAGCAAAGGTGTGCGTTCAAAGAGAAAGAAATATTTATCCACATTTTCCCATTGTTCAAAATGTCTTCAGAATTATGCCTGGTCTTAAAACTCAGGGCCAGCCCAAATGTGAATGTTTCAGGAAATTATGAGCATGGAAAACTGCATGATCATAAATCAGACTGTTTTCCAGTTTTAGCTGTAGACTGCATGGCTAGTAATGAATATAATAGGGAAATTAGTAAGAAAATTAGCAGTTAATTTAAAGAGTATTTAAGGAGTGTGTGAAACTACAACTTGGGAAAACTGGTTTAGTGAAATGAATGCAATTCTTTCTTCCTTGCCACTGCCTGAGTGGGATTTTCCCCAGTAGCCAAATTTCTGTGCAGATCTCTTTGACCAGGAACATCAGGTTTCAACGCTGCCTCACAGCACATCAGCTGGTGTGGCTTTTGCACCGATTCAGGGGATCTTCAGCCTCACAAACATCTGGCTGGCTGCAGTCACTGCCACAGCAAGTGGTTGTGTGCAGTTCAAAAGGATGCACTGCTCAAATGAGGACGACAGAGGCAGGGTCAGGGGGATAATGAGACAAGGTAATGGGAAAAAGCACTGGCTCAAGCAGGGCAGCAGAACGCCGTGGGTGCTGCAGCCTTGGTGCAGCAGCCAGGGCTGGAGAGGTGCAGCACAGGGCAGTGGACAAGTTTTGCATCCTGTGGGTTGTGCCCGTAGCCTGCCTGCTTTGTGCTGTGTTGACAGACCTTGCCACGGTGGCTTTCTCCTGGTACATTTTTAGGGGCATGAGAGAGCACAGGTAAGCTCTCTCCCCAACCTGGGAAACCCAGCAGCAAAATCTGATTAACAGCTCTGTGTGCCAAAGATGGGATGTTCGCCAACGAACACAAAAAATATGACATAGTTTTAATCATGAAAAAGAGGAACATGACACAGAATGCTTACAAAGACAAAAACACAGAAATGTGTGCTGATACCCCATTGGGACCAACTCTGAAATCACGCCTACCTTTACATATTACTGATTGAAATGTGCTTTGGAGTGCAAAGCTGTGGCTAGAGGCAGATCACCCTGGTGCTGTGCTGGGCTGCAAGCAGGACTTGCCCAGGCTCTGACACTGAAACGTGTCTGTTCTGCGCCCTGGGGCTCATCTGGGTCTCCAGCGAGCTCTGCCCCTGCACCAAGACACCTGGCCGGGACACTGATGTGGAGAAGGAAAAATTACAGGGACAAACCCCTTCCTTTTTTGCCCAGTGAGTTACATATGAAATCTATCTTCTCCTTCATGAGAAACCGCTGTCTTTGGTGACGCTTGCTAACACAGTAATCTATGTGCAGTGCAGCCACACGTGACCGGGAGGGGATGGGGATGGGGAGGTGGGACAGGGCAGTGGCAGGAGGGTGGCCAAGGGCTGGACTCGCATTCCGGGGCAGTAAATTTAAAGGAATGGTGGGCCCATAAAAGTTCCACTTCTTTCTGGAAAAATGTCTGAAATGAAACTTCATACCTGGCATGGGGTCCCTGTATGTCCCAGCTTCCTTCCACTGCTGTGGAGAAGTAATGCAACTTTGGGTAACATCCTGGTAGATTCTGCTCATAGCGTGGGCTGTCCCCTGTGCAGCGTTACAGTGCTGCTGTTCATGTTGCTGTAGTTAGGGCTGTATCTCTGTTTCCATTAGAACCCTTTTAATCCGCAAATTTATGACCCAGCTGTAAAAATTCAATCCAGACTGAAACTTGGCATGGGCAGCGTTCGTTCTCCCATCTGTGGAAGGGATTTAAGCAGGTACATCCCAGTAATAACCATCTGAGTTAGGCTTGTAAATTTGGAGCATGATGACTGCTGAATAAAACTGAGCTTCTCAGTAGTCCTGGAGCTTGAAATATTTCATGCCCGTGGTGAGACTAGTGGAAAGCAGCTTGTTTGTGTTCAGCTATATAGCTGTAAATAAAGGCAATGTTTTGGGGGTTGCTGCATTTGTTTACATGCAAAAGCACATGCATTTTCCTTAAAATGGCAATATTTTGATGTGGGTGGAAAACACTTGAAACTCTGCAGGGTCTTGTTCCAAACAGGGTTTAATTACTCTGAGGTAGCATAAGGAATTTTATTCATGCTGGTGTGAACAGTGGATTTTATCTATTGATCCTAATAGAAAAAAAATAAGGAAATAAAAAGATCAGATTGTTTTCTTTGGAGTGGGATTTTTGATTGGATTCTTCTTCAGTATCATCAAACAGCTTCAATATCGAACAGCAAAATTACTTTTATTCAAAGTCACTTCCTCCCATTATAATATTCTTTTCAAAAAGCTACTCAGTGATTGTACCTGACCAGATAGACTAGTAATCTTATCTGATCCAGCAAATCCTATTTCCCTTTGCAGGTTTGTGGTTTTTGAAAGTCATTCTGTAATTTAAAAAAACTCCTTTATGTGTTTAACTGATTTTTTTTTAGATCATTTGTCCATAATGTGAATACCAGAAACATAACGATGAAAGCAGTTTAGCGAGACCAGACTTCTGATCTTCCATGTGTATTCACAGAGAAGCTTTTGGGAGGGCTTGGCACAATTTGCAAAGTGGATTGAAGGGACTAATGTTAGGCTGCAGATGAGTTTATACCTGGTATTTGAAAAATGTGGGGAACCTGTGGGTCTTGTGTGTATGAGGTTTTTGCCGCCTTGATGTAGGAAGGGGTATGCTCACGTGTTCCAGAAAAACATCCCTCATCTTCGTCTGTAAAACTTAATTTCTAATTATCCGAAACCAGAAAAGCAGAGTTGGGTTCAGTTTTAATACAGTTCAGTCCAAACTTGAAAATTTGGGTGTTAGACGCAATGGGTGGATGTGGAAATTATCAGTGATTACTAATGACCATTTGAGCTCTTCTATGCTTTATGGCATTAACTTGGCATCCGATAGCCCCTTTAGGTCTCTTAAAGAAGAAATATGCCCTAACACTCAAAGCACGCAGAAGGCTTGTATAATGTGAGTTTTATGTGAGCGACAAAAAAAGAGCAGGAGTTTAAAGCAGGAAAGTAAGTTGGAGTAAACTGCATTGTAGAAAATCTGGGAAAAGGAAAAACAATTCAAAGAGAAAGATCAGATAAACAGCTAGAGCTGGAACAGCTGAAAAGAAACACAAAAATAGGTAAAGCGAAATTCCAACGAGCCGTGAAATATGTTTTCCTTAATTTTTCACAGTGGCCTTGAAACCTGATGTTGGAGACTCTATCTCTGTTCTTTCACTGGTGGCCAGAAATTGAGGTTATGATGACCAGATCGTTTGGTATGGCACTGACATTTCAAGTTAAAAGGGATTGCCAAGACTCTCAGTTATGACACTAAAATATACCACTATTTCTAGGGCCAATTTTCAGTCCCTCCCTCATGCCTCCACATTGATTTAGGCAACAGATGCATGAAAGGCAAAGTAACATTCAAAATAATCCCTGAGCTGAAGCTGGGGTAAGGCTGGCTAGTGGGCTGTAGCCAAAATTCCTTAAATGTTACAATGTTTTACATTTCAAAACGTAAAAACTTTCTTTCCAGCCTGAGGTACCAGCCAAATGTCTTAGTTACGGTATCTCGGAGTAAAAACTGGCATGTGGCCTTGTGGTCATTTGTGGGTATTGACAGATTTACATCGTCGAAGATCAAGTTAAATGTTGTCGGTTTCTCCGTCTCCCCTTTACTTTGTCAGGCCCTTTTTTCTCTCAGTTACTATTTGTCAACTTAAATCCAGCTTGCTGGAAAAATGAAGGCTCTTCACAACCTGGCTCTTCAGGAGTGGATTGCCTCAAATTCTTTCTGCTAGCCAAGGTATTTTGTAATGCATTGCAAAACAGCAGCAGGATTGCTCTCCTTGCACTAGATGTACTTTGTGGGCTAGACACTGTGGGCAGTTTTAATGAGATCTTAGTGTGCTGGAGAACTTGTCTCAGCCGTTGACTTCAGGGATACTTTCATCCCAAGTCCTTGCTCTTCTAATGGCTCTTTCCACCCCAAGGAGCCAGGTCTGGCTTTGCCCTGGACCCACAGCTGTGTGGGGAGCAGGTCCTGGAGCTGCTGTGAAGATGACACTGTTTTCCCTCAGCTGTTTATGACAGTTTTGTGCAGTAAGGGTGGTGCATTGCCCATTACACAGATGCACTAAAATTCATTTCCCTCTGATTTTCTCCCTCTCACGCTGGGGTAGCTGTTGGTTACTGCATCCCAAATTAATTTCCTCTGGATCGTCTTTGAATAGGAGCTGCCTCCAGAAAGCCACAGATTTTTTTCCCTCTATCAGGGAAAGCTCTGGGTGGCTTTAGCACTGTTTGTGCCGGCAGCGGAAGCAGTAAGCGCCCGGTGAAGCCTATGTGCCCGGAGTCAGCTGGGAGAGCATGGGTGCTGGGTGAAGCTTGGGGCTCTTCCTTGGCTGCAGTATCACAGTACAGTTCTCATGGGCTTCCTAATTAATGAATTTCAGTGCTACCGGCTGGTTAGGGACACTTTTTGAAGTGGGGAGAACCCCAAAAAACCTGTCCTGGTCAGTTTCAGGGACTGTAGTGGTATTTGTAAACCACACAGTCTGTCATATAGATGTGTATGTATACACACATACACACACACACAGAGACATCTCCTCAGTGCTCTATTACAATGGTGATATCCGTGGATTTCAAGCTTGCTTGCCTTGCCAATTTGCTGTGCTTACTCCTTCAGCCCAGAGGTGCAGAGTAGTTCCCCATGTTGGTGAACTTCGCAAAGATGGAGGAAAAGAGGGTCCCGACTGTATTATCTAAAAATTATGATACCTCCATTTCAAATCCGGTATCTCACTGAGGTGCTTACTCTGACTTGCCCAGTAAAGCCCAAAATCCTATTCATGGATGTGAGTAGAGAAGAGGAGGCTGACCTGCAGGTATTGATCCCAGGGATCCTTTGTTGCATACAAAGTTCTATTGTTTTGCTGTCTAAAGTGAAGTTGAGAAATGCTTGTTGAAACGTTTTAAATGAATAAAAATGACTGGTGTCTTTCTAGCCTATTTTCCTTTCAGTACTGTCTTCTCACATTTTCTGCTGCCATTTTCACTCCTTGACTAATGAGACTGGGAGTGATATTAATTTCTCCTGGCTACAAGTGCACATAAGACTTAATCTGTTTGTTAAATTTGCTGCAGATCTATATAGGGAAAAGGTCTTTAATATTCCTCAGTCCTCTGTACCTTGTACAACTCACTCACAGATTCACATCCCTGATTCTTTGCCCTCTTCAGAAGGGGCTCATAATTACATCTGATGTCTGTCTCACAGTGCCTTTGGCTTCACATGATAACTGATGGACAGGCACTCAAAACCAAATGTTTGGAAGTGCTTTATGTGGGACAAAGCAAAAAACCCAGCATGCTGAGATCTGGTTGGTTTTTTGAATGTTTTGGCCGCACGCTACATGGTTTGACACACAATGTTCATGTGTCTGCAAAACTTTCCAAGCTTCATTTGGTGAACTCCAGCTGCTTTCAGTGGGATCTTTGCTGACAGATCAAAGACTGTGACCCTCAGAGAATGTACGATTTCATATTTGGGTACTGCTGTTTCTTCATTCCTTGCACAAAATAGGAAAAATAAAGGCTGGATTCAGCACCATGATAATGCTGCACTTGCTGAGGTTTGAGGAGCTCGTTGTCTCTCTGCAGGCGTCATGGTGGCTCAGAAACACCCCTTCCCTGCCCAAAGCAGTGGCAAAAAACCACCCCAGTGCGAGCCCACCAAAACCCCCTCTTGCCTCCTGGCTGCATCTGCTTTCCATCCCATCTAGACACTGTCCAGGCAGCAGCTCCATGCTTCCGTCAAGAGCAAAAATCCTTTAACAGGGGGTTTGGGACATGACTCTGCTGAGGCAAACTTGGCATGAACCATTGCCTGCCGACCCTGGCCCACAGAGAGCCTGCATCCCACCATGGAACGCCTCCTGCCTATGAAAAACCAGCCCATGGCCCTAACTGGGAGAAGGAGGTCTCAGCAAAAAGCCAGGACAGAGGGAGATCGGTGAAGGGCAGCAGAGGAGAGTTGGAGCAAGGTGTCAGAAGGGGATGGGGGAGAGGTGGGTTTGTGCTGCCTGTCAGGGTGTGAGGGACGTGCTTGCCATGGGTTATCCGGTAACAGGGCTCACCTTTGTCCTTGGCAAGCTGTGCTCCTTCGGAGGATTTTGCTCCCTTGGCCCCTGTGTATCTTTACAACTGGATTATGGGTTTAGGAATGTCAAATGCCCTGAGATCACAGATATGGGGTAACTGTTTATAGAGGAGAGGAGGAGGGAGAAAATCAACAAATTCCTGTGATATATTGTATGTCATCTGTACGTGACACTCTGCGACCTTCAAATGCTTAAACTAAAAACCTAAATATAATTTAGTTAGTAAAAATATACCTTAGTTATAATAAAATGATAATAGTGGAACTTGGCAAGAGAGCAGCTAATAAATACTACACTTTTGAAATGTGCCTGGGATCCAAGTACATACTCTTTTACTGTGTAGTTAAAGCATGTGGCAGGACATGCTAGACCAAGATTTTCTTTTTGTCTTTCCAGTGGAAAACTAAAGTTCTTTGTTTAAGTGAAGTCCGTTGGGAATTTTTCTTAAGTAAAACAAGGAGCTAAAGAATTCCATTCCCTTTTGCCAACTTTTTTCCTGGTTCAAGCCAAATTATCGATTAATGGGGCATTAAATATTAATATACTGCCTAGTTATACCCTTTTTTATTTAGGCTACTTCAGTTCTTTCTTGTTTGTGCTTCAAACACAGCTGAATTTAAAGATGAGATACTTTAATGGGAAACAACTACCCCTTCTAAACCTTTTTGACCTTATAAGTGCCAGTAATCTGAATGTCATTAAATTTGCACAGTTAATCCTATTTCTGTTTTTTTAAAAGAAAAAAAAATCTATACTCCTGTAAGATCTTCTTCATCCTGAGCTTCGTTCTTCGCCTTCTTCATTAGCTGTCTCCATTTCGGTACCCTATAGTTTTGCCAGCAGAGCAGCCAAGTGAATGCTTGACCATATTTTCGTCTGGCTCTAGCAAAACTGTGATCTGACAATAGAATATTTTTCTCTGGGTTTTCCTTCTTCCCCCAGGGAACCATACTTCAAGGGCAACCTGCTTGTCCAGCATATGAACATGTGGAAAATCCACTGCTATGCACTAATGATTTTCAGATGGGCAATTGTTGCTGAAAGTCATCCCAAGAGCAGCAGCTTCTCTATTGTAGCACCTAACCACACTGGGATCGCATTGCTCGTAGCTGATCTGCAATAAACCCTTTGCATTTATGTATAAGGTGCTGACAAGCTACATCACACATGTAGTAACAAAATTTAGGGGAAAAGGAGTTAAAAGTTGCAGTTGTGGTTCTTTTTTTGGCCATTGCAACGCGCATCAAAATCTGACACTTATTTTAGCTTGAAAACATAAATGTAGGAAAAAGTCGAGTTATGCCAGAGATCCACGACAGCAAGGCAGAAGCACCCTAAATATTGTCCACAAATTAATTGCTTTCAAACTTGTGTTTTAAATATTTACAAGGAGATTTGTCCCATGCTGGGAGAGAGAAGAACAAGTTCTAAATTTTAAATAATTTCTATTACTGTTTTTCTCAGAATCGCATTCTTTTTAAACAACTTTCACTTTTAATCTGTAATTAAAGCCAAAGTTTTCTTTTAATTTTAAAAGCTTGTCCTTGGACTAAAATAACATGGAACATTTTTAAACATTGATCCAAGCTGCTGTAGATACATTTTATTTAAACCACAGAGCCTGCAGTTGGATTCCTCACTTCGCCAGATCGGCTACGTACTGTGAGTGTGGCAGCAATGACTGTGGACTCCTGGATGCTGCACTACCAGCAGGGAGGGTTGTTTTTCTGGACTTGTTCCTCCCTTTGGGCCCTATTCATGAATGACTTAATCTCTGTGTATGATCAAATGTCATGCAAGTTACTGTGCACAGAAAAATCAAGGAATGCTTCTCTTCCCTGTGTTCCTTACATGGAATTGCTGTGCCTGCCCGGCAAGCGGTTGGAGAGCGGTAAGGGTGGGAAGTGAGTGGCAGCAAAAACACATACAAAAAACCCCAGCAGAAGCAATGTAAAAGAGCAAGGCAGAGGAAACAGAAAATTTGGAAAGGCTGGGGGTGCAAGTTGGGCTGGGCCGTGCATCGGCAGCCCTAGCTTGCCTGGGCAGCACCAGCTGGAGGGTGAGCCAGGCTTTTGACTGGGGAGAGTGTTATGGGGGCAATACATTCAGCATGAAAAAACAAACATAAAGCATGAAAAATAAAAGTGTTCCCCAATGTTTTCTCCAGAGTGTCGGCCACAGAAATGATTTCTAGTGCAGGATTTTATTAGCTTGTTAGGTCTTGAAAAGCAAACATTGCCTGTTGCGATGAGCAGATCTCAAGAAGTTCAGGTAATCAGTGCTGCTAGTCTTTTTATCCCCTTGACCTAATTGCCTGTGTGGTGTAATTCTGTCCTTTGGCAGGATGTTAAACCACTTCACTTGAAGCCAAGGCAGAGATTTTCATTAGCTGTGAAATTAATTGCATGATGTGTGCCATACAAGGAACTTTTCTTGTGATGCCTTGGTATTTTCTTAGAGAGCCAGCAGAATGCAGGGGGTGAAGCGGTGCCTAACTGTCTCCATATTTATGCAGACCCCTTCCTCAGCCTTTTAGGTTTCAGTAAAGTTTTCGCTTATGTTACTTGTCGATCTCAGTTAAGAGTGAAGAAAGGACTTAAATTATCCGAGTTGTTTTTCTCATCACTAACACCCTGTGGCCACTGCACGAAATTCTGTCTGTCTGTGCCCTGGTGTGGGGACAGATTGCTATAGCAGGACTCCCGTGCTGAACAGTGTCTGGTGGCAAATGGGGAATAACTTGACTCAGGCGCTGAACTCCTCCAGCTGTCAATGGGAGCTACACTTGTTTGTCTGGGCAGGGACTGGAATAGTCATTTAGCTCTTTTTGAGACACTTTCCATCCTTTTAGTACTGACAATGGACTTAGAAGATGTACCCCGCTTTACAGATAGGTTATGGCTGGAGTATCGTTTTAGCTCTAGGATGCAAAAAGATACAAGAAAGGACAGGGAGTAAAGGGAAGAAGGAAAACACAGCCAGGGAAAATAAAGAACAGTAACTTTTGGAAGATTGTAAAGAGGGGGGGAGTGCTGGGAGAGAATGAGGAAAGGGGAATGCAGAACTGAGGACAAGAACAAAAAGAAAGAGGAAAGGCAAGAGAGATAGAGAGGAAGGAAAAGGACAGAAAAGAGATCAAAGGGATGAAGTTAAGAGAAAATACCAGGGAAGTAGATGCGATGGAAATACTGGTAGGAGTCTGGACTGTGATGGGGAAAGTTTCTAGAAAAAAATTAGAAAGGCACAGGAGATCCTAGCATTTTTCACAGTCCCAGATGATAAGTTTGACATTTTCCCATTTTCCTTTTCAGAGTATTTGAGAGGTGAGGGTAGATAAGCATACAAGATAATCCCATTCTTCCTGTAAGGCACCTTTGCATCTAATTACTGTGTCTTGGCGTTCGTTTCCATATTACACAGGCTAAGAGCAAATACAGACCCAGAAAGGAGTATGACCCTGCTGAGAATACAAAGCTGATTAATCCAAACTGTTTGTCACAACTCAGGGAAAAAACAGAACTTAGTCTGGGACTGGGAAATACTCTAGTCCTGTTGGGAGTGGTAGTAGTGGCAGGAGAGTCTGTTCGTGTGAGGTGTGTGGTTATTAATTTCACAGTTTCTTGGTGCATCCTGATTAAGCTGAAGTCAGAAGTATAGAAGACATTTCATGCTTTGGCTTAATCATACCCAACCCTGGCTTTGGCAAATCCCACAAAGACCTCTTTTGAAAACTGTAACTCATTTTCAGGCTACTGTAAGACAGTTTGGCCAAGTGTGTAGGCTTCTCTGACCCAGCATTCCTGAAAGTTTGAACTTCTCCCAGATCGACTTTCTGTAAATTTTTCAGATCAGATAATTCTGTCTGAAAAATTTTCAAGTCATCATCTGTAAGTTGCAGGCAGAAAACCTTCTTAACCTTTTGCATAGTTGGCTGAGGGCAATGTCTTTGTGCTCTTCTGAGATGAGCATTGGTCAGTAGCATAGGAAGGCCATCACCCAGGATGTACTGATAGTTTGATCCTGCATGGCAAATCATGCATTCCTATATAGTTCATGATATATATGAACCTTAAATGTGTCGTGCCAGATCAGATTATACATATAATTTTCAAGTTCAACAAAAGGTTTTGTTTCTTTTTCCCCCATCATTTTTTAAAGAAACAGAATTTATCTGAATTAAAAACATGATTGGTGATGACGAGTGGGTGGTTCTGTTTACCCTGCCACATTATATAGTACCACTTTTACTCCTTGTTTGGATAGCAGTCACAAGACCCAGATATCAAGCTGTGAAAGTATTTTTCTTGCAGCAGCCTTTCTTTTTTTGGCAGGCAGTGGCTTTGGAGATGCCTCGCATTTTGTCATGTGATTGGACTGCTGATGAGGTTTCTGTACTGTCTCATTTTCCTGGATTCCATCTGAATTAACTCTTCTTTGGATTGCAGTCATTAGCACACTTCTGAATAAGCAGGGCTTTGCATCATAGTGTAATGAGCTCCTAATACATCGGCTCTGTAAGGAAACAGCCCATAAAGAAGGAATTTGCTGCGTTTGTTCCACGGGACAGAAATCTGTTTTCTGTACCTCCAGCTGTCCACATCGAAAACACATTCCTTCTTCACAGTAATATTCCTTCCTGAAACAAGGAGAAACGAGGGGAAATGACTAGTATATTCAGCTTAGTCTTGTAAACACATAAACTAGTTCTTTGTAAACAAAAGTCTTAATTTTCTTTAAACTGAATATTTAGATGTCAAAGATAGGGAAGCTGAATATGTCAAACACATATGGTTCCTATTGCATCAGAGGCTTTCTTAATTTTGGTATTCTAATTGAAAAGACATTTTTGAAAGCATGCTAACTTAACAGAAACTAATCATTCTGATTCTCTGTTGGGTCTACATTTTATTCTTCCATCTGTCACCACACTCTGGAAACATTTTCCACTTCAAACATAGAGCAGGAACAGTATCCCTCGTGGACTTTGAACTGGCCTCAATACTCCTGGAAGCACGGGTCAGGGTACCTGATGTTGGGGAACTGACAGAGGCCCAAAGGGAAGAGAATTAGGTGAAGACATCAGGGAAAGAATGGGAATAAGTACTATAATTTCCACATAAGTTTTTCCTTATTCCTGGATAATTTATAACACAAAATGCCCTGTGCTATAGCTTTAACTGGACAGAACTCCTGTCCACACCAGAGAAATACTGTGGGTTTGGTTTAAAATACAAGCTCTTTCATAAATGTCACGAAACAACTACTTGCCTCGAATAAATTCCAGTTTGGCATCCAGTGTGTATTCATTTTCCGCTCCTACAAATAACAGGCAGAAAATGATTACGTTTACATCTGAACTAGGTAGATCTGAAATAGAAAACACATTTGTATTCCAGGCAATGCCGGCAGGTTTTCTGCTGGTGTGGGCTTTAGGTGGAGGTGCCTGCTCTGCAGAGCCCACCATACACATTGCAAGGCTGCAGCGGGGGAAAATGGAGCTGAGCTGGTCAGAGCCCCCATCTCCAGCAGCACCCTGAGCCCTTTGCAGCACAGGTGCTGGCCTCTGACCCACTGCAGCGAGTATGCAAGATGTGCCAATGGCTTTGGTCTGAGTTCTGTATAAATCCACCTTTCCCGAGCATACAGAATATTTAAGAATAAATTGCCTTTTTAAAATCCACTAACGGGTACAATATAAAGTCCACAAAGGTAATAGAGGTCAATTTATTTATTAAATGGAAATACTTGTGTCCAAAAAACATTATGAATCATTTTGGTGTTTTAAGTTCAGGATGCAGAGTAAATTATTCCAAAAATAATGGTAGCCAAATGTCATTCCCTCCAAACGTTTGTGTAATATCTATTTATCTGTGGGCAGATGACTGCTATGTATAATCAGAGGCAGACTTTTGTCAAATTGAGACTAAGTAAACACAGCTGAACACAAGCAAGTTGGACTACAACTTTTTTGAGTTTTGCCAGCACTGTTATGACCTTGAAAATGAGCATTTCTTCAGAGCGATCTGCTTTCAATACAGGAGAATTTTTTAGTGTTTCAAATTAACAAGTGTTGATTGGAAATTTGTTCTGTTTCAGTTTAAGGTGGGGTTTTTTTTGGGCCAAATCAATGAAAAGTGTCTATTTGCCCAAAGGAGGGCATCCTTTGTGCGGCTTGTAAATATTTTGTTGAGGAATGTGTCTTGCATGTATCTGTGAGAACAAGAAAAACAGTTAGAGAAAGAGCTGCAAACTCATTTGAAGCTTCATTATATAATCAGTGAATTTTTTTCTACTGTTTCTTTGAAATATAAATGCCTTTTCTTTTTAAAATCTCCTGTACAAGTAAACAGAGTATTTAGGCAGTAGATTTTACACCACTACATATCTCGATACTGTTTTCATTATCCTTGAAAAAGTAGCACTTCCATTTATAAACTTTGCCCATTTTTCAAAAATGTAGTGTCCTAAACATTTTCTACAGATATTATTTTTCTCTCCTGAGTCACGAAATGTCTGATTTTATGGACAAACATGAGTACAATTTAAACCTTATTTTTACTATGCAAATTTTCTGCTTTTACATTACCAATCATTTGAACAGAAAATTGTTTGGTCTCTTGATTTTAAAGGTCACAGCATTTGGAGTCTCAAGGAGGCTTTGGACAGAAGTCAAGTAGGAGTCTTACTCAGAAATTTGTCTTTCAGTAATTACAGCAAGTGAGTCTCATCCATTGCCAATATCTGTTTCAAGGCACTTCTTTCAAAGGGATTTTTTTTTTCTTTTTTTTAAGTGCTGCATACAAGCCAGCTTACTCACCAAATTCACAGATTGGGCATATGTGCACACGTTGTGGCCAGGGGAAGCTTTCCCAAAGTCCTTGTGCCCTGTGGCCATAAGTCATGCTTCCTAATCTGCCTTTTTTGGGGGTCAGCAAATGCCATTTTCAATTTTACAACAAATTCTTGGAGCAGCAACAGTTTAATGCCAGCAGCCAAGCATACACAGCACCTTGTACATGATGTGTTGCTACAACATGGCTTTGAGTTGGCAAGCCAGGTACCACCCCAGTAGGTAGTCTTGGATGTTTTTTGAAAGAACTGTAGCAGAAATCTCCTCTTGCTTTAGTTTTCTCTACCTCTGTCATTGTAGCAAAAAATAAAAGGAGGATGCAGTTGGAAATGGTGAGGGAATAGAAGAGGAAGATGATTGGAAAGAGGATGACGACTGCAAAGCCAGTTTACTTGGGAACTGCAAAAAGCGCGTATGGCTATACATTCCTATATGTCCCTATACTTTGTACTGAGATGCAGATTTCAGAAACAAAGCAGGAAACAGCACTCCCATGCCTGGCTGAGCAGTACTTCCTCTTAATGCTAACTAAAATCATCTCGAAATGGCCTTGATGCCAGGGGCTTCAGGCAGTTTTTTGTTTCCTCTGAGCAGCTCATCCCGGGGGACTAAAGGTATGGACACCCACAGTGTCAGGGTCCTAGATAATATTCAGGGATTTCTTCTTCACCACAAAGGCTAATGAGACTTACAGAAATAAAATTAGGACGAGAACATGTGCCAGGTTTCATTTAATCCCATGGAGTGAGCTTCTGGCAGTTTGGAGGGTACAAGGCAGGTACTAATTGCAAAGCTTAGGACCATCAGGCAGGACTTGCTGTGAGTTGTAACAGCTTGCAGCAGCTGGCTGTGTTTGAGATGCCAGAGGAAGAGGAGAGCCGCACTGTGGACTCTGGGTCATCAAGAGCCTTCATGGTGCACCGAGTAGCCCTCAAGATGCTCCTACCTGAGATTGCAGTTGCCTGGGAAGTGCTGCCAGAAGAGTATTTTTAAAGGATGTGCTTAACCTTGAGCTGCAGTTGGGGTTTGGTGGTGTTTGTGGGTGCTAGCAGAGACCTGCCTGTGGGCCGGATGAGCCAGTCTCTCAGTGGTACACTGAGGGGCCTGTTTTACCAACACCTTGCTAGTTTGTTCATCTGAAGTAAAATGATTGGTGAGCCAACTGGGTAGGTTGTATAGGTGCTTTGTGTGCCCTGATCAAGCTGTACCCTCAAGCAGAACTTTTGCTGGTTGCGCACGGTCTGTCTGCCTGCTGCTGCAGAAGGAGAGAAGAGCAAGCACTGTCCTCACATGGGGTTCTGCATCTGCTTTGCAGATCCTTTACAGATCTCCATAAACTTCACAAACTGTGATGTACGGGCTATTGCTCTATGGGAAAGCTTTGGCTCACAGGCAAAAGTAAAAACTCTTGCAAAATGAAGGAAAAAGCTTTTACTGTTTTAAAAGTGGAAACAGAAGTACTACTGATAGTAGCAGTGAATAGAACATTCAACATTTCAGTTCACAGAGCTTAAAAGCCTTTGTCATAGCTGCCTGGCTGGCATGGATGCTCAGAGTCCTCCTCTCACCCGCTGTCCAAAGGCTCAAAGCCTTGAGTCGGTCTTTTGGAGGGATCAATGGTTCTCAAGTTTTTTTATCATAGTTATTCTCTAAAAAATATGAATGCTATTTATGTCTGAAACTATGGCTTTGTATCTCATTGCTATTCTCTACTGAAGTGGAAGTTCAGGGTCTTAATTCTTAAAAGGGAGATGAGCGTGCAAGACTATCTGTACAAACACACAATTGTTACAGATGCTGCTTACCCTTTGGAAAGCATCTAAGCTGGTCAGGGAAGGCAAGATAAAGTTAATTTGGTTGCTCCTTGAGCAGAAAAAGTCCACAGTGATTTCCAACTGCATCCACTTTGAGGAATTTCATTCTATGAATGCAGCTATTTTCCATATTTTAATGCATATATAAGCATTTTAGTTTATTTAACTGTAAATACCATATTGCTTCAGCATAAATACTTATGTGTTATAATGATGATGTACCAAACTGTTGCATGAGAGAATTCCCTAACAGAAATCTCCTGACTCCCAGGAAGACATGTATGAGCTAACGTAAACCAAATATGTAGTAAATATGACATTACTTCCCTCTGCATCTGTCTTACGTATTTTTGAAGCACTCTATCTCTGCAACAACCTTACATTTTTAAACAAACAGTATTCACTCCTTTTGGGAGAAAAAACGTTGTGAGGGACTGCTTTAGATAATGCTGGCTTTGACTTTGGAGGCTGGTAGCCAGTAATTTAGTTAGATTTTAGAGGAGGCTGTTGGCTTTAACTGCTGTTAGGTCATGTCCAGTGTTGTGATTTGGGCTATGCTGGTCAAGGTAAACAGTGTCTTTTTGTGAGAAGTGTATTTACTAGTTTTGCGTAATCCATTTTTTCCACCATGGTAATAAGATACTGTCCTTCAATAATATGTTGTTTTATCAGTGAAAAGGCATGGATAAATTTCAACATTCATTACTTAAAAGATACATGTTATTACTGTCACAATTGCTGTCGCTACTATTTTGGTGTAGTTGCTATTTAGGTGTAGTTTCCAGTCGCCAGCGTAGTTTTTTCAGGTGAGAACTGTTTGCAGTGATCTCAGAGAATCGGCATCTTCATGCTGGAGAAACAGCCTGGGCATGTTGCCCATGGTTTGGATACTCTATTTGAAAGCAAATCTGTTTGGCTTGAAATACTGTGGCTCATAGTCCTCTACAGCTCAGCAATTGCGTCTTTGCAAACTGCTCTTCCTGGCATGAATGGGAGAGGGCTTGAATGCACTTCGTTGTTATGCAGCGTGTCCTACAGTTAGAGGAGCTGAACGGAACAGGAATAATCTCTGCAGCATTGTGGAGAAAGGTTTACGGACACTCCAAAATTCATGGCATTGTGCTATACCCAGAACTGCAAGCAGCGTGTCAAGGTCAGGATGAGCTAGTAAGCCCTATCTCTGAGCCTCAGCGATCTTTGCCATGATACAGGTCCCTTAATGTGGCACAACACTGCTGTCACGGCTTAGGCAGTGTGCTATGCCACGTGGAGACATGATGCCCTGCTAACGTGGTGCATGTTTACTCAAGCACGGCTCACATCTGAGGCCCCGAGTGCCAAGAAGTCTGAATTCAGCCTCATGTTGTTATCAGTTGACGATGCTTCCCTGCTGGTTTCTTGAAAATCACTGTCTCCAAAAGCAGCAGCAGTGTGTGCTGAATAACAAACCCCTTTGCATTCAGACTCTTCAGGTTTGGGAATGGAGCCAACATTCTTGAAGAATGATTTAGTGGCCAATAAACATCTGCAAAGTCTGTAAGACTGTCAGAAGCAGTAACATTGAAAGTAAAGATCATATCGGTAGCAATTCCCCTGTCCTGACAAGGCATTCAGTGCAAATATTTGTTCAGTCATCCTTGCTCTCGTTCCTGTTATCACAGACAGTTTCACATGTTCTGCCAAAAGGGCAATTCCATCTTCCACAAAGCTGCTTGCATCCAAGGCCTTCGCAATGTTAAATACCGGTCTGCTACTGTTTCAGGACCTCCCACACATGCTCCTTTGAGTGCAGGAGCCTCGTCGATCTTACTCAAAGAGTCTGATGTGAAGGGCTCTTATAACTTTCAATTAGTGAGCATCTGCAGTGTTGAGGGTGTGCTGCTCATTGAGGATTCAAGCTCAGTGTGGCTGATTTATTATACTGCACCAATGTCCATGATCGTCAGGATAGTCTTTGAGCTCTTCTAAGTACAATTCTCCTTCAGTCATTGAAATTTCACTGCACTAGGACTCAGACCATTTGTAAATACAGGACGATGTTTGGAGAAGGAGGCGTCTTTGCTTTTTCAGAACCTCCCTGGGGAATGGGTACATCTTCCTGACTGGATATGGGTAGGCAATTCTGCTCCAAGAGCCTTGCCCCTTTTGCCTGGTTTGCTGCACTATCTCTCACTGCTCAGTGAATAGGAAAACTGAAAACACAGCCCTTCTTGAGATACCTATTAGCTTACTGCAATCTCTGAGGGTCTATTCAGAAGGTGTCTGGGAATGTTTAGGTTTGGGAAGAAATCCTGTCATGGGAATAATTGTAGTGCAAGTTGTGGTGAGCAGGTACATGAAGACTGCAGTAGCTTTGCAAGGGAAAGCAAAGGGAGCAGGATTAAAACCTTGACTCAAAAATGATGTAAACACTAAAATGATTTTTGTGCAGTCAGACATGAAAGTAACCTGGAGGCAGCTATTTCCCCTGCAGCTCACTCAGCAATGTCTCTTCCGGCTGTTTTGTCTGCCTATGGTCAGGGATGTGTGTGCCTACAGCTTTCTGTGTAGGTTCCTGCAATTCCTCAGGATGCTGAAAAAAGGGGTTCCCATCACATTTCTCCCTAGATGAGGAAAGAGATACTTTTCTGGTGGGTGTGTGTGAGCTAGCCCACTTTGAAAGATGCCTCAAAACCCATCTCACATCCTCACTGGATGCTCTTTGCTGCTTCCCTACTGGAAAAGCACTAACATGAATACAGCTGAGCATCTCCACGGACAGGATGATTAATTTTGTGATGTACTATTTGGTGTCATTTGACACATTCCATCTGGTCCTTCGAAAACTTTAATAAAGTTGTTTTCATATGACATCTATAGGATTTCACAAATGGGGAACTGAGTTACCAAACAATTACATTTTGAAGTCATTTTAGATACCTGAGACCTTGTGGTTGCTCATGATATCATGGCTCTTTATTCATCCAAAGCACGGTGTTAGTTGACCTCATTTGCACCTATGAGTGCTCGGCACTGCTGAAGGTGAGAGCCTAGGTTCTCGAGTTTGAGTTCAGAGCCTAGGGAATGTACCATAGCATCTGTGAAAAGGTTGGTTAGAACAGCTTATCTAGCCTCACGCACACCTGTAATACAAGCAGAGAGACTGTCAGTCACTAGTACGATTTACTCGGTGTTGTTAAGTCCATCTTACTATCTTTTATCTTCTTGCATTCTCCTCCTGCCACAACAGGAGCCTTGGAGCTGCTGTGCTGTGATGCTGAGGTTGTGTGGGGAAGGGTCTCAAGTACTGCTCCAGGTTCAGCTCCATAGCAGGTTCATCCTGTGCCCTTGGGCAGGTGATCTGCAGAAAATGCCATGTATGATTGTACTGCTCTATCTCACAGTAGGCTTAGTGGGAAGGCAGGCTGCTTAGGCATTCCCAGCAGACCCAGGTATATATGAATGTATCTGTATCTCCTCATACATAGACATGTTTGTTAAAATTTTTACATGCAATCCCTTGATTTGTAGGATCCCTTGTGCAAGAGCTGTCTGGGGTTACCGTGAGGCTCTGTTGCAGCGCACAGCCATTTTTACAGTTGTTTGACTTTTGGAGCCCATTATTTGCTTATATACTTTCTTAAAAGCTGCTTGAATTTTTATGGCTGTGATCGCACAGAGCAGTAAGATCTGAACATAACTTAGGTACCTGGGGTTTAGTATTTGGATGTAAGTATAATGCACATCCCAGTACCCCTGTGCAGTGGATGGAAGTAGCAATGTTTAAAAAGATCATACTGGTCAGTCTTTTCTCCATCTCACAGGTGAGTGAAAGAAGCAGCGAGTTTCCTCGCTCAGACAGGCTTACTCATTCTTTACTCCATGCTGTTGGCTTAACACGCTCTGGAAATCAGTCCTGGCATTCAGTTTGAAGTTCCTCCGCTTGCCTGAAAACACAGCACCTTGTAATTTAAATTGCCTTTGAGCAGCATATGGCTGAGACCACTTGGCTCCCAGGGGCAGGAGAGGAGCTGGCTGCTGTGAGCAGGGCCGCAGGAACAGGGGGCACGTTTCTCCAAATTCTGCAGGAGGCTTCTGGAAATATCCTGTGTGCACGCACTCATAACGTTACACTGCATATGTAGGGTCTGCTCCCAAACCCACAGCCAACTAGCATAACAAAATCAGGTTTTACTGCTGTAGTGTCAGCCTAGGGTTGAAATATGGCTTTGAAACCCTCCCTTTCACCCCACTTTTTTAATGAAAAACAATCGTGCTGGAGCGTAATAGTGCTTACCCTGGCTGCATTTGACTTTAGCTTTTTACTTTTAAAGCCTTATTTTAGGCTTTAAGAGCTCCCAATTAAACTTTTTAGATCCAGAGTGAAAGTTTGAACGTGTCTGCCTGCACAACAGCAAGATTCCTGTGTGGGAAAAGGGTATTTTTATGTTAAAAAACCCCTCTAAATAAAATTAACGCAGGGGTATTTTTTTCTCCTTCATATTCCTTCTTTTACTAATGAATCTTCATTTGCCATTTTCTCCTTTCCTTTTTTTAAGCATCTTCTGTGCTCTTTTCTTTATTTCTTTCTTCCTTCCTCTTGTCCTTTCTCATCTTTTTCTACCATCCTCCTTCCCTGCTGCCTAACTTGGTTTTCACTGTTAACCCTAACAGTTCGCAACCATACAACTACTTCATCCTTCCAGTTAGCACAGCACGTGCTGTAAATCCCTTTCTAAATAACAGTAAAAAAATGAAGTCTAGGTCAGATATTTGTTTATCCGTTAGGAAATGCATGTGGGAGACTATCACCTAGGAATCTGACAACATTACACTATTAATTACATGCCAACCCAATGAGGAAAGATTTTATTTCAGTCAGCTTCACAGCAAACTTGAAAAGAAAATAATGCCATGTGACCGTCAGTTCATTAACAGCTCTCCTCCAACACTACACAGCCCTAACTCCTACTATAGGCTCTACCAAAGTCTGGCTAGGAGAACAAGTCTCACACAGCGCCCTGTACTTCACCAAGGAGAACATACTGTCACTGGCCATGGGAAATTTAGAGCCAGCCATGACAGCCCAAACAATGAAGTGATTTACACCAGGCTTGTATCTAGTTTGCTAACTCATAAATTCTTACATGCAGGTGCATAGCCCAGGACCGTAAGGCCATTTGCACCATGCCTACTATTATGCAGGGCTTTCAGTGCACTTATTAATGCAAATGTTAATATAGACCTGCAAACTCAATTCTCTTTTATGGTTTATAAAATACACCTATCCCAGTCTCTGTGGGCATGTACACTCATTTTATAAAAATCACATGTATTAAAATGTAACGAGATGCCTACTCCCACTTCAGCAGGCTCCAGGTTGCACAGGAAAGAAAAGTCTTCAAGTTCTCAGATACTCAGGAAAAATGCTTGAGTGGTACTGGTGCCTCACAGTTAAATCTGGCGTTTTTTGCAAGAAGTCAATTTCAAAGAAAAAATTCCCTGAAAAGGCTTGGTCTGAGGTGTGATGGCAAAGGAGTATTCCCA
The DNA here is from genome assembly GCA_022605575.1 of Laterallus jamaicensis coturniculus. NCBI lineage: Eukaryota > Metazoa > Chordata > Aves > Gruiformes > Rallidae > Laterallus > Laterallus jamaicensis. Next base: position 2,730,470 of record JAKCOX010000072.1, on the reverse strand, counting down.
ACATTGGCAAGACCAAATCTATGGATCTTATTAGAAGAGGTCAGACCAGGGCTGAAGCTGTTCCTGGAAAAAAACCAAACCACTAGCACGGAGAAAAATATTCACTGTAGCTGTCACTGTGAACATAAATTGTCATTGTAGAGTTTGTTCATCTGAAAGGACATAACAACTGATGACAGGTCAGTCGTTATACTTGGTGTCACTGTGAAGCCAAAGGAGTGAAGTAATGGGGTCGTGGGGGTGGCTTCATTACAAGCTGCTCCATAACCTCCTCCTGGAAGAAAGAGAATGCAGTGGCAAATGAAAGTTTTGCTGCCTTTCAGCAGTTTCCTCCAGAGCCTGGGCCTAGAGCTCATTCCTGCAGGTTTCTGACAGCTCTCCTCCTTCCACCCACCAAAAGGACATGGTAATAAATCTTTGTCAGTAGAAATCCAGTACCCCTGTGAGGTACAACCAGCTGCAGTTGGTATCACATGCATTTGCAGATCACACTGCCTCACCGTGTCTGCAGCCACAGGTTGTCTGAAACTCAAATGAGAACCTTTGTCCCTCCACCACAAAGTTCTACTGCACAAGCACTGCCAGCTCTGACTGGGCAGTTCCACATGGACCTGCACAGTCCAGGACCTACTCCAGGCAGGAGTGGCTTCACAAGGAACAACACTGAGTGGGTCCCATGTGGTGGTGGCCTTGGGTCTGCAGGAGGCCAGCCATCAGGGCGAGTTTGGGGAATGCTTCTGTGGGAAACTCAGGAGTTTGGAGGTCTTCCAGTGTAAGATTTCCGGTCTGTGCTTCTCCATGTTTTATCTTTCATAGGTCTGATGCCCCTGAGGCGACCTGGGAGGATGGTGCAAAAGGAAAAGGGTTTTAAGAGTTGTTGTGCTGCGTCAGATGAGTCCTGTCTATGTCTAGAACACCGTTGGTAATGTGGGCCCCTGTCTGAGTGGTATCCCTGTTCAGAAACTCATTTGTCTGTTCACATCAGGCTCAAAATGGGAGCACTGCAAGTGTAAGCATGGAAGGGCCAGCTCCTGCTTCCTCCAATTCAGGCTAGAGGAGCTGAGGTTTGCTGTGCTTGGGTTTTTCAAAGGTGCTACAGTCATTGCACCAAAATTAAATGACATTTCTTGCAAGAGGAAAGGGCCTGGCCTGATGCTCTGGGCTACAATTTCCTCTTCTTTGCACTGGTGAGCAGCCTGGGCTAAGCCACCTTCCCTCCCCACGTTAGTGAAGTTGAGTGATTCGTGGTTTAGTTTGGGATCCTTTGGGAGGAAAGGAGCTGTGTCAGTGTAGATGAGTACAGGAATATTAACTGCAGTTAACCCAGTTTTGTTCTTGGAGAACCAGAGATCTGAAAGTTGTATGTGCCCTGAAATTGCGGTTTGGAAAGTATTAGAGTCAAGGGGTGTGGGGGGGTGTGTGACCTACAGAAATACCTCATCTCACCACTAATGTACTCACACATGTAAACTTCATTTTTCATTCAGCTGCCCCAATTTATTTCCTGTTGCTCCCTCTTTTTCCTCCTCTGGCTTGTTTTGAAAATGCTGGTCAACACATGTTAAGTCAGAGTCTCCAAAACCAACAAAGGAAGTTCAGGAGAGGCAGAAAGAGAAACGGCTGAATAACATTGCCAATTTTAAAATGAAGATAAGTTATACAGGACCTTTTACTGAACCAACAAATATTTTATAGTATTCACCATTTGAGGCCAGCAGTTCTTTTTTTCACGTCTGTTTTGAGCTAGAATAGGTGTGTAATTAATCAGGAATCTTAACGTGTTGAAGCAGCTTCAAGAACTGTGATGGTCATGTGGGACCGACCTACCATGTCTTGACTCCCATGTCCATTTTTTCCCCACTACATAATGGTTCTGTACCCTTTCCTCTCTGTCTCGTTCCCTCATTCACACATTCTTTCTCCTGTTGGTTTCAAGCCATCTTTGATTTGTCAGTGTTACCTGATAACACAAAGCAGCAGTTGAAGCCAGTTGTTGAGGTTCAGCTTGAGCTCTATATATCACCGAGAAAGGGAGCAACGTGGATGTTTCTTGGTCCTATGTAAGTGGTCGGTCTTTCCTTTGCTGTTCCCAGCAGGGCCTTTGGGTGAAGTCAGTTCATCATCACACACGTGTGATATTCTTAGAGCAAAATTCTTAGATCCAAAGAATAAAATGTAACTGTAATTAACATTGTTTAGCACACCCCTGAAGTCATCCAAGTATATGAAAGTTATGAGTCTGGGCTTGGTGAGCGGTCTGAATTGTTCTGAAATATTTGAAAGTGCTGCAAGCACTGTGCAGCCAGAGAGCCTTTGTATGTTGTAAATTGGACTAGACATATGTGCTACGGCATTTACACTCTGGCTTTCGTCTCTTACACTGGATGCAATATGTAAAAGGGGGCTGTGCATGTACTTAGACTTGTATCTTCCTCTGAATTATTCCTATATTATTTTGACAACAGTCGGGTGTAATGACAATGTACTGGAGGCAAGGGGTTCTGTCATCCAGTTTAAGGATTGTTTCCCTCCAAGAACCCTGGGATTTATTTTCTTTGGGTGGACCTTTCTGATAGCAGAAGAACAAAAGAAAATGTTTTAAATATAGGAGAAATCCTGGAAAATTCTGCTCTTAAACACTTTTGAAATGGTCAGAGTATTGCCTAGGCATGTTGTCTTTGGACTTCTGAGACTCATTTCCATCTCTGCTAAAACAGGACTGCAGGCTACCTTGCAAGAGAGCTGTCAGGATCAGCCAGTGAATATTTATGAAGAAATTTCATGGTGAAAAAAAAAAAAAGCTACATATATTATTAATAATTACGTGAGTCTTGAAAAATACCATACTGTATCACAAAGCTGGTATTGTCCACTGACTACACTCTTGGCACTGCGTGCTACAGTAAACTGTATACTGAAAACTCATACTAATGGAAAGGTATACAGGATTCCATTGGTAAGTGATTTATAGTGACTTCCTATTATAAACAAGAGGGAACAAATATCCTGCCTTGCTGGTTTCTTTGGGCGGATGGTGAGAGCAGAATGAGACATTCCTGGCCAGGCAAAAGCTGACTCTCTGGATGCTTGCAACTGGAAGCAGAATGAAGCACCAGAAAGTGAAGTGTAGATGACAATCCGTAATTATGAATGATTGAGTTTCCATTTTTATAGTGCTTTAAACTTTCCAGTTGTAAAGCAAACAGCCACTAAGTGATTCACAAACTTGTAACAACAAGATGTTTCTTATGTTTAATATTAAATAGATATGCTATACGATCTCAGTGTATGCTGAAAGCCTGCAAACATCCTGTCACAAGAAGCACATTGCTTTCTGAGACAGGACAAACCACCTTAACCAGCAACTTCTTTTGGAGTTTCAATTAATAAATATGTTATTGAACACAACTGTGGTTTTAGGAAAGTTATTCATCACTGGCCAGTGGCATGCTGTTGATAAACTCTAGTGTACACCCTATTAAGTAAGTCTTGGGAACAGTATGGAATATGGAATCCATAAGCATTGGTTTTCTCTGGTGTCACTTGACATATTGATCTAAGCTTAACAAGTCTGTAGGGGTTAAAATTTGTGTCACAGCCTGCACTGATCCAGCTAGTGAGAGGACCACACTTTTTCAGGAGAGGCCAGAGGTGGCTGTCACCTAAGGCATGTTAAAGTTAACCACTGCCCTTGGAGAGGGCAGCTATTGTGAATCCTTGGCACCCTGTAGAAAGTGCTGCCTCTCATGTGGTGAGGCAGGGCTCATGAGTGGTGTGAGGTCTGCACTTGTGCTGGGGTGAGTCCTTACCTGAGGCTACTCAGAGACGTCACCCAGTTCCAGTGCGATTTCCTCATTGTCAACATGTTGTGTGATTGTCAAGAAACTGAGCACTTTCCATATTGGGAATGTTGTTCTTTGGTTATATTCATGAAGCAGTCTCACCAAAATGTTGCTTTTGCAGTTGAAACAGATTTTTCAGTTGTTGTGTGGACATGTCAAATCTCAAAAGCTTTAATTATCAAAAGCTTAAATTATTAGTCAGGGTAGATTGAAAAAGATGGACAAAAAAAGGAAAATGTCAGGAAAGATTCACCTGTTTAAAAAAATATTTGATAAAATTTTGTCACCTACATTCACTCTTTTATCAGTGGAGAGTCAAGACATGGCCAGACTGTAATTCTTCCAGGCAGAGCTAAGCAGTTGAGGCTGTACTTACACTGCCAGCTTAATGTCCCCTCACCCAGCCCACAGCATATCCACATGGTTGATAACGCTGCCCAAAGGCAAACAGTGAGAGGAGGTGGCCATGGAAGTGGGCTGTGTAGTCTGGGTTTGTAACAACACTCAGGGATGTTGGACTGTGGTATTAGACAGGTGGGCTGAAACCATGTCCTGGAAGACACACTGTTAGGTGTGCGTGGAGTCTGGACAACCACCTTGGATAAAGATGCATCATTTAGATGACAGCCTCATGGCAACTGAGGTGAACGCTGCTCTTCCTTTTGAGTTGGATTGAGTTGGTTTGACCAGAAAGATGTTGAGGAGAGCATGGTAGATGGTCTTTATCTCTCTCAATGTAGTTATCCCCACCCAAAAAAATTGTAGTAATACTTTCTTCCTTCACTAAGAACTGTTCAGACAGATATGAACTGCTTGGATGCTGTGGTAGTGCAAACTGAGATGTGCTGTCAGAGGTTTGGTACAGCAGGAAAGGATTTTTGGCAAGAAAAAGGGGACCTATGCTTTGAAATGATGGATTTTCAAACTTTGCTTGTACTAACATGTTTGTACAGCAGTGATTAGAAAGTACTTTGCAAATTATCAATTGTGGTTTTATTATAACCCAGTTTTGAGTTTGACATTTAAATTTTTTTTTAAAAAAAACCCTCATAAAATCTGAATGTAATTAAAAAAAGACGCTTAGTTCAGGAAAAACCTTCTGCAAAATTAAAGAATGCATTGCTTTTTGCTCCTGGCTTGTATTTTTCATCTTTGCTACTGCTTTTATATACCATGGGCAAGCCACTTTCTTTTAGAGCTGGCTAAACACCAGTAAAAAATATTTGCAAATACTCCTTCAAATAAACGCTGGAATTGGAATGTGTGTCACCATTCACACCTACTTTCCTCAGAAGTTTGTACAAGCAATTTTTTTGTTCATAGGAAATATTTTCCAACAGCAAAAGAAACTGACAGATGCTTGAGAGAGGTGTATTTATATCCAGGTTTGCTCTGGCAACGATGTTCTCTATTACTTGCCATTTCCATTTCTATACCTACTGACCTATCCAGTCCCAAACCTCCTCTTTAAAATTGTCTGTGTTTAAAAAAAAAAAAATTAAGCAGGGCTGAATAATTCTGTGTAGCAAAGCACAGTATCCAGAAGATTTTTAATGTCATTCAGTACCTCTCTCTGGATCAAAAATTTTTTTCCTTGGTTCCCTCTCCTCTATGTAAGTTGAACTTCCCCCTCTTGAGCCCCATTCAAGCATTGATCTAGGACAGCTGAAGAGATACTGATTCAATATATGCTCTTTTGGAACAAAATCTAAACCCAAGTACTCGGTCACCTGTGGACAGTGATTCATAAAGCTGTTTTGCAAAAGGATGGAGGCCTGTTAAATCAAACAGCTTGGCAAACATCTGATCTCTGAAATTACAGCTGGTCTCCTGCATTTCTTTTGGAGAGACTGTGGTCTTCAGTGGTCATCTCCAAGTGCTGGGGAGTGTGACAGGCTTGAGTTGTTCAGTGCGGGCTGCTGGTCAGTGCTGGGCAAAGTCGCTTGTAAACAGAAGAGATACCAAGGGTTGCAATGTGCTATGGGACCTATTCCACTGGAAGCCCAGTTTAAAGAAGACATCAACTTTTAATTAATAATCTGATGGAAAAACTAGCAATGAGCCTGATGTTTAGTTGGGAATCCAGTCTCATAACAAGTGCATTACTCTATGAGATTTATGCTATGTTTAGGGGCTTTTTTTCTTGGGGGGGACGGGGACGGGGGTGTCTTGCAACCATTAGTGCTCATGCCATTGCTATTTCTTTTATTTGACTGGTTCTCCATTGGTGTTGCAGTTAAGCATCAGCTTCTCACTCCTCTGTAATGGGTTTCTGTGCTAGGATAGCAAGTCCACTGAATAAAGCTTATACATTTCTGCCTGGTAAATATTTCTGGCTTTTCTGCAACATTAGAACTTAATGAATGAACAACTATGACTCTTGATGGGGAAGTGTAGCTTATGCCTGTGATACAGTTTCATCTTTGCAGGCTGTTAACCAGGTGTGCTTGTTACTTGTACCTTTCTCAGCCAGCCTCTGTGACTGAGTTGCAGCCTGGGCAAAGGGCACATTAAAAACCACACACATCATGTGTGCGTGGGTGAAAGTCCTATTTTTAGTGCACACAAGAAGCCATTCACCAAAGGGCAATGAAGCTGATTTTTACTTTTAGGTTTTGTAATTCCTTATGTCCTTGGGATTTATGTATTGAAAAACTGCCTCCATCACCCTGCAAAATGTAGGTGAACCTCCAAGACCAGCTTTATTGCCAAAATAACCTTTCCCCAGACATGAGCTGGTGTCAGATGCTCTGGACAGGGTTTAGCACCAGTTCTACCAGTGTGGCTCTGGTGAGATTCTGCCTCACTGTCATGGTTTTGCCCCCAGCCTCGAGGTGAGCACCACACAGCTGCTCTCTCTGGGGCAGGGTAGGAGGGAAGGCGGAGAAGGGAAAAGAAGAACTAAAGGCAAACTTCATGGGCTGGGATAAGGAAAATTTACTGGGACAGCAGAGAGAGGAATAACAATAATATGACTTTTATAGCAAAATATACAGAACTGTTGACACATGATGTAGTTTCTCCCCAAATTGCACAACTCAGGTTGTAGAGCTCAGAGCCATCCCAAAGCCAGACTGTCCCCCAAAAAAAACTTCTCCACCCTGCCAGCCCCCCTTAATGCTGAGCATGACATCATTGACATGGAATACCCTCTTTGGACAGTTTCGGTCACCTGTCCTGGTGACGTTGTCCCCTCTAAGCTTCCTGGGCACCCCCCACCTTCTCGTTTGCAGGGCAGCATGAGAAGCTGAAAAGTCCTCGACTGCTTGGTAACAACTAAAACCATCAGGGTGTTATCAGCACTGCTCTCATCCTAACTCCCAAACACAGCACTACACCAGCTGCTAGGAAGAAAATTAACTCTTACCCTGGCTGAACCCAGGACACTCACCAAAGCCTCTTTCTGTAAGCTCATGCCTTGGGAACATCCTCACAGTGTATGTTTTTGCATGTGCCTAGCTCCAAGCTCAGTGTAGATTTCTCCATGTAGACGCTTGTATGAAGCAGACCCTTTAGATGTGCCCAGACAATTATTTTATTTGGAAATCTGGCATCAGTTTTTGAATTAATCTTGGGTTATTTTCCCATGTGTCTATTCCAACAACTTCCTTGTTTTAAAAACTATTAATAGACATTGGATTTTTTTTGTTGTTTGCAGAAACTCTGGAGAATGGACCAAATAAGTGTGAAAGGTGAGTAAGGGACTTCACAGTGTTCCAAAATTTTTATTATTATTATTACGGTTTTCCTGACATCACATAGCTATGTAAGCCATACGTGTAAATATTCTTTATTGCTTGACTCTAGCGCAGCTAACAGAAAAGGAACCAGCAAAGATGAAACGTACTGGAAGGAGATCAACGCAGCCATGGCCCTAACGAATCTTGCCCAAGGGAAGGATAAACTTCAGGGAACTACCAGCTGCATCATTCAGAAATCATCACATATATCAGAAGTAAAGACTGTTAAAGTGCCGTTAGTTCAGCAGTTTTAAGAGATGGGTCCTTTTTCTTTTTCCTGTCAAACAGACATTTTCCTCACAGGATTGGTTTGCAGCAAAATTGGATTGACAGATATGAGGCAAATGTGGGAAATAGGCCCCCTTTTACAGTACGGTCAGTTTAAAAAATAAAACCATTTCTCCTGACTCAGACATTTTCATTGTATTAAATGAAATGTTCAATTGCTTCTATAAAAGGCATGTAAATTATAAAAAGACCCTGTTTTTATCAAAACATTAACTTATTTTATGTTAATCGAAGTGCGCATAAGATGTTTGCATTGCTATTACAGTAAGTGCCTTGCTTTCAAAAAATAAGCTATAACGTGGGCATAGTACAACAGTATTATGCCTCAAAATGACAATGCCATAATGCTTAAACTTTGTATGTTATTCCAAGTGGGCTTAAGCAGCCTAGGGCTAAACACATTACTGCTGGAGGCCCTGGAGAGTTATGCTTATTTGACTTGTACAAATTGACAAGTCTTAATTAAATTGTTACATCATTTTCTCTTTTCTTTTTTTTTTTAATCAACAGTGTTATAAAAAATGTACAGTATGTTTTGTCAAAGTGACCATGAGGTTGTTATGCATGTTTCTTACCTGTATAAGCAGTATATTAAAATACCAAAATCATTCCTTTGAAAAGTGCAATACTCTAGAACACAACAAATTTAGGAAATAAGTTAATTGTTCAGATTATTTTGAACTTATACATATGCTCCCAGCTCTGTTGCTCACTGAAGATTTCTAGTTGAGAAGGTTCTAAACAGACTAGCTGTAAATTCAAGTTCAATCTCTATAATTTTAAAGCTTTGCTGAAATTTGGATAGATATAAAACTGATTTCTTCTTGTACAAAACTAAATCTATAATGCCATTTATTATTTGCAGTGGAGCTCAAAAAACCAGTTTCCATGGTGGAAATTATTATTTTAACATGGTTTAAATTTTTTTAAAAATTTTGTGGGTACTGCATAAATGAGGACAGTTGATTGACAGTTCACATTTCTCTGAGAAAAGCCTTTACTGTAAACTATTGAAGCCCAAACTAGAAACATAAATGGGAAATGAAACATTGAAAAATCTCAGCATTTAAGTGGGAGGGTTTTAAGTAGGTACTAAACTTGTAGTTTAGACTTGTGTCATGTCTCTAAACTTGACTGCTATTGAGCATAATAACTAGCATAGAACCAGGTTTATTTTTAAGTTTTATTGGGAGGTGTACAAGTTATTCTTAAGTCATATAACAATAGTCTAATGAGGCTTACAGTGCTTGAATCGACAGTGGCAAAGCCAAAAATGATTTATACTGAATCAGTTACAGAAAACTGGAAAAGAGCTGATTGTGTCTAGGATTTGGATTTTTTCCTGTGGGTATCCTGTCAGGTTTTTTTTCCCTACGTATCCCTTTCCTTGTTTCTCTTTTTGGTGAGCCATCAATGAACAAGACTTTAGTCCTGCTTCCACTGAGTTGAAAGGCAGCATTTCCACTTCAATGGAAGCAGGGCTGTGCTAATGATGACACTAACTTGCAAGTAGAGGCTGTTCCAGTTGCACTAAAATAGTCCAGATACATTGCAAATATCAGCCTTGGTGTGACTTCTTAGGAAACTTCTTGATGTAACATAACATGTTGTTGGGTTTATTTAGTGTACAATGAAAATGATTTGATATGAAAATATTTTGTACATATATATTTTTACTTTGTTTTCTAAATTGCTGATTTGCAATGACTTAAAGTGCCAAGCAAGAAATGTATGTCATGACTGTATGAACAGTTGAAGTATAAGTTTTACTGACTTGCATTATTATGTGTGTAAGATTCCATGACATTAATTTTTGATACTTTACTGGATTTTGACATCATAATAATGTGGGTTTATAACTAATAGCATAGAGTTAATACTTCACTTTTGTTCATACTATTATAAGTTATTCTGGTATTAAATATTTTGTGACAATAAATTGATGGTTTTGACAAATTCTGTTAGAAATATACACAGTGTTTTTGTCTGTATAAACAACAACAAAAATTGTCATGTAGAGAAGGTACTCTTGGGGACTTCTCTGGAGTAAAACTGGAGAAGACAAGCCATTGTATAAACAACTTGTTCATCGTTCTTTTTTAAATTATCAAAGCACAAAGAATAATCTGTAAAACACATCAAGTGGGTTTTAAATTTAAGAAATACTTGGCATAATTTCTTGTTACCATTTCCTTTAATTTATTTTTTTTCTACTGCTGCTTTAGAGTTTTCTGAAAACACGAATTCTAATGAATTATGTGTGTGTCTTTTTTTAAATAACAAAAATCATGATCAGTGCTGAGCCAACAGCTAATGAAGAATCAATAATTATTTATGATATTGGAAAAACAAACATTATTACTATTGCTCTTCTTTGTTTCGACATATGTAACCATTTTAGTAAAATAAATAACTGCAAACAACATCTTGCTGGTTTGAATTAAATATTCATTTATCTGTCCTTAGTCAAGCCATTTGCATTTCTGGTTTCCTGCTATAGTTAGGATTTCTCTGTACTGGGATACAAGTGTGTGATAGGCAAAGACAAAGCAGGAATGCTGGTGTTTTGACTAATACACCTTTGGGAGTGCACAGTTATGTGAAGTCACTCAGCACATCGATGGAAATGACCGTTCAGCACATTTAGGCTAATGACAGCACTGCATGATGCTTAGAAATCGTCCACAATGGAGGAGTGCAAAGAGAAGCCATAGCTAATCACTGTCCTGAGTCACTGGAGAAGTTCCATGAGCTGGGAAAGACTGGTCGTTAGGGATTTTGATGAATACAGGCTACATTTGTTTACAGTACCATGTATGAATACACTCTGTCTGGAGAGCCTTGGTGGAGGAAGAGATGCAATCAGCCCCTCTAGAAATTCAGTGCTCATAGTAATGAGAGCCCAGTGCAACTGGTCTCCTAGCTTTTGTGCTTCAGCGTTCCTCCAGTTGCATGGGAAGGCTGATAACTAAGGTTCTGGTTGGCAACTGACACTTGAAGGTTTTAAGTTCTGATTATCTGTGACACGTATACTGCTGTAGCATCTGTGGCCATCCAACATGTGGCCACATGGAGACTTGGATATTCAGTTGATGAGTTCCTGCAGGAATATGTAGAGTCTCACTTCTGCTGTTGTGAATGTGTAAAAACACCCACATTCTAATGATGCCGAACTTGGCACCTACTTTGTGCCTGAGTCTGACATGAAGAAACCAGCTCATTCTGCTCCCACCTACTCTGTGACATCATTTGCAAGAGCTGAGTACTCCCAACCTCCTATAAACCATTGCAAGTAAGGGGAGCTCCAGTTTTTCCAGGTTGCTCAGTAGTTCAAATATACATTGGGCTCCTCTTCCAGCATAATACAACAGCTACAACAACTGAGCTGTAGTCCTCACTTTGTGGCCTCATGTTTTCAGCTGGTGGCCTGTTGACTAAATATATATTCCAGGTGAAGCAGTTCCACCAGGGAGACCAAGAGCAAGTCCCAGGACAACAGATAGGCCATTTTGGGGCCATTTGGGGGCCATTTGGTAACCAAGTAGCTTCAGTTTTAACTTGGAGTTTCACAGAAGATGGCAGCTAGACTTGAACACCCACATATGAGTGTGTGAAGTAACCACTGCACTCTGGATTAGAGGAAGATGGAGAAGGGAGGTTGTTAGCACCTCTGTACCCCGCAGGGAAGAATGCATTTATCTTAGGCTAGAGGAAAGGCTGTGTGAATTTAAACCTGTTTCTTCATGATCGCTTTATTCAGCTAATATTTCATTATGTGTCCTAGCTTTGATGAATGATGTTTTTATCTACCTAAGCCATCAATAGAGATCCAAAACACCAAATGTGAGATGCTATTGCAGGGAGCAGCCTTGATTATAAAAATGAGTGGGATCTCTGATAATCATGAGCTCCCAGAATTAATACCCAGAAAGTCCTTCTTTGTACCCTTTGTGAATCCCCCACTGTGGGAGAGAGTGTGGGGATCATGTGTCACAGTCAAAAGGGGGCCTGCACAAGGGAAAGGAATTTGCAGCTGCCCTGGGCATGCTCTGGAGTACCACGGAACTGCCTTCTCTCACGGGCTGCTGGGCAGAGAAGGACCTAGGGGTGTTGCTTGACTGCAGGCTGAATATGAGCCAGCAGTGTGCCCAGGTGGCCAGGAAAGCTAATGGTATCTTGGCATGTATCAGAAATAGCATGGCCAGTGGGTCCAGTGATTGTGCCCCTGTACTCAGCATCAGTGAGGCCGCACCTTCAGTACTGTGTCTAGTTCTGGGCTCCTCCCTATAAGAAAGACATTGAGGCCCTGGAGCGTGTCCAGAGAAGGACAAGCAGGCTGGTGAAGAGGCTGGAGAGCAAATCTTATGAGAAGTGGCTGAGGGAACTGGGGTTGTTTAGTCTGGAGAAGAGGAGGCTGAGGGGGAACTTTATCCCTGCTTACAATTACGTAAAAGGAGGTTGTAGAGAGACTGGGTGTTGATCTCTTCACCCAAGCTACAGGTGATAGGATGAGGGGGAATGGATTAGACATTAGGAAAAAATTCTTCACCAAAATGGTTACCGGGCATTGGAACAGGCTGCCCAGGGAGGTGGTTGAGTCACCAACCCTGGATGTATTTAAAAGACGGGTAGATGAGGTGCGTAGGGATATGGTTTAGTAGAGGATGGGTATGGTTGGACTCTATCTCAAAGGTCTTTTCCAACCTAGTGATTCTGTGATTCATCTGCTGACTGAATACTGGTATGAGGGCTGTCAGGCAGTGTGCCGGTGGGGCACAACACACTATGCCTCCCTGCACTTCATGGCCAAGCAACAGGGCTGCAGCTGCCAAACTCAGACTCTCCTTCAGAAATCCTTCCAGAGATTTCCATGATTGGTGATGGCTCTGTACATTTTAATCTTGAGGAAGCCCTGGGTCACATTCCCCTGCATGGCTTCCAAGGACTGGAGGAGATGGATGTATTGGCTGGTATGTCCCTTGTGTCAGGTGGAAGATGAGAGTGTGACTAGTCACTCTACCGCCGAAATCTGCAATAAATTCTTAGTTGACCACCACCAAGGCTATACAAGTCATTTATAATTTTTGCATTCAAAAGAGCACTGAGGACCTCAGAGTAGCCCTGGAAGAGGTGGTACCGAGAAAAGAAATCCAGTTACAACAGCAAAACTTGTCACTGCTCCTTGGGCTGCATACTTCCTCAGATGCCCACTTGGTATGTGGCAAAGGGGAGGGTGCAGCTGTCTTCTGTCATGGCTGACTTTCTCACACATACCAACGTTGTTTCCTGTGAAATTTCACGTCCTGCTCTGGAGCCTCACATGTGACTACACTTTCCTAAACCCCAACCTGTTACTTGCAGAAAAATGGAACCCAGGATCATCACAGACTGAGGACACCAGACTCTCCAGTAGTCCACAATCAACTCTAAAGTCCAGTCAGCACAATTCGGTGGTCATAATGACAGTTTCAAGCATGACAGACAGCTATTTTATTCCTGTGTTACTATGAACAGAGACTCTTGGAGAGACAGAAAAAACCTCAAAGGGATCCAGGCTCCTAACCTAATAAATCCAAGAAGTTATGAACATCAGAGAGACAAGGTATGTTTCCATGACTAAGCACAGACAATGGCATGCCTGCTCTGAGCCAGCTGGAGACAAGTATGGCCTAGTTCAGAAGCTGGGTAACCAAGTTTAGCATCAAGGCTGAGCTGGTACATCAAGGTTCCCTAGCAGGACATGTACTGGATTCACCAGTGTATCTCTGTGCAGCTTTTGCACCATTGCTTGTTCTATGCCTTCACCTGTCCACAGCAATGTCCTCAAATTTATTGGTGCTTTGGTGAAGTATTTCAAAGAGGACAATCGCACTGCTCTGCATGGCTGAGCTGTTTTATGCAGAAAGGCACAGATAGCTGGGAGCCGCTCTGGTGCAACACATACCCAACCCAGTTAGCAAGGACAGGAAAGAGATGAAGCATGATGCAAAGGGCTGAATTTCCTGATGAGAGCACTGTTTTGACACCATACTGCAAGGGAGGAAACAGGAATTCAGCATGGATGTCAGTTAATGTTGTCCAAGCAGGTTTGCCAGCATTTGGGTGTGTTCAATCCACATTAGCAACAGAATTAAGACCCAAACCCGTGGCTTTCACAGTGCTGGGTTGCTGAGCCAGTATTCAGGTTTGGGCCCCACCTTGAAACTCCTCATGTTTAAAAAGAAGAGAGGAGGTTGGCTAAAATATAAGTACCCTATGAAAAAAAGAAGAAAAAAAAGAAGTGGAATGGAGACATGAATGCCTAATGCAACAGAAAAAAACCCCACCCAAATCTCCTTAATGTTGCTGTTATGTCAGCTTGGGTTATTGGCAGTGGAAGTGGTTATTGGCAGCGGAAGTTAGACCTGGCTTAAGGCTAATATAACTCACGCACCTGACTTTTTAAAAGGAGCTGAGATCTGGTTTCTTTATGGATGGGCTTTTTTTCATTCGTGGTATTGGTCCCTTCTTCAGATTTCCTTAGCTTTCCTTTCAGCCAGGTTTGGACTTGATTCTCCTATCTCTCTTCCTGCCTGAAAAGTCTCCTGTTACATGCAGACAGCAATGGGATCCTTCATGCCAAAGCTTGTTCTTCTGGCTTTGCAGTTTCTAGGGCCATATAGGTGAAGGATGTGTGATTCAACAAGCTGGTATTCATGGACAAAGTCTGCTATCTCCCTTTTCCGAGCCCAGGGCCAGTGAACATATGCAGTCTCAGGAGCATGCAATAGAGGCTCTTCAACCAGCAAGCTCCACCATCTATCACTTCACTCCTAACTACTACTGCTTTTGGCTATCTTAACTCCCAAAAGGACTGTCAATTTAACCATAACTACCTACGAACTGCCAAGTCTCATTTTATGAGCTGCTGTTGAGAGTTTAGCTATTTAAGGCTGATTTTAAACAATTTTTATTGGTACTTCGTGGCATGTGCCTGATTTACAGTGCTGTAAATAACCACAAATTAGGGACATTTCTTTCTTTATGGTAAAGGCACATTAACTTGAGCATAAGAAAGATAGCTTGTTGGTGAAGAGCTGCAGTGCAGGATATTTTCTGCAACAGGCTTTCTATGTGTGCCCAGGCAAGCCTTGTCCAGGGTTTGGTCAATGCAGAGGAGCTGGCTTTTTTGCCCAGGGAATGTTCTAAGAATGTGAGATGAGGGTCACGTCTACAAGATGTCCCTCACTGCTGCTATGAGGTTCTGAAGGTCAGAGAGAGCAGCGCTGGTTTGTAAGTGGCACACTCAGGTTGATGCACTTAAGGAACCATATGGTTAACTGATGTTAACCATATTTAAAATTGCATCTTGGGCACATATCCCGTAGCAGGCATCACCTTCTGCAGCACTTCCATCTCTTTACTGACCTCAGCAGTAGAATAAGCTACTTACTGAGACCTGTTGACCAAACTTGACCCTGCTAAAGTCAGGGAAGACAAACCACACTCACGAAACAAACCATTAGGTTCCACACCCTGAAGACACACGGTGAGCTCAGGCTACAACTACCTACCTTCCTCTGCAACATCAGCTGACTGCCAAACTGAAACACCTGAAAAACCTCATCCCAGGAAGGGGGCAATGCTTCTTTCGAGCTTAAAATAAAGACCTCTTGCAGTCCAGGAATTTCAAAATATAAATTCAGGTGCAAGATAAAATGTTTCACTTGGGACCATCTTTGTGACTTCAGGATATTCAGCAGAGCTGTCTAATCCTCATATCAGCTGATGTGGGGATGAGGCTCTTCAGACTAAGAGGTTTTGTGCTTCTTTTTCATGCTCTTTCAAGAAACTTTCAGCCAGACCTGAAAACCATAGACTGTGCTCATGCAGAAGCAAAAGATATGCCATTTCCATTTGTGTTTGCCGTCTTCACATACCGATAAAAAAGCAGCCAGGCTTCTGTTCCAGGGAGGAGTAAGGGTGTATAAATGAAATACATGGCTAAACGCTTTGGATAGCAGTTAAAATGTGTATCTAACTTTGGGTATCTTGTGAAATGGCTGCAGAATATATATGGCTGGATTATAAAATGTTTCAAGTACTCAATGGGAGCCAGTATTGCCCTGAAAAGTGGTCAGCAACATTTCACCCATATCTTTGCAAGCTAAATGCCAGGTCAGCAAAATGGAAACATTCTGTGTAGCAGGACAACTGGGTTTAATTTCTTTGGGTTTCTTATAAGAAAGTTTGGAGATTATCAAACCCCTAATTTCTTTTTTTTTTTAATGAATAAATCTATTTTTCCAGGTTAATTTTTTGTCTTGAAATATAAGATAATTACAGTAAAAAGGTTGATATCAAATCCAAAATAGAAATCATTGAAACTTATCAAAATATTGTGGCTACCAAATATGTTTACCAACTTTTAAAAAAATGTTCTTTTGGCTATTTATAATAATTTGTTTATATATTTACACTTTCCAACACAGTTTAAAACAAAGTTTTAAATCTCAAAAATTTCCACAGGATGGAAAAATACACACCTCCCCCCCAGAGTTATATGGAAGAATTTTTAATGCTTGGCTTTGAAAATGAGAGCACTTTTGCATGGTGATCTGAGGATATAAAAGTCTGTATCTTGGTAGTTAATTTTGAAAGTACTAGTTTTTATGCCGCGTTGTTTCAGCAAGCCTGATGCTGCTTTTGGTCACCTGTGTATCAGTCTCCTGTTGCCTTCAAAAAATTCGGGTTTAAGTTCAACTACAAGAATTGTACCACTGTTTGATGAGGAAAAGAATTTGCGCTCAGCCAGAAAATGAAGACAGCGAGCATAGTATTTGCTAGTACGCCTCATCCTTGCAGAGCAGACACCTGCTGTGGTAGTGGAAGAACCTGTGTGAGGTTAGTTCATGCCTGTTGATTACAAATAATAGAGAAAGCTAGAGAAATCAGGAGTGTCAGACTGAAGATGCATCCCCATCACTTAAAAATACACCGCAACAGCAATAATAAATGCATTTCTCAGTGAGCAGTATAATGGCAACCAGAAAACTCAAAGTGGTCCAAGATTTTTTGTAAAACCTCACTGGGTGTGAAATCATGTGCAAAAAATATATGACAGACAACCAAACAGCTAACGGTACCTCCCCATGCTTCAAGATGTAGAGCAAAGAAAAACGTAGTCATTTCCAGTGCTTTAAACCCCTGACTACAAACTGGAGTCGACTACAGCTGGACAGTCTGGTGGTTTTGTCACTTTGAAGTGTGCAAATTGCTACATAGTCACGTTTGCCCACCTTCCCTCACCTTTTAAATAAAAGCTTCCCTTCATTGTCTTAGTTCTTAGACAACCACATTTCTGTTATTGTCATCTCAAACAAGGCTACTCATAATAAAAGTGTTCACCATGAAAACAACTATATGTGCATCTCTATATAAGGCAGTTGATATCAACCTTCTCCTAAGAAGCGTCACAGAGTCACAGAATCACAATCAGGTCTACTTTCAGGAATAGAAATACAAGAAGGTTGGGATCGTCTCACAATTTCCTAATGGGCAGCTGAGGTGGGAGCTGTGTACCCAGTTTATTACATGAAATATTTCCTGTATCTGTTTCACAAAGACCTGCGCCAGAACAACAGGGGGATTTGGTGGAACCTGGATTTACAACTAGAAATTAAACACCGCCATGTGGAAAAAATATTATGTAAACTAATCCTTAGATCCTTCTTGCTGTGTTCCCTCAAAAGCAACAAAATGGTAGCCTGAAAACCAAATGCCAAATGTAATTTTTTTAACCTGTTCTGTAAGAATGAAAAGAAAAACAGCCCCATGTAGAACCGTGAGGACTTGTTACATTTTCACCTGTGAAGTCTTAAATGTCACAGCCCCTGGGCTGACTTCTCTTTTCATCAAAACGAACAGAGCTCTGATACTGGTTTCCACCTGAGCATGAAAGTTCCCAGAGACTCTAGTTTTCACCTCTTACTGAGAATCCTGGCAGCATATTTCAATGCTTTACTTTCAGCGGTTTGTTTTGGTATCTCTCATTGCTGAGGTGGGAAGCTATAGCTCAGAGACACACTGAGCAGTGGCCCTTGTGTGCTGGTGATTCAACATTGCTCTGGCTTGCAGCACTGCTGCACCAGCCCAAGCAGGACGGCAGGTCACAGGCAAAGGTCAAGTCCCCTTTATCTGTGTGTCACTTACTTCTCCAGTCCCTGCAGATCAACCAGGAAACCACCAGAACAAATACTTGAGGCTCACTTGCACTCAGATCCTGCCCACACCTTCCCTGCAATGCATGTAGCAAGGCAGTAAGAGACTTCTCTTGGTCCAGTAGGCCAGGATAAGCAACCCCATTTCTGGCTGTTTGTGCTGTAGAAGTGTGTTCACTGCTTCTCTGAAACTTGTGCTGCTTGTCTGCTTAAGGAACACACTGGAGAAGTCCAGATGGTTGGCTGATATCTCAAAGAACTGCAAGAACAGCCAGCCAAGCTATGTGTAAGAAACTAGAGGACATCTAGGTGCTAGAAGTAACAGCATGATCTGACTTGCTGATAAAGAAATCACATCAAGCCAATTTGATTTTTGTCCTGCAAACTGTGCGGATGGAAGATTTGCAGTAGATCAGACAGCTACTGGGGCTCTAGTTAGACTCTTGGCAACATCTTACATAACATTCTCAGAAATACACAGAGGAAATATCATGGAGCTGAAATTACCCTCAAGAGTGTACAAAACAAGCTGAGAACTCATACTCAGAGAAGTTATCAGGGACTCATTGTCAAAATGGAAGCATGTATCAAGGACTTCCACAGAGGTTTGTCCTTGGCTATTTCTGTTCAGCATTTTCATCAGCAGCTTCGCTAAAGGAATAAAGCAGAGGTTCCCCAGATGTGGGATATGTGCTATTAGTTTTGTACAACCAGTTCCCAAGGGTGCATATAACCCAGAACAGGGCTTTGGTCTCATGATGGTCTTAAACAGAAAAAAAGTGGAGCTCTTGTAGTGCAGAATCTTGTTACATTTTTTTGTTTCCAATCAACTTGATGCTTCCTGCAAGTACATCAAGGGCCAGGGTTAGAATTCAAAATTACCTTGATATATTGGGATAATGGCCTGAAAAATAAAAGAACTAATAAACTGTATTGCAATGACCTGTGAACAAAAGTGCTGAACTGCACAGACTTTGGGGAGGTGGCTGGGAATTCTGCAGGAGAAGATGACGGCTGATCACAGGATAAGGATAATCCGAAACCATCCTGCTATTATGAAAAAAGAAATGACACACTGGGTTGTATATTTAGGTGTTGGATAATATGATGTGTAAGTGAATGTCTTATGCTCTGCTGAGCTCAGCATTGGCTGCACTTAAAGAAATAGGAACAAACGTGATCTGGAAGGAAAGACTGATTGGCCTAGGGTTGTTAAGTGTAGAGAAGACAAAACTCTAAGTGGACAGCAGAGATGAAGGAAAGAATCTATTCTTTGTACCATAGTACAGTCAAGTAATAATGGGTTTTAATTGCAGCAAAGGAGATGGTGGGTGAGTTACTGGGTAGAGCATGCCAACAGAAGAAGGGAGATCAGACAGCAAAGCACTGGAGTATGTTGCCTGTGTGGGTGGTAGACTTCCTGCCACTGAAGATTTTTTAAGAATAAGTTAGAGACATATTAATCAGGAATTAAATAGGTGCAATTTATCCTAATTTGGGGCAGGATGGCCTCTTGAGGTCACCTCCCCACCCTTATTTTCCATTTCAGCAGTCTGCCTTATAAACATGGAATGGAGGTCTGTTGCTCAATAGATGGTTAAAAGAGTGAATAGCAGCTGGTTTATTCCTCTGTTTTTGGGAGGTGTGTTTACATTCCAGGCGTAAGAGTGGAGGGGAAGGACAGCGAGTTCTGATCCCACCAGCCAGCCAGTGGAGGAGACCGGGCAGCCATCCATCGGAGGCTGTTTAACTTTCCCAGCCTTTCAGAGCCTAACATAAAGGACAAAGGTGGCTCCCAGATGGAAGACAACAGACTTGAAAAACATGGAAGCTGACAGAGAGGGATGTACATTTAACATGAAAGTTAAAACTGCCAGAAGAGAAAGCAAGAAAATTTCCAGTTAGGTGCAATGGAACTGCTCCTGAAGGATCTCGGCGCTCTGTAAGTGCTCTTGGCCTCCACAGAAAATACTTGGGCAGAAGCCCTCCAGAAGGTATGTTTGTTTTGAGCAGAATCTGAAGTTCCTGCACAAGCTTTCTGAAGGTTGTGTTGCAGGATTAGCCTATATTCCCTCTACTCAATGTCATGGGAGACTGAACATTTTCACCGTGTTCTGGAGTCTGACACAGGCAGACAGACCGCAAAGAAAAACACGGGAATAGATCCTATAAGCTGCTTCAAATAACACTTGCTCCAGAGCCTCTGGTGAATGCTGAGAAATTCTAGTTTCACTACAGATGCCAACAGGGGAAGAAATTATTTCGCCATTTGACTCAAGCTTCAAAAAGGGTTGCTGAACATGTTAACTGACACCCTTTTTGACAGGCTGGTTTGCGGTCAATGCTGCTTTACTAACAGGAAAACAAATGCCTGTAGTCCGAGCGGGGATTCACACTCAGCGCCACAAAGCCAAGGAAGCTGCTGCCGGAGAGTCCCCAGAGCTGCTCTGCAAGAGTGTGCAGGCCAGCAGGATGCTGAAAAAAAACCATCAGGAATGTTCCTTGTGTGACAAGATGGATCATTCAGAAGGAAAGCTCTGCTGGGTATGAAAAGAATGGGTATATTGACTCTAAGGGACGCTTTAAGTATGTTTCTAGGTATGAGCAACTCACTTCAGAGAGAAACTAGTGCATAGGGAAATGGCAAGGTGGGAGTAGGAGGCAAAGCAAAGTCAAGCTATGTACAAAAATGGAGATTGAGCCAGAAATAGAAAGGGGGGGGAAGTAAATCAGAATTTAAGAGTCTTATGTATATTCATTACAGTAAGATTATTTTTTTTTGCAAGCATCAGCAATTCCATTAGCCAAAGAGATTCATGATCAATTTCATACAAAAGGGACAAGGATTTTATTACCATTGTATCAGATCTAGTGACTATAGCAAATTCAATCCCCTTCCTTTGCCAGCTCCATGATTCACAAGGTGTTCACAGCAAAGACTGACAATCCAACAGTTTGTGTGCGCCGGATGAGTTATTCTTGATGCAGAAGACTTGCACAAGTGGTCAGAAATGTTCAGAAGGATGATGAAACCTGAAATGGGTTCAATTGCAGCATGATAGAAATAGCCTTTGGCTCTCAGGGTAGGAAAGAAGATCACAGATCCTGCTAATGGGAGCTGGTTATTAAACTCAAATAACAATCAGTGGAGGGTGGAAATCATTCAAATGTCCTAGATCTGAAAGACCTGACCAACATGGGACACCACCTGTTAGGGACAGAACAGATTCCTCCCTCTGCCTCACCTAGAGCCAGAGATTTAAGAGACCCTCACTGCAACTTGCCAATACTTCAGTGAGCCTACAAGCCTAGTTCCTTATTTAGGTCCAATTTCCTGTATTAAGATTCTGCTCCTTTAACAAGAGTTGCAAAAACCGGCTTGTTAAAATCATGCTTACTTATGGAAATGGCAGAAATATCTCATGAGATCATCACAGGAGCAATGCGTAATACTGATACTGTTGTCTGTCTCTTGGCACCAGCTTTTTATCAAATGGCTTTTGAGAGGTCTGCCTGGAGAATATAGTATTAACGCCACAGTCGTAATGAAAGAGTGTGAAACATCAAGAATCTAGAACTGACCTTTTAAGAAATTACGGTGTGGGAATATGTACTGACAAGATTTTCTATTTCTTAGAACTGACGGACAACCTATTTTTCAGATTACCAGCAAAAGCGACACAGTAGCGGATGTTCCGTTTCCTGAAAAGCATTATTAATTATTTAATTACTTCATATGAACTACTTAATTAAAGTGCAGGCTTCATTCCTTAGTTAATTACCAGTCAGAATTCACTCTGCCCTTTATACCAAAGGAAAATGTGAAGCCCTAAACTATCACAATACCTTTGTCTACAGCTTTTCTCCCTCCCCTCTTATGCTTCCCAGTACATTTTTACCACCTTGGAGATGAAGCTTTTCCAGGGATGGGTTGACTCAACAGGGCACGGGACTAAATGATGACTTCTTTGTGACAATGTTTGCTACTAAAGAAGAATTAGCTACTAAATAAGAATAATCTCATAGGGCTTAAGCACACTTTGATCTTGATTTACGACAGCACTGGCTGTGCCATGCATTTCCATTGAGTGCAAGCTGTGTTTTGAGCTGGGGAGGGTGTGGGAACTTCAAAGGCAGAAAACTATGAACACGTGGATAAGAGGATTTGTATTTTGAGTGTTACCAAGTATTTGTGTAGACAAAAAGATGGTGCTTTTGAGATAACACTGGAGCTGCACAGAGGGCCTGAAAACATAAAAACCAGCAGTGGAATGGAGCCTGGAAACACAAAATGAAACCCACAGCCAGCACTCACGAGCCATCCGAGAGTGGCTCTTTATTTACTTTTCCATGCCATTGAGTGCAACAATTCATTTACTCCTGATATATAAATGCATACACACGTGACACTAAGTAATATCCTGCTGATCTGAAATGGTCCACAGGCCTCACGCCCTCCCCACCAGCAATCCCCCTCCCAGCCAGCTCTCTTCCGCTCTGCAGCGGTGCAGCCCTGGGGTACATAACTGAGAAATCTCTGCTTCAGACAAGGGAGAGAGCTTCATGAATCACCAAACAACACTTCTCAGGTGGGAAAAGCACATTCTTTTTCCTCTATGTGGAATTAGAAAAATATGTGTAGAAATAAAGCCCTGAAAGCCCCGGGAGAGCAATTGCTCTATTTCTCTTTCTTTTTTGGTTTTGTTGAGCTTGTGAATTTTGGAGTAGTTTAATTAAAGATCTTGGAATTCTTTAAGGTTAACATTCAAATGCTTCATCTTTTTCCCCTGACTCGCAGCGTTTCCGTCCTCCTCCTCTCTTTCATGTCACTTTTACTCTGCAATAAAACAATTGAATCACACGCTGGTACATAAATATTGGCAGATTTTTAGGTTTGCTGTTTTTTTCACTCAGCCTATTGGGCAAACAGCCTAGAAAGGCTAAGTTATTTGCCAGAGTTTGAATTTCTGGCAAACAGTGCAGATCCAGTACAAATCTCAAATCATATTTTAGGAATGCTGTGCTTCTACCGCACCTTTCCAACTCTTCTCTCTGTGCACTAATGACTATTATGGGGAAATACGTTCCAGAAATGTGAAAATCAATGTAGTGGGAAATGTACCAAAACCACCTTTCCACTTATACAACCTCAGTTGTCCAAGAAACACAATTAATTAGTGTTATTGAGCTGTTTAGCTCCCCAATAAAAGCTTTTTGAGTGATTATATGAAGAACCATTGGTGCTGGAGACTTCATACTGAAGTAATTAATGGAAGTTGATTATATTCTGACAAGTTAAACACAGGTTTGTTTGATATTACATACACATGGAAAACACATGCGCTATTGAGCTCAGTACCTAAAAGTTTAGATTAATGGTGTTGATGAATTATGTGGAGATTATATACTTTGCAGACACATAATGGACCTGATTTTGAAAAGCAGGGTCTCATTTTGCTCCTGCAGTTTTGAGGGTGTGAATAATTGCAGGTGATTTTCTAGCAGCTAGACATCTCAGTGCTTGATTGAATTCCCTTGGGCGGTGGTCATGCCTGGTTTTGTGTGAGGCACCAGAAAGTTTGTGCAGACAGTGAAGAACAAACCTACACTAGCGCTGCACCCTGGGACCACAGTGACCAGCGAGGGCACCTGGTTTCATGCACAGCTTTGGCAGCTGAGTTGGGACTTTCAAGAAATATCTTCTCTTTCTGAGTTCCAGGGCATGTTGTGAACTTGAGGCTCAACCCCAAAAGGGGAAGGAGGAAATTGTCACCAGTCAGAGGCTGGCAACAGAGCCGACACACCTCTGAGGCCATCTGCTGAAGCAGTCTCTGCAAGGTATTTCTCAGGCTCAGACTAGTACCTGATCCTACCACTCAGCATCTTTCTCTTGAGGCTCTATCCGAAGGTAACTGAATGTTATTGGGATGAGGACAGAGGCAGTGTCAGGTGTCAGGGTTTAATGGCCGCAGGAGATAGCTGGGAGGGAGAAGGCCAGGTCCAATTGAGTGGCTTGATTCAAGTAAGGGAAGAACTTGGATATTAATCTTAGCTACACTAGTCTGCCATGTAGAGCAGCCTGTGCAGATTGGTCAAGTCCAGATGTAAACACATAGGGGTGGTCCTGGGATGCCAAAGCCACTATTACAGGGCATTTCCTGAGTGCTTAGAGCACCACCTGGGCACTGTCCCTCAGGCTTTTCCTAGGAGCATGCCCAGAAGGAGCTGGGACTGCAGACACTCCAGTCCCAAGCTACAGAGGCAGGATGACTGAAAGATGTGGGGAGCAGCATGGCTTTTACAGCACTCCCAGAACTAGCTTCCAATAGCTACCAGGTCCTTGAGACAGGGGCAATGGCTGCAAATTGGAGCGCAGGAAGTTCCACACCAACATGCGGAGGAACTTTTTCCCAGTGAGGGTGACAGAGCCCTGGGACAGGCTGCCCAGGGAGGTGGTGGAGTCTCCTTCTCTGGAGATATTCAAGACTCATCTGGATGCCTATCTGTGTAGTATGAGCTAGGGAGCTGCTTTGGCAGGGGGGTTGGACCCGATGATCTCTCGAGGTCCCTTTCAACCCCTACAACTCTGTGATTCTGTGAGACAGCCCAGAGGTTGATGAGCATCTCTTCATGAAAACAGATCCTGCTGAGCCTCTGTGGACACGATTCCATTTGAAGCACCAAATCTTGGAGGCAAAATGCAAGTTTCCATGTGAGCCAGGCACTCAAACACCCACTGACATGAGGGACATCTCATTGACACTGCAGGGGAATTCTGCCCTATTTAAAGCACGATTTCCCTGCTGAGCTCTCTACACCTCCCTGCTTCCTCAGATGCCTGTGGACATCTACCTTCACAAACCTCCGTTTAGGTGACTGTCACCAAGTGAAACCCTGCCCTTAGAGATGTGTAACAGCACAGCGGCAGCAGGCTTTCTCTTTCCAGCACCACTGTGTTCACAGCCACATGCTGGCTGCCCTGCCCAGCCCTCACCTGTCCCCTGGATGGGACATGCCCAATGCCTCTGGCAGAAAATTGCCAGCACTGCCCAGCTCAAACTGAGAAGGAGAAGTCCTGAAAGCTGTGCTGTTGATGCAGAAGGAAGAGCTAATAATAACCTGAACAGGGCAGGAAGGAGCATGCAGCCTTCCTCCTGGGACTAGCACACCTTCCTCAAAGTTTTGGTGTGTTCAGAGCTAGAGAGTGCTTTCTGCTCAACCATTTCAGGTCACCCTGTCTGAGAAAGGGTTTAAGAAGATTTGTCATACTCTATATTCGGTGGTTGTACCCAGAGATTTTCTCTAGGCTATAGCTTGAGGTATGTTACAAAGAGAGAGAGAGGGGAAAAGACTTATAGGCTTATTCTGGCTTGGATCTTAATGGCGTGTGAGGAACAAATGTGAGGCACCACCATGTGCCTACAGAGGTATAGTAAGTGGAAAGTTAAAGGCAGCTCCTCTCTTTCATGCTTGCAGTCTCTGAATTCAGCACTTGGCTCTCTTTCTGTGCATCTGTGCAAATGTTGACCACTAAAATCGTCTATGAACAAATGTAGACCACACATCAGTCATTACCAAAATGAGATCAGAAATGTGAACCCCAAAAGAGGCTGTGGTCCCCAGCTAGTCAAGCTCCAGTTCCATCTGAGACATCTTGTTTTGACATGTACCATCAGAGTGGTTCCAAAGAATGTTTATCAATATGGTGATACATACATGCCAAAATTAGATGTCTCAGACAGAACTGAAGCAATGAGACAAGCTGCATGGCTGGCATCCCACCAGTGGTATCTGTCTAATCTTCAGTGGAGATTTCAGCATCCTCTCCACCTTACCTGATCCTAGGGATTCCCAGGGTGTGGGTGCAATGGGATAGGCAGGGCACAGAGGGGCAGCAAGGAGTAGAGGGAAGTCAGGAAGAGATGACCATTGACAATGTCTGGAGATGTTGTTGAAAGGTCTTGAGGTATGTGATCACCTGTGAATGCCGTGGACAGTGCAGATGAGGGAGAGTAGCTGAGCCCCAGAGGGCCATGCCCAAGTACAAGCCACTCCAGCTTTGTCCTTCCACACAGAAGACCTAACACAGCAGCCCCAGTGTGGGTGCTGCACCAGTTTGTTTGGCTGTACAAACACCTAACCCTTCCCTAACTCTGCTGCTGCTTTGGTCACTCATCTAGCTGCAACCCTACAAGAAAGACAGAATTAGGGTCTAATGCTGCCTCCAGGAAAGACCAATCAGTGTTGGCTTATAACTCTTCCCCGTGCTGAATGTTTGCTGGAGGCAGTGAATAATCCCAGAAACAAGCCCCAAACCTTGCCACAGTGGTGGACAGGAAGACATCCTTTCCGAGGAAGAGGAAAGACCTGGCTTAAGCTGCTGCTTCTTAATTAGCTAATGCAGGTGGAGAGCTATGCAAGTCCCTCACATTGCTTTTATAGCTATCACATCTTTATGTGGCTGAACTGTTTTTTTCCACTGTAACTTGGCCATTTTTGGAAGAGAAGTATTTTGGGTCACATTATCAATTTTCCCCCCATGGAAAGCTTGTAAAAATTAATCTATAAGCAAATTGATGTGAGGAAAAAAGTTAGCAGAAATGTTTTCAAATGGACAACCTTCAAAGGATTTGAGCTCATTCCATTTGAATTACAAAGTCAGAGCTTTGGTCCAGCCACTCTTTGGTTCCCTACCTCTCTTCCCCACCCATGCTGCTTTGCATCACACTTGAACAGGTCCAACAGGTCCCCAGTGAGTACTTTTTTCCTAATGGTTGAATTTAGCATTGGCAGAAATACCTTGATAGATGGTTCCTGAGCTTGAAGACTATATCTGCTGTCCACAGCGATTGCAAGAAGCCGCTCAGCTGCTTTTCTGATGGCGATGCGTTAATCCATCTCAGACTGCAGCAGGAGGTTACTCCTCCTCAGAGACCTGCACATTACTGTGACTTTCTGCTAATGGGCACAAGATTGTTCCCAACTAGAGCAGTGGTTTATCTGCAGACATCAACCTAACTGGACTAGACTGCGGCCACCATGAAGACACCTGACTTTGAAGTCATCTAGTGCTCTTTTAATTAGTGCTAAAGCAAATTAGTGACACTGCAACTAAATGGCTGATAATAACCTGCAAAAAATACAACCCTGCCTTCTCTTTAAAGTGAGGTCCAATTGCACAGCCAGGCAAGCACTGAGGAGTCAGAGGAGCCAAGAAGGACTATAAGAGCCACAATCCTTTTGGGTTAAATAGAAGAAACAAAAGCCTTCAAGATTCTTTGTGGGACCAGAAAAACCAAAGCAGCCTCTACACAGACACTATTCCTGCTAAATAATATATATTTAAAAAATGCCTCTACTTACAGGTATCTCATATCTCATGTTTTTGTTTGTTTATGGAAAGAAGGCAGAGCAAATCAGAGAAGTCAAGAAAACAGCCTAAACAAAAATTTGGTTTATGGCTCCAAGAACAGAGACAGGATAGGCATGGAAAGAGATTTTGGCTAATATCATTAAAAGATGGTAACATGATAAATCTCCTAATTCTTCTTGTGTCTGGGATCACTGCACATTGTACATTCCTTGTAGACAGAGGACCATAGAAAAGAAGCCTGACTCTATCATCACCTTCATCTCTTAATCAACACAGCCATAGCACTCTGAATTTTGGCGCTGGTAAAGGGCTGGGACAACTCTCAGGATATTTGAGCGCATTAAAAACCCCTCACCCCAACAAAACATCTTCCTTGACCTACAGACAATGTGAGGCATCCTCAAAGAAGAGAGCTTCAAAGAAAAAAGAAGCACACAGAAGACTCCTGATAATGGTGGAAACATGACTTGTAGGTGGAGACAAAATGGGGTTTGGAGCAACAGCTATACATTGTCTAGTCAGACTGGGAAGCCCCATAGCTGGAAGTGGAGACCTGTCTGCTCTGAACGAGGAGGATTTCCATGGAGCCAGAGACACTCAAAGGTGTCTTGACAACCTGAAACCTGCTAATAGACATGAGCAGCAGCAAGAAATGACAGATCTCAGCAACTGTGTTGAGAAAGCAATGAAAGGAGCAGAGGTCAGAGCAGACCTCACTCAGCCACCTGCCTGTACAAGTGGGTTAGCCAAATGACCTCAGTAAAACTATTTCTACACCATTAGTAACCATAAGAGGCCAGTCAGGGAGAGGAGAGATTGTCCAGTTCAAATAATGCAAAACTTTATTTCTTTAAGGCAAAACTCCCTGACAGACTGCTTGGCTCTGCTCAGCATCTCACCCAAGCGAGTGGCTAGGAAGAGGAAAAGGAGAGGTTTCCAGCAGCCAGCCCCTGCACGCCAGCTCTGTCCGTGCTGCAGCGCAGCCCACAGCAGACAACCAAGCGCTCCAAGTTTGCAGGAGCTGTTGAGATGTGGTGCACAGGCAGCCATCAGGCAGAAAGAGCCAGATCAGAGAATTAGCAGCAAGGGGAAAGCTGGATCCTCTGGCCTGGCTGAGGACCAGACGAGACCTGTTCTTGGCATAGTGTGGTGCAAACAAGGACTCCCAGGATAAATGGGCAGTGGAACAACTTAGACACATTTAGCTGGACTTCAGTTTGCAGGGCCAGATCAGCAAAAGGAAATCAGACACCCCAAGGGCTTGGGGAATTTGCCCCACCATTTAGGTTTTTCTTTGCAGCAGCCAACCAGGGAAGGAAGCAGCTGCTAGCAAGAAAGGTGGACGTTAATTGCCATGAGCCCTGTAAGCACAGATATGTCAAATGGAAAAGGTGATTCTAGTCTGGTCTGAGGCATTCTTGAACAATTAGAAAAAGTGATAGATTTGGTTTGTAAAACAAGAGAAGTTGGCAATAATGCTAAAGCTAAAGAAAGCAGTTAAGTGCTGGTACAGTGAAAAAGTTTGCTATAAAATGTCAACCTGTTATAATAGGAGGCTGGGCCAGAACAAAACATCACGAGAGCCTAGTAAAAACCCTCTTTCCCTGGCTGGGAATAGCAAGGACACCACATTATGTCAGAGAAGTCCAGGGCTGTACAAATGAGGCCCCAGGTTTTTGTTTATATCCTCGCAGTTGAAAAACAGGAGGAGGAGACTGGCTACTAATCATCTGCTGGTATCTGTAAAATGCATGGAAAAAGTGGACACTGCCTCAAGGATAATCATTAATAGAGCAGACATGCTAAAACCAGCAAGGAGCAGACTGTCCAAAAGTAAACCAACTAATTGGTCTCAAATGGAGACAGTGACAGGGAAACATGCATTCATCCAACAGTTGGGAAAGTTGGGTTTGCAAATTGGACATCTGGAATTTGAGCTAGATTTCTGGATAGCCGAGATAGTGGATGAGCTAATAAATGGTTTGGATTTCATTATGCCTAATAGCTGAGTAAGTGCCAGGAGACCATGTCTTACAGACCCTGCCTGTGAAAATTCTTTATGAATATGTGGCACAGGTAAGCAAAATGATTTGTAGACAACTGGTTTGCAGAGAATGGGTAATGGCAATAAGTGACGTGCCATGGGAGCTTTCCAGCCAAAGAAATCACTTCCCAGAGGCTGAAACCTGTTTTGAGACCTAGGATCTCAAAGGGATTTTAGCTGCTCAAGTGTTGGTATTTTGGAAGCAGGAATCTGTTCCCCCTTGTGTGCAAGACATTTCTGATGAGGAGCAAATAAAAGGAGGGGAAGAGGAATGAGGGCTAAAAAGCACAACGAAGTAAACAGATGTAGTAAATATACAGAAGAAAACTAGCAGGGAAAGAAAAGGGGAGATAAATACAGGGAACTTAGTATTTGGCGCTGAGGATGGCTTACAGACCTTTGTTGCAGACCTTCCTGGAGTTGTCCACCTCTTTTTGCCAAAGCAGCACGGGACCAAAATATAGGAAGGTGGTAATGGAGCAGCCACCTCACTGCTTATCTGAAGATGAGTGTAGGAGATATTCTGGGTAACTGGAGATTTCAGGAAGGCAAAACCAAGTTCTCATATCACTTTGGGTTTCGCTAGTTGTTCAAAGAAAGAAAAGCAGCCCCATGTCCTGTTCAAGGCTGCAAGGACCACTGCAGCATAGTTTTCCACTCTGAATTTGACAAACAGCTGTGGACCCTGGTAGATTTGCTTTGCAGTGGTAGAATGAAACCCTCCATGGCCACTGAATACAGCTGCTTGGCCCTTGCTCTAAGGCAAGGGGTTATATTCAAGCATACCCCTGCATAGACACAGTCAAACTTCTTTTAAACATCTCCACATGGCACTGATGCATCTGTCTTGTGGATGTCCAAGCTCACCCTTGGAGTGGTGACATGCCCTGAGGAAGCCATCACCTCTGGCTTCCCTGGGGGACAGTTCTGTTGCACACATCAAAAGGCATGGTCCCTGCCTGGTGCAACTGCACCTACACCTGGTCTGAGACAAGTTTAAGTCTTCCAGGTTGCCATAAAACTCCAAAGAAAGAGGGTATTTCTTAATAAAAAAGCATTTGCTTTGGGCAGATGGGAAGTGAAGGAGGAATTTCCGCTGACATAATGACAGTGGAGCTGTCCAGAAACAGCCGCTCCTCCTGGGTGTGCAGGATCCAGGAGGACTTTCTTTCCTAACAAGAAATTTAATTCCAAGTTCACAGGTACTGCACAACACCAGCTAGCTTGGGTAAACTTGTGACATAGAACTATTGCAATGGTCACTGAAGCATCAGATTTAGCATTTGTGGAGTTACAAAGGCTTTTGTGACTTTTCACAGTTTGCTTTTCTGGATTTTAAAATGCCTTTCATACAGGAAACATGATAACCAATACTGAACTTACAGTTTAGAGACAGTATTGCTACAGCAACAGAAAGGATTTGAAAGTCTCTTGATTGCAGCCAGTTTTAGATCTCTCAGATGATTTATTGTATTACTGCATCACACCTTGGGGTAAAAGTTTTATTTATATATCTTCACTATTACGTGGATGGGAATAAAATCATTGTGGAATAGCAAAGTGAAAATACTCTGACAAGATGGCATTGCATAATTATGTAATGACTTATTATTTAACAATATTTAAATTACGATTACAACAGATACCACTTTTGATTTTGTCTAGAACATACTCTTTAGACTACATTGGTGAGAATGAAGCAAAGGTACTTAAATGCAGCTGTTGACTTTCAGCTGGAAGAAGTTAACTCCTGTTTTGTAGCTCAGCATCAACAGCCTCCATATGAAACATGGACATCACTACACTTGTGGATATGGGAAATCTCTTTTGGTCTCATTTTGTCAAACTTGGATGTCTGAAGAAGAGACAGAATGTAACAGAACAGCAACAAATTAAGTTTCTTGACCCAACAAGCTTGGTGAAATGAAAAAAAACCCAAACAAACACAAAAAAAACCCTCTTTGGCCAATGGTCCTGGAAAAGGCACAGGGAACTGTGAGCAGAATGCTGAACACTTGCTGTTCAACTCCTCTTGTGTTGAAGAGAGAAAAACTTTGGATTATCACTGTGAATAAAGAGGCTAGCCTGAAAACCACCTTATTTAGTGAGCAATTTCTCTCCCTAATAGAATGTACCGGTAGGTCTCTAAGTTGTGACTACTCAGGTCAAAAAATGTAATACATTTATTTTTTTCTTAAACCTTTTGAGAATATCCTTAACATGAACTTTGCATGTAAGTATTCAGCAGATTTATTTATATCATTGTCTTTATAAGACCCTCTAAAACATTGTCTTTAAAAGTCCTTCCTCACCTACATAACGCAATGTCAGGTTCCTTCAAACCAATTAATCTACATTATAAAATCATCTGGTTGCAGACAGAATTATCACTCACTTTTTTTCCTGACAAAAAGAACTGCCAAATCCTGTTTTCTATAACACTAACAGAGGCAAGGCAGGAACCTGTCCTTTTCCAAAATGAGGTGCCATGCATCTGTGTGCTAATGGTAACTGCATTATCTAGAAACTCTTTCAAGCCATTTCAATAAGCTCTTTTTGCCATATTTTGTTTCCAGCTTTACCTCCTTTCCCCTGTAACAAAACACCAATTGTTGGATTTACTTGAAAAACAAAATCAGATGCAAAGGTACATATAACCCTTGTGCCTCTGAGGAGGTTGTGTTGCTATAGGATGTGGCAGACTTGTACTCAAAGAAAAGGATTCTCTCTCCATGGCGTATTCATTATTCTCCCCTACTATGTAATTGCATCACCTGCCCTCTACAAATTCTTCATGCTTCAACAGAGATGCAATTTCTGGCCAGAGCAGCTTCAATATAGACTCTTTGCTTCCATGGATGTGTAATCATTTACACCTGGGCAAAGTAGACGTAAACTCACTTTGCACTCACTTTACATAGGTGCAAATGACTGCACAAGGTGAGAAGCAGTGGAGAATCAAGCCCATAATGACTGCAAAGCGCTTAAGCAGGTTATTGTGGAGACCAACAGAGGCACATGGGATAGACTGATCAGGAGGCAAGCGAATGTTAGCAGTAGTTTGGGAGCATATTCTCCCTCATTGTGCAAGCAGTGTCTATTATTAGCAGTAGAAGTCATGCGTGAGTGCCCAGAGGATAATAAATCAGCCACTGTGTGAATGCTGCAGTCCTGCCTGCTCCAGTTCCTCTGGCACTGCTGTGAGGGTCAGGCTGCAGCAGGAAACCTGTGTTGCCACCCGGGTTGGAAGATGCTGGGTGGTTGTGTGGTTGTGAGATCATTTTATGTGGAAAATCAGGCTAAATCTAGGGCCTCTGGTTGGTCTAGGGACTCTTTCTTCTTGTGTGTCAAACATTATCCAAAAAGCTGGGTCGATCCCTGTGGAAATAGTATAGGTGCTCCCAGCCCTTTTTGTTATATTGCCTCCTAAAAGTGCTAGAGAGCTGGGGAGCACAAGAGCTTTAGAGGGAAACTTTAGTTTTCATGAGCTATTGGATAGGACAGAGTAGGCAGAACTAAAATTGATTGGCTGGCCTTTGTCAGAGCATTTCGACCCTAAGGTTAAAGGCAGTAATTACCACAATGGGCTTTTGAGGGGAGGTTGGATGAGAAGGGAGACATTTTTTCACGCTGACATTTTTAACCGTAAGATTAGGATTTATATAGCGACTTTGCTTGGTAGTCTGAAAAAGACCTTCTGAAATGTGTTCCTCTTAGCCTTACACCTGCCAGCTTTCTTCACTCTTCTTTCCCTAGCCCACTAATAGGCGATGGTAAATGCATCCAGGGAAATACGGTTGCTATAAAGTACTGAAGTTTCTGTGTAGCGTGACATAAAATTACTGAATCTGAAATAAAGTATGTGTGTCATTTTTCCAAGGGACTTTTAAAATGTGCCTCTGGATATATGTGAAAATATAAAATACTGCTCACAAAAAATTAAAGCAGAAAGCATACGCTCATGAAGGAAAACCGCTTCATTTGTTACAGCTATCTTTTGAAGGCAAAGTCATCACACCCTGTGCGTGGCACATTGGAAATCTATGTCTCCCCACTGATTTTGCTGTGTTTGTGGTGCCTGGTGTGAGAGAGGGCTGGCCATCGGTGCAGAAGTGCTTTCTTCTGGCTATAAAGTTCTGCAGAGCCGGCACTGAAATCAAGCCCAACATTCATTCACATCCCACAACAGTCAGGTGAAATCTGATTCAGGGGTAAGATGATGACAGCTAGGACAAGGGATCACTTTTAGTTGTAAAGCAAGCAATTTTGAGTGTGTGATTGTGGCAAGTAATCCAAACAGGTTCTTATTTACTGAAAGCACTTACCAATGACAGCATCAAAGATTTGATGTCAAAGGAGGGTGAAGGCTGGTGCTGACCTGCTGTGGGCCCTTATGGGCAGGGAAAATCAGACTCTAGAAAGGGAGGACTGTGTCAAT
Source organism: Laterallus jamaicensis coturniculus (assembly GCA_022605575.1). Taxonomy (NCBI): domain Eukaryota; kingdom Metazoa; phylum Chordata; class Aves; order Gruiformes; family Rallidae; genus Laterallus; species Laterallus jamaicensis. The sequence goes on along the minus strand of JAKCOX010000072.1, from coordinate 2,696,546 downwards.
ACTTATATTAGCAATAGATTGAAAGAAGTCTTTCTTTTCAGCAGCATGATTTAAGCAAGGACTTTTACCCTCCATTCCTGATTTTCTATTAAGCTATAAAAAGGTCTATTTACCCCACATCAGGGACCCCAAGTGGCTTCCTCTGTATGGGCTTTTAGGTGTCTTTTCAGCATGAGGTACCATTAAGAGAAAGAACATGTTCCCTGTAGGTAGAGCCGGAGCATAAGGGCTGTGTGGAGACCTCGTTCCTTCTAGTGACTTTGCAATGGGGTAGCACATAGGGCCAGACTCTATGAGCTTGCCAGCAGGATCCCAACACACCATGAACTGCAGCCAAAGTCACAGATACAAGCAATGGCTGGAGGATGGAGGGGAGCAGGCTCAACTTCTCTATGACTGTTCCACTGTGCTACAGGATGTGGCTGGTACCTGCAGTATGGTGCAAAGCCACCACTCATGGGTAAAGCAGCTGCTCAGAGGAGAGCTGAAGTTCATTCAGCTGCTTTTCTTGCCTCATCTTCTTTGCCTGCAGTCACAGATGTAGCATACCTCAAAGTAGCCACGTGTGTGTTCCTATGTAGCATAGGAAACCCTGTGAAATCTCTGTACCTGGTTGTGTTGAAATGCCTGAAGGCTGCTGAGATAGGATGTGAGCTACTTCACTATCCTTTGCACTCATGGTAAGATCCTTCCATTATATTCTTAGGGGCAGCTGGCATCTGGTACCTGCTGTCCTACTAGTCATGGTCAGTGGTGTGCACACTCTTCAGCTTCTGTAGAGGACAGTTAAATATTGTGAATAGATCCTTGTAGATTTATTCATCTCACAGGTCTACTCAAATGCTGTAAAGTATTCAGCAGGCTCACCGCATTCTGGTGTCAGCAGCATCTTCTGCTGTTGCTGCCATTAAACCGTTTCCTTCTTCTACCCAGCTGCCATTTGATACTTGCTGAAGATGTATTTAATGCACTAAAATATACGTCCTTTTACATGCTTGGGTAATTTTCCACCAGAAATCTAGAGCTATGGTGGATTCTTTATGACTTTATGTTTTTAAAGTTTAAAGCAAATGAAGATTTAAATAGCTACGTCTAAAACATAATGAGAACAGTCTCTTATTAAAAGGTGGTCCTCATAGTGCCTAAGTCCTCACTTATTTTTTTGATATCCCAAGGAACATATGTTTGGAACTATCTTAGGCCCACAGTCCTACCTTATACTTAAAACTACTTGGGACCCAGGCTTGAGGGTTTTCTCTTCCTAAGTTCCCAAGAGTTTCAGTTTGCTCTCAGAGTATATGCACATCCTAGATCATGCTTTGCTATAAAATCCTGGAAAGTCCTTTCTTTAAAATGCGTTCAGTGATATGACCCCTGATGCTCCCACCCAACCCTAAGGTAAGAGCATTTTGCTTGGGACTAGAGGACCTGTCAGTGGCTGGAGGGGATTTGACCTGGTCTCCTGCAAACTAGAAGCATGCAGAGCTATCTAGCAGTGCTGTGTAGTCAGGGCTGGTCTGATCCTTCTGCTGAAACAGAGCAAGTTTTGTAAGAAGAAGTTAGGGATGGGGGTCTGGGAATGAGAGAGAAAAAAAAGAGGGCATGGGAGCAGATGGGTAGCAGCTCTGTGGGAAGGAGGGTTGAGTGCTGTCCCTGGCAGGTCCTTGCAAGTGAAGCGTATGTACCCTTCTCCCAGCAAAGTATCCTAACCAGTGCCAGCACCCCACTCCTTCCCTGTGGGACAACAAATGCTGCAGAGAGGATTGCCAGTTGCAGAGCCCCATGTGGATTCTTGTGCCTGGTGCCAGCCTCTTCTGAGCTCCCCACACTGCTGGGAAGCTGCTCACTGTGATTGCCTTCTGCAGTGCACCAGCATTATTTATTATATCCTTCAAGTGCTTGTATACATTCCTCACATTTTAACTATAGAAGCAGAACAAATTGAGCATGTTAACCCTCCTTCTCTCCCTCCTGTCACCCAGTCTGCTTCTTCAGGTTTTTTCCCTCGCTCTTGAAAGCTGCTACAGCATGCTAACAGATCAGTCTTCAAGTGTTTCCATGTCCATCTTTTTTCCCCAGTTACAGACTTAGCACTCTATAGGGGAAGCACCCAGCATGCTCTTAAAGCGCAGTATAGCAGAGAGCATTGCTTCTGTGACCAACTCCTGTGTAAGAACAGATCTGCTTAGTGTCTCCTAGTCATCAACACTGATTGCACCCAGTGCACACAAGCTACCACATCTCTTTTGCTGTCAATGCCTGCAAAACTCAGGGGGTGCCTGTCTAAGATTTTATATTGCTCTCTTGTGCATCCTGCCCTCCTTTGCTCTGCTCTGGAGGCTCACCGATCATGAACAAATGACCTTTTCCTTCTCAATGGGTTCCTTGTGTCTGTGTGCCAGTGCCAGGTTTTCAGATTACGACTTCTGAAATGCCTCCGTAAGCCTGAAGCTGAGCAGATCCCATGAAGACCATAAAAAGTTACCATGTCCATTAGCCACAAGGGCATGTCTTTTTCACCAGTCTCTTCTCTGCTTTAAAGTATTTCTTTACAAACCAGCACATGCAAGATATGTGAATGTAAATGCAAATACATAGCCGGAGACAAATCAGCATCTCTGGTTCTCTGCTTGGCCGCCCCTCCATCTGGTTGCACTTGCACTGCCTGGTTCTGGTCCTGCCTGTGGCTCAGGCAGGTCTGAAAATGCCGCCCTCTTTTCTTTTTTTTTAACCAAAACCGCTGCTAAAGTCCAGCAATCACTGACATCCAGTGGCAGCAGAGGATAATTACAAATGTTTATTTTCTGAGAGTCTTGTTTGTTACCTAGGGAAACCAAAGTGAAGTCGAAGGCTTGCTTTGGAGCTCTACAAAAGGAGGACAAGTCAATGGAAACACGGTATTGCTTTTGTTGGACAGGAGAGGGCAGGTACCTGAGAATCAGTATTGAAAGAATCTCTGTTCCCCTAACAACGGGGTCCACATCCGCCTGTGCTGCTGTTTAGTTTGGGAGTAGCCCCAGAGGGCAAATTGCATTCAGCCTTTAGGAAACTGTCCTGAGACCAGACCCGACGTTTCCTGCCCCAGGCAGTTTGGAGTGGGATACAATTAAGTCTGAAGCAACAGTGACCCCTCTATGCTAGTCTAATAAAAACACTGTGCTGCAGGGTGAGCCCTTCAGCACCCTCACCCCCCAATAGGGCTCAAATATCATTTCAGTCCTCTGGTGGGTGATACTGCCTGAAGAAAACAACATCAAAGTTCCAGTTTTGGCTTAATTCCATTCAGCACAGATAATTAATAATTGCTTTACGGCTGGAGGGGGGGGGGGGGAATGCATTATGAACATTTTTTAGCCCATTGCAAATACTGGTTGTTCCTAAATGCTTGTGTAGTCTTACATTTCTTCTGTGAGAAACTGTATGGGCTACAGAGCAACTCACCTAGTTGGGTTTTTCTTCCCCACGCAGTAACTCTCTACAGTGTCTAACTGTATTTAGGGAATACTTAGGAATAATTGTAAGGAAAAAGGATCAGACCCTGTAAAAGCGTGGAGATAAAGTCTTGGAAAGACACAGCCTCTGCTAACAACTATGGGGAATGTCACTCTATCAGAGAACACAGAACAATGAATCTGAGCTCTTTTCAGGAGCTTTGATGATTGGGGGGAGAAGTGGTTAAAACCAAAAGAAAAAACTCATTTAACTTTTATTTTTATTTCCAAATTCTCTCAAGAGTATTGGAGCAAGAGGTACATTTTGCAAGCATAAAATACTTCCAGTGCAGCAAACCTTAATGGTTGCTGACACCACCATAATTTAAACCTTGGCCATTTGTAAACAGTTTGCACAGAATGCCCTGTAAGCAATCTGAGCTCACTGAGAGGGCTCCAGCACGTTGTGAAAGTGAGATTTCATCTGTCTCTTCCCTTTCAGGCCCAGCTCTCCCTGTACTGTTGCAATTCCTTCTGATAGCCCTAGCAAGAAGAATATTCCTTCCTTCAACTTGATTGCCAGTCAACAAAAGGGGACCCATAGCTGAGGTCTGGCTTAGGTGTGTCCTGCTGTAGGTGAGATGCTGCCCTTAGCAGCAGAGAAAGCTGAAAGAAGAGAAGAAGCAGCACATCTTAAAGTGGTGGATTTAAACATAATAAAAGGGAAGAATTTAATTTCCTTGCCTCGAGTTTCATAGATTTTGGGTTGTGCCTTCTGCCCATGTGGGTAGGAATAATTTTTCTGGTTTGCACTGTAAGGAGGGCTGAACAGAAGAGTTATGGAAAAAAGGAGTGACAACTCCTCTCTTGTAATGCATGAGACCGCCCTCCCTGGATTGTCTCAGCTGACAGTGCTGGGATGTGAGCAAAGGCTCTCTTCTTGCCCTGCTCTCCCTTACAGTGAGAGCCATTTCACACTCATGGGAAGCATTAGGAGAAAATAATGATCAACAGGGAATGCTTAAGAAGCTGAAGGAGCTGGGCTTGCTCCAAGGCTGATACAAGTCTCCATGCAGCATCACTAATGAAGGACAGCTCTGCCCACAACTGGGGAGAAAGCCAGAACTTCTTTTCTGATACTGAAATAAAACAGCCCCCTTTTATACCAGTCAGGGAAGTAATTGTCCAGTCCTCAGGTTGTGCAGCACATATGCAATCTTTTTGTTAAGTAGCTTTCTAAGTTTTTGCTCCTTGGCTCTTGCAGTTGCAGCCTGTGTGATTGCCAGCCCCAAATGCCGGCCAGGAAACCCCACTCCCAGCCCAGAAGGGGCTCACACAGCCCAGGGCACTTAAAACCCAGACAGAGTTTTAAACAGGCCACTGGTTACAGCCACTGGAGAAGCAAGACAGTGGGAAAAAAAGACCACATTTCCCAAATACAGCTTCTAAAATTCAATACAGGTCCTCTGATTGTAGACTACACAGAAACCTTAATTATAAGAGAAATCCAGTGTGCAAAAGAGCCAGGGGAACCTTGGTGGCTGCTGCTGGCAAAGGTAGAGGCAAGATGGATGGGATGGAGAACACTTTTTCTTACAAAATACCTGTCAGCCGCAATATCAGCATGCCCAGGCAGAAAGCCCAGCAGTGAGAAAGAGTGGGGTAACTAGTTTAGATAGAAGGGAATTAAACTTGTGGGAAGCTAAAACCAAAGCCAAATCTCTTTGTGGTATTGTAATAACTTTGCTCCTGCCTTGAACAGCAGCCTTCAGAGTGGATGGAGAGGAGTGGGCTGTAGGGGAGACTGGTAACAGATGTCTTACAGATACCTGTCCTGTTCTACATGGTCAGATCTGCAAGGTGGTAGTCTGTTCCTAGGATGCAGAAGTGTGGTAACCAAAATCTGGTTCCTACCTAACCTACAGCTTGCAAAGGCCCCATCTATCTGCACAGTTTTGCTATAAAACTCCACCATGACAGCGAAATGGCATTTTACACTGGTTTGTACAGACGTAAGGGCTCCATTGATTTAGGCTGAGAAGAAGTAAGGGATAAGAAGTCCTCCTCCCATAGCATTATCAGTTAATTGAGAGTCATGGATTGGAGGCGGGCTCAATTCACTTCCATTAGAAAATCAATGTGCTTCCACATTCCTGGACAGCAAATGACAGGAGGCATTGGCTCATAGGGAGCTAGTCTGCAATTTTACCATGACTGGCTAAAGGACTTGGAAACAAGAAGTGTTTTTCCACATGGGCCCTACTGAAACATGAGCCTGGAAGCTCAGCTAGCCAGCAGCAGGGGTTCACACCTTTCTTTCCGTACCTGTGTTTCTTGGTCCCTTCAAGGGTGGGTATATTGTCTGCCCGCTTGATAGCTTTTAGGCTGGAGAAGGCCTTGACTGAGCTGAGGAGATCTGCCTGAAAGCAAATCACATCACCCTTGTGGCTGGTGCTCTATTCTGATTACAAGACTGATCTTGTTGCCTGCTGAGCATCCCAGGCCAGTGGCTAAGGTACCAGGCTGCTAGGCATCCCATTCAGCACCAGCAGAAGGGACCAGAGAAAACTCTTCTGCTTGGTTCTTCTGCCTAATATAATATATAGCTGGTTCCTATCTTCCATGACCACAAAAATTCCTGTTCACATTCCCAGCTTGTATTACTTTGGAGAGATTTAAAAATATCTTCCTCAGAATGAAACAATGGTTATTTCACCTTTTTATGTAGAATCAGAAAAAGTGAGCCTGCAAGATCCCTGACCCAGAACACCAGTTTTGAAGCTGTTTACCTACTCAGGGAAAGACATGCATTCAAGGCCCTCGTCTTTCTCAGATGAAGGGTTTTGAAGTCTTTGCCTTCTTCTACTGAGCAAGGGAAGAGCTGCTTGATGGCTAGGGAATTGTGAGTGGATCCACGGACAGACACTCAGCTTACAGCTCAGTGATTGGATCTTCATCTTTACTCTGATTAATCCTTACACAAAGCAGAACCTCTCTAATGACAGATGTTGAACATGAGAGAAAGAGAATCCCAGCACTCCTGGCAGCCGGGTTCTTGTTTGGGATTTGCTGAGCACAGGAACAACTTGAACTTTCCTCCTCCATGTGTTAAACATGTATCATGCTCTGCTGGGTTCTTCTGAAACACAGCTGCCTCTCTCCAACCAGAAATTTTGTCATGGATCTGAGAAGATATCCCTTGCAGACAGTATTTTCTTCTTGCTTTGACCTAGCACTGCTGCTTTGGATAAGCAGTGTTAGCACATCAGGATTCGGTAGCAGAGAACATTCCATTCCTACTGTCCTTGTCAGAACCACAAAACAGGAATGATAATTAAAAGAATTGCTTTGGCTCAGACCCGAAGTTTCACTAGTTCTTTAATTTTCAGCAAACTAGGAACCCTACCCCTGCTTGAATGGGTCACCCTGTTTCCCTATGTGTTTTTAAAACAACATTGTTTCACCCTCAGATCCATGCAACCTTCACAGCATAGAGGATCATATCTCTCCTGTGCAAGACTCCAGAGCAGAAGCCAGAGGACAAGTACGGAGAGGGGAAGTGGGATGTTACATCCCTGTGCCTGACTCAGAACAGGGTTTCTGACTGAAAGCAGGTTTGTGCACAGAGCACCCTAGCCACGTGCCAAAGGATCAGTGGGGGTAGAGCACTTCCAGTGGTCCCCCCTTGCATTTGGCATGCATCATTACGTATCTCTTGGAAGAGGAATAAGAAGTTGGGTTTGCCATTCACAGGTTCTTGGCTAATTGTTTGATGGGACAAACCAGCACACCAGCCAGCATACTCAGTTGTCCTCAGTTGATGTCCTGGATAAAATTTATCACTTTCAAAAATTTCACTTCATATTGCTAATTGTTTTGTGATTATAAAAACTGCCGGGTTGCTGTTTCTTTTTTCTTCTTTTTGGCAAATAAATGGCATGTGTATGAAATGCCTCAGCCTATTTATGGCCCGACACACAAATCTGGAAAGATTTAGAGGACAAGCAGTAAGAAAGAGCACCTTCACTGACACACGTAACTGGGGAGTGTGTGTACATATGACTGAAGGCAAGCCTTCTGTTTTGTTATTTTACTTCTGACTCTGCTCAGGACCCTATATTAAGCTGTGCTTGGGAGGAAGGAAAGCGAGCAAGCAAAAGGATCCTCAATCTAAGGTTTGGGTTTGGAGCACGGTTTAGGGGTTCTGCAGGATTGAGCTCCATGGGGTGACTGGGGTGGCCTCCAAGAGGTCTCAGTGGCTTTGCATGCTCAACTTCTTCAGCATACTAACCTGTGTCCACCAGCTATTCTTTATGAAGCATTTAATTCTGTAGTTTTGGAGCTGTTGAAAAAGCAAAGGGAAGATTTATAACAACATTTGCTAACTCTAGGCCAACTGGTTTGGCACAGGAAAGAACTATGTTTTTCAGAACAGCTTTTCAACATTCCACTGTAAGCTAAAATGTATGAAAATTACCGTTTTGAAATGACCAGATGTTTTTGCCGAGAAAGAAACAGATGACCTGAAAGGGGAAGATGAGGCCTGAACTCAGGCTTCTATGCTACAACTGTCAACTTTTCAGCTAATGGATGACCTACTACCATCTAAAACTACTAAATTTCTGTGATTAATGCTGCTAAATTGCAGCCACAGTATATTTATAATTTTCTCCGTCAGCTTGATACCATTTGTGCAGCATCACTATAAAAGGTGAAGGAGAGAAAAGGCGATTAATCTGATGTCCTTGTACAGAACAATATGGCATAGCTCGCCTCAGAGCAGAAGCCTTCCAGTGAAATAAACTAATGGTTTCATCTGTTTCATTTCCAGCTCTATTTTTTTTAAATCAAGAGCAGCAGATCCTTTCCATGTTGTCTGCTTTTCTAGACAGAAACTGAGACTAGAAACTTGTTTGCTTTCAGCTTCAAATTGCTCACTACAACATGACTATCCAGCACTTTATTCATGTGACTTATCAAGAGCACAGGGATCTTATTTTGGCCACCCAAAATAGTCTAATTCAACTGGCCTGTGTTTAAAATCTGTGCTGGCTCAATGGGATGCTTCAAATGCTTTTCTTACTGCTCTGTTGAGCAGTTACCAGTCAAACGAGATTAAGAACAAAGAAGGAGTCTGGTGAGAGACGTGATGGTGTTGGGTTGCAATCTGCTTCTTCTACTTTAGAGCTATTGTCTACAGTGCCCCCACCCCCCAACTGATAATAGAAAAGCTATTTTTTCCTCTTTCAAAGCAGACAACTGTTAAGTCAGGAATTAGATGAAGTTGAAGACGTTGGAGGAATTATTGAAGTCATAATTACTGCTGTGCTATCTTGTTGTCCAGTGAAAAGGAACTGGTTCCTTTGGAGGGCCCATCTGGATGCCACCATGCCCAGTTGCCAGGGGTTCTTGTGCTGCCACCACTGCACTATAGGTGCAAGTAGAAGCACCCTGGAGCTCCCTTACAGCCCCAGTGAGAGGCCCTGATCCCACAAGGCACAGCTCACCCTGCTCCAGACAATGTCTGGAGAAGCCAGAGCAGTCAGCACCTTGGGGATCAAGCCCAGAAAGCTGCTGCTTCTGCTGCTGAAAAAGTATCATCAACTGGCTCTGCTCCTCTTCCAAGAGAGCTGACAAAAAAGCTATTTAAAAATCTGTTTAAAATTACGTATTCTCTGCTTTAGGGTTTGCTAAGCTCATTATAATAGTGGAATGAAATTCCACAGCACGTTTAACATTTTTATTGTTCTTATTTTCTGAGCTTTTCCAACCTAATAGTGAATGACTGATCCCACTGGTGATCTGAGAGGGACGAGGTGTAGGAATCACAGCAGCCTGAGCACCATAGCTATACTGTGACTACCAGTTTGGCTACTTCATTGTGCAGGCTGATCCAAAGAGGGATTAGGAGGATTTCGTTTTCCATTTTTTATGTTGAATGGGCTGGAACGAAAGCCTTTTGCTGCATTTCTGAACAAGTCAGGGTATTCAGAAAAGCATTAAAAATGGACTGCATCAGAGTTGGACTTTGAGCAATATAAAATCATTTACCATATGAGATTGATGGTATGAAACCACCCAACTTCCCCCTCTTTGATTCTTCAGTGGTCACTGATGACCTCCCGCCTTTCTCCATTCCTTACAGCCTTCTGTGAGGAGCCACCCGGCCGCTGTCTGGCAAGTAATGGGAAAAACGCAGCCCTGGAACATCTGATTGCCAGGATGTATTAAAGTCTGAGGGGTGTGTGGTGGCTCAGATCAAATACGAATCAAACATAAGCCACAGCTTAAATTTAAGTTGACCTTCACCTTCTGACAGGTTTGAAAATGATTGATTGTTTTTCATTTTCTTCCCCTCCGCCTCTCCCCACAGATTCCTAATTAAGGGCAGAAGCAAAGGGAACAGCTAATTGTTATCACCAGTTTGGATTTCCAGACTAAGAAACTTCAGTTAAGGGAAATGTTGTCCAAATGTTATGTTAAACTGACCCACAGCCAGGAATTTTCAACACTGTGCTCATTGCTGATCTATATGCATCAAATCATGCACATTTTTCCCTTTTAGCACCTACCTCTTGTGCTGAAGACCATTCAACGCTTGACAAAAGCTTCTGCCGAAGAGGCACTACTCATGTTTTCCACTAGCAAAGGGAGTGCAGGCAAGGAAGAAATAAGAGTCACGTTTAACATGTGTTATCTCATTCTGGATTACTCACTTGTAGTACCTACCACCACAGCCAGCTGGACACTGTTGACATTTTTGCTAAGAGCCTTGCTTCCTCAAAGGTATTAGCTTTTTTGACCCTTTGAAGACTATTGCTACCTAGATAACGACACCTATATACCTGCTGTTTGGTACATACTTGTTCTATGCAATTAAAGCAGTGTAACTGCAAAACTCTCTAATCAGCAGTTTTACAGAAACTGAGTAATGAGGCTGTACAAACGGCCAGTAGTTCCAATCACACTTCTGGCTAGGCAGGTGCTCAACTGGGCAGACTGAAAAGGGGGAAAAAAAACCCTTTGGTTTTGATCAACTGAAACAGTGTCTGAATTGTGATATATTGCAATCCCCAGCAGTTTACATGGAAACACAGGCACGTTGTGGGAGAGAAGGTTCATTAATTGGCTCCCAGAAGGAATGAGAGAGTGAGTTTATCTCCCCTCTCTTCTCCTGTCTGTATTTCAGTGGTCAGCTCAGCTCTCTTACGTTACAAGACCCAAATTCAAATCTTGCCTGTCTGATTTGGAGGGCTCCAGAGGGTCACGTCAGCTTTTAACTTCTCTCACAAAGTCTACCTATGCCAAGCAATTATTTTATATAGTTTCCCTTCAGGCCATCTTGCAGCAGGCTGTTTCTCCTGTCTGTGGCCCACCCTGGGAATCACTCCAGTCCTAGCACATGGGGACTCTCAACTGAAGCAGTGTTTCTGCTTTAGGCACTAGCAGCAACAACATGGGCCAATAAATCTTCTATCCTTTACAGATGCAAAATTGTCCAGAAAAATATGTGCAAAATTTTATCTCAAAATAGGGGAACAATAGGTTAATTGAATTTATTAAAGCCAGGTTTTGTGTTTAATTTTATTCATCAGAAATGTATCAGATTCTTAAAAACTGACAAGTTCTTTTTAATATGTAGATAGGAAAGGTGTTAAGACAATAGATACCACCAGCAATCTCTTGTAATAATTTTGAAGCACATTCCATGTCTAAATATCTGCTAGTATTCACACACATAGCAGTGTCTGAGTTTATAATTTAAGATCATAAATCACTATGAAGCCAAAGTAATAAAGTATATGCAGGCTACTAACATAGATACAGCATGACTATACCAGTCCTAATTGTCAGGTATAGTTTACAATCTTGAAAGCTTTTGGAAACAAAGACTGTGAAAACTCGCTGTCCACAAGTAGCAGAAATTTCTTCTACTGACTGAGAGCAAGAACAGAGCTGAACACCATATGTGTATTTGTGTGTGCATCCACAATATGGATATACATGCATGTGTGCATAAGTCTAAGTCCTAAGACCATGAAAGATACTTCTAGTTTTGACAATTTCTAAAGCTAATTTAGATTTTTTTTAACTGATGTAATGACTGAGAAACAAAGCAGTTAAAAACATCATCAGAATAATCCATTACCATTCAACATTTTGAATACTATCCATAGTTTTAAAAAAACATTTCGCAAATTGTGACTGAAACATTTGGATTCAGCCTATTGTTCAGTGCATCTGGAAGCTAACGTTTAGCTATTATACAAGTGAATTACAAAGGAAAGCTTAGTGTATTCAGGTTACTCTGTGTGAATGAGATATTTATAAAAACATATTATACAATATATAAAGTTGACAGACTATATTCAAACAAATTTCAATAAATTGTGTCAAAAATCTAAATCTTTTTCATGTATTCTTTGGAACAACCCATACAAATTTCAGCTGTGGGCTTGATCACCGCCAATACAAGAGATTTGTTGATACTCTAGGTTAGCCAGTTTTCACAGTTCTCGTTTCCAAACTTCTGCAAAGTAATAAATGACACCTGCCAGTTACTACTCATTTGCTGAATTTCAAAATTACTTTGTTCAAATATCCAATTAAGCTTTTGAAGTGATAGGAACTATCCCCTTGTCAGGTGTTCAGATTATACTTTTCATGGAGGGAATTTCTATTTGGGTGTTTCAGGGGATCTTTGGGTTTTAATTGTATGCCTGGTAAGATTGACAAGATCCACAACTGACTGTGAAGACAGAAGAGCTTCCTTCACCAGGCATTGGAAAGTCCAGCATATTTCTGGGCAGGCGGTATGAAGTTAATTATAACCCTGGAGGTAATTCCCTAACATTTAAGTGGTTGGGTTCTGTAAAACATGCAATAATTATGTAATAATTTCAATCCTTTAGAATATTTTTTAATACATATTTGTATTTTCTGGTTTCTGTTTCCCTTGCCTTGTGTATGAAGTCCTCAGATGATATTTCAAGGAGACATATTCATTCCCATCACCTCCTAGGTTCTTTTTCATAACCAAAGAACAAAATCCCCATCCCTCTCAAATCTCTGAAGGTTTGGCTTCTAGGCCAGAATCTCACAAGCGGTGTGTTTTCTGTTAATCACTTCCTCTTGGGTCTCTGTTGTTTTGGTTTCAGCTGAGGGCAAGGGGACAAATAAATCAGAGGCTCTCCTGGTGCTGTCCAAGGTAACAGCATCCTCCTGCCACTCGGCTGCATCCAAGGCTGTTCCATGACATGATGTGACATGGCAAGGGTGTGTGCTACCCCTAACACAGCCGGGGAGAGCATTACTTTCTCAGCAAACCCTCCAGTGGTTTTGGGACTCACACATCAAGATAATGACTGGAACCTCCCTCCTCAGTTTGAAAGGCAAGATGACATGCACGGATCAAAGTGACTGATTCTCAATCTCTTTGAATCTTAACAGCCCCCTTGAAAAAACCCCAAACCAAAGAAAGGTTGATATCTGTGTTTGAAAAACCTAGGCAATTTTGACCATTGTCTAGTTGTGGTAAGCTAAAATGCATTCTACACTATTTTAAGTGCCCTTAAACTTCCCAGAAACATATCTCGTTGCTGCCTCTATAAATCTGGCAGGTTTGGAAGCAAAGTCAAAATTACAGAGACACAAAAGTTGCATTTTCAACAGAGACTGTATGCAGACACAGAGATCTGTTTGGCAGGGAAGGAGAAAGAGAGATCTGTGCATATTCTTTCATACACCTTCACTGTTTCAGGCACCATATAATAATTTCCCTTGTGAATAGCTATAAAGTTATTGTAGCATTAAAGCTGGATAGACCTACAGTAATGGTATTTCCTGACATTTCCAAATGTTAAAAGGTCAACAAAAACAGTACGTATGGAAACAATCTCTTGTCATTACATTCTATAGCATGAATTAAACAAACATTTCCTCCTTTTTCTCCCCTCTCTTGTCATTCAATGTAAAAATCTAAACTATGACAGCAAACCAGCATGAAACCACTAAGAGCTTTAATTAAAGAAGAATTCAATAAAAGCAATATATTCTATTTTAGTCAGATCCACTTTTTCTTCACTTACTGAAGAGTTAATGAAATTCTAGCAGTAACTACTGACACAAATGTGAATCTGTCCAGAGAAAGTCTTCCTCAGAAGGAGGCTTGTAGTAGCAAAAGCCACACATTGCTTACCAGTACACAGACTGGTATCCCCCAAAGCAGTAATGTTTACAGCCTTTGCTTTACACATTGTGCAAGAGCACAACTCCCTGTGAAGCAGAAGTTCAGCCATTGCCTCGCACATGCCAAGAAACCCATCAGCAATAACCTGTCAACTGCACTTGAAACCAGACTAGGATCCAGCTGTTCAAACATCAGTCTTAATCTGTATAGGTCACATGTTAATAGACATCTCAGCACTGGGATGCTCGGTGTTGCTGGGCATTGCCTGTGAGCAATGTCACAGCCTGCTTATCTGGCCCAGGAGAGCAATGCAGCTATTTTTGCAGCATGGATCTAAGACTCCAACTCTGCACAGTGGTTTCCCTTGCTTAATAGCTTCTTGCATTGCCAGACAACATGGATTATATTTTCAGTGTGTTAAACTGTAAATGCTATTTCATGCAAAACCTTACTGGGCACTGTGGTAATCTACCAGACTAAACTAAAACAACAAAGGTGTGACTTATCTGACCTGGTACTGTGGTCCTCAGTCATCTGGCAGGCTGGAACAAGGAGAACAAATACCATTACAATTTAGTGAAGAGCAACTGATAAAGTTTGAACCAGACCATCAGCAGCAATGCTCACCACAAAAGCCAGGGCACTACAAAGTTCCCATAAGCTGTGTGAAAAACAGTACTGTTGTGCATGACAGGCTGAAGAACATTGGACAGAAGAGGAGTATTGCATCTGTGAGAGGAGTGGAGGTATATATCGGCTAGAGAGAATGAGGAGCTTACCTGGTATAACACCCTGGAGACCACACTATGTTCAGAAGTGTAGAGACATGACGCACAGCCTGCATGAAGAACTACAGTAGCAAGAAAGGGTGAGGTAGAACATATTTTTATGAAAGCCCTACAGCTGTGGCCACTGATATTGCTTGAGTTCACTGGAGTTGACGGTGGAAGAGCCAGCCTTCCTTGGGTCAACCACAGAAACCACTCAGTTTCTTTGTGGTCCCACATAGAGAAACCCACTCCCATCACTTCTCTGTTGTTTTGAACTTCCATCACCAACCCTTTAATACCCTTTCCTGGTTGTTCTTAACACAGTTTTCTCTTTTTCACCCTTTATTGACCTTGATTCTTCTGAAAATTATAACAATATTCAGGAAAACACATAATTATGTGCAGGTACTCACTCCCATAGATGAGGCCACCAGCAAAATACGAAGTTGTTCCTTGCACTGAGGGCAGTGGGGCAAGTGCCCCAGGATCATCAAACCCACGCTGCTATGACATCTGACAATCACGGTGACCCAGACGGATGTGATTGACTGACAGAGAGGCAACAGCAAGCCAAACCTCCGGTCAGAATCATTGCTACAAGACCCCTTACAAGTCTGTCTGAAGGAGCAGGCAGTTCTGCCAAAGTCAGTGACAGATACTTGGAGGTGTCTTCTGCTGTCAATTCCTGAAAGAGTTCCCTGCACATTCTCTGCTTTTAAATAAGCTGATAGACAAATTGGACAGGACCAAAAATGTTCCTCACCCTGCCAATTTCTTTCTTCTACAGGGAATAACCTGGTAGAAACCAAGTCAGAAGGGAGATTTCTAAAATGGCACCACCACCTCTGTGCTAGCCAAAGCGTGTTCCCTCAGACAGGGCAACCTCAACGGTAAGTTATATTCCCAAAACTATATCTAGCTGTGCCTGTTGGGGAATACCGCAGGTGTTGCTCAACTTTGATTCTGTTGGGAAGCCAGTCTACTATAGACACCTCAGAGCTTTGGGTACAGCTCACTAACCGTGTCCAGAGAACAACCTATTCAATACTGAAATTTCACTTTGATCTAGTGTTCTCTGTGTGTGTAATGATAATTCCTCTTATGGCTCTCCACTTTCACCATTAGTGCTGCTTCGCTTGCCCCACAACTGGAATAGTGCCTGCAAACTACTCCTCCTAGACGGAAGTTATCTACCACACTGGCTTTGGTACTTCTTGGCCCTCTAGATATCTGGTAAGTTACCTTCAAATTGTTTTCCATACACAGAAAATGCACAAACCCTTGTGGTGTTTGAATTGTGCAGTGCTACCTCTGTCACCCTCTCTGTCCTGGAGGACAAGTGACCCTTGCAAACATCTGGAATCAGACACTCTTAGTACTTAGACCCACTGTACTTCCAGCTGCACAGTAGCACATGGTTAATCTATGTGCAGAGGATGACACACATCTTTCACCAGACATGCAGCCTCACACATATTATGGATAACAGCAAGTCTGGTAATGTAACAGTGTGGAGCATAAACTGCTAGTTAGATCTTCCAACACACCCAATATTCCTTGGTGTAGAAGACAACACATGAGGCTCTGAGGACAGATTAGGGTCAACTACAGGAAGTTCTATCCCAAATGTTCTTTCCAGGACCTGGACCCAGAATGAATACAGTAGGAAAAGCCTTCCTAATAAGTCAAACTCTTTCTTCTTTCACTAAATAAACCAAACATTTTTCTAACCTGTATTGTTTCTGGCTCTGCTCACTGCTCAGCCCCTCACTACAGCTTACTTCAAAATTCCTCACTGGGTGTTTGGCAGAGAGAGTATGATCTATAGCGTGACCTTGCAATTCAGTGCACCGCTGTCATTCCGTATAATGCACTGTAAAGCATAGCTTTTATTGGAAATGAAACTGTATAAATAAACACTCTTACTTTAATGTGAAGTAAAACATTTTGCATTATAAATGTGCAGATTCAGGTTGGGAGAAATTAGTTACTAGAGAGCCAAAAATCAAGCAGCAATATGCCTATATTATTTTGATCTTTTTAAAACACAGCCAGTGTCTAATAAATTCTGCTTCAGTTTTGTAGTCTTTCATTTGAATACTATAGAGTGCTGAATGGGATTAAACTCTTCTCCGGGGCTATCCTCGACCATGTGTGCTCCACCTCTCTGCTCCACCACAGTGACTAAGAACAGTTGCTGATTGTATGAAGTAAGCTGTGAATTCAGTTTTGCATTAGTTATCTAAGTCTTAGATAGTTACCTAAGATTTAGATCTAGTTGCCTAATTTATGTCTTTGTCTCTACCATAGTAGCTCTGCTTTTCCTACATATGCTGTCTGACAGCTAGTTGAAAAACCATCCAGCTAATGCATGCACTCTAACATATGCTTTAATGTTGTGCTTTTTCAGTCCGTTATTGAGCCATCACTATTTGTTCAGAATTCAAGGCAGACTGCCTCCAGAGCTCTTAAAAAACACACAGGCAAATTTCATAGGCATCAGGCTTGCATACCATACAGCACGAGAGGTGACAGTACCAATTATGTGTCTGGAAGGAGACGCCCCAACCAGGCTACAGACAGTTAGCTAATATTATTCCAATGTGTCATTCTGAGGAGAGGATAAACCTGTCCCAGGCATCAGCTATGTAAAATGCTTGGATCATTAGGCTAACGCTGGCAGTATCTTGCTGGTTGGGTTGTTTTCTTGGTAACATACTCACAGTCATTCAGCCAAATATTTGTGCCAGAACTTTTCATCCACAGAAAGTGCTTCTCCTCCTTCCTGAAACCTTGGTGCTGTGCTTCACAGGTTGCAATGTCACAACTGACACCGCTCAGAGAGCCAGCACCAGGCACACAACCTGGTCTTTGCAGCTGACCAGCTCCAAGAAGGTTGTTTGCTTCAGAAAATACACCCCAAAACAAAAATGAGAGGGAACGTAATGAAAAACACAGAGCCACAGGATAGCAAATACAGCTGCTTGTTCCTTCCTCCGTTACTTCAAGGCCATCCCTGCAATATGGATTTCATTAATGGCTCAGAGACAACATTGCAGAATTACAAGTTCAAGATGTTATTGGAAAAGCCACCCCATGACTCTTACGGGATTTTTTTAAACATCATCTTTAAAACCAACTTTTAAAAAGTGATTATTTGGTGCACTGTAACACTGCCAGCGATTGGGCTGGAAGTGAGTGCATAACAAACAGCAAAGACTTTCTGTGCAGCTTTCCCCAAAATAGAAGAAAAAGAGGCAGAAGTGTGATACAGAAGCTGGTTTGAGCAGCAGCAGAGCTCAGCTTTTGAACCTGCTTGGCTGAAAGGTCTCTGGATCAGGGTCAGTTGCTGCATCTGTGCAGCGTAGACTGATGGTGCCCCAACCTCCTATATGTAGGTATCTACTAAATCCCACACATGATTATTTCATGGTGTGATCATATTTGAAAGTCAGCTAGGGTAACAATAAAGCATAATGCTGTCAGACAGGCTAATGTTAGTGAACTATTAAAACATAATCCCTTCATTGAGAAATACGTGAATTTCACCTTAAAGAAAGTTTTAAACTTGGCCATTTATCAAAGTTTCAAGTATATAAAGCACTTACATGAAACCAGAGTGGAAACAAGACATTGATTGCGGTTCTGAAATGAGCTATAAGACACTAACAACTAGTACTTGAGGCTCAGTGCAGTCAGCCTCACTACTGACCTTGTGGCCCAAACACCTGCCACACTCATCACAGCTG
Source organism: Laterallus jamaicensis coturniculus (assembly GCA_022605575.1). Lineage (NCBI taxonomy): Eukaryota > Metazoa > Chordata > Aves > Gruiformes > Rallidae > Laterallus > Laterallus jamaicensis. Next base: position 2,678,407 of record JAKCOX010000072.1, on the reverse strand, counting down.
AGGTTGGCTGTGGTGGCAGAGGTAGATCAGCATGGCAACCATGCCAGGGTCAACCCCTCCCTTTGATGATCCAGCCCCCATTGTCACTGTGCTCCAGGACAACCAGACCACCACAATTCAAACGTGTTTTTTTCATGGCTGGCAAAAGAAAATGATTTTACAAAGCCTGAATTTGTTAGCCATGAAGAAAACTCTCCGGGATGTAGCAGGATACCATGTCTTCAGAAAGGCACAGTCTGCCTCGGCCCATAAAGCAACACTACCGGACACATTACCTGAGAGGGGGAACAACAAAAAAATGTTTCAAATTATGTATTGCATTGCTGCAAAACAGGACAAAGTGATAACATCCCACCTTTCACTTGCTGAGATAGGAGAGGACCTGTCCAATAAACATAGGCTGTCAAATCTCTTGCACCGCATCTAGAAAGCTACAAAAGGCAACTAAGAGCCCGCTACAGTTAAGACCCTAGACCTTGTACACTCAATACATACAGGTTTCTTTGATCAGTTATCTGTGATGAGCTGTTCTCAGCTGTCATGGTACTACTGTCTATTAAAGAAAACACTGAAAATTTTAAGTCTGTTTAGGTCTTCTCACACACTGCTGGTGTAAGAGTATTAAACTCATCCCTTCAGACTATTATATATTCTTTGCCAGATTATCTTTTAATTGTTTTTGTGTGTGTGCACAAATCCCAAGGCATATGTGCAAATTAGGATTCCTATCCCATGCCAATCTGGGCACATGCCTCGTTTACATTGCTCATTTAAAAATGTGAGTCTTGTCATTTCAATCTGCTACAGTAATTTAGCTCTAACGTGGAACTGGTGCCAGGGTTTTGAAGGGTTATTTTTCCTCTCCGTGGACAAACTGCTATACTGGAGCGGTTACATTCCTACTTAATGGCATGAAGCCACTTAAAAGAGTTAACCTTCTCTATGCAAATGTTAACAATTTTCTGGTAATAACATTCTCCTTAAAACTAAATAGAAAATCAAGTGCTGCTGTTACAGAAATATGCAGGTGCTCAGAACTGTGGCGTGATGGCGGAGAGCACTCTTCCATGTCACAGAAAAACCCTAGGCTCTGAAACAACCAGACTGCTTGGGGTATGCTTGCAAGTGAAATGAGCTTACCGTTAGATGCACATAATTGTCTCTCACAGCATTCCCCACTCTTTTCCCCTTGCATAATATTACAGGGAGCAACACAGGAATCCAGGAGTACATGCACCACAGCTAAAAGAGCATCACAGTCTCAGAGACAGGTAGACAGCTCGGAGACCAAAGTGGAGGTCCAAAGCATACTGGAGGGTAAGAAATATGCTGGCAACTGGGTGCCATGTCTGGAAACCATAATTCCGAGATGTATAACTTCATCTTGCAGATGCTGGGCTGAGTGGCCAGAGCAGTTGTCTTCAATTATGGTGAGAGCCAAAGGGTGGGGAGAAACAAAGAGGGTAACGAGAACTAGATGCTGTTCTGCCAGCTCCTGAAAGAGTATATGTTTATTCATTTAGTTAGTTACCAAAACCGAGCTTTTTCAAGAGAAATCTAGACTTTGTATATGTCTGTCTGCAACACAAGTGCGCAAACTAATCTGCATCCAAGATGGTAGTTAGTTACAGTGGATGGCAACGATACTGATGTTTGTTATTTATTACACCAATCAAAATATGCCAGGTTCAAAATCCAGGAACCTGGCATATGTACTGAGGCATTCTGAATTTCCCAAAAATTATTGTTATGAGTAACTCAAAGATTATTATCTGCAGAATACCCAAGTATGTGCTTTGTGGCACACACTGTCCTTGTCCTAAATGCTAATATTCCTATTCTAAACATTGCTTGTCAGGAGAGAGGACATCTGGGCAGGGAAGGTCTAGGGTCAGAAATGACATGATTTATGGCAGAAAGAACCTAATTCTGCTCAGTAGACATTGGCACCCCTTCAGGAAATATTGATTAGATGGTGAAAAGCTTAGCTTTCTTCTTTGTGGAACAATTCACTCTAGCTGGGCTCTTTACAGTGAAATATATTGTATATGAAGCAAATGACAGGCAGAAAACATTAACTCACCCACATCCTCACCATCTCCTGCTTTCAGCACCACCTCAAGCCATGCAAAACATCACTTTGAGGCACAGGCAGTGCAGCTACAAATAAAAAATTGGACAAGTTTGAGCTTTGGCCCTGCAAGTCTCTTCATGTGATGCCATTCACAGCTCCCCTTTCTGCACCGCCATAGGTTTAAGTGCAACTTACTCCTAAAACTCTGCCTCTCCCTGTTGGTGCACCTTCTGTCACAGGGCGTAACTCCTCCCTCCCTTCCTCCCTCCCTCCCTGCCATCCATCGTCTGGTTTGGGTATCAGCCACCCTTCCTGAGAATCACAGAACTGGAGAGGTTGGAAGAGATCTCAAGAGATGATTGAGTCCAACCCCCAAAGCCTGAGGTGCTGTGCTGCCACCTTTCTCTGGGCAGCATTACCAGAAGGCCACCTGCTGCTCAAGGTACACTGAAGAGTCGGACCAAAACAAAGCTGTATCAGCCTGTGTGATTTGTCTTACCATGCAAGGGCAAGTTCCACTGCTGGCACTCAAGCATCTTGTGATTAGTGCTTTCCCTTTCTGTATCAGGTCTGGTTTAAGTTGTAGAAGTTAATAGTTGACACTGCCCTTTTACTTACACTCTAAACCACCTTGAAAACTCTGGGTGGCATTAAATAACAAAGTAAGTATGTGCAATAAAATTAATGCGTTGTGTATACTAGCAGGATAACATTCTTTAAATGGCTGGAATCCCAAATAAAGCATGAATAGGGAGCAGCACAACACCTTTGAACCAGCCAGACCATGGGTTCTTGGCTTTGTAGCAGGTAAGAAATCAGTAGTTTTGTCATAACTTACAACAGGCATTAAATGTTTTTCTCCTTCCTTCACTAAAACAATAAATCAGGTAAATTCATGGTGTCATATGCAAATGGAGGTACTACCAGTCAAAACAGAGGGAAGACAGCTTAAGGCTTGGCTCTCTGAATTTTTAAACATTGAAATATGAAAGAAAAAAAGACTGGCATGATTAATTTTGCTGCCAGTTCCAGCAAGAAGTGGACAACGTAAGTTGCAGCAAAGAGAAATCTTTGGAGCTTATACCTGGATATCTGTCAAATGCTGTAAGCAGCAGCACTGCAAACTGTGCCCATAAGATCACACTCTTCTGATGGATTTAGGGTCTTTTGATAAGCCTTCAAAGTTTCAGAACGCACTGTTCTGAAGTCCACAGCCTTTTGAATCAATGGTTTATGAAAATAATTCACCAACACACACAATGGTTCAAACACTACGGAGTGCAGCCTTGCATCAGTCACATTCTTGGTACTGACAACACTGTGGGTTTAATACAAATTGTTTACCAAGGAGAACATTACCTGGAAAGAAAAGACGTTGCTGGGATTAAAGTTTTTCTTCCAGATCGATAAATGCTTTACATTTGAATGTTACTATAACCACCAAATTGTTCACATGTGCAGGGCTACGTTACAAAAAATGACACCACTGAAGTTCAAGAGGTATTTAAAAAGCAACAGGCAAAATCCTAGCCAAAAAGTTACTTTATCTTTGTAGACAGAACTTGGTAAACTGAGTTGCACATTTTCCTCCACCAATTTCTATTCCTGATTGAATGTGCAGATGATAAAATACACAACAGAGTCTTACTTTTCTGCTAACATAACTATAGCCTGTTATTTGGAAAAGGAACACAATTTTTTATGGTTAATTTTTCTATCTCTGACCATGACAAGAACTTCAAAACACCAATACCTAATTAATACCTGCTTAGTGTAAGGGTGATTTGCCAGAACTAGAACTGTTAACTAGAAACAGTATTTATTTCTCCCTCTAGCTCCATCCTTTCCTATTTACAATCTGATAATCTGGTTTAGAGTAGCTACCTTACAGATTTATAAATCATACATGGTCACACAAAGGACACACCCTTTAAACTATATATTTGAAGTATTGTCCCAAAATATTAAGTTATGTTTATTGACCTAAAATCTGTCTCACACATGCAAAGTATCAAGAGTCATTTGAAACCAAGAGATCCATAATAAAGTTCTGAATAAGAAAAATAAAGGTTGTGAACGTATGCTTGCAACCACTCTATAATTATCAATAAGGCTTTCTTTATGAAATTCTTGTTTCTCTTAGTTGTTGCTTTAAATCCACACAGGACTACAGAAAGGGAAACATCTCAGTTCCTGTATAAAATACAATCTTCTCCCTCGATGGCAAGAGGAAAATCACGATACATAAGAATTCTTTAATATATTTGCCTGTAGAGTTTATTGACTTTACTTCTACTGGTATTCTACCATGTAGGAATAACATTTAGTTACCAAAACTGAATCCTTGCTGACTTAAAATCCCATCCATTTGACTGCATTTTTTAACAAGTTGTATTCATTTAAGCAGCATGAAGCTAGCTAGGCAGAAAGAGCTAGGACAGTCAGCTGTATTGTAAAGGTTGTCCTCCTTAACCAAAAAAAAAACCAATTTAGAAGAACCAAGCATAAACCCACCTAACATAAATCAGGATTCCGTGACTGAAAGGTGGAGCAAGCATCCCTCTGGGAAAATAAATCAAGTTAGTACTTGAATTTGTATCATCTTAGAACATCTTTCAAATTTATTTATTAGGTAGCTGAATGATTTTATCTTATCCATGTGTAGCCATCTAGTTCTGCCTGTATCAAGCTGTTCCAGACTGCATCACTCTGAGCGGTAGCCTGTGCCATGTTGGAAAGAGGCTACCATTGATGAATACGGTTTTGATTTTAGAAAAGTGAGCTGTCTGTCTTTATCATGGATTAAGGTATCATTCGAAGGTACACAGTACGCTTGCCTCAGAGCAGGCCAAGGTAGTTTCCATCCCTGCCAGCCCTGCTCCCCATCTGGTTCTCATAATGCTCCCCAGCTACATTTCATCTCGTAAACTGAAGAGACGATGCTAGATTAAAAGCAGGCCCAGAAGCGATAGGCTTCAGAAGTCGGGGCAGGTATTCTAATTATGTAACACATGTAGTCATTTCTGGTACATAAATTGACTTTTTACTGGCACATATTTTATCGGTACCAATTTTTGCAAGAATAGGCACTTTAAGGTAAAGGGCATCAGCGTGCACCAGCACACCTCTGTTTGTGTTTTGCCTCTTCAATCCATTTTTAACTGCCTTAAAGCACTAGAAGACTAATAAACATTGAGTTGCCTGAACCCTCCAGCCATAAAGACGTCATTCCTTTGGCAGGAGACGCTGAAAGGGGACTCAACGTTTTCTGAACTCTATCTTGTCACTGCATTTTCAACACCACAGCCTCCACCTTGCAACAAAATTCACCTCGGTGCAGGTCCTCAAGCTCACTCAAAGCCCTCCAGAGTTCAGTGGGATTCAGCTTCCTACCTGGCAGATCCTAATGCAGGGGACAATGGCACCAAAAAACTGATTTACAGTTGCCATAGGCACTGCTGCAAGAGCAGCATACAAAGCCATAGCAAACATCACACATGCTCAGTGATATCCACCTGAGTATTGGTTGACGTTGCTTCCATTGATTTTGAAACTAAAACTATGTATTTAGACTCATGTACAAGAAAGCATTCAAGTTGAAATAAAATAAGCTGGAAGTAGAATAAAACAAATTGTCTAAAATACACTGAAATATCTGGTGTGGAAATTTTATGAACCCTTTTTAGTAGGTTTCTGACATAGTTAAAACAGAGCAGAATTAGTGAATGTTCTAATGCAAGAAATCACATGGCTCCTCCAGCAAATAAAAAATAAATAGCCTCTGTGACTTGAAAACTGGTAATTTCAATGCACAACCCGTCCAAAACCAAAACAAAGTCAGTTTGCTAAAAGTGGTGCCAGCCAGAGGTGATGCATAAGCTACTCCTCTACCCTAGTGAAACAGGCATACGGCCTTTATGCGTCCAGCAGGTAATTGGGCTTATCAAGCGAACCACCGAATTTCTACTGATTTTACTGTAGCGCAAGCCAGCGCCTAGTGTCGGTGCCATGTCAGGATCTTGCCTCAGGAACAGTTACAATCATACCAAGTGCCAGCACTGGCATGTATCACTGCAGGCCAACCTGTTCAAATGCTATTGATCAACTCCATGACTTCTTTCACCACCACCACCCCCCACTCTGTTACCACCTACTGAACCAGCAATTTGTTTTGCTATAGAGTAGACTTAAACTCCCCAGGTTACCCACACCTAGTAGGTAGACTTTAGCAGATTTCTTAGATTTCCCACCCTTACTTAAAGCAGCATATCAATAATCACCATAGCTTCATGTTTGGTATCAGTCTCATTTCTCCTGAACCACCCTGGAATCCTTAACTTCCACCTGTCAAGCACAAAAGGAGGATTTCACAGAATTTACCAGCTAGTGGGATTTACCCTACAGGGTTAGGCTCCAGGACCGTTGAAAAAGTTCAGCAGGGGACAGCATTATACAACCTCTGTGTGCACTGCAGCCCTATATTTAAGAATACATTTAGTTACAATTTATTTCCATGGCCTGTTTTTTTTTCAGCAGCCTGTGTGAATTCTTTCAGGATGACATTAAATCATTCAGCTGCACCCATTGTGTTGGATTCAATATAGAGTGGACCAAAGAACGTATAGGCTGAATGCCACTCTGTCTCTTAGGAAATACACGCTTTCTACAAGTAAATTATGGTGTATTATAATACAAAAATATTGTCATGAGTTATTTGTGGCTACACACCAAAGCAAAGTAATATGTGGCAACATCTGATACGCAACTGACCTAAAGCCATTTGCTCCAAGGAATTAGTTACTAACCAAAATTATTGCCATTAACTTGTTCCATAGCAAACCTTGGCATTAAAGAAAAACAAAAGCCCTTTATGTGGCCATGGAAAGCCCCATTCTTAGGCTAACAGTCAGCTAGATGTTGGGCCATCCCTCTCAGCCTTGTCCACTCCACCTGAACTGAATAACCAGGCACTTCACTTTGAAGTTGGTCCTCCCTGTCCAGGCTCCAGATCCATGTTCATCTGCTCAGTGCCACAAGCCAACTTAGCACACTCAGTGTTCCCCAAACTGCTCTCATTTACTTTTCATTTCACCCAGTTTATTTCCCCAAGCCCTCTGGAGCCATCCTGACCAGAGACTCTGGATGCTATCACAATACAAATAATTTGAGATGAAAAAGTCTGCATTCTGAAAGTTGAAGAAAGTGGACTCTTGGAAAGAATGTGAACCTTTCTAGAATAAATAAAACATTTTAAATGTTATTCAAATAACTTGCTTTCATCTCTCCTTTTATTTCTTTAAAGTTAATTGGAAAGAAAGAAGTCACCAAGACACACATTCCAGGAATCTCCCTGGTATAAATCAGGCAGCACACACTGCACACCAGTAACAATGAAATGACCCCTTAAAACACTGTATTTCTTGCCAAGCATAACTTCTTCGAAAACTTTAAACTTCACCACTGGCCAAAATTCGAGAGCTGAAAGTTCTTCTTTTCCTAGTTCAAGTTGGGGCATGATTCAGAGAAAAGAAAAGGGGCTAAAGCAACCCATGTCCACTGGTGTTTTCAATAGAAAAGCAGGTCCAGTAGTTAAGAGAAGCTCTGAGCCTCCCTCATTCTCCTTCAGGATTAAAACAATCAGACCCCTGTCATCAGTAATTTGAGTGCTCTCTTTCCCAGCATGCCTGTGGAAACCACTGACACTTGCTGGTTTGGCCCGTTCACTTCCAGACAAGAGCCAGCCCTGGGATCCTCACCAGGCTGGAGTCTGAAGTAGAGGACAGAGGAGCAATGTCAGAAACGGCTCATGATCGGCTCCATTTGGGCTGTACTGTAACAGCCCATCCACACACAGAAATCAGAATCACAGAAGTTGAACAGGTTAATTTAAAACCAAATGGAAGGTAAATACCTCCTCAAGTTTACAGCTTTGTTACCGTGACTCCTGTGCTTGATAGATTGGATGCTAACTAGCCACAGGAAACAAAAGCAGATGACTAACATTAGGCAGTAAGTGGAAGCACCAGGGAGACCCAAAAATAAGCTGCTTTTAGCTCCTCCCACATTATCAGGCTATTCAGAATAAGCAAACACACTGAGAAAATGGTTCATAATTTGCATTTAAATAGAATCTTTTATTAGAGGTTATCACAGCAGTTTATGACTATTAAATGTTTGGTACTAATGGGAAAAGTGTCTGACGCTCATCTGCAGAGAAAAATGCATCAAAGAGCAGGAGACAGTCAAACTGCATAAATGTATTCCACGAGCCTCTGTGGGTGTCACTGAAAATACAGAAAACTTTTAGAAAGGAAAGGGAAAATAGCTGAAATATTAAATCTTTTATGTCACAGGGCCTTCAGAAAACAGTTACTCAAATATTTTTCCTTCCACTGCCTTCTGTTAGGGATGGAAAAAAATTAAAATCCCCTCTCTCTACAATCTCCTTCTTCAAAAGAAAATTAGTGTTCGATCCTACCAAAACAGTTCAACTGCATGAAATAGATCTCCACTCTTTTTTTTTTAAAGGAAAGTCTCAACTGTTTTTCTACCTCTTCCTCTCACAGAACTCAAGTTGCTTTGGGAAGTAGTGAACAAAATCCCAAATAGATGAAACAATCCTGCCTCTCTCCTCCCATCGTTCACACTCAACCCCTGCAAGTGCAAAAGTGTCTTTTGATACCAATAACTCTCTTGCTGAGTTTGTCTCTTAGCATCTGTGCCTGTATTTAAAAAAAATAAGATCACCACTGTACCAAACAACAGAAAATGTTGTAGTGCATGAAGGTTCCTAAGTGATCTCTGTGGGGACAGTTATAAAGGATGTGTACCATGCAAACAGAGATAAAGCCTATGAAATTGAATGTCTGTTTTGTAGGTCTTCCAGCAGATAAACCTTTCCCATCAGTCTCCCAGTCCAGTTCACCAAATAAGCTGCTGCCATCTTATGGAAGAGACCTTGAAAAGCATTTGGTCCAAAACCAATCCTGCTCTTTCACTTCTGCTCATTTCTTCATCTCCCTTGGGTTACTCTGTGATTAATAACTTTTTTTTCTATTTAAAGAATTTCCTTGCTTTGCAAAGATCTGCCTGTTGCGGTGAGTTATTCTTTGTGGAAGTTACTTTCTCACCTATGAGCTTAGAGCACTTTTCAGAGCATCCAGGAAGTCAGGCAAAGTTATGCACTGAGAAAGGGAACCAAGCAGCCAGGCTGTTAATCCTGACACGGCCTTAGGCAGACATTTCTTGTACAATACAACAAAAGACAGCTGGAGCCATTCAGCTACTACAGCAGAGTCATCATTTCTGCCCTGTCTTAAGGCACTCGGTCTTTGTGCTCCATCTCCAGCCTTCTCTCTGCGGCCAGCTTGAACCGGTTTAAGTACAGGTGTGAGTTTTAACATGCTTACTAAGATAAATGAAAATATGCCAGTTTAAGCCTGAAATCAGCTTGGACATAAGGGTTCAATTTCTCCATCTGTAAGGCAGAAAGGGCTCCATTTGCAGGGCGTCAGGGAGCTCTGCTGAGATATTTTGCCTTTGATTCAACAGGGAAACCCCTCCACAAGCTTCTGTGTTACTGCAGGATAGAAACACAAGATCGCAGACAAGGACTGCCAGCAAAAGGTGGGCGGTCAGCAAGGTGAAGAAGACACTGCATTTGTGTGAATGCAGGACTCCTGCAAGTTCACAGCTCTTGTGACCTAGGACATGGTATTCAACATTTAAATCAAAAACATTTCTTTAAGATACAAGATATTCACAAGATCAGGATAAGTGCATGAGAGAAGCCCAGTGTTCTCCTCACCTCCCACAGCAAACACTGATCTGCTACCAGCAGCCCAAGCTCCCCAGCCCTTCTGCAGCTATCACCAAAGGGTAAAACACAATCACCAGGTAACACCCTGCTTCCTTTTACTTAACCTGGCCTCAGCTCTTCATTTTTCTCCTTTCCATCCACTTCCAATCCATTGGTAACTCAGGAATTCTGACTAAGAATAAACAGCCTACTTAATACCTAGGTTTTTAAGTTATATTATCCAGATTTAGGTAATTTGCATCCAAGAACACTCTAAGATCTGAGATGTATAGTTATTTGGTAGCTATGTCTAATAAATACTGCATTCCACTGAAATTCCATGAAAAAGAGAAGTTATGGTGCTGTATCAGTATCCAAGAAGGCAAGTAGGAAGATTTGAAGCTATACAAACACTAATCCCAGGTAACACTGTAGAAAGATGATACAGCAGGTCATTAATAAAGAATGAAAGCATATTTTAATCACTGTGCTGCTAGGAGGCACAAACCAGAGAGCAAAACCACACCAGGGACTGAAAAGATTGCTAAGGGCTATTACAGATTCCAGAGCTGCATGTAACTGCAGAGGCTGGGTGAGGGACACATGGCAACAAGAGACAAGTCAAGAGCGTAAGTCTTTAAATGGATTGGCTGGAGAGTGGAATAACTGGCAGAATTAAACATTCTTAAACACCATTTATTGGGCACAGGTCTCATTAGGAAAATCTGCTTTCCTTCTTTGGGGCAAGTACAAAGTAAGCGGTGAGGAAAATGACGTTGTTTTTAGGAGTTTGACACATCATGATCAGGTACACTAAAGAAAAACTCCATGCTACAGTGTCCATAAGCCCCACGCTCAATAGATTAAAGTGACATTACTAACAAGGTAAATAGAACCTCAGACAGAAGCACAAACACAACACTGCAGGCACTCTGTTTCCATCAAGAGTTTTTTAAAAGTTGTTAAGTCATTGCTAGCAATAGTAAAAAAAAAATTTTAAAAAAAATACAAACTACTGAGAAGGGCAAAGAAACCCTACAGAGACATCGGGATCATCCAGTAAAATGAGTCCACTGAAAGAGCACATACATCCAGCACAGTCTCTTTGCATGATTCCTTCCCAGAGCAGAAGTGTAACTGAAACCTGCTCTAATTCAGAAGAACCATAACTGCACCTCCTCTCTTACCCAAAGCCATAGCACCAGAGCAACAGCACACAGCATTAGTTGGTGTCCCAAGGCCGGCTGCATTTCCTATTTACCCATAACCCCAGTGATCCTAAATGAAGCTTATATAGAATATCACTGAACTATTACAGGGAAGCTACCACCACTGTACTAGGGGAAAAGAACTGATTAGCATCAAGGACACTAGATGGGAACTCTAGCATGTTAGCTCAAGCTGTGGGCTTCTGTCTCCTTGTGGGATGTTGCACAAATAAATTGTGCCCAAAACTCAAAGGGATTTTGCCACATATATTCTTCTACAGAAGTTAGGACCTATCTTGCAGTGACCCAGCAAGCCTCTCTCAAAGCACTGCAGAGGGCTAATGACTGCAGAGAGCTCACGTGCGAGGGTAATGGATAGCCGCAGGTGTCCAAGACAAATATCCTATCCTCTTTCTCTCATATCAGCTTGTAAAGTCTCATTTAGTAGCACTTCTTAGTTAAGCCTGCAAATATCTTATTATAATGTTCATGTTGGTCTTTAAATAAAAATTCCAGCATTTTCATGGCCCCTTATAACTGAGATAAAATTTCAGTAAGGAAAGAGATTGTGATTTCAAAGGTCCATTTCGTTTCTAATCAAAGCATGAAAGAAAAGAGATTTTTAAACATATACTTAAGATATTAAAAACACATTGCCTTTTGTCTTTTTTTTTCCTTTTACTTTTTTTTAACCTTCCTAGCAGGCTCCTCCAAACAGCTTCAGTTAAAATGCACTTTCTATAGTGTCTGGTGTTTTCTTTGGCAAATTTGGAGAACTAGGTTTTGGGATAAAAGTAAATTGTACCAAAAGACCAAAACGGGATTAGGAGATTTGATGGGACTTCATAAAAATCAGTTGTGCGTGGGAAAAGGGGGAATTTTTCAATAGGTCATTTCAAAGAAAAATAGCTCTGGAGGAAAGAGTTCTGCTTGGTGGCAAACTCCTCTAACCCCTGCAAAGCCTACAAGAGAGCCTGCAGGGGAGGCAGAGGTTACAGAGCACAAGAACATACTTCAACTCTCACCATCTTAAAGTTGTTTTACATATGATTAGGTATAATTTTTCATACAAAGCACACATGCACTTGAGCAATGACATAGTCCTAAAGTCAGAGCTTTCTGTCCATCTTTCTTACCCAAAGCCAAATTTGCAAGCAGTTTGGGGCTGGGGAGGCAGAAAGAAGCAGATTCTCTCTTCAACATTCACAGCCCTACTTTTTCCACACACACCAGCCCCCCAATTTGTTCCCTCACTTCCCTGTACCAGTTACATTGTAAAAATACCTCTGGATCAAGGTGGATAAAGAAGGTGTGCTACTTGCAAGGATGGACAGATAAGACTTTGGTCACACTATACACGCAGGTCAAGCTGCAGAACACTTTTCAGCCCTTCTATCATCACTGATGGCTCTGACAGCACAGGATGGATTTCTGAGCACTGCAGGAGGAGAGAGCACAGTCCTTCAAAACATTGCACATTTCTGGAGTATAATTTGAGCATTCAAACCTTCTGGAAGTACATAACCCCTTGCTAACAGACAGCAACTGCTTTACTTAATAGTTCCCCTATTAGAGATGCCAAAGCAATCCTTCTTGCAACAGTGTTTGCAAGTAGTTACGAAATGTCATTGTATTCTTTAAGATAAAATGCCATTAAACTATGCTGCTGTCTCAGCATCATGTAATTTCTTCCTTTCCCATTTTCAGGTATGCCCATAAGATTGGAAATATTTTAGGGATGTTCAATCTAATCTTCTTTGATTATTAAGTTAACATTAGACCTAGAACTTTCCACTAAGTATAGGGAAACCACACTAATGTTAATCTCTTACATGTGGTCATTAACATGTTAATAGCAGCCACACAACAAAATTTCAATCACACATCACTGCCAGGGCTAGAAGTGGCAGGAAAGCATGTGGAGCCATCAACCACATGCCTGGGTCAAGACAGAAACCTAAGCACAGACCAAACAAGAAAACATAAATTTAAATAACTGAACTGAAACAATTCTCAATTAGATGATTTACATATAGATAGAAAACCAAACACCTTCTGTCAGAAAAATTAGGGCTATTCAGGGTTTGTTTTCCCCTTAACACATTTTCATGCATTTCCAAGTTCACTGACTTGACACCCACTGCCTTGCAGCAGGGCACAACTGGGGCTGATCACCCCAAGGATGTGCCTCAGCTCAGAGGGGACTGCTAATGATGCCACAGCGTTTTAGGACTCAGCTGGGAGACAAAACTCCAGGTAGACATTCCAAAATAGGACTACCACAGGCTCTTCAAAGTAAAAATGCTTTAGGGAGCAGAAAAGCCATGAGGCATTTTCCTGTATACAAAGTGAGAGACACAGAGCAGTTAAGCAGCGTTCCTCAGAGCCACACTGAAAGCTAAGTCTATTACTGGGTTTAAGCTTTCTGATATGGTTTATTTTCACAGACACTGATGCATTTTTTAAAAAAGTACTGTCCCATAGAGGATTACATTACTAGTTCTGTACTGTACTACCCAAAATGAAGAAAAAAAATTGAAGAGGCATCATTTTACAAGTAACAGCTTTCCTATCCAGCAGGAAACACAACTGCTTCTTTATTTTACATGTCATAAATGAAACAAAATCTCAGCTTGGTTCCATTGGGCACGTAGGCATCACCTGACAAATAGAGGTTTCAGTAGAAACCCTGGCTAACAGAACACCCGCTCATTACAGCAAAGGAAATAAAGGTTAAACAGAAAGACAAGCTTTCCATTACTAAGATTCCAAAAACACTGGAAGATGCAATAAAATCTTCATTGTTAGGGTTCTTGTAAGAATATTTTAAATACATGAATGGTTTGAGTGTACTTGATCCTTTCCTAGGGTAGAGAGAAAGGCTACCTTAACATCCTTTCCTGCTCTATTTTCCCAAACTAAGTTTGCAAACAAAGGATGTATTCAGACTTCAAGACAGTAGGATAAAACGTTCCAATCTGTATACCATCAGACAATTTTGACTTCTCTGGAGGGCATGGCAAATACATTTCAGCACTTTTATTGCTTCTGACTACCACTGTGAAATACATAACAAATAATTCCCACTAAGCTCAGAAAATTGCTAATCATATTTCTGAGGAGCACAAGAGACACTAAGGATATCATTTCAGACATTCAGGTATCTCTATGATCTGTCTGCAACTTAGAGAGGAAGTAAATTCATTCTTCTTTCTGATTGCTCCAGTCTCAGAGTTTTTTCTCCTCTCCAGACAAAAAGAAATTATGAGACCAAAAAGATGGCTTTTTCTTACTGTTTAAAGGGAGAAGAGAAGCAGGCAGGATACTCCCAGGCTTAACTCACCTGCTGGCTCAGTCCACAGAAACCTGCAAGCCTGCCCATCATATTTCATCACATTTGCCTGTGAAACCATGGATTTTCCCTTCATTCCATTTGCCAGCTAGCTCACAATCCTAGGAGAAAGAAATCATGTGGTAGGAAGCTGTTTCTACCCCTGAAGCCAAAATCAGTCAAACCTCACAGTCAGAGCAGGTCCTCTCCCAAATATGCTCCCTGTGGCACCAAACCAGAGAAGACCCAGGAAGCGGCCTGCTTTCTGGAGGAGTACATTCACCTATTGAGCTACTGCTTCAGCCAGACTGCCACAGGCACCTGAACTACTTCCCACACCTGTACCATGTTAACACTCCACTGTCACTTTTCACACCCTTTCTCATTTACCACCTTTCTACCTGGATCACGATACACTAAGGAGGCAGCACCCAATGTCTCTCCAATTTAGAGACAATGATGTCATGCAGGACAGTGTCAAATGCTCTGCACAAGTCCAGGTAGATGACAACTACTCCTCCTCCTCTATCCACCAGCACTAACTCTATCATACAATGCCACCAAATTTGTCAGGCACAATTTGCCCTTAGTGAAGCCATGGTGGCTGTCACCAATTACCTCATTTTCTATGTGCATGGTTTCCAGGAGGATCTGCTCCATGACCTTGCCGGGCACAGAGGTGAGAGTGACAGGCTAGTAATTCCATAGGTTTTCCTTTTTTCCCTTTTTAAAAATGGGAGTTATGTTTCCCCTTTGCCACTTAGGAAGAACTTCACCAGACTACCACAGCTTCTCAAATATGATGCAGAGATGCTTAACCACTTCATCTACCAGTTCTCTTAAGATTCACAGACGCAGCTCATCAGGTCCCATGGACTTGTGCACCTTCAGGTTCCTTAGATGGTCTTAAACCTGATCTTCCTCTACAGTGGGTGGTTCTTCTCCGACTCCTCCCAGTCCTTGCCTTTGCCATGACCTGGACAGTGTGGTTAGAGCACTTGCTAGTAAAGATCAAGGCAAAAAATTCACTGAGTACCAGAGCCTTCCCCACATGCTGAGTAACCAGTTCTCGTTTTACTGGGGGAGGGGGGGGCACAGTCTCAGTCATCTTCCTTTTATCACTAACATATTTAAAGCTTTATTTGTTGCCCTTGACATTTGTGGCCAGATTTATTTCTGTCAGGATTTTAGCTTTCCTAATCTGATCCCTGGCTTCTCAGACAGCTTCTCTGTATTCCTCCCAGGCTACCTGCCCTTGCTTCCTACCTCTGTAGCCTTCCCTTCTGTGTTTGAGTTTGCTCAGGGGCTCCTCGTTCATCCATGCAGGACTCCAAGCAATGTTGCCTGATTTCCTCTTTGTTGGGATACACAACTCCTGAACTTGGAAGAGGTAACCCTTGAATACAGGCCAGCTATTTTGGGCCCATCTTCGCTCCAGGGCTTTGTCCTGTGCTACTCTACCATGATTGAAAGGCTCCATCTTTTCCTGGCTTGTGAAGGACATTGAAAAATACATATGCCCACTACAAACTGAAGCTATATATGTAGATTCTCTGAGGCAGTACACCTAAAGTTCACAAAGTAAAACCATAATTTTCACCACAAAAATCTTTACTGTTCATTAAGACCTGCCCAAGAAGGGGCATCATCTCCCAGCTCCAGTTCACACTAACTCTGTGGTCAGCATCTCAGGGGTGTCTCAATCCACATTCTGAAGTTTACCTGTTTTTCTTCAATTGCATTAACCTTCCCAGCTACGCAGGCTTTCAGAGTTCTTACAACCATGAGCACAAAAAGCACATGTGTATTGTACTTCTGTAGCTTTGGCTTGAGAAACAGCCCTGTTAGCCCACCTCTGGAATACTGACCAGGCAGCCAAGCATGACATGGCCCCAAGTCCTCCTCTATTGATGGAGAAAAGAGGTAACAGCTACAACAGATCAAAATTATCTCATCTTTCACATCCTACAGGAGGCAATAGCATTTCTTCCTCTTCCCCCCTTTGCTGACACGCTAGCAGTTTGTTGCAGCATACACTAGCAGAACTGGCCTGTCACTAACACGTACAGCCATCAGCTGTTACCAAACACAATCAGGACTCCAGCTCTCCTGAAGAAAAATGCTGCATATCAGTCTCTGTGGCGCAATCGGTTAGCGCGTTCGGCTGTTAACCGAAAGGCTGGTGGTTCAAGCCCACCCAGGGACGAGCTCCCTTTTAAGGGGCTACAGAAACCTCCTCATGGAGCCCAAAGGGCTCCAAGTGCTGCCCATGGAGAGAAACACCCCCTGCCCCCACCCCTACCCCAGGCGCCAGTATACATAGGGGCCACTCTGCTAGAAAGCGGCTTGACAGAAAAGGATCTGGGGGGGAGGGTGCAATGCACACCAGGTGACCATGAGCCATCAATGTGCCCTTGTGACAAAGGCAGCCAACAATCTCCAGGCCTGCATTAAGAGGAGCATTGCCAACAAATCAAAGGAGGTGATCTTTGCCCTCTCAGCAGCACTGGTGAGGCCACAGCTAGAGTAGAATCCCATTTTGGGCTCCCCAGTACAAGAGACATAGGCATACTGGAGGGACAAAAATAAGGGACATCTCTCCTGTAAGGAAAGGCTGAACTGTTCAGTCTGGAGTAAAGGCAGCTGGGGGCAGGACAGGGAAATCTGATTTCTGTATATAAATGTTAAGGGAGGCTGCAAAGAGGACAGAACTGGGCTCTTTTCAGCAGCACCATGAGGAGACCAGAGGCAATGGGCTCACACAGAAACACAGGAGGTTCCCTCTAAACAGGTTTCCCAGGGAGGCTGTGGGAAAAGTCTCCTTCTTTGAAGACTTTAAAAGTCTGTCTGCACATAGTCCCAGGCAACCAGCTCTAGGTGGGTTCAGACCAGATGACCTCCAGAGGCAACTTCCAATCTCAATCATTCTCTGATTCAGGATACTGATCAGGAGAAAACATTAAGTCAAATCACACAAAGGCAGATGCAATCTCTGACATGCAGCACCCTCAGTACCAATTAATCTAGAACTTTCATACTAAGCCCAGGCATTATGAGGATATAAAGCCCAACTCTTGCTTCCATAGGCATTCTTCCTTCTGTTCTTCTGGAACAGGCTTTGTACCTTTGTCATACCTTTGTGATTCAAGTAATGAACTAGGGTTGAAGATGAAGTTCAGAGTTTATACATAATCTGTTGCAAACATAAAGCATTATTAAAATATATAATGTATATAGTATGTTAAAGTCTATTTCAACTCCAATAAAATGTGTTTATGAAAGTCTGTTTACTATATGGCATAGAATATAATAATTATCTGTTTTGTGTATGTAACATATTATACATTAAATGTATTATGACTGCCTTCAGTTTGGACATCTGCTACTGCTCTTCCCTGAACCCCAGCTTACAGCTTTGCTCCTAACCCTACACAGTAATGAGCAGCTCCAGATGTAGCTACATTAACAAGATTCACCCTGTTGAGAAACCTCTGACAGCCAAACTTCTCACATCAGAAAGTTCAGCCTGACAAGCAGCGAGAAATGGGATCTAAGCAGAAGACTTGTTCCTAGAACCAAGTAAACCCAGAGCTGATTGTACCTGGAAAACCCTAGAAAAGTTTCCTTCCAATCACAACTTGACACTCAGTCTCCCCCATTTGTTTTTGAGCTTCTGAAATAAATAACTAGACCCATAAAGTTCTAGAACTTCACTAGGATTTTTTCAGTGTACTGAAATGTGTATGGATGCTACAGAAACTAGTAGCATGAGAAAAAAACTCTTCAGTAATTAATCACCATGACCATTTTAACTGCAGAGAGATGGTGATGATGTTACTCAAGGACAATGACAAAACTTGTAACTCCTGCATAAAAAATCAGCCACAGAACATAAGCATGTAGTACTTTGAAAACATGCCTCTACAGCTCTTTGCCTGTACAATCCTTCATCAACTTTTAATTAAGGTGCCACAGGTACTCAAGAGCAAGATAAGCAGAAACCTTACAAAACAGTTTTAAGGGAGAACTGCTCTTTATTCCCCCCAAATGCTAATGCTGTCAGAAAGCAACCAGGAAAAAACACCTTATATTGTGCCCTCAAAGACTCAACTAGCTCTGAAAACCATGCAATGGTTTGTCTGGCAACGCAAAGAGCCCTGCACACCAGTGCTGCTGCTTGACACCTTCATGTCAGCAAGACACTGAGAACTACTACAGGAGCTTTGAACAAGGTAACGTGTGGGTTGGATGCAGCACTTTGAACTTTTGTATCTATCCTCCAGTAGCTGACCACAACACAGGCTGCCCAACTTTTGCAAATGTACCAAAAAAATGCAACCAGTACAGCCTCAAAGCCATAGATTACTACACTAAACTAGGGGCAAGACTGTAAGGACAGCTCACTATACATCCTTCAGGTTAGTGGCAGACAAGGAAATAAACAAAGCAAAGCATACAGAGCAGTTCCCACTGCTGCTGGCAGCAAGACCACCAGCATGTCCTGACGTTCTGCCAGGGCTGATGAGACAGTCACTGGTATTGTTTGGGACTTACTGAACTCACGTTCTCATTTTATCGAGGCTTTCTTTGAGCCAGCTGTTGATCTCATTGCAGCAAAACAGGAAAAGTGATGCTGCACTTTGGATAGAAGTCCCGTGAGCAATCTCCACCAGAAGCCTGTCCTTCCACTCTTTCAAAAAGGGAGGTGAAAGAAATCCAAGACAAATCCAACACTCGGTATTCTCAAGTGTAAGCTCAAGAAGATACAACTACTGTGCCATATTCTCCCAGGCTAGCAAAGAGACTATGGAAATCCTCTGCCAGCCACAAGTACTTAACTGCCAGTCAGTATTTTTATATTGACTACACAGTAAATTAACTGGGAACAACTTCAGTTTTAACCACCTTCCAGCCACCTCATTCTGGGTTAGTATTCTCTTATCTATCTGCATGGAAATGGACACATTCTTATTACCTGATAAAGAGCAAACAAGAGCTTATTTTCCCTAAGCTTCAGTTACTTAGAGATCAACCAAAGGATCTCTTGTGCTTACTCTTCGGACCACAATGGTCAATATTCCACAACGACCCAGGCTCAGATCAGTGTTAAGCAGAGGTTATTACACAGCTTGCAATAGTTTCAGATATGCTTGCACTACAGCTACAACACTGCACCTGGTGATCACAGCAATACAATTATGACCTGCAATGAGGAAAAAAAACTTTGAAAGAACCAGAACAGTCCTACTTGAAAGATGGCAGTAATTGATACTAAATTTGCTCTAACAAATACTGGAAGCACCCCTCCAGTATACAGTTTCTTGACAGAACAATGAGGAAAGGAGTTGA
Source organism: Laterallus jamaicensis coturniculus (assembly GCA_022605575.1). Taxonomy (NCBI): domain Eukaryota; kingdom Metazoa; phylum Chordata; class Aves; order Gruiformes; family Rallidae; genus Laterallus; species Laterallus jamaicensis. The sequence goes on along the minus strand of JAKCOX010000072.1, from coordinate 2,658,647 downwards.
GATTCTAGGAAAAGCCATTCCTCAGTGACATATCTGACTATGCTTAAAAGATAGAAAAGCTAGTTGCATGCCAACTAGAAAACATCTTTTTTTAAATAGCTGTCTAAAAACTGCTCTGTCTCACTAAACATGCTGTTTCAGAATACTCTCCTCAGAAAAATTTTGCAAGGAAAGAGGAGATAGATGATTTAATTCTTTTGCAGAACAATACCCACTATTCAAAGTACCTTGCAGCTCCTTCCTCTGACAAGAGCTGTTAGATCTGGCAAAGTCAGAATGAAAGATGAATCCAGGTCCTGTAAAAAAAAGGACCTTTTGTGACAATGTGCAAACTAAGTCTCTTCTCAACACAGGGATGCATCCGGACTAGGGGAAAAAACAGGTATGGAAATAAATTATAAGCATCTGGCAGTTATCATAACTGCTCAGTATTGCTGAGATAATGCTAGAATAATTCAGTTATTCAGATTTTTAAGGCTCCTAGAAGTTTCTTCTACTGATACCCTACAAAAAACAGAAATCCTCTGAACTCAATGCTAATAAACAAGATTTGCTCAGTGCACATATTCTGCATGAAACAAATACAAATCTAACATTTTAATACAATAGGTATGTATATTTAATATTACATTTACATATTTAAATACTACTACATTAATAATACTGTAGATACAATATTAGGTAAAAACAGCTAGCATGGTTTTCTTCAAATTTGGTATTGTTTTCTAGCAAGTGTAAAACAATAGAAAACAAAGTTTCCTTGTGAAGAATAAAGTGTAATTTAACAGAAGCAGCCAAGACCTGCTGCAAAATACAGATCATGTATGCTGACATTTACACAAAACCTTGCAGTAATAAAAGGTACTGTCATAAACTATATTTACAAGAAACTGCCCAATAGTTCAGTTACTGATTGCACTGAAGTGATTATTTTAAAAAAAACCAACCCACACAGAATCCTTGTCTTGCCCTTCAGATATAATTTGTCTGTAAGAAGTGACCTTGTTTAAACTGTATGTGCTAGAAAATATATAACTTTACAATAGGAAGAGGTTAGAAAACTTGGGATACTGTGGAAAAAAATTTATTAGTCTATACAAGTCTTCTGAAACAAACCATTGGCTTTGAGACAGTAATTTCAAGTGAATACTCACTGCAATAGTATTTTTCCATACAGAGATCAAGAAGCCCTATAGCTTCCCACTTACTGTCTATGAGAGGAAGTTTTATTTTTTAACAAGTAGCCACACAAAGCAGACGTGATAGAGATCTTCACAGCTACAGTGAGCTACAGTTTGAAATAAAGTTATATTACAAACATTTTGGAAAATTAGGCATCCATACCAAAGTGTGGCAAATGGATTCACAATGAAAGAACAAAGATGGCATTCAGACCCCTTGCCAATAATGAAGACTTTCTACAGCAAGTCTAAAGTTGACTGCATCATAAAAACCTAGAGTGAAGAGTACCACAAATTTAGTATATAAATATCACAGGATTAAAACTCCAGTTAAGCCATCAACTGAAGTGATGATTAAAAAGAAAGAAATGGGCATTCCCAAACCTTGCAAAGGAAGATTTCAAAGCATCTCTTCAAAAAGGTGCTGATACCAACTATAGGCTGTGCCAATTTGTATTTTAGACCACTCTGCTAAAAGACAAAAATTTAGCAGATTTGTCTAGGAACTCTATAATCTTGGTGATTTTAATACCATAAAAAAACATTTACCAGAAGAGATGAAATGTAACATTTATAGCTCACACCGTTTTCAAGATCTGTGCACAATATATAGTTCTATAATTTCAAGAGTATTTAAAAATAAGACAAAGAGCAGACAATGCAGTAATGTGTTTGTTAAGATTTGTTTAGAATAGTTACATGATGAATGTATACAGTTGTAAAATTTTTAGTGCATTTATTCTTGCACATTATTTATGCTACTTATAAAAACCTGAAGATTGCAAATTGGGCATGCTTACCATAACATTTTCAAACTGGGAAAGCTGCAGAACATTTTTCCTACAAGTGTTCACTGCCATGGTACAAAACAAATATGTGCAAACTGCAAGGTCCCTAAAAATAGCATTTAATGAATTTATGTACAGAAAGATGTGACTATCTGTTTAAATATGCAAAGAATAAGCTTCCCAAAGTTTATAACATAGAACAGTATCCACCACATGCTCCTCCTCCTCCATATCCTTCTTCCTTGGTTGATAACTTTACACCTCTGTTTTGGCTCTCACTCTCCCACAGTCCAGGAGTCTGAATGATTTTTTCCACAAGTTCTTCAAAGGCACACTGGACACCATCGCATGTTTTTGCACTCGCCTCTGGAGAAGGGACACAAGAAGTTAGGTGTTAGCATAGCCTCCACTAAGTTGTTTATTATTTCTCTCTAAGTCTAGATTGTAGGTTGAGACAAACTTCTACAATAAATTCTATGGTAACATAGTGCCCAAGTTAGCAGGTATGCAGATATCTGTTCCCACATAAGGCAATGCCTCAAAACACTGTTAAAAGAAGAGCTTCCAAGTTGAACGTTACCAGAGTATATGGCAAATAAGCCATAGCTTAGTTATATTTTCCTGTGCATAGCGCTTCAGTAAGACAAATACTAACTTAAAATGTGTAGTAAACCTGGTTGCTGTTCTGTGTTTCACTTCTGTACGTTAATCAGAACTGCAATACCACCATACCAGAAGCAGCAAGGATCCATACTGTAGTATTCTGGGTCAGCCTCCCTGATACAAGTCACCTGATACAAGCAATAAGGAACCTCATTTCCTCTGCCATTAGCAGAATTCTATGTAATTTCATGCAGGTGTCTTACATTGGCAAAACCCAAGAAATTTGGTCACAAGACAAGGGTATATTACAAGAGCAACAGATACCATCTGAAACTGTTCAGTCTCACTAGGGCTTGCCCTGTTCTTCTATATCGCCATGCTGATACTTGCATATACAGCACGTAGATATATATTTATTTAGTTACAATTTAATTTTCAGGTTTCTTTTAATCTTACACACACTTAACAGCCTGTGCCTCAACTTTGAGCTTACGAATTTCCATATCTGACACTGTAGCCAGAAACAAACACAGCAAGGTACTAGACAAAGTTATGTCATTAATCAGATGAGGGATGCAAGCCTAAGTATAGGACATGTCAATGAACAGCTTTACTTCACAGGATGATTCCAGTAGCAATCCCTGCTGATCCTTAAACAAAGCATGCAATAAAGAATCACCTCATTACCCACTTCACCATTACAAGGCTTTAGCTACTAAGGCCCATCTCATTTTGTAGCAAGATGGCTCCAGTCATGACTACGTCATTACTCAATCCCATCCACCATTTAAGTTAATTCTCCTATTTTTACAGCCCAGTTCTAACAGATTTCTGTCTAGCACCAGCTCTTTGGCTACACTCAAAGTTCACCACCAGTGCCAGTTTTCCTTCTTTTGTTTTGCTTCTGAGCAATTCAGATGGGAAACGAGATCAGTCAAAATCCCAAACCTAAACCAGGTTTTGTCAGACTACAGTAAAGCCTGTACTCTGTCCTCAATCCTTGTGAATATACCCATTCACAGTTAGACTAGATAACTGAACATATTTAGGCTCATTTTAAAAGGCGAATACCTGCTAACTTTGTACCTACAGCAGCTGAGATATCATTAATTGGATTTTACATATAAAGACATAAATCCTTCAGAAGCGGTACTTTTCATTACATAATAGCAAAAATCAAGTAAGATCCCTGCATATAACATACCTATGAACAGCATGGAATGTTTTCTGGCAAATTTGAGACCTTCGTTTCTGTCAACTTCACGGTTTTCCTGTAAGACACAGCATTAGTATGCATTATTAATGAAATACACCAACAGATTAATTACTGCAGTTGAATGTGGTTTACCTTATCAATCTTATTTCCAACTAGCATTTTCACTATGTCATTCCTCGTGCAGTATGTTTCCAGTTCATTTAACCAGTTATCCAGCTTGACAAAAGTATCTCTTCTTGTGACATCATAAACTGAAAGACATTGGAATTATTATTTGCACAATATTTTTTAACCTATATTTAAAAGGAGCAAAAGTTATAGCTTTTTACATTAGAAAACTGAAGGGAGTTTCAAGGATTTCAATTTACTTACTTACAGCAAGGCAATAACTGAAAATAAAAAGGTTGCACATACACCAGCTTAAATTACTGATGATACTAATGCAGAGTGACTCTAAGAGTCGGTCATGTACTGCTCTCAGACTAATTTATCTTGAGACATCCTAGGCTTCTGGCTTCTCCAAAGAACTCCACAATAGCAGACCCATAATGTAGGATACTGAACATCACTACAGAGAAGATACACAGAGTATGGTGTAACCTTCTGCATTAATTAGTGATAAGACTTAACACCACTGCTGTGCTGCTGATTTAGCTAAGAAAAGTAAACTGATCACCAAATCCTCACAAATACCAGTGAACTACTGAATTTTTAGCATTTTAGTGTTTCAAACTAACTAGCACTTGTGTGGGATGTAAGTAATAAGCCATGCTAGAAGCATAAACGGGAGACAAAGCAGCCTTGGCTAAACCTAAAATCCACTACCCAGCAACTATCCAAATAGCTCCCATTTCAAGCTGTGAAAATGTTCCACTTCACTCTCACGTCCCACGTGCAGACAGGCATAAACAGTTGGTTTCAATCAAATCAGCAAGCTCAGCTTGCATGAGCCACCTTATTTTCAGGAAGTTGTTTAATAAAGAAATAGATTATCTCAAACACAAATCTCAACAGCAGAACTTTCTAGCTCCCAACTAGTACTTGCTTACTTATACAGCTTTCAACACTAAGTGGCAGGTTCAATACTATCAACTAAGTGACTCAAGACATGCCTTGACAACATCTTCCAATGTCAGCAAGATAACGCAACTCAGACTTGGGAAAGAGTACTTAAAAACCAAAATCTACAGGAGGTCTTGTGACAGAGGTTATTCCAAGTTCAACAATTTAACTGGACGTAATAACTTACCAAGAATCTCTCAAGTCAGATGCAAGTTCAAAAAAACCAACCTTACTTCCCTGCCCTTACTTTTGTTAGCTCCTCACTTCTAGCAATGGAGAAGCAGAACTTCTAAACAGGATTCTAAAGACGAAAGAAAAGCAAAAGACTTCACTGTGAAGTTGCAATTACAGGGTTTGGCCTGGGTTTCTCCCACAGAGACTGATGCTTTTTATACTCCCAGCTAGTCTTTTCTAAGTGATACAGACTGTGTAACATCCCATTAGCATGGAGACACAAATAGCAAAAAAACCAACTCAGCCAGACTCCAAGTGTTTACATTAATTTCATTAGGGAAAAGAAAGAGAAAGCTCTAAAAATACTGATACAGAAAGAATGCACTGAGAAAAACCTTTTTTGACTCTGGCCTTAGTGAGCACAGGCATATGGCAAGACTCTTTCCAGTGGCGCTTAGTGATAAGACACGGGGCAAATGGCACAAACTGGAAGACAGGAAGTTCCATCTCAGTATGAGAAGAAAACCCATCTTTACTCTGAGAGTGACAGAGCACTAGCACAGGCTGCCCAGAGAAGCTGTGGAGTCTCCTTCTCTGGAGTTACTAAAAACCCATCTGGATGCGATTCTGTGCAATGTGCTCTAGGTGATCCTGCTTTAGCAGGAGGGGTTGGATTGGATGATCCCGAGAGGTCCCTCCCAACACCTACCATTCTGTGATTATAGAAAGGTTATATGAATTTACATAACTCCAACACATAAGAAAACCAGAAACTTACTCAAAATAGCATGCAAAGCTATACTTACCTAGGATAACACCTTGTGCACCTCTGTAGTAACTGGGTGTTAATGTTCTGAATCGCTCTTGACCTGCAGTGTCCTAAAAGCCATTCAGAAAGTTCCATTATTCAGAATTTGAGCAGAAAATAGTCTAGCTCTCAGGTATTCTGCTTCTAGTGAACATACACAATTAGATTCAAGGTATATTCAACTCCCAGGTTAACTGAGTTTATGCTTCCCCTGCTGTTTTACCGCACATTAACTTTAAAATTTTATACATTCTGTCCTGGGAAGCACCCTTAACATGTTAGATGTAGTAAATAACCAGACTATAAAGCAATATGATAGCCATTTCTGTGGAAGCATGTGTTCTGCAGCTATTACAGCAGCAACCAACAAGAATAAAAAAAGCACAGCTGCAGTACTAAGATTTTGCAACAAGCATCAAAACCCATGGCAACTAAACTAGTTCCTCCTCTTCAATCACCTTGGACCAATTAAACTTGATTCAGTGGCAGGGTAAATGCATTTAACACCCTCTGACAGAGCAGAACCAGAAATAAGTCAGAGCTTTTTCTGGTTTTAAGAAAAGTTGAATTTACATCCTCAAATTTAAGTATCAACAGCTCTGCAAGAAAAACAAGTATTAGAATGCTGATTTCTTAGAAGAGATTAAGTTATAATGCACACTCATTGCAGACTATGCACAGAAGATTGACATATGAGCCACTGTGGGTTGAAAACAGCTCTCTGCCAAAGACCCTGAATAACTGAACTGGACCTCCAAAATTCTGTAAGTCATTCAGTCAATCCCACACATTTCAAACTGGTAGAAATGTATCACGAAAAAGAAAAAGCTACATCAGCCCTGTGTAATGTTTCCACGGTCACTCACTCATTCTGCTATCAGGCTGTTTTTTCTTCTACGTGTCTATTTGACTATAAAGCTGTTGCAGTTATTTCCCTTGTCAAGTCCCTTTATTTTAACAATGATTACTATTGTCACTCTAAGAGAGAAGTCCTGTTCGTTAGTTGAGATATGAAACAGCCTCAAAGCAACAGAGGTATTGCAATATATATTTCACGTTCTACTTCTACTTTCCAAGGAAGCACAGGTCAGATGCTTATATGAGAAACAAGGTTTTATTCTTGCTTACTGCAAGAGGTCCTAATTGGGTCTCAATATTCAAAAGGTGCTTCAGGTCACACAAGTATGGAGAACAGCTGGCAGAATGAAGAATGCTTAAAAAAAAGGCTTGGAAGTACTTTTTCATTCTTCGGTTGCCTCAAATTAACAAGTTCTCCTTTTAACTACAGTAGATGTTGAACATTCTTCTAAGGCTAAGATTACAAATACTGACTTCTTTCAGCTGCATCTGCTACAAATAACCCTGACCTTGAGCCTATAAAAGTCCTTCTATGAGGGCCACAAAGTTTTTAGGCTAAAAACTCTTTTAAAATGTAACATTTGAGTATAAATTGAGCAAGCAACAATAATTCCTAGCCTATTAATACAGTACTAAGTTTTCCTAAAACATCTAGGTTAAGTAGTGCACCCTTTTAAAAACTGTCAAGTACACACAAGAATGGTGTATACAGGGAAGTCTCAGGTTAGCGAGGGCTAACTCGGAAGTTAAACAATGGCTTCCTTAAAAGAAAGTAACGTAGGAATGGCCACAAGCACTGTTCACAGTCTGCTTGATTCAGTACCATTTTATTCCCCCTTTTTGGACTCAGTGCTACAGAAGCAGCTCACAGGCAACGAATTGTACTTATTGTCCCACAGTTCATTCCACTTTCTGAAAGATTCAATACTAACCTCCCACTCCTCCATAGCACCTTCATATTAAAAATAAGTGAAGTCTATACAAACCGTACAGTAGGAACAGCACTAGCTTGCATAAAGCAAGGTAATACATTTAAAACTTAGGAAAGACTTACCCATATTGCCAGTTTAGCTTTGTTTCCATCAACTGAAATGGTTTTTACCTTGAAGTCCACACCTAGAGGCGGAAAAATATTTTAGTTCTTCAAACATACTACAGCTATTTTTCTTTTTCCATAGTAAAGGGAAAAAAAAAACCAAACTCAGAAAACAAGTTGCATCTTGACAGAAGCAAAAAGAGTAGGTTTCATTAGCTATTTATGAACCATGCTGAAAAAAATCAAGGCTTTCTTGCTGACAGACTTTTGCAAAAGCCTAAGGGTCATTTAAGCCATTGACTCAAAACATCGCATAGAAGTAAGGCAAATACTGCATTTCTTGCATTGAAACACATACCATGACAAAGATTCAAGTTTTATTTAACAGATTAATTTCCTATTCATTACTCATACACATGTTCTCCTTCAGTATGTCCCTGGATCTTGAGGAACTTTCAAAATGAAGGAGGATCTGCGTTTAGCTATTTGCTCTGCTTCCCTAACCATCTCAATCTGATCACGTACATCAAGGTGATCATGCAACAGTAAACCAATACAGACCCATGTACTGTGAGTAGATGAGATTGTTAACTTATGAAAAATGTTAGATAACAGTAAACCCTCTAACAAACATGTCAAATAAGCTTTGGATGATTTGCACATGCTGGAATCTATGCAAGAGATGAACTAGATGCCTATTACTTGTCCAAGGATAAGCTGCACAAAACAAACCAAGAAGGGTCAGATGTTAATAACTGTCCAAATTTAAAGGGTATAGCATCACATAATTTGAGAAGATGAGTACAGTTATGATCCATTTTGCTGTAATTTAAGTCTTTGGTTACTAATAGCAAGTAACTGGAAGTTTATTTCAATTATTTTGGAGTGACTCTCACTCAGCACCAGTCAACAGCATTGCAATGAGGCAGCAGAGTGGAAAGTTCAACTCTTTATATGAAATACTTCCAAGTGTAACAGCACACATTTTACACTTCAATTTAAATGGTATTCGTTGTACTTGCTACAAGAGTAAGAATTTCTGTTTTAACTATTCTAACATGTTTAAATAAGGTCTCATAAGTGAGCTGCACTTCTATCCCCAAAACCACTCACACTACAAACAAGTGCAAATGGCCAACAAAATACGTTCAACTTGTTCAAGACAGAGCGGATAGGATACTAACCAACCTGCTATTTCATTGTGACTGAGGTTTAAAATAGGTTTACTTGAACTAAAGAACACTAATTCCACCATTTCACACCTTCAGCTCACTAGTGTCCTCTGAAGCATCAAGACTATGTTCAGTACAGGAATTTATTTCAAGAAAAATTTTGCCAAAGTACATTAACTTGTTTGACACAGACTAATACTCTTAGTCCCTACCCTAGTAATATAACGCTCCATGCCATGCACAAGGAGGATACATTATTCTAGAGTTGTGTTCACAGAAAAGAACAGCCACTATTAACTTTGTTCTAAACACCAGTTCCTAGAACTGTACCTCGTTCATACAAGACTGCTACACTAGCAAGTTTGCTCAAATTGATTCTAAAGAACTTACTGTCCTGTCATGTTTCAGCACTCAGCAGTAACTTTTACATTAATATCTTCTTCCACTGTAATTGCATATTTCCATCCTTAAACAGCAGAAGTCATCATTGCTCAGCCAGGATATCCTCCAACAGCTCACAATGTATTATTTCATCCATTAGCCTGACATCAAAACCTGTAACTGCAGCTACTACAAGTCTACCAGATACTTCACATAAATAAAAGCATGTTGCAGTAGTTTCATAGAAAGTGCATATACACTTTGTTAGCCTTGCTGCTGGCTTTAAGTTAAAAGAGAACGTTTTAAAATCGGCACAAATAAATTAAAGAAACTATAATAGTGAATAAAACCCACGTCTTATAGACTGCTAACTGAAAAAGTGTGAAAACAGCACATCAAAATAAACGCTTTGAAGTGATCAAACATGGCAAACACAATTCTAACAAAAAAAGGAGTTCAACACACAGAAAAGCCAGTTAAAGACGTTTTTAAAACCTAATTATTTATTATCAATCTGCCATAAAAGAGGACACAATAAAAATGCAGGGTTCAAGAAAATTTTGTTGAATTGAACTGCCATGGTACTTATGTTCCCTAAATGCTTCCATGAAATACAGACATTTTTACATGACAGGTGTCAGTCTGAGCTTGCAAGAGTGATGTTTCTACCATTAACAACAGATTTGAGGGTGTTTTTCACCATGCATTGGAAAGCAGCCAGAAATAAGACACTATTAGGCTGCTACTTGTGCATGCTAACACCTACTGCCTCAGCAGTACACACTAACATCTTGTGGACTCATAGTCTGCAAGAAATAGCAGCATGAAGGTGACAGCGCTCTCATTGAGGCCAGGATGCCATGCTGTATTCACAGGAAATGCAAAACCAGCTACCATATATGGCTGGGGTTGTAGGTAACTGACAAGTTGGACAATTTGGAGCTGGAGGACTCCATGTGCAAGGAAGGCTAAAGAGCTGAGACATGAGACCTGTGCAATGCATTACTTGACTTATGAAACAGGGATTGCACTGAACACTTATCTAGAATATCTATAAAGAGCAGGCAAGTCAAGACAAGCACATGCAGTACAGACAACGTAAAATACTGGGGTATATATAGTCTGATCAGATCCATATGACAAAGCCCAGCAAACAAGTTGGCCTCAACAAAACACAAGGCAGACAAGTGATCTGTGAAGCTGAATAAAGCATTGTTAATACAAATGAAGCTAATGAAGTCAAAATGTATTTGTACAAGGCAGCTTATTTTCTGAGACTACCACAGTTTTTTTAGAAAATTCTGAAGGAAAAACACACACAAAACAACAGCACAAAAAGAAATCCAGCTTGAGATTCACAAAGTGTTTTGGCATTTCACCACATTGCAAGTACCTGACTTTGGAATCTAGGATCTGTTTTCATGCAGCAGGACAGAGTTATGTCTAAGAACTCACTCCAAGTACCGTATGAACAACAAATCCTGCCCTGACTTTAAAGCTGACACAATCCATGTGTCACACTTCTTGGCAATGCATTCGCCAGAAAAGTGGCAATACCAAAGAACTTCAAGAAAGAATTCCTTGGTTTCTACAACAGTGCACTGATGTCAGCTTTTTACATTGGTAAAGAGCATGCTGTTTGAACAGCATGATGAAAAAAAGCCACAATTAAGAAAAGAACCACCAAAGACACACAATAAAGGATGTCCACACTGAGACCAAACTTTTGGTATCCAAAACACCATGAAAGCTCAAGTATCTATTCTGCACTGACTTCCTGAACCATATGGTTAAGATACCAATAATGTAACATGATTTTAAGTATATATGGTGCCAAATCTATTAAGATTAGAATACAAGACTGCTGCCATCACCACCTGGCTTGTTCCACTCCCATTTCTTTCCATCCTCTCCTCCCCCATGAACTAAAGCAGGGCTACTCATGGGTGCAAGTTGTAGCATAGGAGGTTCCAAGTGAACATAAGAAAAAAACCAAAAACTTTTCACTGTGAGCGTGACAGAGCACTGGAACAGACTGTCTAGAGAGGTTCTGGAGTCTCCTTCTCTGGAGACATTCTAAACCGACCTGAACATGCTCTTGTATAACCAAATCTAGGTGATCCTAGGGGGGGTCTGAGTACATGATCTTTTACGGTGCCTTCCAATCTTTAACATTCTGTGATATTCACACAAGTTCATTTGTTATGCACAATGAAATTAACAAAAAATGCTGTATTTCTTCCCTCAGCTACTCACTGTTTTACACAAGACAGTATGGGCTCCTGTATCTTATTAACATTAATAAAAAATAGATCAATTTATTAACCTCTTAATCAATTAGAGCTAGCTTTGTTTACCAACAACCACACTCAAAAGAGCTGCTAAGCCCTTAGTCAGAACTCTTCCTACAGAGAAAGTAAAAAATGCAGTTGCAATGCATTGTGTGGAAAAGCCATCTCTATTTTTCATTATTTCAGTTGTTAATTTGGAAAAGCCACATCACATTCTTACAAGTTTCGTTTTGCTTCCTTTGACAACCATCTACATTTCTGGCATTCTGGGTCTCCTCCAAAACAACTGACTTTACTGGCGGTAGGTATCATACCTATAGAGCAATAAAACATCACTGCTTCTCCCCACCCCAGTCTTGGCTTTCTTCCATTTTTCTCAACCGTTTAGCTGCCAAGGAACTGACTACTAAGTAGGAGAGGAAAAGCCACATTGTAACAGAGGAAAAGCAGAAGCCATAGACAGCCCAGCACTTACTAGTATTGTCAGGAGTTGGAAGAGCTAACAACCCCTATTAAAGAGGGCCTAAGTCTTACTCAGATAGCTACCAAGGATTATATCACATAGAACACAAGTTCTGACAAGTAATACTACTATTCACACAACTATCGTGCACAGATAAATCAGCAGGAGATATAACAGTACCTCTTAAGCTTGTATTGTAGCCTGAAGCCGCTGCAAACAGGGAACTGCGGGTTGATTCAGAGAGCTTGTCACTGCCCATACCTATGGTTTCCGTTTCTATGGTGAAGGGAAACATTCCTATCTGTTTTCCTAGCCAAGTATATATTGTTGCATCAAAGGGGAAAAACTATAGGCCAGGCCAGTCAGGGCTCTGCATTCTTAAGTGCTGCATGCTAAAACTGTGTCCACATCATTCCTTCCGTGCAGCAAGGCAGACATGTCTGAGCAAGTTGGAACAAACTACAGTTTTATACTGAGAGTTGGTATAAAATCTCCTAAGGTGGCATCAGCAGATACTTACCAATCGTTGCTGCAAGTTCTGGGTCAAATGTATCATCTGTGAACCGCAGCAGAAGGCTGATAGGGAAGGAAAATAAGAGTTACTATTAGTGCAGCATATCTATAGCTTGCCAGAAGCCTATAAATTACAAGTCTGAAAGTAAAAGAAGATGACATAGCTAAATGTAAACACATCTCATTCTTCTATAATTTCTTTCCCACAAAAAACCAAAGGAACACAAAAATAACTACCCAGGCCTCTTCCTGCATCTATTACCAAGAATGCCTCTCTGAAAACAAAGTACCACACAAGTTGTCAAATCAGTTGCCTAACAATCACATGGTTTGCTTCTAAAAGCATTTTACTTCTATCTTACTCTATTTTTGTTCTGCCAGAATTCAGTACAGAATTTGTTTGTTTCATATTGCCTCACACAGTATTTCTGTCAGCTTGAGAAGAAAATTCTAAGTCAGCTTTCCATTCCAGAAATAACTCCTTGAACTGGGCACACAGCAGAGCAGTAAGAACTACACCCTTCAGAAATAAAGATGAATAAGTTTTAGAGCAGAATTACCTCACCATTGCTTCATGATTTTGAATATAAGGACTTTCACACACACATTTTCCCTGATCCTGAGGGGTATGTTTGCTACGAACAAAAGAACAGGTACAACTAAGCACATCACACTACAGTAGCAAGGTCCTTTGAAGAAGTGCCCATAATGCCATTGAACTTGTGTCAAATGCAAATATTTTGGCAAAAGACAAGGATCCTGGGCTCGGGGTTTGGTTTTTTTTAACCTAAAAAGAGAGTCTTAGGCATCTGTGGCAAGTGTATATTACCACAAGGCAGACAGCTGTTTGTTATGACTGACAGCTTGTATTCATTTCCAGGCTAGAAAAACCAAACAATGCCCTAGCTATTTTCTGGTCTTTCTCCCTGCCCTGTTTTTTCCCCCCGCCTCTTTTTGCATGTGAATTTAGCAGCCAAGTACTTTTTAGCATTTGGACACGGTCCTGGTCTGACAGAAAAGTGACTACTGAAATTCCTTTACTTCAATAAGGCTGGGTGATAATTCCAAAGTTAACCACAGACCTATTTTTTCCCCCTTACTCCAGAATGCCAAAACCAAACAGCACCTTTAAGTACCAAAGAATATCAGCTTCAACAACTGATAGTGCATAGGTTTTCACTCATACTTTCAGATGTTTGTATCAGGAGGCTATTTAAGAGCAGTTATTTTTAGTTACAACCAAAATTAATTCACACAGAGCAGACAAACATGGAACCCTCATACTGACACCAGAATAAAACCATCAACTTACAAGTCTTGAGTAGTAAACAGAAAACTCTTACTCTCCCCACCTTTCTTTCATAAGCAAATATCCCTATAAAGCACAGCACATGCACAGGTTTAGGACAGCACTGGATTCACAGGATTCCAACCACTTACCATACAATACTAAAAGAAGTTTAGCATCTGACCTTTCCTAGTCAAGTTATAAAGGACACAATTTCAGGAATAATTCCATATGAAGTTCCCCTACCTGAACAACCATAGTATTATTTCACTGCAATTATTTCCTCATATAAAGTCTCTTTTAACACCATTTCTGTTGTGAAGAAACAATCATAAGCAGGTATACAAAACCATTGTGCATACTATCTGTCACAGGAAAACTGAGAGGTGGCCTCCACCTAAGAGACTTGCTCATATCACATCTGTCATGAGAGGCCTACCATACCAGATTATCAATCCCACAACTAACTCAAAGCAGCCATGGCCAAGTTTTTAACAAATATATTGTGGGATCTTTTTCTATTTAGCAACTCGTATGTTATTTATGGTCATGCTAGAAGACTCAGATTGCTGCCATAAAAAACCCACCAAATCTAATATGACTAGTGTGGTACATATCCAGATCTCCTCCTGCATTTATATCCCATCTCACAAATTATGGCCTATGGCCCTAACAAAAATTAAAAGTTAAAGCAAAAAAACCTACAAAACCAAAAAGGTAGCTTAGACAAAAGCGATGAAAAGGGCAGGGGATGGGATGAGGGAAAAGCCAACCCCAACTGTACTTGAAAAAGAATGTAATTAGTCAGCAGAACAATCTGTGGTAGAACTAACTACTTCACTGTCTACCTTATCTGCCTCTGTCCCCTCCCCTATACCCAGCGCTGGGTCACTTCTGACTCTACATGTACACATCACGGACCGGATTAACCCCGAAGCGCTATGGAGCGCCCATCTTCACTGGACAGACACAAGGCTACACAGGAAGGCCCAGATCCCCCGGCCAGGCCGGCAGAGCTCTGCTTCGTCTCAGGTTCCAAGTGGGTCAGGCAGACACCAGCTCTCCCCTCCCTGCTGCAGGGCCGGCGGCTGGGGGAAGGCTGTAGAAGAGGCAGGCAGCCCCGAGCGGGGGCAGCCCCCCGCCTGCAGGAGGACGGGCGATGAAGTTCCCCCCGCCGGGCCTAGCCCTCCTCAGGGCTGGCCGCGCCCAGCCCGGGCGGCCTCTGATGCGGAGGTGGGTTGTCCAACGCGGCACCGCGGGAGACTAGGCCGGGCCCAACCGGTGCCCCGCGTCGTGGCAGGAGAGGCTGGGGGAGGCGGGCGCCCCCTCACCTGGACTTGCCGACGCCGCTCTCGCCGATGATGAGAATCTTCAAGGTAGTGAGCACGTCCTCGTCCATCCCGTCACCGCGCCCGGCCCAGCCCGGCCCGACCCCGACCGACGCTCCCTACGCAGGCTACAGCAACACCTCCTGCGCCTGCGCACCCCGCCACCCGCTTTCACTCGCCCCCTTGCCGCCTGCCCCGCGCATGCGCCTCGGGCGCCTCAGGTGTGCCCGCGGCGGAGAGCAGAGACAATCACTCCTGCCCCTGCGGAAGGCGCATGCGCAGAGGGACGGGAGCCGAGCTGCTTGTTTACAGCGGGACGGGAAGGGTTCGCCTGTGCTGTCAGTGCACGCGTGCGCGTTGTGGGGGGGAGCTTGTCCGCGGGCGCATGCGCGGTAGGGCGCGGCCCTGTGAGCGGCCCGGGGTGAGGCGGTGTCAACTGTCTCTGTCTCCTGCCGCCCCGGCGGAGGAGGCGGCGGTCATTGCGGTTGGGTTCTCAGTGTTTGTCGGCGTCGGGATCGGCGGAGACAAGGGAGCGGATAAAGTTGCAGGGGGAAGGAGAAAAATCGAGCCGCAGAGCGGAGGCCGGCCAGCGCCCTGTGCCGGAGCAGGACGGCGCCGCCTCTCGGGGCGGACAGCATGTGGGCCGCACCTGCCGCCGAAGCCGTGGGCTCGTTTGATGCCGTCCCCGCACGGCCGGCACTGCAGGCCGGTTGGTACGTTCTGCTTGTGCTTTCCTGCCGGCAGAACTCTCTACGAAGGCCCAAATTGTTGTTCTACAACTGATAGCGGTGTGAAATGCGGTGATTCCCTTAGCAGTCAGAGCCCAAGGGTATCCTTGGCAGGTATCCTGCATTGCAGCGCTGCGTGCACAGGGAATCGTCCCTCCGAAGGCACACCAAGCTGTAGGTGTGGCGTGTTTATATACAAGCATTGCGTACATACTCAACAAATTTTGGGGAAATCTAATACATACTCATAGCTATTCTGGGAATTGGGGGTCCCAACTTCTTCCTTCCTTCTATGGTATTTCCACCTCTCAACTGATAGGAGTCGAGGGGCACTCTTTCTCATCCTTGTCTTCCTCAACACTCCTCAGTTCGTTGAAGTTCATGGTTGGCCCAGTTTCAGTATGTGTGTCCAATTACATGGAGAACTCCTATCTATCTACAAAGTGTCCTCAAAGCTCTGCTTATCTACAAACTTTCCTCCTCAAGGCCTTTCTTCTGCTAAACTAAACCCAATTCATGGGTTTCTTGTTAGTATGTTAAGGATCAATCATGGATGTGGTATTTGTTCAGGGCTCTTGTTCTATTCTAGCTACAGTTGGTTTCACAAAGGTCTTTTTATTAACCCTTTGCATCCTTTCAAGTGAGAAAGCCTATTTATTACCAATTTCGCTAAGCTGCTATAAGGGCTTGAAACCTACCTCAGGCCGTGCATAACCAAGTGCAACTTCTAAAATTAATCATGTGCCTGTCTGATGTGGGTCTGAAATTGTCCTTGGTCTATGCTATATTTCTTGGGCCAGCTAGGCAGCCTCTGTTCACCTCCAAAGACTGACTCAGTAGCACATGTAAACCACCTTGTCTTCTTCTATAGTCACAGAATAACAGATCAAGCCATGTCGGCATTTTGCACAAGGCAGGTGTGCTTGTGGAACTGGTGGGTTTTATCAGAATGTTGGCTGCAGAGAGCACTGTTACTCTAGTAGAGCCCTGGCTTTGCTAGGAGGTTTCCTTCAGCTGAGTTACAGGGTCAACGCAGTAACTGTTCTTTTGTGTTTGCATGGCGAACATCACTGCTGCATCGCTCCTTCTGGTTTCAGGACCTGCTCTCCTGCTTCTTCTACCTCATAAAACAAACCTTTCAGGATGAGTACAATAACAATAATTATCCTATTAAATTGTGAAAGCATATTCTATAATTAAACATGTGCAAATGGGTGGCAGTGTTTACACCAGGACTTTGACATTTTATTATTAATAATCTGAGATTCATTGAAGGTGTGACTTAGTTTTCATGGTCTGGATCGTGCTTTGAAGTCATAGAAGAAACCAGTGTGTTTATACTCTGCAGGTTTTGGTTGAAGTGTATAGGAGCAGTGGGATCTTAGCGTGGAAAAGGATGAGAATTTCAATTTGGAAGGTGCACAAACACAAAGTTGTCTACTAAGGACACCACATCCCTTGAAGTCAGAGAGTGTTTCTGTTCTGGGATTTTATTTTTTCCCCATTGTAACCACAGAATCAAACGAGTCCATATGGATATTAGTCCTGGTTCAGATTATAGTTCTATACGCCACTCGAAATGATGGGAGTTCACCAGGATGGCTTGTGGATCTTTGAGCTTAAGGATCAGCAGAGCCAAGAAAGGAGGCAAAAACTGCCCCAAATGAACAGTTCCATGGCTCATGCTTATGGATTCGATGCTTTAGGCCTCCCCGAGCATGCCCTCTGAGCATGTGTTTCTTTGTGTTGTCCTCCTCCAGGTGTAACTATGCTCCTTCAAAATAAGAGTATTTATGCACTAAGAGATGTACCACAATCAGGGGAAAAGATGAACTTACTTTCCTATCCAGCTTTTGTCGGGTCTCTTCAGTAAAGCCAGCTCCATGTTGGGAGAGACATCTAGCCAGCTGTAATTCACGGGTGTCTGCCTGTTTTCTTCCGTGCTTTTCACTACTCAGGAGGAGCCCTCAGTTACTCATGGAAACTACCCCAATCCATTTCTTTAATAAGGCTGGAGGGTGGGTTTTTTTCTTTTTATCATTTACTATCCCATTTGATCCAGACCTCAGATGTGGGAGGGTCAAGCCATAAAAGCTTGGTTAGCTCTCCCTAATAATTAGTCTTCATAGGAGAGCACTGGAGATATTTTGACTGTTTGGGGGTTTTTTGTTTGTTTGGTTGGTTTTTTTTAATGCTATTCTGTTGCGTCTTGATTTCTTTCCAGCCATCTCTGATATTCTGGCAGAATAGCACCAAACACATCAACTTCCCTGCAAATAATATTTGTAAATAATTCTACATATACTTTACTGATTCTTCATGTGCTGCTAAAGGAAGCAGTCTAATGGTAGAAAACTAGCATAACTGGTTCCAAGGCAGCTCCCTTGGAACTGCCACCTATCTACAGAGAGATCAAATTTCCACTTCAGAGTTTCTCCTCATGTTTTTACAGTCCTGCATGAAGGCTGCCTAGTTCCTGGCCTGATAGAGGGCTCAGGGAAGTAGAAAAATGTCAGCTCCATCTCAGCTAGAGCAAATCTATGCATGCAATCAGTGTTCCCGAGGTTTTAATTACTTCAGGGATGTGACAAATAAAAGGGAAACATGGGAAACATCCTAACAATAATAGCTCCATACTTTCCGCATCAGACTTTCCTGTCCACCTTGTTACAGACTTGGCTGTATCCTTGGCCATGAAAACAGGTCACTGGGACTGAGTAACTGTGATTACCTCTCTCAGTAGATGGGGAATTATTTACAGTCCTTCCCTTAGGGCTGGAATTTATAATGGAAGAGCCATTGCATTTCATGTGTCCTCGGGGGACCCCAGACCAGTTACGTAGCACAGTGCCCTTAGGCAGCCACTGAACAAGTAAAAGCAAGAAGGACCTCCATCCAGTTTGCTCCTGCTGAACTGTAGTGTAACCTTAGAAACAGACACAAGTGTGTCAGTAATGACTCAGTAAAGTGAGAGACAACCTGGTATAAACAACACAGGGCTCCAACAGTCTCATTCTGTGTCTGAAAGACACCTGGGAGCCTTTGGTAAGTACACTTGAGCCACCTGCCTTAGCTTCCACCACTCAAACATGGGGATAATGGTAAAGGCTGATATGCCAAGGGAGCTAAGAGTTTGTGTCTTCCCTGATGGCACTGCCTAGTTTAGCATGAGCTGTGAAACTCATGATGGGAATGTGGCTATGTAACTACATGGCTATTCTCCTCTTTCTCCCTTCATCAATGCCATTACAAATAAAAAGATGCCTTGCAATGCATAGCTTCTGTTTAGGTTGTTTAGGTAGACATAAGTCTTGGGAGGATGCATGTCTCCAGGAGTCCTTAATTCATCGGGACTTTCAAAGATTATCTCAGCTATGCCTATAACACAAAATGTCCTGCAGAAGCTGAGAAGCTCAACTACTTCAGAGGGAAGTTGACAGCAGTCTACATACAGGTCTCATGTTGCAAAGACTATTTCTGCTGTCCCATTTCTAGATTGTGAGGCTGACCTGTATGCTGTTGTGGCAATGAGTCAGGAGTATGACTTGCAGTGAAACAAGCATCCCTGCTAAGCTCTCCAGTCCCTCTTAGCAGAAATGATGCACATAGACACACTCCTCCTTTTTTCTTTGTGAGTAATCCCCAAAGTTTGTAAAAGTGACTGTCACGTGTGTCATATTCAGGGAGGCTCCTTTTCTGTGTGACATCCTTAAACACAGTCAGCACACCCATATGATTTCACATTCAGCAAATAATAGCAAGAAGTGAAAACTGCTGCAGCAGTCCCAGAACACTGGACAGAACTTCTCTGGAGGCCACACCGCAATGTAAATGACCCTGCTGTGACTGGCCACTCCTTTTCTAAAGAATTCAGCCTATTTTTATGAAGCAGCTACATAGTAATGTTTCTCTTCCCCTGTCCAACAGCAGCCAGAGCTGGGCACTCCCATCTGCTGATCCTCTCAGTGCCTGCTCAGTTTCTGTGAACAGTGAAGAGGATTAAAGACTATAAGCACATTAGCTCTGGGCAATTAAAATACACTGCTTACAGACAACGCAGTTTTAAAAAGTGGATTACACACAGTCTGGGGGTTAGACAGAAATCACTCATTTGTGGAAGAACAAGAAAAATAGTGTTTCAGCCACTCAAAAAGTTATGGCTATATATGAGAGGAGTATTTTTCAGGGAAAACCAACATGCATTTTGAAGATCATTAATTAAGTCTTGTATAATGATCACCAGTACATTCCTGATTTTGTGCTAGAATAATTTGCTTGCTGAAGATAATACAAAAAATTTTGTTGCATGCTTTGAAATGTTACATTGTTAGGGCCAAGGTGTAACACTCAGGAGGCACCACATCTTACCTCTCTGCTGGAAAACGATGAAAAAGGCTAGCCACCTCCTACTTACATTGAATTTGTTCAGATAAATTGATTAAGCATTTAATCCCAACTAATGCAAGTAGTAGTCTTAGAAATGACAGCTTATCTTTCTGTATTGTGTCATGAACCTTTAAACCAAGGACAGCTTTTAAGGAAGACCTTTAAATGTCTCTAAAGCAGCCATTGAAATATGTAAACAATAATGATACAGAAGTAGATTCCTGTTTAGGATTGTTAGATTCCTTACAAAACATTAACTGCATTTTACATAGTAAGACACCAACTTTAATGTTTGAAGGATATCTATCATCTACTGCACACCAACAATGAAAAGGGTGAGAACAGATTTCAAAGGGTGCAGTTAGAACAATGAAGTTGGAGAGCTAGACCTCTTCCACAGCTGCACTTCATGTGCACTCCATGAACATACTGAGCTGTGAATTGCTCGTTTTATGGCAAATATATTTGTATCCAGTGCAGCACAATATATAATGTATTTACCACTGAGAGAGAAGACAAAAAAAAGCCCAAAACAGACCAGGTTGATATGAACTGTTTTTCTTAATCTAAATTAAACAAAAAATGGTGGCATATTTCCTAAACATACGATTTCCACATTGATCCTTCAGTTTTTCAAAGGCCCCTTTAGGATTCGCTGTAGACCTCCTATGTTGGTAGGAGAGGTAAAGGCATGGTTTATGACTACAGTAAACTTGCTAAAGGAGACATGCTTCTGTGGGCAGCACCTTTCTGCTTTAGCAAAATCTGTATTTCTCCCAAGCAGGGTACTCAGGTTCCTTCTCAGAAGGCAGCTGTTCTGAAAGAACTATTTCCATTTTCAACGAGGGAGTACTTTAAATCACCATTTCAAGGGGGGAAATGAGACATTTAGTAAAGACCATATTAATTTCTCATTCTCCAGTTGCTTTTAATACTTAACATGGTTTAATGTTAAGAGGGGGGAGGGTAGGGATAATTCATTCCCAACTGTGCGACCATTTTATCCATAATCCCCTGTGAAGGGATAAGGTACCTCATGTAGCCTTCAGTTGCATGTGCCTGCAGGATTAGCAGTGAGAATGGGACAGGGTGGATTAAGTAACCACTGTCATCAGTATCTTGCCCTTTGCACAACAATGTGTGAAGCAATCCTGATAAATCAGAGGTTCTGGTGGGCAAAGGACAGAGACACAATATCAAGGCTGGGACTGCCAAGTAAGCCAAACAACAGTCTGTATTAAATCTGTGGCAGTTATTGGAAGAAATTCTCACAGAAGTGTAAATCCAAGTGGGGGAAAACCAAGGCCTACTATGGCAAACAGTTTTACCAGGTCAGAGCAAAGTCCATCTGTCACCAGTGAGCAGCTTTGCCCAGGCAGCAGCATGTGAACAGGACAAGCATGTAGTGATACTTGCCCAGAATGTTGCTGCAGACTTCATCGGTTTGTGAGCCAGGGCTTCTCAAGTCCATAGTGATGGTATCATCATATATAATAGCTGTATTTCTCTTCATAGAAGAGATTTTCTCATCCACCTATTTTGAAGCCAAAATCTAGAGCCTCCTGTGGCAAAGAGCTGCACAGGTTAACTACATATACATCCCCATTTTTGTTTCATACTTTCCACCTGATTTCCCTTCTCTTAACACACACAACTGTGAGCAGCTGTGCGCTTATTCCATGCTGCACATGACTTTGTAGATCTCCATCATATCCTCCCATTGCTTGAAGTTTTTTAGCCAAAGGAATTAAGATCTATTTAATTGTTCCTCATATAGAAGCCATTACAATTTTAATTATCCCATTTTCACTTTGCTGTGCAGTTGCTTTCCCACTGTATCCTTTTCCAGATGAGGAGATTAGAACTATACAAAGTACACAAAAAATCAGTGCACCTAGGGCTGAGAATGGAATGTTTTCTGCTTTATTTGGTGAGTGTTTTCTAGTAGTTTCTAACAATCTATTAGTTTTGTAGGTCACCAGTTAGCCCTGAGCTGATGTTTTTATAGACGTATGTGTTATAATTTTTTCTGCTTCCTTTGCATATTTATTCTTGTCCTTTTACTCATACATTTTAGCCAGTATTTATCTGTTTGAAATCCTGCCCTCTCATTCATTCCAGAGTGGTACAGCCAGGTCAGAGTTCTTCCTTACAAATGTACGTAAACAGAATTGCAGAATCTAAGGACAGAATTTCTTACATTTTAATTTGTGCCCATTGCCACTTGTCCTGTCACTGGGCTCTGCTGAGAAGAGCCTGACTTCATCTTCTTTAGTCACTCCCATCAGGTATTGATACACATTGATAAGATCCACCCTGCGCTTTCTCTTCTCTAGGCTAAACAATCCCAGGTCTCTCAATTTCTCTTCATGTGACAGTTTCTCCCAGGAAAAATTACTTTTCACTTACATATGTTTAATTTTGTCTTGCCATTTTGTCTCCTGGTGTCTCAGTAGTGCAAGATCCTTGCAACTCTTCTTCAGTCCTCTCCTGAATGATTCTGCAGCAGCAGAATCAAACCATGCCACCTGTTATCCTGCTCATTCAGAAAGCACGTGGTAGATCACAGGCCACATCACACATCTTCCTGCTCAGATCCTGCTCAGATGCCACTTGTGAATCCCCTGTAACTCATGTCTTTTGCTTTCTATCTTTTAAGTGTTACTTGTCCACATGAGGATCTTCTCTTTTTCCATGGCAGCTTACTGTCTTTCTGATCTTCGATGAAGGCTCTTGTTGAACACCTATTGACTGCAAAGCAGAACGCATTGACTGGATGTGGCATTGGCTTCCTAAGGAACTCTTCACTGAACTGGCTTCATTAAGTTGGTATCATTCTGATGAACTGGACCCAGCTGTGCAGTGTGGCCTCTACCTGAGCAGAGAAGGATCACCTCCTGTGACCTGGCAATGCTTTTCCTAATACAACCCAGGAATCTGTTTGCTTTCATTACTGTAAGGTATGCCCTCTTAATTTTAAAATCTTGCTGGCCTTTTGAATCTTTCAAAAGCTGCTACTGATAGATGGGTTACAGTTGCACAGAGCTTCATGTATGGTATCTTTAAATAGTCTGCATTTTGCCTACACTCTAGTCTTCTTCTGAGCGCTCTCTCTTTCTTTTTTTAGGTACTAGATTTTCCTTCTTTTGTTGTTTCTGCAAGGCTGTTGAATACACAGTTGTGACAGTAAGGTTTTTTCATAGTTGTGACTGTTCTGTCATCCAGGACAATATTAGTGGTTGTTATTCCTCTTGTGCTGAGCTACCTGATTAGTGGTGAAGTTATTTTTGAAATCCAAACCTTCATTCCTAGCACCATGTCTAGACATGACATTGTATCTCACTTGCCTTGGAGGTAAATGAAGCTTTCATTATTATTTGAGTTTCTTTCCTCTCAGCCTGAGACACTTACTGTTGCTAAGAGGTTCATCATGTCATTGGCCCTGTGACCGCCTTGCTCAGGCAGTCTGTTGCACACTCCCAGGCCTACATTGTTTTTGTTTGCATATTAAGTAATTGGTTTCCAATCAGGAAAAGCCTTTAGTCTTCTAGCCATAATAACCATGTGGCTCAAAGGTTGCCCCAACACACAAACTGGCTGATAAGATAGGAATGTAAAATCCATTGAGAGAATCCGTGGATTTTCAGTGCCTTTATGGTCACATGAATGTGGCAAAGAGAGGCAGTGGAAATGGGCATTTGGCACAGGAATGGCCATCTCAGACAACCACCCTGGGAGATGGAGTCCCTTCAGAGTTTGGGCATCACTGTGAGTGCTTGGGCATTAAAACAAAATACAGTGCAAAGAATGCGATGTCCTCCTCTCCTTCAAGATCACAGCTTATTTTATCCACCGACATACTTGGCAAAGACCTCATGTTTCTGTGTCCAACAGAAGGCTTATGCCAAGGTTAGTGTAACTGTGCTGTCTTGATTCAACTTTCTCTTAAGCACGTTCCTCACTAGGTGGCCATGGCAGCATAACAACAAATACTGTGCATCATTAGATCTCCCCTTATAAAAATTGCAGCACATCAGGGTTTTAGGATTTGCAGTAGTGTGGTTGAGTAACTCTTTCACACTTTCATCACATCTCTCTTGTATTTAGGATATGGTATTATTATGAAACTTTCTTCTGGTCATCCTGATAATCTGTTGCAACTCCCCTT
Organism: Laterallus jamaicensis coturniculus; assembly: GCA_022605575.1. Lineage (NCBI taxonomy): Eukaryota > Metazoa > Chordata > Aves > Gruiformes > Rallidae > Laterallus > Laterallus jamaicensis. The sequence goes on along the minus strand of JAKCOX010000072.1, from coordinate 2,634,203 downwards.
TAAGAGGAGGCATAGGTAGTCAGTATTTCTTGCTTTCAAGTCAATCATAAAAAATTACAATGACTTTATAATATATTTTTATGACCCCTTTCTCCTGAGTGTTATCTGTAAACTTTATAGGAGGCTCTGAACAATTGCTGAAGCACAGCTCTTTGAGGCAGCAGCCAGAGACTATGCAACACATCAACCTTGAAGACCAATTTAGAAGAGAAAGCAAGGCAAAATTCAGTCTCCATTTGAAACTGAAGCCAAAACATAGATAGACACAGTCAAAATTTAATGATGCTAATAGTACCCTTATACTGTTGCAAAAATTGCAATGGGAATCTATAGCTCATGTTCATAATCCTTTTCCTTACTTCTCATTTGATACAAAACAGTGCCAATAAATGAGCAAGCCTTCTTAATACCAGGCTGAGGTACTGATTTCCTATTATTTCTATATTTCCACTGCACAAATGCCTGGAGACCTTCATTAGAATGAGGGCCAACTGTATTCATTTCTGTAAAATCATAGGGCACTGAAACTGTTGAAAGAGCAAACCAGCCCTACTTACGCAGGCAAGAATTTTCCCTATAGGAGGTTTTTCTTGGTGCTATCTATCTCCACGTAGTGATCAGTTTTTATGTCCTGGATGGCAACATTAAGTATAATCTGCTGTCATCTCATGACAACATGTAAGCCAAAACACTTGCAAACAAACCAAAATATTTTCTTCTGGATCAGGAGTTTGAATTAGATGACTGAATTTTCCTGGCATGAGAGGATTATTCCTTGTCTTTCACCTAATCCTCCTCTGTTATACAATATATATAGTTACACAGACTTTTTTTGTTTCCCAGGGGTTTGAAAAGATTATTTTTCCACTGGGTTTCCTGCATCACTGTAACACTTCCCCTTGATTCTCTGGTTTCGTCTGCTCAACTCTGTGTTTATAGTACGTCCAGTAACCTGAATGAAGTTACAGTTTTTAGATCTGTCATTTAGTCTTTGGGTATACTACTGGAGTCCCCAAGGTCTTGTATTCAACCTGTAAGATCTTTTGTTCCATCATCCGCTATCCATTGTGTTAAAGTAGTTTTTTCCCAGAAGCGTTTGAATTACGAATTGCTACTTAGCATTTGCTAAGGACTTTAAAGTCTTTGGTTTCCATTTGTCACTTGAGCTTTCCATCTCAGGTCCTAGAAGCACACTGAGCTTTGGAAGCACTTTTGCAGATTTCATATATATTTGATCTTTTGATCTTATGTATCCTTTGCATTCACAGTTGCTTTAACAAGATAATACAGGTTTAAATCATATCCATTACAATTTGAGCAAATGAGGCACAGTATGATCACCCCTGTAAGTGGCAGGAGATTTTGAAGTCCTGCAATATGAGTAATTTCCTGTTTTCTGTGACCTTTTATGAATCTGTGCAACTTCCTCGAACAAAATATTTTTTTCAAGGTCTCTCTCTTGGCTAGCATTTGACAAGCATGAATACCTATTGTTATTGTACTTCAGCAAATGTGTTATTTGGCTTTTCCATGGCCAGCCAGGGGTTTTGGGCTTCTGTGGGCTTTTGAGTTTGCTTGGCAGTTATTTTTTTCCATCAATTTCAGGTCCAGTGTTATTCAGTTATTAGTAGACAATGCAGTCATGGGTTTTTGTCTTTATTACTGGATATAGAGAGCTACGATCACTTCACATTTTGGCTTTTTTTCAGCTCCTGTTAAAATCAGTGAAATTAATCTCTTCTTGACTGAAATATCAGCCTGACGAAGTTCATATAAAGTCTTTTACTTACAGATAATTTCTGAGTCCATTTCAGTACATTTCCATGCAGCTGTATTTTGTGAAATTAGAGAAATTCTTCTAATAATTAAGTCATTATTATATTTTTTCCATAAGGGGAAAAAAATCTTTTATGTTGAGTTGTATTTCAGGAACCTAGCAACTTTTTATGTAACTATTTGATTGTGAGCTTTTTTGATTTTGAATCTGTATATGTCACAATGCCTGAATGCACACACTGAGCATGAGAGGATGTAAATTGTTAGCACCAGACCTCTTGTTCTCATTCACTACCCACTTATACAGGGTTTGGTCCTACTCCTGGGGAACTACTAATAAATCTCACTGTGATTTCTCTATAAGCAGAACTAAGTCATAATGGTTTCCTCTCATATATCATCCAACCTGTTTCCTTCACAATCTGTGGTGATTCCTTGCAAGTAAATCCTGTTTTTTTCAGTTTTCTGTGGGTTTTAACTCTCCTATTTTATTTTTTTAATAAAGTTTTTGTGGTTTCTTAGTGCATCACCTTATGTGGCTTAGTGTTTTAAGACTCAGTGAACAACCAATTGAAAGCACATATTTTCAGTAAGCTTTTGTTCATTAATCTTACTTGGTATGCCATTGAATGGAGAATGTGCAGTGCTATACATAGGGAAGTATTTTTACATAATTTTTGCTATTCAGGATGTGTTCATGGACTTGTGTAGGCAGAAATTGCCTACAGTTTTTCTTTGTTTTCACAAATAGCTGGAGACTAATTTATTAGTGGTAGCAGCATCTTGAGCTATTTGGGATACTCCAGTGTCCCCTTGTACTTCTCCAGGAAGGATGATGCATTTATTGGAAAATAGGGGCTTCTTAGTAAAAACAAGCACAAATGTATGAAAGAATTAGGGCAGTGCTGTTCTCAGGGAAGTCTTGGCAGAGCTCACCTAGCTGGAGGGATCTTCAAAACAGGGAGAGCTGTGGCCTGAGGCCAGGATACAAGGGTGACTGTGGAGAACAATTTGTGGAGGGACATAATACAGAGGAGGCTACCCAGGAAACCCAGAGGAGGCTTTTCAACCAAATAGAAGGGTCTGAACAGATCAGAAGCTGCCCCTGCCTTGCAATCTAAGCAGCAAATAAGCCAAATAAGCACCTGCATGCTCTATAATAGTACATTTTCTTAAATATACGTGCAAATCAACAGCTCTTCAAATTGCTTAGGGCTTCTCATCATTTCACCCTTTCTGTTTAAAACAAAAAATCTCTCCTGTGGCTACAGGATGTTTCATGAGATACGACTTCCCACCCAGACAACAGCTGTACCACTCTGGCTGCGTACACACAGGCAAGGCCCTGTTACGCAGGGACTAGATCACACCATGGGGATTTGGTGGCCAGGGTGCAATTTTAAGAGAGTTAGCTGGATGACCTATAAAAGTGACACCACATATTTATATTATTATTACCTTCTTCTGTAAATTTAGAACAAGAAAATAAGCCCCTCTGCAGAACATTTCTAGTGATGGAAAGCATCATGAAAGAATTAGACATCGCTATAGAGCCATAGTGTGGGGCAGAAATAGTGTGAGACTTTAGCTCCATATGCTGGATGTTATTTTACAAGCACTACAAAAGCAAAGAAAGTTGATATTAGAAAACTTCCTTTTGACCTTTAGACAACATAAGCTTTTTGCTAGCAGGGCACATTGGCAGATGTGAAAGGCACTTCCCATATTCACAACATAGTAATACTGCCTATTTCTTCATAGCTTCCTTTTATTCTAAAGTTGCATTGTCTACTAAGATTCTATTCTAGTCAAACTCAACAAGATCCTACCTTGCCCTCAATATAAGCTGCAGGCATGGCCCTACTCTGCTGGGGAACAGCAAAAGTAGATTGTGCATGGCCTCTATGCTTTGGGAGCAGACAGCGCAGAGGCATGCTCTGCCAGATGTTATTGCTACGAGGGTGAACAGGGTAGCCCAGGTCTGCCAGCCATTCCCTCACTGACTCCATGGAGTTGCAACAGATGAGATGCACAAGCTAATATAGGCCTGAGACTGTACTAGCAACATAGAAAAGCTTCATTTTCCTGCCACAGCTCCCACGAAAAGGCTCTTCCACCAGGCCCTTCACCAGGGATGAGTGATCAGGCTGTGTGCAGGTTCCAGAATTTACCCTTTCAAACAAACAAAACACAGAAACAAACAAAACAAAACAAACAAAATCACAGAAAGAGTAGGTAAGCTCTCCCTGGATGCTATGGGTAATTACAGGCTTTAAATGGTTATGGACTGTTAAGCAAAAACTAAATCACGATTTAATTATTAACTTGTACTAGGTATCAAATAGGTCCAGGGCATAAGTTGAGGTTATAACCATCTACATTTTAGGAAGCATGTCATGTTATTAGTCTCTCAACTCTCAGTGAAGGCCTCCTTCCTCATCCATTATTCCTCAAGAGCTCTTTTCCAGGAAATAAATATGATTGCTAATACAACAAATTAATTACATGAGAGCTATGATATGAAGAAAAGGGTTTGTGCAGCTCCTACAATTCTGTTTTGACTAAAGCTAAGAAGTAGCTTTATTAGCTGCCCAAACATCTTAATGTGTCCAGACCACAGGCACCCACGGAGCACTCCACAGGCTGCAGAAGCCTCTCTGAGACCATACTGCTGGCAAAAGCAGGGACAACTTTATTCTCACTCACCCACGTGCTCCCACTGCCAACAGATCATGTGCGGTGGGAAAGCTCCAGTTCCTGATGGAAAACAAACCTTGCAGGAAGAAGGTTTCTATTAGATCAGCAAGTCAGTCTTGCTCCCCTATGGCTGCACTGTATGGGCAGGGCTGGCACAGATGAAGGGGCAGGAGCACATACCCAAAGGGGGTCAGGGGATCCCCCCCTCACTCAGTGGCAGCACGGTCTTAGGTCCACTTGAGCGTTTCCTGCAGTCCTCACTCAGTATGAGTTTAGACAACTTGAGGTGATACAGACATCAGGAAGTTGGTTAGCTTTGTGTCTATAGGAAAATACCTTTATTTCCACAGCAGTCTACTACTGAGAGCAGCTTGTGCTTCTCCATCTTTACTAGGTACATAAAGCAGAGAAAATTACTTTTTCTCTCTACCAATTTTCTTCTATTTTTAGTTTAGCTATATTTCTGGGAAAAAATTGTGCTAATATGTGTAAGACCAAATAGTTACCTCTGAGATTTATCTTGATTCATAAACAGAATCCATAAGTCAGAATCTCTGGCTTGTGACAAAGAGGATAGCCGTCTGCTTGGAGTGCTGCTGTTTCAGGTGCTGCAGACAAGTGATAAAAACAACCTCTTTCAAACGAGAGAGATTAATTCAACCACACAAAGGTAATTTCAGCCCAGGAATTACACCCACAAAAACTATGGAAACAGGATACAAAACTGCAAACATTACATCATCAAAATCGCCTAATAATACCCTTGTGTATCTGAAACAGGAAGCAGCAGCTTTGGGCAGCGGATGACATCTCCTCGGGACAGCACTGGGCTCATTGCCGTGCCCTGGGAGCTCGTTACAAGCAGACCGTACATCCACAGGTGATACAATCTTCCATTGTTTTTAGATTACTGCAGGGGAATATACAACTCCAAACTTGTTGTCTAGTTTCATTTTTCTTGAGTGGTGATGTGGAGACTGCTGCAATCCAAGAAAATACAGGATTTTTTAAGGGAAGAAAGGAAAGTTATTGCAAAAACTGTTCAAAGACTGACAAAATCTGACAACTTGCTAAGAACACCCATCCTTCTCAGCACTGTGTACTCGATCATTAACTATTGTTTTGCTAATACATGTCAGAAGAATTTCACATTGACTATTTAACTATTGCAGGTTTAGCAGGCACACAAAATTCAAAAACTTTGAACTAATAAGCCTCTGTAAAGGATCACAGATTGTTTTCTGATATAGCAGAACTCTAAAAATATTAAAAGTATAGAAATTCCTTGAAGATTTTAAACTCTTGAGGGATAAATTGAGGAAAGAATAACAAGTAAAACAAAAATTATCATCTTATGGTAGTATAATTTTTTTTTATTTATTCTACAGCTTTTGGACTTTGCACTTTCCTTTTAAAGCTGGTTCAACATTCATATTGATCATGCCACAAAATGCATTTTTTATCAGCTTTGATTGTACTATAATTGTGTGTGTCTAAATGAATGACAGAAAAGTACATTGCCTGAGATGGGACATGGTCTGTATATAAATTCTGTAATAATTCTAAGTAAGCAGTCAAGGGCTGCATGCACCTCTTTCCATAGTTCCTCTGGTTTCGTCACAGATGAAATACAACACAAAATATTTCAGGAAAAATATATGGGCTTTTCTTTCTAATTCTGTGAAGTCTATACTACTTCCTTTTATCAAAAGTATGATAATGTGGCTTTTCCTACCCTGTCTTATAAAAGGCTGAGTGCCTAGTCCAAGCTCAGTGAACTTTTCACTGTATAAACAGCATCATCCTTGCAGGTTTTTTCTCTGCTCTGTGCCTCTGCACGTCTGCAACCCGGCTGCTTGGCATGTCACCTTCCAGCACAGCAGGCGGTATATATCCATGTGTTGGTGAGGAAACCTGACCACGTTCTGTCTGCGTACTCAGCGTTCAGTCTAGCAAAAACCAGAACATGATAGGTTCATAAATTGTTTCCTATGATCTAAAGTGGTCTGTCTAAAGTCTGCTCTGTGGGATTGTTTTATAATTGCTGTCTGGAAGCTTCTTTCCTGTTTGCTTCCTCCACAGCCCTGGCATGAGCCCCATCTCTTGACAAGTGTCCTCCCAGCAGAGAAACATTGAAGAGTCCTTTCACCTTTTGCTCTCAACTTCATGCTGGGCACAGGAGGTTGGAGGAGGCTGCTGAGGGGGAATAGCAGCCCTTTCTTCTCCCAGATTCTGTCCTGTCCCTGCAGGGCTCCCACTGGCTGGCATCTGGGAAACAATCAGTGGCTCTGTTGTGCATCGTGACACACTGGTGCAAATGTTGAGATGCAGCTATGTGAGCCTAATCCCACTTAATTTAGCTCATCTTCTGTCCCCTTTGTCTGCAAATCAAGCTAGGCTCCTGCAGTGTACCTACAGATAACCTCTGAACTCAGCTGCCAGGAGCTATGCGTGGTTTCACACTGGCAGAAGCCTGGAGTAATTTTACTGAAGCTGAAGAGGCTACTGGGGCAGCCAGAGGGCCTGTCTGCTCATGTGTGGAGGTTACAGCTCTCTGCACTGCACTGGGGTTGACCAGACAACCTGTCATTCCTGGGTCCAGATGGCTAATTGTCCCCTACTGCAATCTCAGCCTCTATTTCCATAGATCAAAATTTTTCTCTATATTAAGCATTCGACCCTATGGGCAAAAATTCCAAAAGTGCTTTATGCGTGCGCTGGGCCCTCTGCCTTATGGAAATTCATGGTGCATTATGAAATTACTAGCAGAAACCATCCAGAATCAACAGGAGTGACAGGTGAAACTCACAGTTTCCCTTGTTTTACTGCTCTCTTGTGATCTCTCCTTACTTTCATGATTAGTACTGCTATTGATCTCTTGCAGGCTAGCATGGAGAAAACACTATTGGAGCTGGCAGTTTCCAGCGATATATTTGAGGGTCTGCCAAAAGTTTTGAAATAGAGCAAATTTACCAGGTTTTGAGTTTGTAGTGGTTTTCTTCAGTGGTACTGTACCCCATCCGTGGTGGTAACAGTAGGAAAATAGCAATGATAAGACTAGGAAAGTGCATGTTGAGCAGTCACTAGAATAGGAATAATTTTTAGGCCATTTGCCTTGTCTGCAATCCTGCTTTTGTTCTTCAGCTGGTAGCAAAGGGCCTTTGCTGCTGGCCTGGTAGCACCAGTGCTGCTGTCTGCAGAACTCCCTGACAACAGTGAGGCCAAGGAGCCTAGCAGCACTGGGTGCAGAGCTCACCTCTGCAGCACCCCCTGGGTGGGCACTCCTCACTGCTCAGATAAATCTGGTTGCCATCTGAAATCTTGCCAGGTTCTTCCTACAGTGAAGAGCTAACCAACTTGAGGTGTGTGAAGTGACTCTCACCCCAGGCTTTCCTTCCTGACATCCTTCTGGCAACTCAAAAAGTCTAATGCTGAGGCATAGGCCCTTTTCTAGGATTGGATACTACTCCAACTATTAAACAAGCAAACTGGCATTATGTCTCATTATCCCAATCCTTAATATATTTTCAAGATAAGGTAATATTGTTGAAGTTAGTGCACAGAAGAGCACCAGTTTCTGTCATCCAAGGCAAACTGAAAGACATGTGGCTGGATGATTGAGAACTTTTGCTTTCATTGAGCAGTGGTGTCTTAAACAGCCCCTTCCCTCACCACCACTCCTGATCCATCTCCCCAGGTACATTTTGGTGGTAAGAGTTTGTTATGGCTGGCAGCTGACAGGAAGAAATTCGGAGAGGTCTGTGGAAAGGAAAAGCCAGACAGCCATTTCACAGCACTGTTTTTAGAGCGATACCTCCCCTACATGCTTTCAGCATTAGAAAGACTGTTTAGTGGCCCAAATCCGCCCCAAATTATAACATCCAGCTAGTACCCAAAGTTATAGCCCTAAACAGCAGACATATAATACTTACCATCATATATCATCATCATCATGTCACTTATGAGCTTAAAATAACAGAAACATCACAGAAAACCTTTTATCAAGGTAACAGGAAAATTGTTAATAGATGTGTGCTCCGGAGCATCTGCTCCACTATCTGATACCAGAACTGTACTTAGAGAGGAGGCTTCCCCATCAGGGTGACCAGGTGAGGGCTTAGTGCCCATTTCTTTTCCTCCTGCCATAGACTTTGTATCAAAGACATCCTGGTATAGAGTGAGGTCCTGCTGTTATCAGTCAGTCCCAGTGCTCTTGATAGCTCTCACTGCTCACTGATGTCAGCTTTAAAACGTGGCGTGAGGGTGACTCTGCAAATTGTCCAGCATGTTCCAGTATCATCAAGTGGCCTCAAAGCAGCCAGAGGTCCAGTTTTGTCCTTGGCTTTCTCAGAGCATGAGAGCACCTTCATAAATTATTCTTCATGTGGCATGGATTTGTGTACTAAGTGTGACAGCCCTTACCTTTTTCTTGCATAACTTAAGTGATTCTTCACAAAGAGATCCTGAATATCCACATTTTTCCAGAAGACACAATGTGCCTCACCTCTGCATTGCTGTCACAGAATCGCAGAATCACTGGGTTGGGAAAGACCTTTAAGATCATCGAGTCCAACCATTCCTGTCCTATGCTAAACAATATCTCTAAGTACCTGATTTACCCTTTTTTTAAACAAATCCAGGGAAGGTGACTCAACCCCCTCCCTGGGCAGCCTGTTCCAGGTCCTGACAACTCTTACAGTGAAAAATTTTTCCTAACATCTAATCTGAACCTGCCCTGGTGCAGCTTCTTGCCATTTCCCCTTGTCTTATCTCCTGTCACCTGGCTGAAGAGACCACCACCCACCTCTCTACAACCTCCTTTCAGGTAGATAAGGTGATAAGGTCTCCTCTCAGCCTCCTCTTCTCCAGCCTAAACATCCCCAGCTCCCTCAGCCTGTCGGTAGAGATGAGTGGCATGTCAGTCCTTAACAGCATTTACGGGAAGGTTAGGAGCATGCTCTAGTACAACCCTAAGAGCACAACACGGCAAACAGACTGATCCTAACCGTGCACCAACATTTAAGCAGGGAGCTGTCATCTGGTCAACCTCACCTCAGTGCAATATTGAGCACAAAGGGTGACCACACGTGATGGTCCTTGTGCAATACTGGCAGGCAAAGCACCAGCTGGAAATGGATCTCCTGAGCCAGGAAAGTTGTGGTGGCCTTAATGTGCTTTGAAAGACCAACATTAAACACCTACTGCCTTGCCAGCTAATGGCACCATAGTACTGCGGGGTCATTTCAACACAGCAAAACTAAGCTGAGTAAACCCTCTGCCACCCGCGTAGGAGAGCTGAGTACGTAGGCTGTAAAAAAATGCATCTGGGGAAAGGTATAACAGATTTACTGATGATCAACCTTTTTCGATGTAGTAACAATTTGCCTGGGCTTTTATTATTGTAGCAGACACTAATCAGGCCCAACTCTCACAATTTGTTGCAAGCTTTGTAATCAGCTTATAGAAGTAGCCACCTCAGTACCCTTGGTTTTCCTGGGGCAGCATATGGAATTACAAGAAAGAGAACATTGCTGATAAAATGTAAGCCATGATTAATTCAGACATACTACGTAAAAATCTATAGATAGAAATATATTAATCTGCAACAGTAAATCATTGCTTTCAACTTCCTTTTTTTTATAGGAATAAAAGCAGGATTGATGCAATGAGGAAAGTTACACTAATTTCTTTGGAAATGAAAGATAAACATGTCTTTTCATGGGCTTTTTATTTTAATAGACTGGCATTTGTAGCCTTTAAGTAGATCTTGGTACTGTACCACAAAAGACCAAAGGATCAAGCTGCTATTGCCTGGTGAATGAATTTTTACAGATTTTTTCTCCTGTTGAATATAGTTAGTTTGCTTTTCATAGAAGTTATTTATATCTCTCCTTGTGGTGTTTGGGGTTTTTTTCAGTATTTCAGGTCCCCTGTAAACCAACTTTATTTGCCCAGTGTCACTAATATTCTGCTAGTTCAGCAGTTCACTGTAGTGTTTTCAGGAATAGCAGGACTCTGCACAATTCTATTTTGGATACAGAAGTGTGCAGAAAAGGTCTGAAGCAAATGAAACCTTTTTGTATTTTAGTGTCTGGCCAATGCTCCTACAGCTATTATAAAGTTTTGATTTTGCATGGAACAGTGCAATAACATATAAGACAGAAGGGGAAAAATTTGATGCAGTGTGACTCTTAGAAAGATGTGACAATTGTTCTGAAATTCTACACAGTGTTAAGGTATTTGTTGTTGTCCAAGCATGAACCATATGTAAGATGCAATAAATGTGCTTCCAGTCTCTGATGGAATCTGAATTTTGTCTGTAAGAACTGAACAGACACTTTTTGTGATGTCTGCAGAAGAATCGCTCAATTCTGTAAGACAATATTCACAAGCTGTTAGGATAATAGGAAGACATTAGTTTCAAGTAGGACCTTTTAAATCCTAGACGTTCAGAGAGCCTGGAAGCAGAAAGATCTGTGCTCTAGAGCAGAATTCACCCTTGTCGGTATGGTCAATTAATCCAGTGCCATAAAAGACCCTATTTCTTCCCAGTGACTTTAAAGGAGAGCTCCAGCACAACTGTAGGCACCTACAACCTAGATGTTAAATCAGGTGCATTCCCACTGCACTTGCTGCTTGGCCAAACAGGGCCAAGCAGAGCCACACCGTGTGAACTGTGCTGAACCACCACGGTGGCAGCAGTTCCCACACCAAGCTGGTGACCCAAAGCAGGGCTGCAGCAACCTTTGCATGGAGTCATAAGCACGACAGAGATGCATTTCTTCAAGCTGATGTTTTGTGATTCTGGACCTGACAGATATGGAGCTGCAGGTGGAAAAGCTGAGTGCTGAGGATCTGGTGCCAAAATAGTTGGTTACCCTGATCAAGCACATTTGCTTCAACCAGAATGGAAATTTTGTGGCTATCTTAAGAAACAAAGGGCCTCATTAGATGTCATCGTTTTCTGCTTTGTTCCTGAATGCCTTTGTGGTCATATATTAAATGGAAAGAAGAAAACGGTGGCAGAAAGCTGTTGAAGGGAACTGCTGTACAAAGGAAAACATCTCCTCACTAAGATACTCACACAAAGAAAGGGGAGGGAGGCATTTGAAAGCACCCAGGATACACTGTACATAGAATAATGGGACATAAATGGAAGAATGAAAAGCCAAAGCTATTAAATTATGTTTTGTCTGTCCTTGATGTTGAAAATTGTTATTATTCAGCAGAGTCCAGTCCGTATTTGTTTTGTTTTAATGTCTGGAATACTTTGCATTTCACCCTAATAATCCACTCTGTTCTAAATGTTTATACAGCATGATTTACTACAATGTGGATGTGTAATTATAGCGATGATTAGACAAAACATCTTTGACAAGAAAGGAAAACAGTAGTTAATAATGTTTTCCATCTGTTTGGTAAAACCTCACTTAAAAAGAAAGAGCCCCTTAGCATAGAGCATGGTCCAAGGCAACACCTATGTGAGTACATGACAGCCGTATAAATGCCTAATGAATTCATTCTGATCATTGCTCACACGTTTTTGAAAGCACTACCATCTGTTTTATAGATAAATATTACAGTAATTAATGTCAGCACATGTTTATATGATATCATTTCCAGAGTCTGATTTTAGAGTTAAGACCTTTTTCTTTTCAGGGAGAATAACGGCATATTTTAAGCTATTGGCAGGAAATGCAATGTTATTAGGATAAAATGAGTGAATTTCAGTAATGACTTGCTTCTTTATTGGAAAACTTTAGAGAATTTAATGCTTCTGTTCTTCATTAAAGGCCAAATACTGGGTCAGTGCCTACTCATGGAAAGCCCAAAAGAAACTTAAGCACTGCGGAATGAGGTAAAACTCCAGCAGATAATACCACAAAACCTCTGAGCTCCTGAAATTGGTATTTTAAGTCCCTGTGGCACACTCCTGATGAATGGGCATTGCAGGTTCATTAATGCCTGGCACTGAGCATTCTGGCTTCAGTTCAGCAAATGACCCAGGTTTAAATGAAATGCATGGGTTAGCACTGGTGGAGAAACGCCTGCCCAGGGCTCTACCATTTCTTGCTGTTTATAGGGCCCTGGTACTGTTGGTTTTGTCACTAACAATGTGTTTGCCTGACACGCATTGCAAGAAAGCAAAATATTTCCATAAAATATTGTGCTGCTTCCCCATCCAAAATGCTAGGAAAGGCGTCCACAGCAGCGCAAGCCAATGGAATTAATCTCATTCTCATTTCAGACTTCTGCTTACACGATGGGCCAGTCAAAGGCTTGGTGAAAAACCCACTGAAGTCAATTTAAAGACTTGTGTTGGCTTCTTTGGGATTCAAATGAAGATTTACCTCTACTTGTGCTCCAAGGAAAATATGCTCCAGATGCACAAAAACGTGGACAGTCCTGAAACATAACTGTTTTCATTGTGTTCATTATATCATTAACTTTCTCTCTCTCCCAATAAAACCAAGTCACAGCTGAACATTTCTGGTTCTGTTGCCAGTACTTTGTGCACCTGTACAGGGACCTGCTGTTTGAAAATGTTTGCCTAGTGACTGACTTTGGTGGAATTTGTTTCTGATATGCTTTCAGTTACATCTCTTGCTTCCTTGCTAGACTCCACACTGCCAGTTCTACATTTCATGAGTACTGATAGAGCACTGTAGTGTGCTTTATTAGTAGCTCACATTTTTTTAAATTATTTTAATTTTTATTTTATCTTTTAAAAAGAGCTGCAGCAGATGCTGCAGTTGCTGAATCTAGTTGAGATTTAAGCATCTCTGGAGAGACTTAAATCTTCTAACACTACTCAGTACACTCTGAGCCGCCAATAGATTTTCCTGGATGTCTTCCACCATGGATTCCACTTAAGCAAGGTTCCTAAGTATCCATCTAAGTTTCCAAGCAAGTAATTGCTGCTAAGATGTCTTGCAAAGAAAGATACTCCATTTCTTATTTCCATTAGAAATAAAGAAATAACTGGAAAGAGCAAAAGAATTGGAGACTAAAAAGGGACGGAGGAACATATAGCAGCCCTACCTATTTGCAGAATGAAACTGTTTTCCCATAAATGTTACCTCGTACCTAAATTTTCACTAATTGCAGGGTGCCTGGCAGAGCTTCTTGTGGGATTATCTTCTCCTGGAAGACCCAGTGTCCAAAATTTCAGTAAAATACGGTCAAAATACACAGAACTCAAAGCACCCAATGGGAAAATACCCACAAGGATCCCATGTTCTCTTCCTGAAAAACCCAAAAAGTTACCATGATTTTTAAAAAGGCCAAGAAAGCTGGCAGCAATCAGCCAAAGGCATGTTGCTTTCAGCCCTCTCACATCCAGTAAAAGAAAATAAACAGCTACCAGCTTCCTGTCCCACTCTCTCTTCCATAGTGGTGATGGTGACCCTGGAAGAATAAACTCCAAAAGAAATGGAAAGTTAGGAGGGCTTTGCTGTGGAGGTAGAAAGAAGAAACAGAAATATTTTGAAGATCAATTTATAGTCAAGACAGTGTGATCTTGTTGCCAGTGACACCACAGGACTAGTTTCTGTGACCTAGGAAGCATCTTCTTTTATTAGTCCTACATTCCTATGGAAAAAGACCAAACCACAAAACTCACACTAGTACCTAGAACTGATCTATTTTACCCTCTGAGGGAAGGGGAGGGAACATGTCAGCACTTCAGAAAATTCACTTGTACCACAACTGTGAGTCTCCTGCAAAGTTCTACTTGAAGTTTAACCTGCTTCCAGCCATGGGAGTTGTTCAGCTCTGGTCTCACAGGGCAAGCCTTAAAATACATGTATATTTATGTGCTGCGTCTGGCCTTCTCTCTCTCCTTCCTTCAGAGGAAGTTGAAGGACGAAATATTAAATGTTATACAGTAGCCCCAAGAGTTGGGACTCCCACACCATGAGGGAATGCAGTAGCTGCTTAACCATGGAAGATTTGAGCATGAGCTTGTAGTTGGAAGTAGGGAAGGGTGTTGTATACCACTGAAATAGCTGGGGGATTCAGGTAGGTGGAAAATAATGGCATGTGTGACTTTTGGCAACAGCAGTGGCGTTGACATCACAGAAGTAGTTTAAGCTCTCTGATGACCATGAGCAGTGAGGGTCTCGGTTTCATGTCTTATCTAAAAATAAACGTGGTGAGTGCCTTCCTCAGAGCAGGGCTTCTCGGCATTGGCCTGGTGTGCCCGTTCGGTCTGCTCTGATAGTAGAGCCCAGTCTATCAAACCACCCATGCCAATTCCTAAGCTTGGTCTCTAGAGGTTTTCCAGTCATGTAGTAACTTGGATTACTTCCACTTATTGAAAAGGCTATTTAGAGACTGCACGCAAGGCCCCTTGGTTATAAAGGAAGTATATTCCTTTGCTGATATCTAGCAACATGCAAGCAAAATGTATTACAGTGATCAACTAAAATCTTAGGGCCATGTTTTGCAAACATTACTGTGTGCAACTGGATCAACTATTATGACCTTTGTTGCTCCTATGTTACACACATAAAATGTAATACAGATTAGGTTTTCTAACAGTAGGATTCTGAGCATCCCTTACACATGAAAAAAAGAAGAGGAAAGCAGGCAAAACAGCAGACATGCTCAGATTGTACAGAATAAAGGCTTATTTCTATAGCTATATACAATGACCAATATGTATTAGTCAGGAAAGCAGAGTCTGCACTACAAAATACAACATTACACTTACTGATCCAAAAGAAGCTTTACATATTCGCTTCTACTTCAACACTCAATTACTCTCTAATAAAATAAAAAGCGCTGGGACTGGACTCCTAAGTCAAAACTCCCATTTAACAGAAAAGTCTCAACTATGAAAAACACCAAACTCAGCCCAAAGGAGTTGTCATCTTCTCATTTCATTTCTCACGTTTAAGAATGACATAGAGAATGATCCAGCAGTTTCAAGGTCAGCATTACCAGCTCTTCTTATGGCGCGGCTGCTCGCTGTTGTTTTCTGAATAGGGTAAGCCTGCGTGCCTGTTACTGACGTATTTCTGTCTAAATCTGTTTCTTTAGTTTAAGAGCACACTGGAAGAATAGGCAGGATCTATGGCAGTGACTCAAGACTGCACACCCAGCAGCACAGATAGAAAGGGCATTTGCTTAGATCTTTTAGCTTTAAAGCACTGCTGAACTCACAGGAATAGAGTTTCTCGTGGGCCCAGCAGGAGGAGCAAATTGATGAACACAGGAAATTGTTGAACACAGCAAATTAAAAGGACATACACCGTAAGCAGGGGAGAGGCTGTTAAGAGCAAGGCAGGCATGCAGAGCTGTAAGAGTGGGGCAGTCTGGAGCAGGGAAACAGCCCACAGTCTTCAGGAAACTGAAGTCTGCTTGAGATCACACATATGTGATGTAAACCTCTCCTACTTAAAACCCTTTTCTCTTGGGTGTTATTATGCTGCTATTGTTAATACAAAACAATGCTTCAGTTAAGGAAAGCTGCCTGTTCCCTCTGTTCCTCACAGTTCCTGCACAACAGAGCTAAAACCAAAGGTACTGCACCCAAAGGCAAGACTGGGAGAAGTGTAGGACTCTACCCACTATACAGTGGAGTCCCCTTTCTGGTACCCTGTCGTATGGTCATCTGAGCCCCAGCTGCCTGATGGTTCACACCGTGTAGGTGTTGGTGGGGGGTCTGGAGCAAACCAAGAGGTTCTCCAGGCCGGAAGAGGCAGACACAGAGTAGGGACTGCTTCCATTTCAGCCTGATAGACTGAGTTCAGGTCTCTTGAACTCTGAAATCTTGAACATACTTACCAAAGGATGGCTAAAGAGACCAAGAAGATAATGGAGCTGCTTCTGCTATTAGACATATTGCATTTATTCCTCAAAAATATGGTGTGTGCCCTACAAAATTCACACTGTCCCTAGCTCAGCTATCACAGACCCACTATCTGTTTTAAAAGTCTATAAATTTACTCAATCCATTACTCTCAACTTCCTTGATGCACGAAAATGTTCAGTCCTCAGCGAGCCATAGTATGCTTGTAGTATTTCAACTGAACCAGTTGGCACATGCAACACCTATCTCACAACCCACGTGTGTGGTTTTATCCGCAGTATAAGATAAGAAAGCCAAAGAAAAAAACAGGGGGGGAAAAAAAACCCAAACCTTCTTCAGAGCAGGCACAGTGTAGGCATGTCCTAGAGATTGGAACACATGTTCCTGGAGCCTGTTTTTCTCAGAAGCATGGATAGTAAATCATTTAAGCCATCAAAGGAAGAGCCGAGCCAACTAAATCAGTCTGGATGGTAATACTCATATTAACAAGCAGCCAAGAAACTATAGAAGATTGTGATTAAGCACTTGATGAGTAATTTTGCATCCTTCATTGTAAAAACAGACTTTTGAAATAGGGCTTTGCAAACCTTGTTTCTTCTGGTAAATTCTTTTAAAAATATACCTCCTAAACTTTCATACTTTTTCAGGCTCTTCCTTCTCCATCAGTGGACATATCTCACCAGCAGAACACACATTCTCTTAATTTTCTGTATTAGAGCGTCCAAAAGATTTAGATTGCTAGTATTAGCAGTTGATGTATTTTTTTTCCCTCTTATACATTTTCCACTGGTTTTCATAAGAGCAGGTTTGTATTTTTCTACTCAGATCCTTTTTCTTCTGCTGAGAGGGCAAGATTTAAGATAAAAAGGCTTAGTGTATTTTCGTTTTCTGAAAATCACTTCTTTAAAAAGACTTGACTTTGACACATGACTTTAAACTGCACGGAGGCATTCAAGTAATTTGTAGGAATTATAATCAGAGATATACATGAGCTTCAAGAAGAAAATGTGCATTATAAATACACAGTCTTGGTTCAATGGTGTTCTAAGCATCCAGGAATAGCAGAGCGAGCTTTGTACCCTGTGAGTTATGCAAACACCATGTACCTGCTCTGACCTCAGTCAAAGCATACAATACCCTATTTAAAAAGCGACTAATATTATTTAAACTAAAAATACAGCTTCTGAAGAGATTAAGAGTATTAATCCTATCATTTTTTAACTACTGGTTTCTTTGTTTGATTTTCCATTATTTTTACAGGCCTTCTGCCAATAAATCACTAGAAATAGAAAAGAGGCACACTAGAAACCATACTACTATGCATCTATTTTGCCACTGTGTAGCAAATAGGTATAATCCATCATCTCCAATACCCCTTTCAATAGTATCCTTCATATTTCAAGTAACTTAACAGTCCAAGTGACAGTCTAATTCTTTCCTTTGATAGCCAAGATGTTTTCAAAGGTAAGGTTTTTTCCCCAAGTAGCACTTTCTGGATTCTCTACTAAAACAGTCTTTAGATGCAAAATGCCTTCCCTTTTTTGGCCAGCTTGAGGAATGTTGGAAAGATCTGGAAAAGACATTTTCATTTTTCACGTCTCTCCCAAAAATCTTCACAATCTTCCTGTCATTTCTATTCCTTTTCCAATCCATCTGATACTGGATCCTCATCCTGAAAATATTTAGGTAAAATGTTTTGTCAATGGCAACCTCAAGACAGTAGATTGTGGGCTGATTCTTCTCTTCCCTCCTGTCAGGATTCATTAATGAAAAAAAGAGTATTTTTACTAGCAAAGGGCTAGATATGGCTTATCTGATGGAGCTTGGTGTCACCATCCTCAGTGGAAAGAACATGAAGTGATCTGAGTGATGTTTGAGCAGGACTTCTATACCACAAAGTCTCCCTGCCAGTTTGTATAAGTAACACATAACTGGCTGCGTAGTACCAGGAAAACAAACAGGGAAAAGCAAAAATAATTTAGTAGTGGAGTACAATTTATTCCCTCATCAACACAGTTTGTGTCACTACTTCAGCACTCTCCTAGATTATGCCCACAAGTTGACCTACTTGAAGCCTTCTGAGCAGGTCTCCGACAAGCAGAAAAGCGGGCCCTGAATCTATTGTTTTAACTTCTTTTCATAGTGCAGGACAGTTTAATCAAGTGTGTCTGTAACTGTGCTAACAGTAGGATTGCTTTGAAATGTTCCGCACAGCTAACACTCGTGGTTCAGCAATGATACCCAGGGGACGTATAATGCTAAATGCTTGTCATTCTCTACAGGAAAGGCAGACAAATTCAGGACAGTGTGTGCTTCCCATCTGTGCCTCGGAGTAAAGTTGCTTTTCTCAATCAGTCATCAGCTTTCCAATGCCTGATAATCCAATACATTTTGCTGTCCTTCACTTAGGCAGGATGATGATGATCGCAGCAAGCAAGAATTCGGTAAGAAGGCAAGAGATTCATATTTGCTGCTGTGGCACTTTGTGTAGCTCGCCTTGATGGCTGCAGTGCTGCTGCCTAACAGGGATTTCACGTGGCAGCTCTTTCTAAATACTGCACTGAAAAAATCCGATGTATCCTCCTAGTCAAGACCGTTTCCTCTCCGCAGCTGTACAGCACTGGGGATCCAACCGCAGCCATCGATGCTGATATAGCAGCACAGTGTATTGTTCTTATAGAACATATCGGTTCCATCCAAGAAAACAGATGCTTCACTCAAAGAGGCAGCGAAAGGAAAGCGCTGGGAATTGGTTTTGAAGTTACATAAGTGGTCTGACAAAAACTTCACTGAATAAATAGCCCCTTTCAAGAAGGATGAGCTTCCAGTGCTTCTTGTATCAGAAAGCAAAGCATTTGAGAGGGCAAGAAGTTCAATAGCACCAGAAAGAAACATTTGAAAAGAAAAACAGGAATGGAAAATACTGCTGGTTGCCATGTGGAATAGTATTACCATGAAGACTGTCACTTTTTCACCTCTCACTTGTAAGCTAGCAGCTTTAGATTTAATCTTAGATTTTCCACTTTGAATTCTGTACTTTCTGTAAAGAAAAAGAAGAAAAAATACCCCTTTAGCATAAAAAATATTTTATGCTGTAGAAACTCAGGGTCCTCATAACTCCTCCACAGTTATTTTAACATTCTTGCTAATATTTGTGTGCTATCATCCATTTACTCATGTCATCAGTAACTGGGCTATTAACTATTACATTACAGTACGCTTTAAAAAGTCACTATAAATATGCCTCATACATTTAGCAAACACTTTACACATTGCCTGAACAAGAGCTTCACAACAGGAACTGCACAAGGTTTTATTCCACCCTTGGCAAGCAAAAACTTTGCTGACCTTCTAACCAGTCCCAGCGAGAAGTTCCCCGGGGTCCAGTCCTTTCCCAAAACCACCCTCAATATTGCAGGTGCCTGTGACACAGCCCTTGGCACAGCCACTTTAGCTTTCGGTGCTGCAGGCCCCCTGAGAGGCAGGAAAAAAGAAAACAACCCCTCAAACTGCTGATTATTTTCCTCATCTCGGCCCGCACTCAGCACAGGGAACATCCTCCTCGGCGCTCTTACATCCCCCCAGTACCTCTGGGCTAAGAGGTATTTTGGAGGAATTGGAGGCGTAAATTCAGGGGAAGCAAAATCTGCCCAACCTGCCTGCCGGGGTCACTGCTGGGAGGTTGGTGCCACCTCCTGTGCTTTTCTGAGATTGCAGGTGCAGGTCAGCTCCAGAAGGTGCTGACTGGAAAGAAGCCCTGTGATGCTCCTGGCAGTCAGGTACGGTTTCAGGTGATAAACTATTAAAAATAACCTTCAGCCCTTTGAACGAACGAATTTCACGGCTAAAGGTCACAGTATACAGGATAACCCACAGACTCTTGGGGATGGATGAGCTTTTAAAGGTGTGATTTGAAATCTGGTTTCCCGTTTATTGTTCCAGCATCACCAGCAACAATATGAAAAATCATGACTGCAAATTTTGCTTTCTGACATTCGTGTCCTTGTTTCGACCTTCCAGCTTTCAGTAATAAGTACTAAAAAAATTTTACATTATAAAAATTTAAGTTCCCACATATTCTTCACAATTCAAGAAATACAGGCCCTTCAGGAAAAAAACACCACAAAAAACAAACCCAAAGAAACCTAACTGAAATGGGTTGATATTTGTGATGAAAGCACAACAAATGGCTACCTGAAGTTCAAAACTAATGGTAGCTATTACACATGTCATAAAGATACTGAGGTACATAACTTGGAAGTACAAAAATCAGATTTGGCAAGGTCTACCATACCCTTAAGTGCTGTAAGGAAATGTAAAGATTTAAAACATTATCCACCCCAGGGTCTGTCCTTCCATGTCCTGCAACTGACTTCCATTTTCAGAATTAAATATAAACAATTAATATATGCTTCTGAAACCTCCCATTACAGATACCTCCTTGTTGCCACTCCTTTTCCAGGGGCAGAGAGACAACAGATCCCACTCCACCCTGTTCCACACCATTTCTACCATCTCCTCCCAAGTCATCCTGCTACTGCTGTCATTAGAGGCCACTCAGAGAGCACATGACAGCCTTGCAGAGTTAACCAGGCACTTAAGGGGAGCAAGAGAAAGTGGCCATGGGGAGCGAAGGTAGTGGTGTGCAGTAAGAGCATCTGTGAGGACTCTGGAAATGGAAGGGTTCTCCTCTGCAGTGAGAAGGCAAAGGAAGCACTTCCTTTCCCCACCTCCTTTTTGCTATGTATTTCAGGCTATACTTTAGAAGAAACTAATGCTCAATAAGAGCCCTAGGGCTGTAGAATCTCCAGTGCTGCAGTCTTGCAACCATTTAGAAAAACATCTGCAATGGAGCAGTTCCTGCAGGCAATAAACCTGACTGTACTGTCAGTGGCACTTCTGTTAGTTTTTTCTCTATGAATAGATGAAAATGGGGAGCAGAGCTTCCCCCCAAAGCCTCACCCCAGGAAATGAAGGGAAATATAGTTGGACAGATAATTTTGTTTTCATGTACATTTCTTCTTTCTGCCATCTCCTGATTTTCAGCTCACAGGTGCGATAGTGGCAAGGTCAGAGGTGACGCTGTCGCTGGGTTGTGCAAGTGTGAGGCAGGGGCACCTCTAACAGGTGAATTAGGAAGGCAAGGTGTTGGAGATGGCTGAAGCAGAGGGAGGCTCTGATTTTCAGAATTTCAAACCTTTGGCTGATACTGAGAATTCCTTTCCAGCTCCCTGAAAATGGCACCTTAGGCATTCTAGCTTGTAGGTTTGGCAACTAGATTAATCTCAAGAGGTTACTATACAATTTAGCTAACAGGAGGATGGTAGAGAAAGGAAAATCCTTTTGAGTTTGACAGGAGGCATGAATCATAAGGGAGATGCAAGTTATGACAAGAGGAGCTGAGGAAGACTGGCTACAACAAAAAAAGGGCATGCAGCTGCTCTGAGAAGAAACTATCATCTAATGCCATCTTCCATAAAGACAGGTTTTAAAATGAACAGAAATACATGATTTTCAACTAGAACTTTTCTCTAAGTGCTGCCAAACAACAGACAAACAGTTTCTTCTCTAGAGGGACTGGGATAACCAACTTTTTCTCAAACTAAAAAGAAAACCAGAAAATTTGCCATTGATAATTTCATTGATAATTTTTGGTAGACCATAATCACGGTATCTGGGGATACTTTATAATGAGTTTTGTTGTAGCTTCTGTACCAGTATTTAGAGGCCAAGTTGGGCATATTTTCATATTTTATTAAAAGTATATAAAAAATAATATCACCAAGTAAGTGTTACAGACAGAAGGGTACTTCATCTCTCAAGGACTTGGCAAAGGGGCTAGTCTTGATGCAGAAGCTGTTGGTTTTTTCTGCAGTCAGCAGAAACATGGTCTTACATGCTCCATACACAAGAGCTCGAGAAAAGAGCAGAATGTTCTGAAGAGATTTAGGAGTCTGGTGAGAGAGTTAGGACTTACATTGCCTCGACATTGATGGAATATGGAATTTCTTTCTGAAAAGAAAGCTGAAAAAAAAAGCAACTGACTCACAAAATGGAGCCTTTGCATTTGGTTTCCTCAGTTTATGGGCTGTATCAATATAGCCCTGTGGTCTGACAGTTCCTATGATGGACCCCCAGCCACAGGACACTTTTCACCCAGGGGCAGCTCATCCATACGCAATGTGAATGTTCAGCAGTGGGCAGCTCTAATTGTAGGAAAGGTTCACCTCCAAGCAGTGTGTGTTTGCCATATGCCCTTCCAACAGGCATTTAGGACTGTTGCGTACTTGACTTTTGCCCATCTCCCCAACCCCAAACAACACCCTTCCAAATTCTGGGAATTTTCCCTTCCTTTTGTGGCTTCTTTCAAACCATCCCCTCTTGCCTCCCCTCTCCTTGCAAGCTAGCATTGCTTTCCTGACCATGGAATATCACTGCAATGTTTTTGAAGGAGAGGGGAGATAACAAAGACTTTGCCATGGGGGGCTGAAGCACCCACCACAGGCAGCAGTAGCACCATTCAGCCTCCTACTCACTCCTCTTGGAACAGGGATATTTCTGTCTGGTTTTGAGCAGGTTTTCTTTATTGTAACTGCTAAGGTGACTTTAGCCTCAAGCACATCAGGTAGTTTGAGTTTCATTCAAAAATTCTAAAAACAATGGAGGGATAAGAATACAGGCAGATGAAGTGGGAATGGCCAGTTCTCTGCTTCCAGATTCTGGTGCTTTGCTAAAGTATAGAACATTTATAAGCAGGCATGTGTTCTTCTGTAAGTATTGTAACTATGCAGTTCAAGACATCCACCAAAGAAACCTCCATATTAATCACAACAACATATAATTTAAATTTTCATGGGGGTTGAAGGGCCACCTTTCCATTTTCCCATCTTCCCTGTGCCTTCGTTGTGTATTATGGCTTATTATTCTTACCAGTACAGACCTGAGAGCGATTCCCTCACCAGAGATTAATGTATTTCCTTGCTTTTCTACCAGAACCATAATGAGCAGAGATCTCAAAGTGGCTTACATTTCTGTGTGCACTCGTAATGGCAGTTTGTAATGGCTAAAGCTGTAGGTACAACTCGTGTATCTGTCCACGGGGTGTTCCAGGAGCAAACATGGGAATATCTGCTGGTGTAAATGCATATGTAAACATATGTGACAAGTATGATGATTTTAAAATTCTGACCCAAGGAAGTTGGCCCCTCAACCTCTCTCTTTTCTTTGAAGTCCAGCAGAGGAAAAACTCCTGGCATATCAGCAAATACTAGTTGTTGCATTTCTCCAGGATTTTTGTTGTCTTTATGGAGGCATATGTATGGAACACTACGCTTTCTGACTAGAAGTGGGATTGCCTTTCTTTCTTTGTAAAAGAGCAGTCAATGGACTGAGAAATGACAGCTCACCATGTACAGAAGTAACTAGCAGAGAAAGCATGATACCTTACTTGATGTGTCCTCACAGGCACTTTGTAAGCATCACCAATTTGACTTTTGTAATTATTTTCTGATGAACTGCTGTGCCAAGAAGCCAGCCATTGCCATGACCTCTGCTCGAAGTGTGAATTCTCCCTGACCTTGGGAAGCACTCATGTGGATTTGGGCCAAGTTCTGTGATGGGATTTGTGCCTGAAGTTAAATAAGCCATTTTCTATTTTAGTCACAGGCCACGGCGAGCTGTTTATGGATTCTGTCATCCAACCGTGTGGCTGCGGCTTAGGCCTTGAAGTGCTTCGTTGCGACTGCTGACAAGAAATATACTGCAAAATCCACAGATGATCAGTTCACAGGAGCGTTTCCTCAGCACACACGCTGGAACTGAATCGACTACATCTGGTCTAATTCACGCTTCCAGCAATTCTGCTACAAAGCTATGTGAGGACAAAATTAAGAGGCTTGACTTAATTTAAGGAGATTTATTTTTTTAAAGTAACTTTAATTAAGTCAAGATAGGAAATTCTTACTCCTAAGTGAGTGTTCGTACATAAAGTTACACTGAAGTATGTGCAGCTGTGAAGGAAAACAGATTCAGTTACTCATTGAAAATAGCCCTAGACAGTGTCAGAAGCTCAACTCTTGCATCTTTGGTAAAAATCCTCATGCACCTCGCTTTCCTAGTGGAGGAGGCACATTGTGGGGACTTCAGGCACCACAGCATGGCCTGGGAAGAGACATTTGAAGACAGAGGAGCTGAGCCCTTTCTCTTGTCTGCTGGGAGCTCAGCATCCCCCATCTCCACATCAGCCCTTGGGCTGCCACAAGCACCTGCTCTGTGGGGCCATCAATTCACGGTGCAGCAGCCATGGAGCCGTTTGCCCTGTCTCAGCCAATACCTGGAGTGAGTTCCTGCACCAAATCAGCCAGGATGCCTTTGGGAAACATTTCTTGAGAGGCAGTGTCCTGCCAGTTAGCCAAGTTATTTAAGAAATATCTCCTTAGTTGGCAGGAAAGTGCATGTATTTAATCAATCAGCTTAGTGCAACCAGAATCTGAGCTTTGGGAGATTCGCCCTGTAAGTAAATGACTTAGGCACCAGGAATTATGAGGGGAAAGCCATAAGTCATTGTCCCAAAACAATGGCTCCTCTCACTGTAAATCTCACAAAGAATTCATTGTTTCTGTGTGGGAGAGAGAAATGTATGTTTCTAGCGCTACTCTTGCACCTTGACCACCATCATGCATGCAAGGCAAGGCAACAGGAGTAAAAGAAGGATGAATGGGAAGTTTTGCATGGATGTCTCACGGTCTCATGCCCTTTGGCATGCAAAAGTACAGACAGACACCAAGTGAGGCTGGGTGAAGTAAGACACAAATGCTTAAGTCAATACAAATGTACACCTCTAAGTCAATCCTGGCTTTAGGGACCCAAGTCACTTTGACATGGTTGCAAACAATACTCAAAGATTTAGCACAGCATTTGGAAAGCGGTATTGGCACAGCACTTACGGCAGCAGAGCAGAGCCCTTAGCCATGACGCAGGCCCTTAACAAGATGGCAGGATTAGTACTGACAATAACAAGCCGAAAGAATACACAGCCCAGGGGCTCACACACTGAAAGTTTGTGGTTACAAGCGTTGCTTATAAAGTCACTGCAAAGCCTGGAGCATGAGACATGATGGATGTTTCCTCTCTGTGCCTGACCTGTAAGCAGCAGCAGCCTGTAGGAGATAGCAGCATATTCATTCCTTGTTTGAACCCACATGGAAAGACCTCTGATTGCTGTTTAAGTTGGCAGTGGTTTAGGTCCTTTAAAGCAGAAGCAATAAAGCAACTTACTGTAGATATAAGATGATGATGAACACCTCTTCCTATCTGAAACTAGGACTTCCATTCTCATCATAAGCACTTTCCAGGTATTTCCATATCCATCAGAAAGTAGGGTATTTTGAAGTTTTCCATGCATATCTTCTGTTTTGCTTTTATGAGCCAACTGCAGGGAACAGAACCAGCGTTCTCTCTTTTTTTCTCATGTAATGCCAAAGGGAGTGTTGTTGCTCTGCTTTTTAGGAAAAAAAATTCTAAAAGTTTCACTTTGCTGTTGAGGAACAGAAGACATGTCCTCTCCCACCTCATTCTTTTTTTTTTGTATCCACAGTACAGCAAAAAGAATTTGATTTCTGTTGCTCTTGCTCATTGTGCAATAAGTGTATTTGCTACTTCGTTGAAACGTTGGGATGAACATCTGGTTTTGGTGCTCACCAGTCTGCCAAGTCGGGAAGCTTTGAATATTTTGCCAAACCATTTACCCAGCCTTGAATTTATAACTAATATCAGGAAAATCACTGGGGGAAAACAACTGCGGATTGTGTAATAGCCAAGGTCAATTCTTAAAGGCTAATTTTGACTGTATTAATTTTATCAATGTGATTCACAGACAGCTGCCTCTGGTTCACAGCAATATATTCATACCAATGAACTGCTTTATAAATATGCAACCCAAATAGTTTCATAACGAATGTATATGAGTGAAATAATTTTGGGAAATGAAAATGGATTTTGGAACCGAGTCATAAGCAAGTGATAAGTATGAAATTAAACAAGTTGCCTGGATGCTTTAAGAGCCCAAATATAGAGGCTCAAATCTTCAGAAAAGCAACATAAAAAAAGAACAAACTATTCCAAGAAAACAGACAGAAGTATCAAGCAGTCCAATGAGTAATTAAGTGTTGAAGCAGGTTACTTAGGGTGCTGTGGAATTGCCATTCCTGAATTTTTTCAAAGATCAAGCTAAACAAGCGTCTGCCAAGGAAGGTTTCAGGAGAATACGTCCTGCTTTGGATTATTTCGTGGGATCTTTTATTTGATTTTCATAAATATGGTTAACAGAAGAAAAAAAAACCCTGTAACACACCTCTCCTACCTTTCCACGCACTGCCCTGGCCTAACTGTGCTTTTACTTACAGGTTTGGTAGTTGCTTTTCTCGTTTGACCCTGTCAGCCTCCCACCTTGGTTTTGCTTCCTTGTTTTGACATTTCTGATTCTAGTCACTGTTTTCAGTATGTACTTTTCATCTGCCTTGTGTGCCCCTGACAGTTACCTCAAACCTGAGCCACCAGAGAGAGTTCTGCCAAGGCTCTGGGGGCAAAGAAACACCCAGCAGTGAATTGAAAACAGAAAATTAACCTGGGGGGTGGGGAGCGGTGGGGTGGGGTGGGGAGGAAGGAAACCAAGCAACCGACTGACAGTTAAAACACTTCAGGATCAGTTCCCTAAGGCCCGCACCTCACCATCCTAACGCCCAGCTCAGCGGGTCTCAGCCCTGCGATAGCGCGAGGAAGACGTGAGAGCGGGCCTGCCTGCGGCGGGACACCAACAGGGACAGCACGGCGGCAGGGTTCGGTGTCCCGGCGGCTGGGTTCGGTGTCCCGGCGGCTGGGTTCGGTGTCCCGGCGGGCACGGCTGGCTTCTCCGGCCCGTGTCCCGGCCGGCGCAGGGCGAGGCTGGAACGCCGGCCGCGCCGCGTGCTGCCTGCGAGCCGCCGCCCTCTGCTGGCCGCGCGCGGGCACTGCCGCCGCCGCCGGGAGCGCGGGCCGGTCCCTGCGCCCGCTGCGGGGTCCCCGCGGCAGCGATGCGGCCGAGGCACCCGCTCCGCGCCCCCGCCGCACCGAGCGGCGCGTCCCGACCGCAGCCGGAGCTCGGCCCTCGCGGTCCCGCGTCACCCTTCCGGAGGGCGAGGGGCGTCGAGATCCTCTGCTCCCCCGGGCTGTTCGTGTCTCGGCACGGGCGGTGCCGGGGCAGCAAAAGGCCAGAGCGAAAGGCAGCGCAGAGCAGCCCAGAGGCAGCGATGAAAGAGCCTCTGGCGGTTCCAGCCCTGGCTCTGCTCGGCAGCAGAAATGGCCAGACAGGCCACGAGTTTTCTGGGAACGAATGGGTGCCATGGAACAGCTGCTGGGACACTCTCATCAGTGGTTCAGGTTAAGAGCAAAGGATGCACAGGCAGGCTGCCAGGCAGGTACAACAGACTGGGGGTGTTTGGAGGTCCTGTGCAAGGAGGCTCATCCTCCTTTTTCGGTCGAGCGTCTATGACATATCACTTAATTTCTCTTTGAGGATGAGTGTCTACAAACTCTCCGGTTTTCTCCTATTTCTCTAAAACTAACACACGACAAGTTTTTTGTGGCCTGCTCTGCAAGAGCAGCCATCCCAGGGGTGTTGAAGCCACTTCTTGTGGTTTAAATTCAGTATTTTCTTTCCCAGGGTTCGCAGCACTGGATACAAGCTGTGGAACCCAACGGGGTGTTTAAAAGATCCTGTGTTCCAGCCTGTGCCCATTGCCTCTGGTCCCATTGTTGGGCAAAGAGCTCAGCTTTGTCCTCTTTGCAGCTTCCCTTCTGGTATTTATATACATTAATAAGACTCCCTGAAAGCCTTCCCTTCTCCAGGCTGAACAGTCACAGCTGTCCCATCCTTTCCTCATAGGAGAGATGCTCCAGTCCCTTAATCATCCTCAGGACCCTTCACTGGACCCTCTTGAGAATGTCTCTCATACTGGACACAGCACTCCAGGTTTGGCCTCACCAGTGCTGCATTACACTCAGGCAACAAGTGTGCTACCTTGCAGGAGGGATGCATTAATTACTCACACAAACATCATTTCAGATGGTCAGGATGACACAGTCCAATAAAGAAGTTCAATACTATGAGGATGGTAAGACAGTGGTATGAGTTGCCCAGAGAGGTGGTGGAGGCCTAATCTCTGGAGGCATTAAAGGTCAGGCTTGAAAAAGCTCTGAGCAACTTCATCAAGTTAAAGGCTTCCCTGCTTACTGCAGGGGGGTTGGACTAGATGACCTTCAAAGGTCCCTTCCAACCTAGCACATTCTATGATTCTGTGATTCCATGATTCTATGATTTGGGCTATAAGGAACATTAATGAAGATGTGGTTGGAAACAAACAGTATGCCTGATGAGCCTCATTACCTTGAAGAATGGACAGGCTGACTCTATGGACAGAGAGAGAATGCCGTTCACCATGATTTCAGCAAGGCTTTCATCACAGTCTCCTGGTACATCCTTGTAGCCAAACTGAGGTGAGATAGATTGACAAAGAGGACTAGAGGCTGAGTGGGGTATTCCCCAGACTGCCAGGTCCAAAGGGTGATAGCAGCAGCGCAAGATCCATCTGACAGCGGGTTGCTAGCAGCACTCCACAGGTCTTTCTGAACAGCCTGGCCAACAGGACAGAGTCCACCTTCAGCAAAATCATGGAGGACATCAAGTTAGGCGAGAGCATTTGACACATCAAAGGGCAGGGCCACATTCAAGGGGACAAATAACAGAATGTCATGAATTTCAGCCATGGCGAACACAGGACCTCACACCCAGGATGGAATAGCTCCCCGCACCAGCTCCACACGGGAGACAGCCCAAGCTCCACGACGTCACAGGCTGGGGACTGAATGGCTGCGGAGCAGCTTGCATAAAAAGGACCGTGCAACACTGAAGGGTAACAGCCAACTCGGCTGTATCAACTGGGCTTTACTCATTAGCTCACACTGATAGTGCAACGTACAACACCATTACACCACTCTTCACTCATTAAATCACACCTGGAACCCTGGTTCACTTCTGAGCCTGACAGTATAATACAGATATAGATAAGCTTGAGTAAGCTCAGCAGAAGGTCATGACCAGGCTTGGGTGCTGGACCATCAGAGCTATGAGAAGAAGCTGAGGGAACTGGACTTGTTCTGCCTGGAGAAGAGGTGGTTTCAGGGTCACCTCACAGTCCATGTGTACTCCATGCAGTGGAGAAGACTACCAGCACTGTAACTGACACCTCGAGGTGAATGGTAATTAGGTATTAAAGGGATAAACAATACAAGGAACTCATTCCCACATTAAGAGACAATAAACACAATGGCAGAAAAAACTCATGTATTTTTTTCTGGATCAATGAAGAAGAGTACAACCAGCATCCCCAGATGCTCTTTCTTGTCTGCAGTGACATCTGGGGAACTACAGATCTGTCGATCTGACCTCGGTGCCTGGAAACTTAATGGAACGGATAATCCTGAGTGCCATTACAGGACACATGCAGGACAACCAGTCAGGCGCTGTCAGCATGGGTTCATGAAGGGCAGGATGGGTGTATTCTTTGCTTGGTAAATAACTAGCTGGATGGCTGAACCCAGGGAGTGGTAGTGAATGGAGTTAAATCCAGTTTGTACCCAGTCACCAGTGGTGTTCCCCGGGGCTCAATGCTGGGGCTGGTTCTCTTTAATATATTTATCAATGACCTGGGTGAGGGGATTAAGTGCATGCTCTGTAAGTTCACAGACATCACTAAATTAGGTGGGAGTGTTCATCTGCTTGAGGGTAGGATGAAAGATCTGGACACGTCAAGGCCAATGGTGTGAGGTTTAGCAAGGCCAAGTGCGAGGATGTACATTTGGGTACAACTACCCCAGGCAGTCCTACAGGCTTTGGGCACAGTGGCTGGAAAAGTGCCCAGCAGAGAGGGACCCAGGGGCGTTGATAGACAGCCAAATGAATATGCGACAGCAGTGTGCCTAGATGGCCGAAGAAAGCCTACAGCATCCTGGCCTGTATCAAGAACAGCATAGTGAGCAGGACTAGGGCCTGTACAGCACTGGCCACACCTTGAGTACTGTGTTCAATATTTGGCCCCTCAAGACATTGAGTTCTTGGAGTGTGTCACAAGAAGGGCAACAACGCTGGTGAGGGGACTGCAAGACAGATGTTATGAGGAGTGTCTGAGGGAACTGGGGTTGTTTAGTCTGAAGAAGAGGAGGCTCAGAAAAGACCTAATCACTCTCTGCAACTACCTGAAGGGAGGTTGCAAAGAGGTGAGGGCTGACCTCTTCTATAGGTAACAAGAGAAAGGATGAGGAAATGGCAACAACTTGTGCTAGGCTAGGTTTCAACTGGATGTTAGGAAAAATTTCTTCACAGTGAGGGTTGTTAGGCATTGGAATGGGCTGCAAGGGGAAGTGGTGGAGACTCCATTCCTTGCGTATTTAAAAGACACATACATGCGATGCTTAGGGACATAGTTTAGTGCTGGTTGATGGTTACACTTCATGATTTTAAAGGTCCCTTCCAACCAAGACAATACTATGATTCAATATTCTGAGATACTAAAAAGGTTCGAGGTATCTTCAAAAGTTACACGGTTCCTGAGTGAGAAGATTCCTATAGCCAGCTCCCATCCTCTACACTTTCAACCACAGCATTTTTTTTCTCAACTATTCCATTTGGATTGCTCACTTCTTCTAAAACTACTACTAAACTTGACAGAGTTGTGTGAGGATCAAGCAGTTTCAGAAGAGGTATGTCCACCTTCCTCTCTCGAAAGACGCGGTTCTGAATTGTCATTGCTAACATAGAGTCTATGCCCAAGGATGAAAGTGGTGTATTCATGGTTAGTTCATCTGGGCTTAACCCGGTGAGGTCACTCACCACTGAAGTGATATAGTCTTCCGATTTAATCGCGGCACTACCCTGGACTTGAGGTTCCTCAGAGGTTTCAAGTTTGTTCCTGAATTCTTCTGACATAAGTGTCATGAAGCGACTTTTGAGTGAAATAATCCGAGACAAAACATGATGCAACAAAGCATGAAAATTTAACTTGGCGACAGTTTGCTGTGGGTTATTCATAACTAAACTCTTCCTGAGATATTCGTGAATTTCATGCACTTGCAGAATGTCTATACCCTTGGACTCCAGGATGCTCTGAATATGGTTTTGATTGAACAGTATGCCAAGGTTCAAAGCCCCCCAGTTAATGGATTGGCCTGAAAGCCCAAGGTTCCTCCTGTAGAGGCAGAAGACATCTAAGAAAGAGTTTGCAGCTGCATAGTTTGCCTGGGTGGGATTGCCCAGAAAGGAAGTAACAGAGGAGTAGCACACAAAGTAGTCAAGCTCCTGGCCTCTGGTAGCCCAGTGAAGATTTAGGGTCCCTGCTACTTTTGGGCTCAGCACTTTCTGAAAGTCAGCCAAGTTCAGAACTTCAAGGTAGCCATCATGTAAAACAACAGCACTTTGGAACACACCTTTGACTGGACTCCCTGCAAAGATGTTTGCAATAGAGCGGAAAGCTTTCTCAACATCGCTGGTCGAAGTAACATCACACTGCACAGACACTACTTTGCTTCCTTCATACTGCTGCTGCAAAGCCTTTATCTCTTCTTGCTTCTCCTTGCTTGGAATTGTCCTGGAGAGTATTGCAATAAACTCGCCTCCGTTCTTGGCTATGAATTTCACCGTTTCAAAGCCAAGTCCAGTGAGCCCCCCGACTACCACATACACAGCATTCTGCTTAAACAACTTCTTCTGGGGTTCATACAATGGGATATCTGAAAGCAGGGCGATGTCCTTCTGCCTTCTCAGTACAGCAAGTGGGACAGATTGGTCGGTAAAATAGGACATTGCAGAGTTCATTCTTTCAAAGTTCTCGGTCTGCTGAAAAACAAAACCTGAGAGATGTCTAAACCGTTTCATATCCATGGAGCTGATCCATGCATGCACAGTCTTTTGCAATTCCTTTAGGGATGCTTTCTGGAAAATGCTGCTAAGTGTAAGGATATGAAAGCTGATATCTTCATGATCAAGTCCACTGAGGTTCTGGATACATTCATGCTGTTGATTGCCACACACTATTATCACATCCTTAAGAAAGAACATGTGGGCCAGATCCTCCCGAGACAGGCTGTTCACTGGAGGAAGAACAACAAGGGCATTGCACAGGTTTATATACTGGAACTTGTCTGGAGTGGGCCTCGCAAGTACTGTTCTCCAACCCATCTCTTCTGCTGCTGCAGAAAGAACATGGCACAGAGCTGACAATGGCTCTGTAGAAATAATGCCCACTGTTCTGTCATGTTTCCCCTTGGGTAACCTCTGATTGAAGATTTCCCAGGCAATGATAAAGTATGACATACAAGGGACATTCCGAAAGCATGGGAATTTCTTTACATTGAAACAAACTGCTCCTGGAATCTGAACTCGGGATGATGCAGCAGCTGGATAACACAAAGCCACGTGATCTCCCACTTTAACTTTCTTCACATCGATGCCTGTTGCTGTTACTGTGCCACTGAAGTCAAGAGCTAAAAGTCCATGTTTGCCTACTGCTTGTGAATTCCAATACAGTGTGCTCCCAAAGTTACGACTAGAAACAGTGACGGGAAAATAATCTTCTGAGTGCAGACATATTTTATCCACCTGAATTTCGACGCTCTGTTTTTCAAGCTGAGTAGTTGTGCTGGTGGATATTTCAGCAGACAAGTCTTTAGCTGTGTATGGGTCAGAAGTGTACAAAGTGAATGCTTCTGACTTCTGCAGAGATCTTACGGGTTGGCTGTAATCTACATCTACAAACGGTGACCGTCTGACTTCAGCCATGTACGTTCTTCCTTGGCTGATGCAAACTTCTGGATAGTCCACACCTTTGTATTTGACAAGAACATCTGCTAGCACTGAGATGTCCAGGGAACTGGAAGAGCTGAGGTCAATTAGCTGAAAGGTGATTTCTGGAACTTCAACGACACAAGTCCTGGTCATGCCATGCAGCGCAAACCCACAATTAATGTGGTCTACATTTCTTTCTGTCGTTTTATAGGTGATAACTCTGACTGAACAGCGGGACGTTTTCTCTCTTACTGCCACAACAACTTGGCGATAGGCTTCACAACACTTTGCCAACTGGTCTACCACTTTCCTTGGGTAATCTTCATTCAACTTTTGAATTCCCCACAGGAACAGAATTTCATCATAATCCTCAACCTCTGCTCTCATTTTATCCTGTGCGTGGCCTTCCAAGAGAACTTCCCAGTCTTCATACATAACATATCGCGAAGCAGGATGCAAATATTTTTTGAGCTGCTCAGCTATCCCAAATTTGTCTGCAAACACTAGGACTCTGGGCATAGCCCACAGAGCACCAGGCACCTGGGAAGGAGAGACTTCTTTCCACTTGTTTTCAAACATGAACTCATTCTCTCTGTAAGATGCTTCCTTCATGAAGGTGATGGCAACACGCTTGAGTTCAGCCAACACGCAGCCGCGTTTGTCCATAAAGCATCCGCAGACTTCTAGACAGTTCCCAGTAGCTTTGCTTGTTCGCATATATATCATCATTTCTTCCTCCAGCGGTCGGAGCACCACCAGGCTGCCTATCCCTGAAGGAAAGCCTGCTCTGGACGGGAACGCCTTTGAGGTGCTGACAGCAGTCATCTGCAGAAAACAGTCGAGCAGCACTGGATGAATGCAGTAGTTGTACATCTCCCTGATGGTCTCCTTGTTCACCTTTATGCTTGTTATTGCTTCCTTCAGTTCCTGGCAATAATGCACATCACTGAGCTGCTGGAATACGGAGCCATACTGAAAGCCCACCTGCGACAGGGCTTCATAAACCTCCTCTCTGCTAACCACTGACCTGCATCTCTGATAGATGGCTTGGAAGGAGATGGTACTTTCTTCCACCACAGTTTCAGTTGCCTTTGTAACTTGGCCTGCAGCATAAACCGCGTTTGAGGAAGAGCGTATCTCAAAGGCTGTCACTGCTTTTTGTGGACTCAGCTTGATAGTCAACTCTTGGGAGCTCTGTGTGAGAACACACGGTGCAGAAAAACTGATACTCAACTGGCAAGAACTTAGAGGCACTTTAGGTCTTGAACTACTCATCACAGAGGCCAGACCGAGCTCCACATAAAAAGCACCAGGGACCAAAGCCACACCATTGTTCTTGTGCTCATATAAGTACGATGTCGTGTCCTGAGACAGCAGACAGCCAAACTCCATGTTGTCACTGTTTGTGGAGTAAATCAAAGCATGACTGGAGCCAACACCTCTTTGCTTGGCTTGTTGATGGATACTCAGGCAGGCCATGTGTTTTTTGCGATCAAACTGATACCGTGGAATGGCCACTGGAGCACTTTGATACCCATTATAAAAGTGCTGCCAGCTGGGATTGCATCCCAGTTCAAACAGATTTCCTACCAGGGTGAAGAGTGTCTGATACTCTGCATCAGTTTGCAAAGCAGAGAAGACCTTTGTGCCTTTTCCTAGAGTTTCCTTTATGCTTCGCTGCAACGCTCGGTGAGGACTTATTTCCACAAACAGCACATTTTCCCTCCCTCTAGCTACGGTTTCTATGGCTTGACTGAAAGCAACCGGCTCGCGAGTATGCCGGGCCCAGAATTTGCCCTGAGCAAAGTCCTTCTCAGAAGCAGCCCCCCCAGTCAGGGTTGAAATCACTTCGATTTCCCCCCTCTGTTTTTCTAAAGGCTCTATGTGCCTTTCCAACTCTTCAAGAATCCCATCCATGCTGGGGCTGTGGTACGCAGCTGAGACATTTAACACATGAAGAAAGATGTTTCTGTGGCTGAAAGCTTGAGCTAAATCTCTCTGGACAGCATCCACAGAGTCTGCATTCCCAGACAAGGTGCAGGAAACTGGGCTGTTGAAAGCTGCAATGCACACCTTCCCCGAGTAGTGATGCAGATGTTCAGCAATCTCTCCAACAGGAATGTTTCCAACCACCAACATTCTGCCACTGGCAGTCTTTGCCTGCAGCCGGCTCCGGTGATAAATCACTTTGACTGCATCTGCCAGGGAAAGGTATCCAGCAAAATGCGCAGCAGCAACTTCCCCTATTGAGTGGCCAACGACAGCAACTGGCTTAATGCCCCAGTATTTCAGCAGGGAAGCTAAGGCAACCTGCAGGGTAAAAAGCAAGGGCTGGACAAGCTCTGGATTCAACAAGTCCTTTGGGCTGTGACCTCTTGCTGGCAGCAGGCTGATGGGAGCGTGCTTCTGAAAAAGCGCTTCTATTTCCCTGCACTTGTCTCTGAACACCGGCTCTGAGCTCAGCAGGGACAGAGTGAACTCCTTCAGCGTTACGCCGTTGCCACAGAACACAAACACCAGGCGTGGTTCCACCTTTGAGGTGGGAAGTTCACTGCTCACTGCCGACATAACCTCTTGCTGCAAGTGTTGCAGGGAATTTGTGACAAAGGCTTTTCGGTACCTGTAGTTGCCATGGCTTCTTCTGCAGGCAGATGTATAGGCCAGGCTTGGGAGAGTTACCGAGCTTCTGGTGCTCAGCTGCTCAGCTGTATCAGCCATCGTCATCTGAAGGGATTTATGTGATGCTGCAGACAGCAGAACTACTTCAAGGGGCCTCTTAAAGGCTGGAAGAGGCTCTAGCTGCTTTACCTGCCTGACTACAACGTGAGCATTGGTTCCTCCAAATCCAAAGCAGTTGATGCCAGCCACTCTTCCATACTCACTGGATTCCTCCCAGGGCTCTACAGCTGTGGGAACTGTCAGGTTCAATTTCTCTGTATCGATGCTGCTCATCTCCTTTGAGTAATGCAAGGACGGAACAATCTTTCCATGATGCATCATCAGAAGCACTTTGATTAACCCTGCTGCTCCAGCGGCTGATTCCGTGTGGCCAATATTTCCTTTCACTGAACCTATTTTCAGGATGGAAACTTGTGAAGACCGGTTTTGACAAATGACACTACCAAGGCTTTCGGCTTCAGTCGGATCTCCAGCAGCAGTTCCTGTACCATGAGCTTCAACATACTGCACAACTGAAGGATCAACATGAGTTTCATAAATACTGCGCAGTAACTTCTCTTGCTCTACTCTTGATGGTCTTGTGATTGGTGTTGTGGACCTACCATTCTGACTTAGCGCACTGATGTTTATAACACCCCAGATTTTGCTGTAGTCTTCCTTTGCCTGTGTCATAAAGAGGTAAAATTTGCTTTAGCAATCTCATGCTTTTTCTGTATAGCAGAAAACAAAACACAACAACCAAGAAGAAGAGACAGAGCAACATACAAGCATTTAAATGTGCGATCTCTACTGCGTGGTAGGTGAAATGCCTAAATGCTTAATGCTTAAGAAATGCTTCATTAGTCTTCAGGTTGAATTGGAAAATCTTTCCTGGCAAAGCGGTTGCTCAAGCTGCAGGTACAAAATTCAGGTAAGCAACCAGTCTTGTTTTAGGCTGTTTCGCCAGTGGTCCTACTTACCTTTTTCAGTGGTTTGAGGTAAACAACACCACAGCCTTCTCCCCTGCCATAGCCATCTGCCTTTTTGGAGAAGGGTTTGCTTATTCCCTCCGGAGAGATCATTTTTGCTTTACTGAGAGACACAAAGGTGCGGGGATCTATTATGCAGTTCACCCCACCACAGATTGCTGCCTCACAATCTCCTGGAGCAAAACAGAAACATATTCATGTTGAGATGTCCAGGACGATGGACAGAAACAGCAGCCATCCTAATTTTGTTGCCCAGCATCCCTTCACTCCCATTACCTGATTTAATTGCTCGTAAGGCGTAGTGCAGAGCAAAAAGAAAAGATGAACATGCCGTGTCAACAGTCAGTGATGGTCCAGTCAGATTAAACGTGAATGAGACCCTGTTAGCAGCAATGCTCATTGCTGTTCCCGTACCGTCATAATGATTTATTTCACTCACTACTCTGCTTGTTACTATTTCATAGTCTCGGTTCATAAGGCCTGTAAAGATATCAAATATGTCTCACATTAACCCAAGGAAACAAAAGGGAAGTTCAGCTCTAAAGCTGATGACGTGTTTGGGGGTTCTGTTTTCACAGTCAACTACAGGGCATCAGCGCTCCTGTGGTGAAACTCCGCTTCAGCACAAGTCAGTGCCAGATCTCCCAGCAATCCCCCTGGACCCAACTTACTCAAACATAGCAATGACTTGAAAGTTCTGCCTGCACACCAAATGGCAGGCCTTTCCTGATGGCTTAGCTCAGTGTATGATGCAGGAAAGCTGTGTGTAGCCTGCTTAGGCACAGACTGCACCAGCAGACACGTGCTGTTACTCTAGCGCCCTGACAACACAAGCAGTTGGACAGGTGCCCCTGGGCAGCGTACTGGTACCTGCATGAGGATTTCTGCTGCTTTAAGAGGCTCTTAACCCCTGTACCACCTCAACCTATGTTATACTGGAAAAGAGCACACTGGAAAAAAGTGAGGGCCTTGCTTGAGAGTATCATTCCTGGGGAGGGATGGGGAGGCAGTTTAACTTCAGTGCCTGAAGACACTAAGAGGAACACCTAAAACAGATCTGTAAATTATGGAATGAACTTAGGGAGTAGCCTAGTAACTCTTGGCAAAAATATCCAGCAGCCTTCAGGTCTCCAGTGCTAGATACGTATGGAAAGTTTATGAAGGAGCGCATCAGTCTTTGTGAGGTTCAAACAGACATTTTTCACCATGAAATTTTCATCTTACCAATAAAAACACCTGTTCTGGTGCCACTGATGGCTTCTACAGGGACTCCTGCATCCTCCAGGGCTTTGTAGGTGCACTCTAGCAGTAACTTCTGTTGCGGATCCATGCGTTCAGCTTCCAGATCATTAATCCCAAACAGGTGGTTGTCAAAAGTATTAAATCTAAAATACAGAGACCAGGAAATGATACACTTGATCTACCGTATGCATTTACTTCTAAACTCAAAGTACATACCCTTTTGCAATTTCATGAAAAGCAAAGCAGTGAGTGCTGTTTAGGCCACAGCTCTCACTCATGAAATTCTTAATAAAATGGTTACAAGCTAAGGATGGTTTATGTCCCATCACAACATACGAACTTTCATCAATGATTCCACATTTCAGAGTTACAAGGCCATCCCTAGAAATGGTTATTCACTTGGTTATCCCATTAGTACCAACAGGACTCCTCAGATTATGAACATCTGCAGAACGAGGCTCCCTCTGCTGTAATGTGGTCTTACTCAAGAAGTTTCAAACAAATACTGTCTTCTAGATTATTGTAAACCACACACAGAGATGCTTTACAATTTAAAACCAGTAACAAAAACCGCCTAGGTCCCATTTGTAAGCTCTCCCTTTGCCTAGCACCCTCTGGAAGCCTGGACAAGGACTCACTCATTGAGAAGGGCAGCTCGTGTTGTACACATTTTTCCTGGCTTGTTATCATCCGGATCATACCACTCTTGGACATTAAACCTCTCAACGGGAATTTCTACTGTGCAGTTTCTGCCTTCCTCCAGGACTTTCCAGAAACTGTCAATTCCATCACCTGTTGTACAAAGGGTTTAAAGAAGGTTAGATGATGTGCTCCCCTCCCCACGCAGACTCAGAAATCCACACTAAGTTCCAAGGAACTTCCATGTATACATCTGGGTTGCCCACTTTACAATCACCAGAAAAGAAATGATTGTTCTTTGGTGAGAGGAGAATGGCAAGGCACGACTGATCCCTCCACTGCTTGCCTAAAGGCAAAGGAACCCCACAAAATCCCTAACTTCCTGCTGCCCCCATTTCCCTACCATCTCACTGCATCTCCTATATAAATGCACCGTGTCCTCAATGCCCACATGGGTGCAATGAAGTCTTTCTGTATCTGAACAGCACCACTCCCGAGGCAGCTCCACTGGCAGCGAAAGGTCAGCTCTGGACATGAGCTCTCTGAAGGCAGATTGAGCTTACAAGTACCAAGTTTGGTGGTTTTGAGTGGCTGGGTTCTAGTGGAGAAGTGGGGGGCTGTAGGGGTGGCTTTCCGCAAGAAGCTGCTAGAAGCTTCCTCTGGGCCCGACAGAGTAAGTATCAGCTGGGCTCAAGGCCAGACCTGCTGCTGACCAAGGCCAAGACACTCAGTGACAGGGGTAGCACCTCTGTGAATCACATTTAAGAGGAAGAAAAATTAAGCAGATGCTTTTTACCATTACAGAAGGGAGTGAGATGTAAGACACTTGCAGGCGCCATGGTCAGTTAAGAAGGCTGGGGGAGCTACTCCAGGTGCCAGAGAGAGAGACTCCCTGAAGCCCATGGAGAAGAGCATAGTGGAGCAGGTTCACAGAATCACAGATTCACAGAACATTAGGAGTTGGAAGGGACTTCTAAAGATCACCTATTCCAACCCCCTGCCAGAGCAGGATCACCTAGACTAAATCTTACAAGAACACACAGGAAACGTTCAAAAGTGAGTTTTGAATGTCTCCAGAGAAGGAGACTCCACAACCTCTCTGGGCAGTCTGTCCCAGTGCTCCATCACCCTCACAGTGAAAAAGTTCCTCCTTATATTCACATGGAATTTCCTATGCTCCATCTTGCACCTGCTGCTCTTTTTTCTATCCCTGGCCATCACTGAGAAGACCCTGGCTCCATCCTCCTGACTCTCACTCTTTGCATATTTATAAACATTAATAAGGTAACCCCGCAGTCTCCTCCAAGATGAACTGGCCCAACTCCCTCAGCCTCTCCTCATAAGGAAGGTGTTCCACCCCCTTAATCATCTTAGTGGCCATGCACTGGACTCTTTCAAGGAGTTCTATGTCCTTCTTGAACTGAGGGGCCCAGAACTGGACACAATATTCCAGGTGTGGTCTCACCAGGGCAGAGTAGAGGGAGAGAAGGACCTCTCTTGATCTACTAACCACTCCCCTTCTAACACACCCCAGGATGCCATTGGCCTTCTTAGCCATGAGGGCACATTGCTGGCTCATAGTCATCATGCTGTCCATCAGGACCCCCAGGTCCCTCTCACCTACACTGCTCTCCAGCAGGCCAGTCCCCAACCTATACTGGTGCCTGGGGTTGTTCTTACCCAGATGCAAGACCTTACACTTCCTCTTGTTAAATCTCATTAAACCTCCCCCTGCCCAGCTCTCCACCCTAAGTCTTGCTGAATGACAACACAGCACTCTGGTGTGTCAGCCACTCCTACCAGTTTTCTGTTGTCAGCAAACTTGCTTACTGTACACTCTATTCCCTCATCCAGGTTGTACGCCTGAAGCTCATGGAAGATGATGGAGAGCAAAGTTCCCACCTGCAGCCCATGTAGAGACCCCACACTGGAGCAGGTTTGCTGGGGAAACTTGTGACTCCATACAGGACCAGGCTGGAGCAGTATTTTGCACCAATGTCGCTTTTTCAAATGATTCTACAAGTAGCAAAGCAACAAATTCTACAGAAGCCAAGGAGGAATGTGCTCTTTTCCTCCACCTCAGCATGAATGAGGGACCATGCTTTTCAATGTCTGCTCAGCAGCCTACTCTGGTTTTATCCAAAACTTACCTCCAGGAAAGTTGCATCCTATTCCCACAATAGCAATGTCATCTCCAGTTTCGATCTCCATCTCTCAGCCTGCATGATACAGGTGTAAGAGTCAACCAGCTCAAACACTCATGCATTTATCATTAAATAAACATTAGGCTAAAAGGTAAACCTTGCCCAGACACACATTCTTGCTCAGTTCTTTGTAATCATGAAGGATATATTTTCAGTTGTCAAAAGAAATTAAACTCCCCACAGATGACAAGAGCTTTGATAGATTTTTCTCGTTTTCTCTTCATTTAGATGAAACCCCCTGACTAATTGCCCAGACTCCCTCATTCACAGACAATTCATTCCTTGTGCTTAACCTCTGCTACTGCCACCAGCTGATCTGCTCTTGAGCCTCTCCCTAGAGCAGTCCTGCTTCACCTCCTGATTTCAGAAGTGAATTGTGCATTCACCAAGGCATGCTTGCAGCTCTGTCACCTCCTCTATCCTGTGCAATAAGCAGATCTCCCAGACTCAGCAAATTCCAGTGCCGGGAAAGAAAAACCTTCTCCAGAGCTCTGCTGTGCTGGCTCCCAGGCTTGCCTTGCTTTTATCTAAAGCAGCTTCCTCAGCAGTCAGAGGTTAACCCCCACAGACCACGCTGAAAGTCAGCAACAGCTACAAGATCTCTGTCTTCCTGACAAGGCGTAGTCTCTGGCACCCCCACTACAGCCAAAGGAATAACTGGCCTTTCACTCACTTGCAGCTTCACAAGGAAAGCTTTAAGAAAAATCAGTTCAATTCAATTAATTAGCACTCACTAGGGTGCCCACCTCTGAACCCTTCAATCCTCCCAGGCTTGCTTTACCTGCAAAGAGGACAAAATTCACGTTGAAAGGGATTTTGGGGATTCTTGGCACTGGTGACAGATTCTCATCTCAGTGATACCACGGTAGGTCCCAAAGAGCCCTTCTCAGTTATCGACAGCAGTGAAGCAGTGATCAGACTGCTGTACAGCCTCACACATCCTTCATAGTTAGGCTTTCTTGGAGGTTGGCTTTCAAATGGGAAATTAGAACCAACTCCTCAGATGCACACTTTGAAAAATGGACTTCATGCTTCCATTAACTAAGACAGAGGTAGTTAAGAGGCCACCAAGCAAAAATAGGAGACCCCAATCTGGCTTTCTAGAAGAAAATTCCACTCTATCAATAATACAAATTCTCAAATGCTATAAAAATCCTTTTCATTCTTTCTAAATTGTCTATGATTTCTATGGTTTTTCTCTTTCATGTTTTCCCTTTGTTGCTAACTTCAGGCTGCAAAGCCCAGCACAGCTACTCCTATCACAGAGGCAATCCTAAGCATTGTTTCTAAGTTAGCTCTTAAATGGCATTTCACAGAAAAACAAGGATCCTACAATTATGACACAAAATGTATCTTTGCCATCTACAGAGTTATCCATTGAGCTATGTAACTCTTACCTTGTATCGTCCCAGTAGGCTGTACTAACAGGCTGTCTCTGGAAGTTATTTATACAGGATTCTGTGAGGTTTCTTTTTTAAATGCGTGTGCTAAATGTGATGAAAATGTTAACGCCTTTCACAGGGGAAAAAAATCAATGAGTCATGAGATCTGTCAGTAGCCCTGACTAAAGTTCAAAACTACTTCCCTGAAGTAGTAAATTCTTGTTAAAATCAGGTTTTACACCACAAGAGTAAAATCTCCATCTTATCTACCTTCTTACATTTAGCAAACAATAACTTGGAGATATCCTTGCAATGAAATAGCCCATACAAGTTTTATTATCTTTAGAATATGGTTTTAAAGACTCTTTCTTCAAAGTAACAACTCCGTTTGGTTTGCTCTTAATATCAACAAATCTGAACTACCGGTTAAAGACTCATCTATCTGTTGGAGGTGCCACTGGAGAAAACTAAACACAAATTCTCTTGAAACCTGAAACCTGAGCTTCACATTTGAGTCACATTCTTTTACTGTGCAGGAGCCTTTCCATATACAAGCCAAAAAAGCCTTGTCAAAAGACAAATGGACCCAAAATATTTCTGAGATATTAAAAGCAATATTGAGCTTTCCCTCTAAAAACTGTCATCTTCTTGAAAGCTAAACAAACAGTAGAATATCCAGAAGAAACCTCTGAAGGAATCAGGTCCTACACTCTCTGCTAGGTGCCTTTTAACTCTCCCTCATCTGATTTCATCCCAATCACCCAAACACATCCTTCTCCTCTTCTTACTCTGTAATGGCAACACAGCGTTGGATGAGCCAGGAGACTTCATATGTGGCCAACGTTTTCCCTGGCTGTGGGACCCAACTGTTTCTAAAGAGTCAGCAAAAAACCACTGTGCCGAGAAGAAACAGTTTATTCTGCCACTGAACAGCTTCATAACCTACTCTGAAAAGCTCCAGTTCTGCTCTTCCTTTCATAGCTGTGAACCTCACTCAGTCACTTTTCTGAATCTTTATGTTATTGGGACTTACTTAAGGATTTCTTTAAATTAACCTGCTTTACTGATGTTGGTACTAGGCTTATGCACAAGAGAGCTAGGCTGAAGCTGATTTGAGCATCCATGTATTTTACACAAGTCTCAAGAGCACTCTTTTCAGTACTGGTACCATTAACATCACCATCCAGAGCAGAATGTGGGTTCATCAAGTGAACCAGGAGTGCAGTGGGGAACCTCCATTATGTTTTCAAAATTACCATCTGAAAGCAATAAAGGCTCAGCTGTTTTTCAGGGTATTGGTTAGGTTTTGGAAAGGATATTGAAATGAATCCTGCACAGCTGTGGCCATTAATTTCAATGGAAATTAAGCCAACCTGAAAAACAGTGACCCAAAGACAATGTGAATAACACAAAGACTAGTGCAGTACTAAGAATATGTTGTTAATGTCACTG
The DNA here is from genome assembly GCA_022605575.1 of Laterallus jamaicensis coturniculus. Taxonomy (NCBI): domain Eukaryota; kingdom Metazoa; phylum Chordata; class Aves; order Gruiformes; family Rallidae; genus Laterallus; species Laterallus jamaicensis. The sequence continues at coordinate 2,590,476 of JAKCOX010000072.1, read as the reverse complement.
TTTCAAATAAGACTGGTTTAGTTATTCATGGGTTTGCACAAATCTCATCACATCTAGGTATTAATTGTTTGTATACCAAAAACCAAGCAATGATTGCTCAATCTTTCTGAGCAATGCGGGTAAGAGAAATAACGAACCAAGTAGGGAAGCAGATGTAGCAATAACAGATTGCGTCTACTGTTATTGAGATAGGCAGCCTATTTATAACACAGCTAAAAAAGTTGGTTTGTCATTGTTTAATATGCATTTCACTTGAATTTAAATGTTCAAAGTTGAAACCAAATACCTGTCATATGGCAGGTATTATATTTGCTTTGTGTCCCATGTCACTATGGTGCCGGTTTCTGAACCAAACCATTGTTTTGCTCCAAACAAATCTATGTCTGATAATTCCAAATGTACAAATAAAATTTGTGTATTTCCCCAGGTTTTCAAACCAACAATTACATCCTACCAAGACTCAGATACAGGAAAATAATTATTAATTTGGCTAGTCTTCATTATTTCAATCACAGAATCACAGAATCACAGAATTGTATGGGTTGGAAGGGACCTCGAGAGATCATCGGGTCCAACCCCCCTGCCAAAGCAGCTCCCTAGCTCATGCTGCACAGATAGGCGTCCAGACGGGTCTTGAATATCTCCAGAGAAGGAGACTCCACCACCTCCCTGGGCAGCCTGTCCCAGTGCTCTGTCACCCTCACTGTGAAAAAGTTCCTCTGCATGTTGGTGTGGAACTTCCTGTGCTCCAATTTGCAGCCATTGCCCCTTGTCGTGTCTCCACTGACAAAAGAAAAGGGGCAGGCCAATTCCCCCTGCATCCCATACTTAAGGTATTTTAAAACATCGATTAGGTCTCCCCTCAGTCTTCTTTTCTCCAGGCTGAACAGCCCCAGCTCTCTCAGCCTTTCCTCATAGGATAGATGTTCCAGGCCCTTAATCATCTTCGTAGCCCTTCTCTGGACTCTCTCCAGGAGATCCCTGTCTTTTTTATACCAGGGAGCCCAGAACTGGACACAATACTCCAGGTGGGGCCTGACCAGGGCAGAGTAGAGGGGGAGGATCACCTCCTTTGACCTGCTGGCCACACTCCTCCTGATGCACCCCAGGATCCCATTGGCTCTCTTAGCCACCAGGGCACACTGCTGACTCATAGCCAACCTGTCGTCAACCAGGACGCCCAGGTCCTTCTCCACAGAGCCCTTCTCCAGCAGGTCAACCCCCAGCCTATACTGATACATGCGGTTGTTCCTCCCCAGGTGCAAGACTTTACACTTGATTTGTTGAATTTCGTCTGTATTCTAATGTGAAAACACACATGAGTGAAGTTCCTGTAGGACTGCATTTATTTCAAAGATCACAAAGAAAAAGCAAAAAAATGTCTTCTGAAAGGTTTTTAGTTTCAAGTAGGTGTTAGGACAAAAATACTTGTGCATTCCCTGCTTTGAACAGAACACAAGAAGGGTTACTGTGCAAATCACTACCAGTTGTTTCTTCACTGAAGCAGTGCTCTGCCCAGCTAGGAGTGGGGGGACACAAATGTCTTATTCTGCTTTATGGTGAAAATCTAGTAAGAAAAGGCAGGGGCTTGTAGGCAAACCATTTTTAGTAAGTCAAATCTCAAAAACTGGCTTTGTACATAATGATAATTAATGGATTAAGTGAATGAGTGAGCTGTATTTACATTTTTCATTCTGTATGAATTTTTCCAGCACTTTGCTGATGTCATTGTCATTGTCACCATGATCATCATCACCACTGTTGTGATTGTTATAGCATTAATCGTGACACCAAGGAGCTATACTAAGCCACTGGGAGGAAAAGTGCCTCACCATAAAGAGCAATGTGTGTGGAACTCCTCATTCCTTTTATTAGTTTCCAGTGCTCTACTCTATGGGGCTGGGCAGGGGGAAAAAAAGGAAAAGAAGAACAGTTTCTGGACTCTAAATTATTTTACTTTGATTTTATCGCCCCCAACCCCCTGCTTTAATAGTAATCTCACCCTCACCTATGATTAAAAAAAAAAAGTTCCTTGTTCCAGGTCAGGGTAACAGTCCTTTCCCCAGCCATATGCAAATATATTGTTATTATATAAAGCTGTCTTTGTGAACTTGCTGAGAGCTTGAAACACAATCTCCAGGCCTTGTCCCTTTCAGTCTAAGTGTTCAGAGTCCAGTGCAATTGCTGATAGTTTCAACACAGACAAAAGCAACTATTGTCCTGATAATCAACAAGGAGAAGAGGTGAGATTCTTGTAGTATGAAAATGTTTGCCTAATTTTCCTAAAATGTGGACAGTAAGGAAAAGACAAAGCACAAAGGGATTCCTCTTCATTTCCTAGAAGTGGAATCCGGGAGGTGTATGCATTGCACACAGTCTGAGCCTCTGAAAGTCACTGAGTTATACTAATAGAAGTGGTCATACTAGAACAAAACCAGCCTTTAAATTAACACAGGTTTTGTGCATTAAATGAAGTCTTTTGTTCCAGGTCACAGTAACAGTCCTTTCCCCAGCCATATGCAAATATATTGTTATTAATAAGACGAATCATGGGGAATGTGAATATGAAGCACTACAAACTGAGAAGGAAAAAGCTTACCTTCTGTCTTATAGATCTGGTGTTCCCCAAGCCTTGAAAGAGCAAGATCAGCATCTGTCCTGAACTAAGGATGCTGAAACTGAAGACATTATTCCAAGATTGTCAAAAGGAGTGACAGAATGGTTGAGGTTGGAAAGGACCTCTGGAGATCCTCTGGTCCATGCCCCTTGCTCAAGCAGGGACACCTAGAGCTTCTTTTCCCAGGACCATGTCTGGATGGCTTTTTACTATCTCTGAGGAGGAGGAACACTCCACAGCCTCCCTTCAGGTATTTATATGCACTGAGCAGTTCCCCCTGTGCCTTCTCCAGGATGAACAGTGCCAGCTCTATTAGCTTCCCCCTTTGTAAGAGATGCTCCAGTCTCTCAATCATATTCATGGCCTTTTTCTGGACTCTCTCCAGTATATCATTGTCTCTCCTGTACTGGGAAGCCCAGAACTGGACACAGTACTCCTTATGTAGCCCCATCAATGCTGAGTAGAAAGAAAGGATCACCACCCTTGACCTGCTGGGAATACTTTGCCTAATGCACCCCAGGATACCATTGGCTTTCTTTGCTGTCAGGACACATTGCTGGGCCATGAATAGAGTTCACCTTGGATTCAATTTATCAAGGGATTGAGAGCAGCCCTGAGAAGGATGACTTGGGTTGTTGGTAGATGAGAAGCTCAACGTGAGCCAGTAATATGCACTTGCAGCCCAGAAAGCCAGCTGTGTTATGGGCTGCATCTAAAGAGGTGTGACCAGCAGATTTAAGGGAAGTGCTTCTCCCCCTCTACTCCACTCTTGTGAGATCCCACCTGGAATACTGTGTTCAGCTCTAGGGCCCTCAACATAAGAAAGACATGGATCTGTTGGAGTGAGTCCAGAGGATGGCCAGATTATCAGAGGGCTGGAGCACCTCTCTTATGAAGACAGGCTGAGGGAGTTGGGCTTGTTGAGCCTGAAGAAGGCTCAGGGGAGACCTTACTGCATTCCCACAGTACCTTAAGGCAGCCTTCAGGAAAGATGAAGAGGGACTTGGCATTGGTGAGGCCATACCTCAAGTACTGTGTCCAGTTCTGGTTCCTCACCATAAGAAGGACATCGAGGTCCTTGAACGAGTCCAGAGAAGGGCAACCAGGCTGGTGAAGGGGCTGGAGGTCAAATCATATGAGGAACGGCTGAGGGAGCTGGAGATGTTTAGTCTGGAGAAGAGGAGGCTGAGGGGAGACCTTTTCCCTGCCTACAATTACCTGAAGGGAGGTTATAGAGAGGTGGGCGATGGTCTCTTCAGCCAGGTGACAGGAGATAGGACAAGGGGGAATGGCAAGAAGCTGTTCCAGGGCAGGTTAGATTAGATATTAGAAAAAAAATTTTTGCTGAAATATTTGTCGGGGCCTGGAACAGGCTGCCCAGGGAGGGAGTCGAGTCACCATCCCTGGATGTGTTTAAAAAAACGTAGATGAGGTACTCAGAGATATAGTTTAGCATAGGACAGGACTAGTCAAACTCAATGATCTTAAAAGTCTTTTCCAACTTTGTGATTCTGTGACTATCACAGAGTGTAGCTATAGGATAACAGGTAATGGCCTTGAGATGAGGAACAGTAGATTTAAACTAGATATAAGGAAAAAATTCTTCACTGTAAGGGTGGTGAGGCCCTGGCACAGGCTGCCCAGAGAAGCTGTGGCTGCCCCCTCCCCAGAAGTGTTCAAGGCCAGGTTGGATGGGCTTTGGGCAACCTGGTCCAGTGTCCCTGCCCATGCCAGGGGGGTTGGGACTAGATGATCTTTAAGGTCCCATCTAACACAAACCATTCTGTGATTCTGTGATTCTATGACTTTATTTAAGTTGAGCTACTTAAACATTAGGCACAGAGACTATGCTAGAGCTAACTAGCCATCTTCTTCAAAGGCAATAGATAAAAAGCCTGCAGAGGGAAAATGAGATCCATTTAGATGGTTAAAGTTAGATAAAGCCACTTTCACTGATGAATGTCTATACCTACTCAATAGTCTTTTTAATATATATAGGAATGTCATTAATTCTTTTTATCAGTCACTTAATCTAAGATCTGAAATAACCTGGTTACATAACAAGACTACCAGTTTCCTATTAAGATTCACAGCTTCAAAAGTAATGCCACATCCTGTCAAAATCCCCAGTTTTCTCTGTTCCTGATTCCTGACGTTGCATTTAGCCATTTCAAAATGTTTCCCAGTAATTCTACTATTAAGCAATAGCATCTGGTATTGAGGCTTAAACTGAGATGTTAAAACTGTTTGGTGTGGGTTTTTAATAGCACATAACTGTGCATGAGTACATACACTTAAAAATTAAAAAAAAAAGTAAAACTAACCCATTAGGAAAAGCCATGTGCAGTCTTTACAATAGATACAAAGAAGGGTTTTCATAAAAACACAGAATATCAGGATGGAAGGGACCTCAACAATCATCTGGTCCCACCTTTCTTGGAAAAAGCAAGGTCTAGACAAGATGGCCTAGCACTGTGTACAGCTAAAGTATCCAATGCTGGGGAACCCACCACTTCCTAGGGGAGATTATTGCAATGGCTCATTGATCCCATAGTTCAGAGCACTTCAGAAGACATTAGACAGCATTGGGACAAATACCAATCCCTGTGGGACCCCATTTGTGACAGGTTGCCAAATTGAAAAGGAGCTATTTACCACCACTTTGTGGGTGCAGCCTGTCAACCACTTCCTACCCTCCATACAGACCTCTTGTCTACACCACATCAGTTTGTCTAGGAGGAGGGTGTGGGAACCTGTATTGAAAGCCTTGGAGGCAGGTAGACAATGTCCAACGCTCGCCACACATCAACTGAGCAGGTTACTTTGTTGTGGGTGGTGACCAGGTTTGTCAAACATGATTTGCCCTTGGTGAATCTGTGCTGTGTTTTCCCAATCACAAGCTTCATTTGACTCGTGATAGCCCACAGGAGGATTTGTGCTGGAACTTTCTCAGGGACTGAAGTAAGAGTGATGGGCCTAGAATTTCCTGGTTCCTCCTCTAAGCCAATCTTGTAGATGGGGGTGGCAATAGCCTTCTTCCAATTGTCTGGGACATTCCCTGATCTCCATAACTTCTCAAAGATGATGGCCTCGCAAACCACCAGACAGCTCTTTTTACAAGCTCAGACATGAAGGAAGCGTTAAGAAGCTTTCTCAGTTGTTGGTGACTAATCCACCTCTCCTGTTTAACAGCAGGCCAATATTTCCCTTGTGTTTCTACTTGTTTACATGCCGGAAGAACCTTTTCTTGCCGTTTTTCACATTTTTGCTCAATTTCAATTCAAGATGAGCTTTTACTTTTCTCAAACTGAGTTTCTGCTTTTCTAACTGCATCTCTGCACACCCTGGCAATGCCCCTGTAGCTCTCAATGGGTATTCCTGTGCTTTTCCATCTCTGCTGTGCTTGTCTTTTGGTTTTGAGCAGACTCAGAAGCTTGCCGTTTAGTCAAGCTTCTCCTGCTCCTCTTACCTTTAAAAAGGGATGAACTGGTTTTTGTGCTTCCAGGAGAATGCTCTTGAAAAACTCTCAGCATTCACTAGCTCCTTTATCCTCCATGGAAGCTTCCTACAGAGAAGCTTCCACGAGCTCCGAGTGAACTGAATTTTGCCCTTCTAAAATCTAAAACCTTTGCCTTAGCACTAACCTTGAGTGAGCCTAGCAAGATCCCAAACTCCACAATAACGTGATCCCTGCAGCCAAGGGTATCACTAGCAGAGATATTACAAAGCAGGTTTTCTTGGTTTGTGAGCAGCAAGTCCAGCAGTGCCCCATTCCTGGTTGGCACATTTAACATTTGGATGAGGAAGCAGCTATGCACATGAAAGACTAGCAATGGATAGTAGTAGTTTGAGCCCTTGATAAGTTGTGGCACCCTCTTGGCATCATCTCAGACCTTTGTACTTGTAAGGCAGCATACCTCTTGTGACTCCCTGTCAGGCTGGCAGGAGGGCACCTCAGTGACCCTTAACAGAATCACTATGAGCATTTGTCATTCCTTTTGTGGTACTCACTGTGTGCTGCTAGTATAGTTTCTCCTTGCAGATCTTGCTTGTGAGTGTCTACAGCTGTTATAAAGCTTCATACTTGGGTTTTGTTGTAATGCTGGAGGGTGGGACTGAAGCAGAGTTCAGCTTTTGTGGGTCACCAGCATCCAAGGTTCCTTGTTCTCTGTCATGCCCACCACAGGAGCATGGTTCATATCTACCTCCGTCTCAGCCCCTCTAATGCTGCAGGGCCTTTTAAGTAGTGCAGCTTGACCATCCGACAGAACAGACCATCAACCTGTACACATCTTTTACAGGTGCTTATCTTTTCTCTAGAAGTGTCTGGGATGCTAGCAACCTACCTTCTGTACTAAAGTCTCCTTCCTTACCAGTTCCATCTGGGTGGAAACATCAGACACCTCCAGGGCTTTCTCTGTAGAAACACTAGTTTTACCTCTGAGGCAAGTGCCCGCCATGATGGCAAAGACCTGCAGCACTTCCCTGGGCTGTGGGCCCACAAACACTGTGCAAGCTGCTGGGAAGTCTGCTGCGCCCTCTCGATCCCCGCCTGGACACCCCGTCACAGCACTCTCTGTCGCTAGCGCTCCCTGGGGACATTAAAATCTCCCGCGGTTGCTTCTGCCAATGCCCAAGTCACTTCAGCCTCTCTCATAAGAGCTGCTAGCTCTCAGGGGGATCTCTGTTCTTCCTCAGGTTCCCCCGGGGAACACCTTGATCTAGTCCTCAGCCACAGAACTTACTGCTGCCACAGCTGCATGCCTCACCAACTTTCCTTAATATTCTAGAGCAGAAAATTTGTATATTTTCCCCACAATTAAATTACTGGATAATTAAGTTTCTTAATGCAAAAGCTTCTTAGTTAGCAAAACAATAACTTGGAGATATCCTTGCCATGAAACAGCCCATACAAGTTTTATTATCTTTAGAATATTATTTTAAAGACTCTTTCTTCAAAGTAACAACTCCATTTGGTTTGCTCTTAATATCAACAAATCTGAACTACCGGTTAAAGCCTCATCTATCTGTTGGAGGTGCCACTGGAGAAAACTAAACACAAATTCTCTAGAAACCTGAAACCTGAGCTTCACATTTGAGTCACAGCTGCATTCTTTTACTGTGCAGGAGCCTTTCCATATACAAGCCAAAAAAGCCTTGTCAAAGACAAATGGTCCCAAAATATTTCTGAGCCCACCAGAACGTTAAAAGCAATATTGAGCTTTCCCTCTAAAAACTGCCATGTTCTTAAAAGCTAAATGAACAGTAGAATATCCAACTTGCAGCAGTTCTGCAAGCTCTTCTTTTGGCATTGCTTTTCAACATGAGACCTCAGCTCAGACCACAGCCACTACCAATATTTTTCTATAGTTTACCATAACAATAAGGGAAGACAACTCGCCACAGTGCAAAAGTTCACTGGCAGTTTTTTCTCCCAGACTGTGATGGGGCTTTCATTGGGCGAAGGCATGTTGTGGATGTGACAGGGACTAGACTGTGAGGACAATGACTGTGTTGAACCCAAAGAGAGGAAGAGCAGACCCTCAACAAGAATAAACATCTGTTAGTTCCAGGTCCTAGTGGCAGAGTAAGTTCCAGGTTTTCTTTGGAATTGTGTATTCTGAAGAGATAAACCACCCTGGAGGAAACCAGGAATTCCCCTCCCATCTGGCCACCCTCATAATCAGGCCATACCCATCGATCCTGTGTGTGCATTTCCCTGAAACACAATTCTTTCTTGCACTCTGGCTAGTGAGGGCACAGAGGACACACATGTCCCAGGTGACAGTCACAACTTGACAAATAGACTGTTTGCTTTGGATACAGGATATGAAGTGCTGCATTTCTCATGTCATCTGCAGTCATGTAACCACAGATCATCCTCCTGGCTCACCCAGGGATGCATGCAAACAGAGGCGGTGCTGTGTCCACACAGCACTCCTGCCGCATCCAGAGGGAAAAGGAAGGGAAGGGAAGGGAAGGGAAGGGAAGGGAAGGGAAGGGAAGGGAAGGGAAGGGAAGGGAAGGGAAGGGAAGGGAAGGGAAGGGAAGGGAAGGGAAGGGAAGGGAAGGGAAGGGAAGGGAAGGGAAGGGAAGGGAAGGGAAGGGAAGGGAAGGGAAGGGAAGGGAAGGGAAGGGAAGGGAAGGGAAGGGAAGGGAAGGGAAGGGAAGGGAAGGGAAGGGAAGGGAAGGGAAGGGAAGGGAAGGGAAGGGAAGGGAAGGGAAGGGAAGGGAAGGGAAGGGAAGGGAAGGGAAGGGAAGGGATACTACCCTATCATTGTTGGGTACTATTGTAGTGCTGTAAAGAACAGGTTAGTCCCATTTCCTTCAGAAATGGCATAGGCATAACTGATGCTGCATTATTGTCAAAGCACTTTCCATGGGCATGCTTGATACAGAAATGCCACTCTGTTCTAGTGCTCCAGAGAGGGACAGAAATAAGCCATCTCTGCTCTGAGAGCTTCATACTACAAATATCCATCCCAGGTGTAAGCACAAAGCTCACCATTTTGAAATTAAAACAGCACACCGCTTTCTGATGCTTGGTTGTATTGCATTTCACCACAGAGCAGGAGTTTGCCACCAAGTTCAGAGACCTTATGACAGCAGGCAAATGAGAAAATTACTCCTTACCTTCCTGAGAAGCAGTTGGAGCCATACTGGCATTCACCAGAGGTTTACAACTTTTCTAGACTACCCTTATACTTGTAAGAATCAAATTACAACTCTTTTACCATAAGGGATGTCAGGTACTGGAATGGGTTGCACACACAGGTTGTGTGGGCATCTGAACATCTCAGAAGATGTTCAGAACAGGACTGGACAATGTCCTGAGCAACCTGGTCTAGTTGACCCTTCAGTGGGATAGGTTGGACTAGACCTCCAGATGTCTCTCCAACCTTAACTATTTTGTGATTCTGTGAAATTTATTTCACTTTACAATGAATTACAACAACTTCCCCATTTTTATGAAATCAGACAGCCGGGAAATAAAAGTTAAAGAAAAATATTAACATAATGTAAAATCCAGCAAAGAAAAATTGTCATTTCTTGTTTGTAAGGTGAATGTTTCAAACAAGGGAATAAGCTAGAATTTCTGAATGTTTTCAAAAAAGCAGAGCAGCATATTTTTGTGGTTTTCAATGTTCTGGTGGAGAAGGGGGGGGCTGCAGGTGTGACTTTTGCAAGGAGCTGCTAGAAGCTTCCCCAAGGCCCAACAGTTTAAACTCCAGCCAGCTCAAGGCTGGAGTCATTGCTGATCAAGGCCAAGCCCATCAGCAATGGTCACAGCACCTCAGTTAAGAAGTGGGGAGAGGAAGTGCTGCAGGCTCTAGAGAGAAAGGTTCCCCTGCAGCCCATGGAAGAGGATAGGGAGCAGAGACCCCACCTGCAGCCAGCTGAGAGGCCCCACACTGGAGCAGGTGACGCCAAAAGGAAGATGCTCTGACCCCAGCCTTTGGCAGCACTTGCAGCCCATGGCAAAATGTAGACACAGAGACAGAGATACTCACATTGGAGCAGATTTGCTGGAGAGGGGCTTGTGACTCTATGAAGGACCAGGCTGGAGTAGTCTGGGCTGGAGAGATGTTTCATGATTTATGGCTGCACCCCATAGAAGTGACCCATGCTGGGGCACCTGGTGAAGATATGAAGCCTCGTGGGAAAGGACTCGCATTAGACAAGTTAATGGAGGGCTGCCTCCCATGGGTGGGACCCCACACTGGAGCAGAGGAAGAGTGTGAGGAATGCCCCTTTCAACTAAGAAGGAAAACGTATTGTGAGATGTTTCCCCATTCCCTGCCCCTCCCAGTGGGGGGAAGAAGGGAGGGAAATCATGACTAAAGTGAAGTCTGCTAAGAAGGGGCAGGTGGGGGGAGGTGCTTTAAGATCTGGTTGCACTTCTCGTTATCTGACTCTGGTGTCCCTGTATGTGCAGCATAGTGTAATAAATTAGTTTTCTTTCCTTTATTCTGTATTGTCTATTTTGCCAATGAAGCTGATTGCAGAATGATCTCTCCCTGTCTTTATCTCGACTCCTGAGCCTCTCAATATATATTTTCTCCCCTGTCCAGCTGAAAAGGGGAGTGATAGAGCGGTTTTGGTGAGCATCTGGCCTCCAGCTGGGGTCAAACCACCACACATCATGAAATGCTATCTCATTCTGCTTCAAATAACATAATTCTAAAAGATCTTTACACTTGTATATGGAAAATACTTTAGGCTACAGAGCTTTCTTGAAACAACAGAAATCACAGAGTTATTTTTGCCAATGAAACACAGAGTAGATAGGGATTTTCATTAATGTGTGCTTGGAAATAAATACTCATGGAGCTGAGATTGTTGACATAGCTTCCACCTTATTTCCTAAGAATTTAAACATTTTATTTTAAGCCTATACTCCCACCCAACTAGGCATGGGTCAGCAGTGTACCAACATGTGGCAACAACACAACATTGTGGTGGCAACAGCCAACCACACAGTGGGCTGAATTAGCAAAAGAGTAGCCAGCACTTGAAGGGAAGTGATTTTCTTCCTCCATTTAGCACAGCAGACCTCGTTGGCACTACTATGCTCAAGGTCGGGCTCCCCAGTATAAGACACATCTCAGCCTACTGGAGTGAGACCAGTAAAGAGCCACCATGATGGCTGGGGTCCTGGAGCACATATGTGCCAGGTCAAGAAAGCTGTAATTCAGTCTGTAATTAAGTTCGAGGCTGGGGAGGATCTTCGTACTGTCTTTGGCTATGTGATAGAAAGGTGCAGAGAAGACATAGACAGACTGTTTTAAGATATGTGCTGGGAAAGGACAAGAACCAACTGCCACAAGTTGTATCAAGAGAGATTCCAGTAAGATATTGCCACAGGAAAAACAGTTTATCCTCATACAGGGAATTTCCATTACTCTAATTCATTTGCCAGTTAACAATTGTTTAATTACACATTCTGGTATGAAGGCAGAGTGAAACCAACCAACCAGCCCGTAGGACAAATGCCCCTGATTCCTTCCCTTCAGACACCTCTTCTCCCCATGCTGTGGTTTTGCATGGCTGGGTTCTGGTGGAGAAGGTGGGGGGGGGCTGCAGGTGTGACTTCTGCAAGGAGCTGCTAGAAGCTTCCCCAAGTCACAGCAGAGTAAACTCTAGCCAGCTCAAGGCTGGAGTCATTGCTGATCAAGGCCAAGCCCATCAGCAATGATCACAGCACCTCTGTGAGTCACATCTAAGGTGAAAAGAAAACATGAGTAGCTGCTTTTTGCCACCAGAGAAGGCAGTGAGGAGATATAAGAAACTGTGCAGGCACAAAGGTCAGTGAAGAAGTGGGAGGAGGAAGTGCTGCAGGCACTGGAGAGAGAGGTTCCCCTGCAGCTCATGGAGAAGACCATGGCAGAGTGGGTGTTCCCCTGCAGCCCATGGAGAAGACCATGGCAGAGTGGGTGTTCCCCTGCAGCCCATGGAAGAGGCTGGGGAACAAAGATCCCACCTGGAGCCCATGGAGAAACCCCAGGCTGGAGGCATGGGAAGAGTGTGAGGAATGTGTGTGTGTGTGCCCCATCAAAGAGGAAAATAACTCAGGAGGGACTGACCAAAATCCCTATTCCCTGTCTCCACCTGTGACACCTCGGAGGGAGGGAAGAAGGGAGAGAAATCATGAGTATAGTTAAGTTTGTGAAGAAGGGAGGGGTGAAAGGAAGTGTAAAAAGATGTGGTTTTACCTCACATTATTCGACTCTGGTTTCACTCTGTGTGTGTTTGTGTGTGTGTGTAGTGTACTAAATTAGATGGGTTTTTTATTCCATGTTGAGTCTGTATTGCCCATGACGCTAATTGCTGAACGATGTCTCCCTGTGCTTAACTCCCAAGCCTCTCCGTACATACTCTCCCCTGCCCAGCTGAAAAGCGAAGTGATTGAGTGACGCTGGTGTGCATCTGGTCTCCAGCCAGGGTCAAACCATCACACTCCAACTTTGGCTCTTCAGTCCCTTCAACACAGGCTACACTCAGCCCCTTTGCAGAGGCAGCAGGCAACACAGGAGAATGGGACAAGCATGAACATGGTAGTTCCTTCACTGGCAGCAGCCCCTTTCAGACTGCACCTCTTGGTTCCTCCTCAAGCAGCCCCAGGGCTCCAGCTCCAGCCCAGGCATGGTCTTCTCTCTTTTGTCCTCCTGCTCCATTTCCTCCTTTCTCCTCCTGCTCAGGCCTTGTTTCTCCTTTTGCTTGGTGCTCACCCCTTTAAGACAATATCACAGAGGTGCCACAGACTCCCCTTGAGTTTGAGCTTAGCCATGCCCTGCCAAGGAGCCAGCTGGGACCACCTGTGACCGGCTCAGGACAGCCTCTGGGCTCTCCTCAAAGGGCCCCCCTGCAGCCCAGCTACCAAAACCTTGACAACGTGGCAGGTGGGAGGAGGGGTGGAATCATGATGAAGGCTGTCAAACACTGAACAAGTTGCCAGAGCCTCTGGAGGCCCTGTCCTTGGAGTTACTCCACACTCAGCTGGACAAAGCCGTGAGCAATCTGGCCTCATGCCCACACCAGCCCTTCTGTGAGTGGGGCGCAGATGACATGGGGCCCAGAGAGCCTTTGCAACGCCAGTCAAATTCTGTGACTCTACAGAAGTGTCTGAATCACTTTCAGTCCCTGTAGAGGTTTGGAAGGCAGAGGAATACAGAGACAGAGCAGAACATGTTTCTCTCTGCATTACTGAGGCCAGCCTGCCCTTCCAGATAAGTAACTATTCTCACAGAGTCTGTGAGCAAAGATGACAGGCAAGCACAGCTACAGCTGGCTCCTGCTCTAAGGAGAGGGGAACAGAGCCTGAAGAGGCAAACTGAAAGGCAGCTTTCAGACACAAAATGTAGCACAACAGGGAGTCTCACCAGCCAGGCATAGGTTGATTCTTAATTTCAAAGCACTGTGGCGGATCTACCACCTGCTAGAAACTGAGTGTGCTCTCCCCACCCTGCTGTCTCTTTGGCCAGGAGCTGGTTCAGCCCTGCAGCCATTGTGACCTTCAAGCCACGACCAAAGCCTTGCCTGCACCTGCGAATCTTCCTGGGCCATGCCTGAGGGAGAGCTAGGCTGAATGCTTGCTTTCTCTGTGCTTCCTACAGGGTAGAAATGCCCCAGTGCTGGTTGGTGGGCCTCACTGTGGAGGAGAGAAGGTTCTGGCACCCTGGTTAGAGGGTAGGGTTGAACACAGGTCTCCAGTCCTCCTGGGAAACGGTCGGACCCTGTGTGCTGTGCAACAGGGAGCCAACTCGGCCTCCAGAACAGGCCCTGCTTGTTTGGTTTTATTTCTCATTGGTGGTTGGTTCCCTACAGATGCTACAGATGCTTGTATTATGTAGGCCTGAGGTGGACAATGTACCTGTCTTAGGCACAGGGATGTCAGAAGGGATGTCAGAAGGGATGTCAGAAAATTGATTCTTTCTCAGTCCCCACAGATCACGTCCACAGGCAGGAATAGCAACAGATATCCCACTCAGCTCCCTTCTTGGTTTGTCAGGTATATGTCTGCTTTGCTTGTCACCACTCCAGTAGCATTGGGAAACTCCAAAAAATGAGCTACTGTGAATATGGACCTATGTGGTAATATTCCCAAACTGTAATTCACTGGGATATCACTTGGAAAAGTCCCTTGGCGTTTCACAGCAAAGCCACTGGCACTGCCTGACACCCACACAATTAAATCATACCTGCATTTTGTCACAGCCCTCATGAGGTGCTTTCAATTTGTATTTTTCAGCTACACAAATTCAACAAAAGTCAGATTTGATTTTGTTTCCACTACTGAGAAAAAGATTACAGCCAACATACAGCCTAAGTCAGTTTAAACACCAAAGTTCAGAGATGGTGTTCTAACCAGAAAGTCTGAATTCTCTTATTTCCTATCTTTTAATCTTTTACAGTATCTGGATCTAAGTCCCTTGGTTCTGCAAACACACGCACAGAGAAATACCATGACTTGGGCATCCCACCTCCAAATCCCTTCTAAGCCAGTGGGGAAATGCAAACTATGTGAAGCCTCCTAGAAGAGCCACTGATCCTGATAACCACAGTACACACCCAACAACTGTCAACTGGATTATGAAAGAAAGAGAACAACAGCCACTTTCTTTGCCAAGCCTGGCTGCAAAAGATGGCGGTATCACCTGGGGGGTTTATCGACTAGCCGAGCAGTAAACACATGCCCACTGAATGGGAGATCTGCGCTCACTTTTGTCTTTCTCTCAAGTAGTCTTCCATCCAGTAAACCTCTCAGGAGGGAGGTTGTGCCTTCATCCGAAAATACAGGAAAGCTTGACTTGCGGGAAGCCCTGTAGTCCAGTTCCTGGCCCTGTCCCATGGAGTATTTCAGATTTTATCCTATTAGAAGTTAAGATAAAATACACTAATAGGCCGGGCAACAAGGACTCTTCATTCTCCAAGAATGCAGATTCTTGGAGAGAAGACTGACACATACCACTCTGAACTGTGCAATACTGGAACCATCTTCCCACACCATAAGCCAGACAGACCCACAAGCCTCACAAAGAGTTAACCTGAAGGAACCTACCTGTGCCCAATGCACTGGGTACCCGATGACGAAGCGAGGCGTCTCCTGCCACCACTACCTCCTCCTCATTACCAGCCAGGCCTGGAGCCGCTCGGCCTGAATTTGGGCTCTGGCAATTTAACCTGCAGGCATCTACCTGTGCCCAATGCACTGGGTCCTCAGTGAGGTATCTCCTGCAATCAGGCCATTTCCTACCTCCTCCCCATTCCTAGAGATTGCTCCAGCTCCTGAGGGGACAGAAATAAACTGGCTAGTACAAGTGGTCAATTTTTATTTTCTGCTTTGCTGGGCTTAAAAAGGTCAGTGTTATGGTTGGTTTTGTTGGGGTTTTTTTATTTTGTTTCATTTTGGTTTTTAATTGTGAAACCATTGAGATGAACACAGTCCCCTCATGTCTGATACAATGTCCGTGGATCACCCACTACCAGGTCTACTGCCAGGTGATCCTAGAATTCTTCTTGGTGGCAGCTATGGGGATAGGTGTCTCTCTGTAGTTTATTCCCACTCACAGGGATGGTTTGCCATGGAGCTGCAGGAAATACCGTCTAAGTGCCTGTCTCCCACTGAGAAGTTCAGAACTGACACGGCTTCCCCAGGACACCTGCGCACAGCAAAGGGGACCCCCGGGATCCAACCTGCGCCAAAAGCCGGCCACAGGTAGCTCTGTACCGCTCGCTGCTCACAGCCTGGCTGGCGGGTTTATGCCGGCAGGTGGCAAGCTGTCTGTCTCTCTGGACGTGGGACGGTGCTTGGTGTCAGTGTGACACACAGAGCTCTGGCGCACCACAGCACTGCCGCTTCTGTGGCTCGCCCGGTGCAGGCACTAAGCTTCAGAGTCTTTTCCTTCTCCAGCCCTCCGGTTTCGGAGACCTGTGAGTGGAGAGAGCAAGATGTGCACACGCAGAGCGATGCACAGCGCCACGCTGCGTGTTACGCTCCCAGGCAAAAGAGGAATCCTTCGTCATGAAGCAGTGACCGCAGCAGATGCCGGGAAAGCAGTAAAGGCCACGGTGAAACCCAGAGGAGGAGCCGGGCCTGCGGTCAGCAGCCTGCCCTGCGGCGCAAGCGGGCTCGGCACGGCGAGCCCTGTAACGGCACCGAGCGCCGCCGGGACAGGGCCCCCTCGGGGCCGAAGCCGGCAGGGCAGACGTAGCTGACTCGAGCCCGGGCGCAGCGGCAGAGAGCCTCGTGTCTCCGCCCGCCCCCGTCTGCCTGTCCCGTCCGAACTGGCGGGGCTGCGCCTCGCCTCCGTCCAGGTAAGGCGGTGGGGGCCGCGGCCGTGGAGGGGCCACCCCGTCGCCAGAAGGCCGATGGTGGAGGGTGGCGAGAGCCTGTGTCGGCCTCTTGGCTTGTCTGCCGCGCTCCTCGCAGGGCTTCCAGCGCCCTTTGCTCCGCGCTGCCCATGCCAGGCACCTGCCTTGGCCTGTGCTGGGTGCAGGCAGCGCCTGAGGCGGCTGCGAGGGCCGCGGAAATGCCACTGGGCCACCGTGCTGCTTATCGGTGCCGGTGTGTGTGTGTAGAGACCGAGAGAAAGGGCAGCGAGTGCTTCATCTTCCATGTTGTTTCCCTGGCAGGTGTCTTACTTTACCTCGCTTTCCAGGCAACGGGAGTTTGAAGGGAATACCAAGAGCATGATCCCGCTCTTCTCTGTAACATACTTCATGACAATAACCTTTTCCATCGTCTCTTGCCTAAGGTAAAACCTCTTCTAAGCTACAGATAGATGCGGGGTGAGCTCCGCTCTTCTTCACCTCGCCTAAGCTGTTTCTGCACTTGTAAAGCAAAGTCAGCTGCAGGCTTCATGGAACAACAGCCAGTGTGTATGACCTTGCTGACTCTCTCATACTTGTGTGTGTGCTTCCCAACTGCTTAAATGGTGTTCATGGAAAGTATCAGACAAATACCTGAAGAGGTGTTTGGTTCAGACACGCAGAGCTTTCCGAATGCTCGGATCTATTTGTCAGTTCTTTGAAGCCATCAGACCTTTCTGTAGTCCCTGCCTCATAAGAATCCTTTTTGTAGGGGATGGTTGGGGAACTGTTTGAATAAATGAAACTCTTATCTTTTTAAGAGGTCGGAGGTGCTGCAGCTTTCGCACTGAAAAGCACCCTGCCAGAGTAAACACCATTATGAGAGGGTTCTGCTGCTCGCGGAGAGTTAGGAGCTCTCCTATAGATCGCAGCTTTCATCAAGGGTTCTTTTCACAGTCGTTGGTATCTGTGCACTTGTCATTTCAAACACCTTGGTGAAATGCTTGACAGGTAACTAAGATGTTCCTCAAACTATTTTCAGACTGAGCTGTATAAGAAATAACGTCTGGCTGGCGTGCTGTGGAGTGGTCTCTGCTGGTTTAGCTGTATTAAGCAGCTTTGGATTGATGCTTTTCTGTCGAGTGCCGTTTGTGGTCACTGTAGCAAACGCGCCATTTCTTATTCTCGGTAAGTAGACAGAGCGACTCGAATTCAGACACTAAGAGCTGAAACAACCTTATGGCAGTAGTCTTTCGTGGTGTGAGACGTGTGGAGGCGGAGCTGCATCTGAGCTCCTTCCTACAGGCAGGTGAGCTGCCCAGCTCAGGAACGGGCCTGGAGCCGCTGGGCCTGGAGCCGCTGGGCCTGCAGCTGCTGGGCCTGGAGCTGGGCTCTGGCAGAAGGGCGGCGTTTTTCAAGAAATGATGTCTGCTCTAGTTCTACTGCTACAGCATGAAAATTGGAAATGGGAGTGTGGTACAGTTGGCACTTCTGGCATTGTTTTAGCATCCCTGGTGATTTAGCCGTGCCGTTGAATCATTTCTTTAATTAGTGCTAATATCTGAGGTGAACTTGACTGGGCTCTGGCACCATATTTCCCTATTTTGTCTTCTGCACTTTTTTTGGAGGCATAGTACAGAAAGCATTTATATGTATCATTAGCTCTGGAGAAGTTTGTCTACCCCAGAAGAGTTTGCTGTGAGGGCTGTTCTGTGAGACTGCTGAATTTGTCAGCAGTTTAAGCAGGTGCAGAAGCCTTCCCCAAAGCCTCCACCTCTTGGCCATCTCTTTTTACAGCACAGGGAGAGATAACCACTTCTCTGCTGTTATTAAGCCTCAGTGCAGCTCAACAGTGGCACCTTGGAACATGTATCTCGTGTGCAGCTTGTGTTCCACTAGCACTGGCTTAACCCAGTACCTGTATTCTGAGGTGACTGTGGGAAGTGATTTGCCCTAACATTTTGTATCCAATTTTCGGAGTGTAGTCTTTGCTCAGGCAAAACCGTGCCTGAAGCTGTGAGCTGCACTATCTATGATTTCAAGTAGAAATCCATCTCATTTGGTGAAAAGGTGAAATTTCCTCTGTGATATATTGACTGTGTCCTAAAGATCCCATGTAGCTATACAAGTGAAGTGATGTACCATTTGTGCAACCATCTCCCCCCAAAACACAAGGGTTAGCATCATCACAGTTGGACAGATTGCTTGACAGACAGCACTGCACTATCCAAATACCAGGAGTTAATGCTGCTGCAAGCAGATTACTGCTTTTAAAATCCTTATCTGGTGTAAATGACATGCAGACTTGCCTACCTGGTGTTAAAACAATCAATTATCAGCCCTTGATTAGGTAAAATTGGCAAAATACTGAAAGGTCTGAACTGTAGCCCAGGACCCACTCTTCCTGGCGGGGTGTCCCAGGACTGGTGGGTAATACATGCAAGAGCATCAGCATAGTTATAGGTATATTATAGAAATGGCATTGAAGGCTGCCCGCCTTCCGGAAGGAGCACGGCTTGCTGCCATCCAATACTACCTGGTGACTTGCAGCTTAATTCGCCTTTGCTTGTCTACTGGCAGTTATCGTAGCTACATCGTCTATGCTTGCTCTTCTGACCAGGTAGTCTTGCTTCCCCTTTTTGCATGGTTAATTTTATAGGGAATAGACGAGCTCTTGATAAAGCAAGATTGGCAAAATACTGAAAGGTCTGAACTGTAGCCCAGGACCCACTCTTCCTGGCAGGGTTTCCCAGGACTGGTGGGTAATACGTGCAGGAACAACCACATAAACGTAAAGAAAAATAAATCGTGAATAAATTTTCAAAGATAAACTGGAGAGAAGTGAAGAGCAAAGAGCATAAAACCCCCAAACCCCTGGAGGACTGGGATCACCGTTCTCCCATGTGAAAGCAACTGTTCTTCCCGTCTGCTGAGGTCATAGCAAGATATTACGGGTCTAATTTGCTGCAGTGATGAAGAAGAGATTCCAGAGGTAATGGAGAACACCTCCAGTGATGAGAGTTGAGCATCAGAATAAACAACGTACATAAATCTGTGTAATCTGCATTACTGGAGACATGGACAGCGGATGCAACATGGTCAGAGATGGACTAGGTGTGCTTAGTCCTGCAGCAGAGGAGGGTGAGGGCTCCGCAACCCATCAGGTCACCAGGGGTTTCTGAAATTTGAGACATTCAGCGACATAGAAAGGATCTGTTTTCCTGTACCTGTTGATCTGGCCTCAGCTCTAAAGCAATGTTAATTGCCTAACTTTACTTTTTTGACTTTGATGTGGGCTTGAATGGGATTAGTTCTGTGCTTTCATTGGGTGGTAGTGCAAGCTGCTCTTTGCAGTGCAGCGTTAACTTTTTCTCCTCTTGCAGGAGTCGGTGTTGATGACATGTTCATCATGATCGCTTCCTGGGAACAAAGTTTGGGGAAAAAAGATAAATCCAACATCAAAACTCTGCTGGCTGAGACTTACGCAGAAGCAGCCCTTTCCGTGACCGTCACCACTCTCACGGATGTTTTGGCCTTCTTCATTGGCACCTGGACTGCTTTTCCATCCGTGAGATCATTTTGCCTCTACACAGGCACTGCTTTTGTCTTCTGCTACATATATACCATGACCTTCTTTGGGGCAATTATTGCCCTAAATCATAAAAGGGAGCAAGGAAACCGACACTGGCTAACATGCGTGCCAGTGGAAGTGGAGGACGATGGGGCTGAAACATCCTGCTTGTACAGCGCTTGCTGTATAGGCAACTGCTCCAGGAAGCCGTCCCAGCCAGAAAGCGAGCATCCAATGAGCATCTTCTTCAAAAAGTTCCATTGCAGGGAGGAGCATCCTGTATTTGCATCAGCCATTTTAAGACCTTGTTTCTCCTAAACCTAGCCTTGCTCAATCCCACGCTGTCCTGAACATGTCAGCTTCTTCTCATTTGCATAGAGACGCTGAAAATAGGGGGTTTCACTTCTTCATAACTCTCCCACACAGATAATTAAGGAACACTGATATTGAACAATCTCTTCACTGATGTAATGTACACATCCTTAAAAGCAAATGTTATTAACCCCAGTTGATTTTTAATGAAGTCGGTCTTCACAGTAAGTACTTGCACAGATTGCTCAATTGATGCTCAATTGATGGTCAACTTGACAAACTGAGCAAAAGTAGTTTTCTTGCTCTAGGGTTTCCATACTTTTTCATTACATGAGTGTCTCTGTCTTTCTAAACCAGCAACGTGGCTTGAGTGGTTTCATCAGTTGTCATCCATGCCATAAGCATGGGCAAGCTACTCTTCCACTGAGGGCTGATATGTGTAGACTCGAGTAACGCTGTCATGAATTTTTGTCTGACATTTGTCAAATGCAGCCCCCTGTCCAGACTCACAGACTTCTGCCAAATAAAGAATGATTTGGTCTGAGCTGAAGAAAGTATCTGAGGAGGGTCTGTGTTTGAGGCAGTAGATAAGACTGTTGTCTCTTGATGAATTTCAGGTCATATATGAAGTCACAGGGAATGACTGCCTGCACGGAAATTGTATGCTATATTGGGTTTGATGCATATGATTTGCTTCTGAGTTTGCAAGAGAAGATGCTTCCTGAGCCATATGAAAGCAACATCATACAGTCCAGTTGGCAGGTGAACACAATGCTCTGATTTTAAACCAAAATACTTTTAAAAGTATGCTGGAACTTCCAGAATTGGCTTACTGCTATGCATCATTACATCTGTCTCTCTGGGCACTTCTTCCAAAAGCGTGGGGTAGGACTTCCCTTAGAGCACAAAGGGTGGTTGAAAGAGACATAAGGGGAAAGGGGGAGATCGGTCACAGGCTCCTGAACTGATCGCTCTTTTTCCAAGGCTCTGTTTAGTGTGGTGGTGTCAAACACTCCCCTAGAGTTGAACTAATGGAGATGATCAAATCCATCCACCAATGGATTTCAGAGTCACAGAATGGTGGAAATTGGAAGGGGGTCTCTAGAGGTTTCTGGACCAACCTCCCTGCTCAAGCTAGGACGCCTAAGACCTGTGGCCCAGGACCATGTCCAGAAGGCTGTTGAGTGTCTCCAAGGAGGGAGACTGCACAATCTTCCTGGTCAATCATGGAGAGAGAGGGTCCATGAGGAGCTGCGGGGAGGCCACAGCCAGCTCTGGCCCTGGGCAACTGCTTGCAAGCTCCATCGCCTGGCCCCTGCCAGAGCCGTGGCCACTGCTGTGCTGTGGTCCTGCTGCAGCCTGGCTGTGGCCCCTGACGTGGGTACAGATCGCAGCCGCGGGCCATCGTGCACGTTATCAGGCATTATGTGATCCAGGCAAAACAAGAAACAGACACAGGTTTACCTGCAGGAAAACAAAGTGAGTTCAGCCCAAAAGCTCCTTTTATGCAACAGGGTATGTTTTGTTGAGCTGCCTGGGGCACAAAGCAGGATGCTCATCCATAAGCACATGTGCCAAAGAAACATTAGGGCTCTGTGCCATTAATTCTGTTTTTATGCCTCTGCTGCTTAGAACGTGTCTGAGTAATTGCATTTCTGGTTGTACTCAGAGAAGGGACACAGATGTTTTAGTAGTTTGGCTAAATGTTATATCGCTTCAGGCTCTGACTGGAAAAATTAATAGTTGCTAATGGATCCTTCCTGTGATAACAGGACCGAGGGTTTGGAGACTGAGAGCGGAGAAGCTTTAAAAAAGCACGCCGTGTAGTTAACCAAACAACTTTGTCACTAAAAGCCTTCTGCTAAACACAGATCCAGATCTTTTTCACAAGTAATTTATCTAATTACAATGCAGATTTTGAGCAGAACATCATTTTTCATGAGGAAAGGACAACTACAGCCTCCTTCAAACAATCATATTTGACAGCACTGATGAAGAAAAAAAGACCCTTTTAAACTAATTCGGAGGCGTAGGGAAGAACCACAGCGTCCTGTGCGTGTGTTCCGGTTGGATGTCTGGTGGTACAGAACAGCGCTCAGCGCTTTGCCACCGCTCCTTCAGCAACATGGGTTGCTTCTGTGGTTTTGCAGCCCCTTCTTTGCTCGTGGGTGACTTTTCCTTCTCCTGCTGACTGCATATTTCAAGACTTTGCATGTATCTCTGCAGTAATGTCATGTGTGTGGATTTTCCAGGCTGCTGTTCTGGTCATGTGTTCTACGTATTTGTCAGACACAAATGGAAGAGCAGTCATTGCTCCTCTGCCATTTCTGCATTACCCTGCACTGCAAACTGCTGCTGTCAGAATAGGCAGCACTGATTGCCCTGGCTGCAGCCCAAACTCGCTGTTCCCAGAGCACTGACCAGGTTTCTCACTGTATGTTTTGGGGCTGGCGATAGTCTTGTTTTTATTCAAGTATTCCGGCCTCCAGGGTATCCCTGGCAGCTCCACGGAAGCAGTCAAAACCCAAACACAGAGAAGACAGGAGCTCCTTCAGCAGTACCTCGGAATGCAAGCACCACCAGTGGATTATGAAAACCCGGCTTTCAGAGTGATTGCTTTGGCAAGAGGATGCCAAAGAGCTGCACTGGCTGCACCCAGCAAAAAAGTTGGTGCTTCAGTCCCACAGAATCAGACCTGCATTTATCAAGTTTGGCTGCCTATGTCTGTCAGTGTACATACCAGCTCAGGAGATGGGGATGCAAGCTCTGGAGTCATCGTGCTGTGCATGATAACCCTGTTAAGCTCTGGCTCCCTCCCTTCTCTCTTCCCCATTTCTCCTCTAGTTTCACAAAATCATCTCCAGTTCTGCTTCCATCAGCTTAATGCAAGAAGGACTTACAAAACACAGGGTGGGTGACTTTGTTTCGCTGTGACAACAGATTGCCCTTTCAAATGTTGGGCATCATCCAACAACAATGTGTTCCACACCTTAAAGCAATAGTAAGATCATCAGTAAAAAAACGTAGGCAAGTTTTCAGTGTGCTTCATGGCTTAACTCTTAGATTGCCAAAGTCAGTATCTGGGCAGAGTGCAACAGTCACAATACCAGAAGCTCAGCAGGCAAATAGAAGCATGTTTAGAGAAATGCACCTAATGCCCCTCAGATACAAACCCGTGCCTTTAAAAAATCTAAACAAAACATTCAACAGTCTGGAAACTAATAATTAACTGGCTTGGATATATTTTTTTAAGCTACATAATTATGTGCCTTCCCCATGTAGTACAGTCAGGAGCCCTCATCTGCTCTCTGCATGAGGCAGTTCTGCATGCCAGCCAAGGCCCTGACTGCCCAAAATGCAGCAGGCAGGAGAACTCACCTCCCACTGATCCTTTTCCAATGTGCAGCTGCTCCTGGGTCCCTAATCCCTGCTGGGACTCATCCCCACCACCTGCCTACCCCATGGATCTAACCATTGGTGGCTCCATTCACACTGGGCTACTTGCATGGACATCTGCTGCTGTGTTTTCCCTGGGACACTCCATCCCACACCTATGAGGTGTCCCAGGGCTGATGCTACTTCTCCCCTGCTGCCCCATCAGCCCAGAGATGAAGGGAAAGCATTCTTCACCTTTACTCATTAGCTCACACTGGTGCTACAATGCACACCACCACTACACCACACTCATTACACCACACCTGGAACCCTGATCCACTCCAGAGCCTTACCTAATAAAGAAAAACGGTATGCTTTGGAACTAGTAATATTTTATTACTTCTGCAGATCTAAGGAAAAAATTACGTGTCATTTTTGAGAAGAAACCTTTGACATTCACAACTTCTAAGTCTTTCAAAAAGGTGCCCATATGTATACACGTTTGAAAATATTCAAAAAAAGAATAACAGATTAAGAATGTAATAAGGAGAAAACTAGTGGTAATCCTATGCTGCTTTACATGTAAATTCATTGTTTAGAAGTGCAAAGTCATCATTTTCATCAAGCATTCAATATGGTTTGAAAAATGGAGTGTTCATTGAACATAAAAATTTGCCAAATTAAAACGTGTCTGTATTAAACTACACAGTTCCAGCTTAAAATGTTGAAAAATGAAAGTTAAAATACCAAGAGTATCAAGTCAAACAACTGACTGAATTTAGTACAGCTAGTGCAGTGGCAGAAGAACCCGGTGTGATTTTTCTGGGTCAGTGCAGAAGAATATATTCAGCACCATCAGATGTTCTTTTCTGTCTGCAGTGAATATTCTGAGTGGCTACGAATGCTCCAGGTATCTTCAAAAGTTACACGGTTCCTGAGTGAGAAGATTCCTATAGCCAGCTCCCATCCTCTACACTTTCAACCACAGCATTTTTTTTCTCAACTATTCCATTTGGATTGCTCACTTCTTCTAAAACTACTACTAAACTTGACAGAGTTGTGTGAGGATCAAGCAGTTTCAGAAGAGGTATGTCCACCTTCCTCTCTCGAAAGACGCGGTTCTGAATTGTCATTGCTAACATAGAGTCTATGCCCAAGGATGAAAGTGGTGTATTCATGGTTAGTTCATCTGGGCTTAACCCGGTGAGGTCACTCACCACTGAAGTGATATAGTCTTCCGATTTGATTGCGGCAGTACCCTGGACTTGAGGTTCCTCAGAGATTTCAAGTTTGTTCCTGAATTCCTCTGACAGAAGTGACATGAAGCGAGTTTTGAGTGAAATAATCTGAGACATGACATGATGCGCCAAGGTGTGAAAATTTAACTTGGCGACAGTTTGCTGTGGGTTATTCATAACTAAACTCTTCCTGAGATATTCGTGAATTTCATGCACTTGCAGAATGTCTATGCCCTTGGACTCCAGGATGCTCTGAATATGGTTTTGATTGAACAGTATGCCAAGGTTCAAAGCTCCCCAGTTAATGGATTGGCCTGAAAGCCCAAGGTTCCTCCTGTAGAGGCAGAAGACATCCAAGAAAGAGTTTGCAGCTGCATAGTTTGCCTGGGTGGAATTGCCCAGGAAGGAAGTAATAGAGGAGTAGCACACAAAGTAGTCAAGCTCCTGGCCTCTGGTAGCCCAGTGAAGATTTAGGGTCCCTGCTACTTTTGGGCTCAGCACTTTCTGAAAGTCAGCCAAGTTCAGAACTTCAAGACGACCATCGTGTAAAACAACAGCACTTTGGAACACACCTTTGACTGGACTCCCTGCAAAGATGTTTGCAATAGAGCGGAAAGCTTTCTCAACATCGCTGGTCGAAGTAACATCACACTGCACAGACACTACTTTGCTTCCTTCATACTGCTGCTGCAAAGCCTTTATCTCTTCTTGCTTCTCCTTGCTTGGAATTGTCCTGGAGAGTATTGCAATAAACTCGCCTCCGTTCTTGGCTATGAATTTCACCGTTTCAAAGCCAAGTCCAGTGAGCCCCCCGACTACCACATACACAGCATTCTGCTTAAACAACTTCTTCTGGGGTTCATACAATGGGATATCTGAAAGCAGGGTGATGTCCTTCTGCCTTCTCAGTACAGCAAGTGGGACAGATTGGTCGGTAAAATAGGACATTGCAGAGTTCATTCTTTCAAAGTTCTCGGTCTGCTGAAAAACAAAACCTGAGAGATGTCTAAACCGTTTCATATCCATGGAGCTGATCCATGCATGCACAGTCTTTTGCAATTCCTTTAGGGATGCTTTCTGGAAAATGCTGCTAAGTGTAAGGATATGAAAGCTGATATCTTCATTATCAGGTCTACTGCGGTTCTGGATACATTCATGCTGTTGATTGCCACACACTATTATCACATCCTTAAGAAAGCACATGTGGGCCAGATCCTCCCGAGACAGGCTGTTCACTGGAGGAAGAACAACAAGGGCATTGCACAGGTTTATATACTGGAACTTGTCTGGAGTGGGCCTCGCAAGTACTGTTCTCCAACCCATCTCTTCTGCTGCTGCAGAAAGAACATGGCACAGAGCTGACAATGGCTCTGTAGAAATAATGCCCACTGTTCTGCCATGTTTCCCCTTGGGTAACCTCTGATTGAAGATTTCCCAGGCAATGATAAAGTATGACATACAAGGGACATTCCGAAAGCATGGGAATTTCTTTACATTGAAACAAACTGCTCCTGGAATCTGAACTCGGGATGATGCAGCAGCTGGATAACACAAAGCCACGTGATCTCCCACTTTAACTTTCTTCACATCGATGCCTGTTGCTGTTACTGTGCCACTGAAGTCAAGAGCTAAAAGTCCATGTTTGCCTACTGCTTGTGAATTCCAATACAGTGTGCTCCCAAAGTTACGACTAGAAACAGTGACGGGAAAATAATCTTCTGAGTGCAGACATATTTTATCCACCTGAATTTCGACGCTCTGTTTTTCAAGCTGAGTAGTTGTGCTGGTGGATATTTCAGCAGACAAGTCTTTAGCTGTGTATGGGTCAGAAGTGTACAAAGTGAATGCTTCTGACTTCTGCAGAGATCTTACGGGTTGGCTGTAATCTACATCTACAAACGGTGACCGTCTGACTTCAGCCACATACGTTCTTCCTTGGCTGATGCAAACTTCTGGATAGTCCACACCTTTGTATTTGACAAGAACATCTGCTAGCACTGAGATGTCCAGGGAACTGGAAGAGCTGAGGTCAATTAGCTGAAAGGTGATTTCTGGAACTTCAACGACACAAGTCCTGGTCATGCCATACAGCGCAAACCCACAATTAATGTGGTCTACATTTCTTTCTGTTGTTTTATAGGTGATAACTCTGACTGAACAGCGGGACGTTTTCTCTCTTACTGCTACAACAACTTGGCGATAGGCTTCACAACACTTTGCCAACTGGTCTACCACTTTCCTTGGGTAATCTTCATTCAACTTTTGAATTCCCCACAGGAACAGAATTTCATCATAATCCTCAACCTCTGCTCTCATTTTATCCTGTGCGTGGCCTTCCAAGAGAACTTCCCAGTCTTCATACATAACATATCGCGAAGCAGGATGCAAATATTTTTTGAGCTGCTCAGCTATCCCAAATTTGTCTGCAAACACTAGGACTCTGGGCATAGCCCACAGAGCACCAGGCACCTGGGAAGGAGAGACTTCTTTCCACTTGTTTTCAAACATAAACTCATTCTCTCTGTAAGATGCTTCCTTCATGAAGGTGATGGCAACACGCTTGAGTTCAGCCAACACGCAGCCGCGTTTGTCCATAAAGCATCCGCAGACTTCTAGAGAGTTCCCAGTGGCTTTGCTTGTTCGCATATATATCATCATTTCTTCCTCCAGCGGTCGGAGCACCACCAGGCTGCCTATCCCTGAAGGAAAGCCTGCTCTGGACGGGAACGCCTTTGAGGTGCTGACAGCAGTCATCTGCAGAAAACAGTCAAGCAGCACTGGATGAATGCAGTAGTTGTACATCTCTCTGATGGTCTCCTTGTTCACCTTTATGCTTGTTATAGCTTCCTTCAGTTCCTGGCAATAATGCACATCACTGAGCTGCTGGAATACGGAGCCATACTGAAAGCCCACCTGCGACAGGGCTTCATAAACCTCCTCTCTGCTAACCACTGACCTGCATCTCTGATAGATGGCTTGGAAGGAGATGGTACTTTCTTCCACCACAGTTTCAGCTGCCTTTGTAACTTGGCCTGCAGCATAAACTGCGTTTGAGGAAGAGAGTATCTCAAAGGCTGTCACTGCTTTTTGTGGACTCAGCTTGATAGTCAACTCTTGGGAGCTCTGTGTGAGAACACACGGTGCAGAAAAACTGATACTCAACTGGCAAGAACTTAGAGGCACTTTAGGTCTTGAACTACTCATCACAGAGGCCAGACCGAGCTCCACATAAAAAGCACCAGGGACCAAAGCCACACCATTGTTCTTGTGCTCATATAAGTACGATGTCGTGTCCTGAGACAGCAGACAGCCAAACTCCATGTTGTCACTGTTTGTGGCGTAAATCAAAGCATGACTGGAGCCAATACCTCTTTGCTTGGCTTGTTGATGGATACTCAGGTAGGCCATGTGTTTTTTGCGATCAAACTGATACCGTGGAATGGCCACTGGAGCGCTTTGATACCCATTATAAAAGTGCTGCCAGCTGGGATTGCATCCCAGTTCAAACAGATTTCCTACCAGGGTGAAGAGTGTCTGATACTCTGCATCAGTTTGCAAAGCAGAGAAGACCTTTGTGCCTTTTCCTAGAGTTTCCTTTATGCTTCGCTGCAACGCTCGGTGAGGACTTATTTCCACAAACAGCACATTTTCCCTCCCTCTAGCTACGGTTTCTATGGCTTGACTGAAAGCAACCGGCTCGCGAATATGCCGGGCCCAGAATTTGCCCTGAGCAAAGTCCTTCTCAGAAGCAGCCCCCCCAGTCAGGGTTGAAATCACTTCGATTTCCCCCCTCTGTTTTTCTAAAGGCTCTATGTGCCTTTCCAACTCTTCAAGAATCCCATCCATGCTGGGGCTGTGGTACGCAGCTGAGACATTTAACACATGAAGAAAGATGTTTCTGTGGCTGAAAGCTTGAGCTAAATCTCTCTGGACAGCATCCACTGAGTCTGCATTCCCAGACAAGGTGCAGGAAACTGGGCTGTTGAAAGCTGCAATGCACACCTTCCCCGAGTAGTGATGCAGATGTTCAGCAATCTCTCCAACAGGAATGTTTCCAACCACCAACATTCTGCCACTAGCAGTCTTTGCCTGCAGCCAGCTCCGGTGATATATCACTTTGACTGCATCTGCCAGGGAAAGGTATCCAGCAAAATGCGCAGCAGCAACTTCCCCTATTGAGTGGCCAACGACAGCAACTGGCTTAATGCCCCAGTATTTCAGCAGGGAAGCTAAGGCAACCTGCAGGGTAAAAAGCAAGGGCTGGACAAGCTCTGGATTCAACAAGTCCTTTGGGCTGTGACCTCTTGCTGGCAGCAGGCTGATGGGAGCGTGCTTCTGAAAAAGCGCTTCTATTTCCCTGCACTTGTCTCTGAACACCGGCTCTGAGCTCAGCAGGGACAGAGTGAACTCCTTCAGCGTTACGCCGTTGCCACAGAACACAAACACCAGGCGTGGTTCCACCTTTGAGGTGGGAAGTTCACTGCTCACTGCCGACATAACCTCTTGCTGCAAGTGTTGCAGGGAATTTGTGACAAAGGCTTTTCGGTACCTGTAGTTGCCATGGCTTCTTCTGCAGGCAGATGTATAGGCCAGGCTTGGGAGAGTTACCGCGCTTCTGGTGCTCAGCTGCTCAGCTGTATCAGCCATTGTCATCTGAAGGGATTTATGTGATGCTGCAGACAGCAGAACTACTTCAAGGGGCCTCTTAAAGGCTGGAAGAGGCTCTGGCTGCTTTACCTGCCTGACTACAACGTGAGCATTGGTTCCTCCAAATCCAAAGCAGTTGATGCCAGCCACTCTTCCATACTCACTGGATTCCTCCCAGGGCTCTACAGCTGTGGGAACTGCCAGGTTCAATTTCTCTGTATCGATGCTGCTCATCTCCTTTGAGTAATGCAAGGACGGAACAATCTTTCCATGATGCATCATCAGAAGCACTTTGATTAACCCTGCTGCTCCAGCGGCTGATTCCGTGTGGCCAATATTTCCTTTCACTGAACCTATTTTCAGGATGGAAACTTGTGAAGACCGGTTTTGACAAATGACACTACCAAGACTTTCGGCTTCAGTCGGATCTCCAGCAGCAGTTCCTGTACCATGAGCTTCAACATACTGCACAACTGAAGGATCAACATGAGTTTCATAAATACTGCGCAGTAACTTCTCTTGCTCTACTCTTGATGGTCTTGTGATTGGAGTTACGGACCTACCGTTCTGATTTACCGCACTGATGTTTATAACACCCCAGATTTTGCTGTAGTCTTCCTTTGCCTGTGTCATAAAGAGGTAAAATTTGCTTTAGCAATCTCATGCTTTTTCTGTATAGCAGAAAACAAAACACAACAACCAAGAAGAAGAGACAGAGCAACATACAAGCATTTAAATGTGCGATCTCTACTGCGTGGTAGGTGAAATGCCTAAATGCTTAATGCTTAAGAAATGCTTCATTAGTCTTCAGGTTGAATTGGAAAATCTTTCCTGGCAAAGCAGTTGCTCAAGCTGCAGGTACAAAATTCAGGTAAGCAACCAGTCTTGTTTTAGGCTGTTTCGCCAGTGGTCCTACTTACCTTTTTCAGTGGTTTGAGGTAAACAACACCACAGCCTTCTCCCCTGCCATAGCCATCTGCCTTTTTGGAGAAGGGTTTGCTTATTCCCTCCGGAGAGATCATTTTTGCTTTACTGAGAGACACAAAGGTGCGGGGATCTATTATGCAGTTCACCCCACCACAGATTGCTGCCTCACAATCTCCTGGAGCAAAACAGAAACATATTCATGTTGAGATGTCCAGGACGATGGACAGAAACAGCTGCCATCCTAATTTTGTTGCCCAGTATCCCTTCACTCCCATTACCTGATTTAATTGCTCGTAAGGCGTAGTGCAGAGCAAAAAGAAAAGATGAACATGCTGTGTCAACAGTCAGTGATGGTCCAGTCAGATTAAACGTGAATGAGACCCTGTTAGCAGCAATGCTCATTGCTGTTCCCGTACCGTCATAATGATTTATTTCACTCACTACTCTGCTTGTTACGATTTCATAGTCTCGGTTCATAAGGCCTGTAAAGATATCAAATATGTCTCACATTAACCCAAGGAAACAAAAGGGAAGTTCAGCTCTAAAGCTGATGACGTGTTTGGGGGTTCTGTTTTCACAGTCAACTACAGGGCATCAGCGCTCCTGTGGTGAAACTCCGCTTCAGCACAAGTCAGTGCCAGATCTGCCAGCAATCCCCCTGGACCCAACTTACTCAAACATAGCAATGACTTGAAAGTTCTGCCTGCACACCAAATGGCAGGCCTTTCCTGATGGCTTAGCTCAGTGTATGATGCAGGAAAGCTGTGTGTAGCCTGCTTAGGCACAGACTGCACCAGCAGACACGTGCTGTTACTCTAGCGCCCTGACAACACAAGCAGTTGGACAGGTGCCCCTGGGCAGCGTACTGGTACCTACATGAGGATTTCTGCTGCTTTAAGAGGCTCTTAACCCCTGTACCACCTCAACCTATGTTATACTGGAAAAGAGCACGCTGGAAAAAAGTGAGGGCCTTGCTTGAGAGTATCATTCCTGGGGAGGGATGGGGAGGCAGTTTAACTTCAGTGCCTGAAGACACTAAGAGGAACACCTAAAACAGATCTGTGAATTATGGAATGAACTTAGGGAGTAGCCTAGTAACTCTTGGCAAAAATATCCAGCAGCCTTTAGGTCTCCAGTGCTAGATACGTATGGAAAGTTTATGAAGGAGCGCATCATTCTTTGTGAGGTTCAAACAGACATTTTTCACCATGAAATTTTCATCTTACCAATAAAAACACCCGTTCTGGTGCCACTGATGGCTTCTACAGGAACTCCTGCATCCTCCAGGGCTTTGTAGGTGCACTCTAGCAGTAACTTCTGTTGTGGATCCATGTGTTCAGCTTCCAGATCATTAATCCCAAACAGGTGGTTGTCAAAGGTATTAAATCTAAAGCACAGAGACCGGGAAATGGTACACTTGATCTACCATATGCATTTACTTCTAAACTCAAAGTACACACCCTTTTTCAATTTCATGAAAAGTGTTGCAGTTTTGTGTAGCTGGCTCCTGGTGGAGAAGGTAGGGGCTGCAGGGGTGGCTTCTGCAAGAAGCAGCTAGAGGCTCTCTGCAGACCCCAGAGAGAAAACATTGGCCGATTCAAGGCCAGAGACACTGCTGGCCAAGGCTAAACAAACAAAAAAAATGTTAGCAGCTGCATTTTGCCAATGGAGAAGGGAGTGAGATGTAAAATGTGTGGGCACCAAGGTCAGTGAAGAAGGAGACGATGCCGGGGATTGGGGGGGTGGAAATAAGGCGCTCCAGGTGCTGGAGAGAGAGATTCCCCTGCAGCCCCTGGAGAAGACCAAGGTGAAGCAGGCTGTCCCCCTTGCAGCCCATGGATAATGACAGGGAGCAGAGATTCCATCTACAGCCTGTAGAGAAACTGACCCTGGCTGCAGCAGGTTTGCTGGGGGACTTGCGACTCTGTGGAGGACCAAGGCTGGAGCAGTTCAGCACCCCATGGAAGGGAGCCGTGCTGAGGCAATTGGTGAGGAGATGACTCCCCGTTAGAAAGGACTCATGTTGGAGAAGTTTATGGCAGACTGTCTCCTGTGTGTGGGACCCCACAGTGCAAGAGGGGAAGGGTGTGTGGAACACTCCCCCCACCCCAGCAGCTAAGAAGGAAGACAACTTGGGAGGAACTGAAAATCCTCATTCCCCATTCCCTGCCCCTCCCTGTGCCACGATGTTGGGGGAAGAAGGGAGTGAAATCATTACTGAAGTCTGCTAAGAAGGGGGGGTGGGGAGAAGCTGCTTTAACATCTGGCTGTACTTCTCACTACCCGACGTTGGTTTCACTGGGTGTGGGGTGTAGTTGTAGTAAGTTATTTGTCTTTCCTTTATTCTGTGTTGAGTCTGTTTTGCCCAGGACACTGACTGCAGAGTGATCTCTCCCTGTCCTTATCCTGACTCCTAAGCCTCTCAATATATATTTTCTTCCCTTTCCAGCTGAAAAGGGGAGTGATAGAGCAGCTTTGGTGGGCATCTGGTCTCTAGCCAGGCCTAAACCACCACAAAATCAAAGCAGTGAGTGGTGTTTAGGCCACAGCTCTCACTCTTGAAATTCCTAATAAAATGGTTACAAGCTAAGGATGGATTATATCCCATCACAACATACGTACTTTCATCAATGATTCCACATTTCAGAGTTACAAGGCCCGCCCTAGAAATGGTTATTCACTTGGTTCTCCCATTAGTACCAACAGGACTCCTCAGATTATGAACACCTGCAGAATGAGACTCCCTCTGCTCTAATGGGGTCTTACTCATCAAGTTTCAAACAAATACCGTCTTCTAAATTATTGTAAACAACACACAGAGATGCTTTACAATTTAAAACCAGTAAGCAGAGGATCAGTTCAGATTCAAATTCAAAATGTTTTATATGCATATGTGTGTTCATCTTGAAAAAAAACTTCAAAGTAGGCCCACACATAGAACCAACCAAGTGCAGGCTTGATCATCTTCATCATGTGAGACAGAAGAAAGCCAGAGCCTAGGTCCCATTTGTAAGCTCTCCCTTTGCCTAGCACCCTCTGGAAGCCTGGACAAGGACTCACTCATTGAGAAGGGCAGCTCGCGTTGTACATATTTTTCCTGGCTTGTTATCATCCGGATCATACCACTCTTGAACATTAAACCTCTCAACGGGAATTTCTACTGTGCAGTTTCTGCCTTCCTCCAGGACTTTCCAGAAACTCTCAATTCCATCACCTGTTGTACAAAGGGTTTAAAGGAGGTTAGATGATGTGCTCCCCTCCCCACGCAGACTCAGAAATCCACACTAAGTTCCAAGGAACTTCCATGTATACATCTGGGTTGCCCACTTTACAATCACCAGAGAAAGAAATGATTGTTCTTTGGTGAGAGGAGAATGGCAAGGCACGATTGATCCCTCCACTGCTTGCCTAAAGGCAAAGGAACCCCACAAAATCCCCAACTTCCTGCTGCCCCCATTTCCCTACCATCTCACTGCATCTCCTATATACATGCACCATGTCCTCAATGCCCACATGGGTGCGATGAAGTCTTTCTGTATCTGAACAGCACCACTCCCGAGGCAGCTCCACTGGCAGCGAAAGGTCAGCTCTGGACAGGAGCTCTCTGAAGACACACTGAGCTTACAAGTGCCAGGAAAATGCCAGAGGCCTTATCCTTTGTCCCTGACACTAGAAGGGCATCTAAATCAAACATAAAAGTGTATTCAATGCTGACAGAGCCCTGCGCCTCCCAGCTTTGTGAAGGACCCTGGCCCACATTTCTCCTCCTGCTTTGAACAAACATGAGCCACTGCTGGACTGTGGACAGTGCTAGTGAGCAGTCAGTACCAGGGATCGCAGGACAGCATGCCCACCTAAGCCCTCCCACCATCAGTCCATCACCACAGACAGAGCCACACACAGTAGCCGCATGTGGGGTACTTTAACAGCTCCCATTGCTCAACAGCTCTTTCGGGGCACCTTCAGAATCACAGTTCTGACCATGCACAATGCAGGATCAGGACATGTGGTCACTTACTGCATGGTGAGGTAACTAAGAACATTTCTGAAGAGAGTCCCTTTGCTGGCATGTCTGGACCAACAAATGGCTTGCACCTAACTAGTGTTTCATGCTCTGGCAAGACCCTGCTGCTACATAATTACTAGCACTTTAGTAGCTACTACTAGTATTTGAACCAAGTATTTTGTAGCACAGGGTCACCTTTTCAAATGATTCTACAAGTAGCAAAGCAACAAATTCTACAGAAGCCAAGGAGGAATGTGCTCTTTTCCTCCACCTCAGCATGAATGAGGGACCATGCTTTTCAATGTCTGCTCAGCAGCCTGCTCTGGTTTTATCCAAAACTTACCTCCAGGAAAGTTGCATCCTATTCCCACAATAGCAATGTCATCTCCAGTTTCGATCTCCATCTCTCAGCCTGCATGATACAGGTGTGAGAGTCAACCAGCTCAAACACTCATGCATTTATCATTAAATAAACATTAGGCTAAAAGGTAAACCTTGCCCAGACACACATATTCTTGCTCAGTTCTTTGTAATCATGAAGGATATATTTTCAGTTGTCATGAGAAATGACGCTCCACACAGATGACAAGAGCTGTGATAGATTTTTCTCATTCTCTCTACATTTAGATGAAACCCCCTGACTAATTGCCCAGACTCCCTCATTCACAGACAATTCATTCCTTGTGCTTAACCTCTGCTACTGCCACCAGCTGATCTGCTTTTGAGCCTCTCCCTAGAGCAGTCCTGCTTCACCTCCTGATTTCAGAAGTGAATTGTGCATTCACCAAGGCACTCTTGCAGCTCTGTCACCTCCTCTATCCTGTGCACTAAATCAATCTCCCAAACAGACTAGGCAAATTCCAGTGCCTGGAAAGAAAAGCCTTCTCCAGAGCTCTGCTGTGCTGGCTCCCAGGCTTGCCTTGCTTTTATCTAAAGCAGCTTCCTCAGCAGTCAGAGGTTAACCCCCACAGACCACGCTGAAAGTCAGCAACAGCTACAAGATCTCTGTCTTCCTGACAAGGCGTAGTCTCTGGCACCCCCACTACAGCCAAAGGAATAACTGGCCTTTCACTCACTTGCAGCTTCACAAGGAAAGCTTTAAGAAAAATCAGTTCAATTCAATTAATTAGCACTCACTAGGGTGCCCACCTCTGAACCCTTCAATCCTCCCAGGCTTGCTTTACCTGCAAAGAGGACAAAATTCACGTTGAAAGGGATTTTGGGGATTCTTGGCACTGGTGACAGATTCTCATCTCAGTGATACCACGGTAGGTCCCAAAGAGCCCTTCTCAGTTATCAACAGCAGTGAAGCAGTGATCAGACTGCTGTACAGCCTCACACATCCTTCATAGTTAGGCTTTCTTGGAGGTTGGCTTTCAAATGGGAAATTAGAACCAACTCCTCAGATGCACACTTTGAAAAATGGACTTCATGCTTCCATTAACTAAGACAGAGGTAGTTAAGAGGCCACCAAGCAAAAATAGGAGACCCCAATCTGGCTTTCTAGAAGAAAATTCCACTCTATCAATAATACAAATTCTCAAATGCTATAAAAATCCTTTTCATTCTTTCTAAATTGTCTATGATTTCTATGGTTTTTCTCTTTCATGTTTTCCCTTTGTTGCTAACTTCAGGCTGCAAAGCCCAGCACAGCTACTCCTATCACAGAGGCAATCCTAAGCATTGTTTCTAAGTTAGCTCTTAAATGGCATTTCACAGAAAAACAAGGATCCTACAATTATGAAACAAAATGTATCTTTGCCATCTACAGAGTTATCCACTGAGCTATGTAACTCTTACCTTGTATCGTCCCAGTAGGCTGTACTAACAGGCTGTCTCTGGAAGTTATTTATACAGGACTCTATGAGGTTTCTTTTTTAAATATGTGTGCTAAATGTGATGAAAATGTTAACGCCTTTCACAGGGAAAGAAAAATCAATGAGTCATGAGATCTGTCAGTGGCCCTGAATAAAGTTCAAAATTGCTTCCCTGAAGTAGTAAATTCTTTATGAAATGAGGTTTTACACCATGACAAGAGTAAAATCTCCATCTTATCTAACTTACAGTCAGCAAAACAATAACTTGGAGATATCCTTGCCATGAAATAGCCCATACAAGTTTTATTATCTTTAGAATATGATTTTAAAGACTCTTTCTTCAAAGTAACAACTCCGTTTGGTTTGCTCTTAATATCAACAAATCTGAACTACCGGTTAAAGCCTCATCTATCTGTTGGAGGTGTGACTGGATAAAACTAAACACAAATTCTCCAGAAACCTGAAACCTGAGCTTCACATTTGAGTCACAGCTGCATTCTTTTACTGTGCAGGAGCCTTTCCACATACAAGCCTTGTCAAAAGACAAATGGACCCAAAATATTTCTGAGATATTAAAAGCAATATTGAGCTTTCCCTCTAAAAACTGTCATCTTCTTGAAAGCTAAACAAACAGTAGAATATCCAGAAGAAACCTCTGAAGGAATCAGGTCCTACACTCTCTGCTAGGTGCCTTTTAACTCTCCCTCATCTGATTTCATCCCAATCACCCAAACACATCCTTCTCCTCTTCTTACTCTGTAATGGCAACACAGCGTTGGATGAGCCAGGAGACTTCATATGTGGCCAACGTTTTCCCTGGCTGTGGGACCCAACTGTTTCTAAAGAGTCAGCAAAAAACCACTGTGCCGAGAAGAAACAGTTTATTCTGCCACTGAACAGCTTCATAACCTACTCTGAAAAGCTCCAGTTCTGCTCTTCCTTTCATAGCTGTGAATCTCACTCAGTCACTTTTCTGAATTTTGAAGGAAGGAAGAGGAGTAAGCAAAAGACTGCATGCAGGTTTGAGATAAACAGTGAAGGAGAAGATTTAGGTGCCTCCCTGTTTACATGTAGCTCATCAGTCCCCCTGAAGTGGGTGGTCAAGGGGTCTCGGACAAAAGATGCAGCAGTTCTGCGAGCTCTGCTTTTGGCATTGCTTTTCAACATGAGTCCTCAGCTCAGACCTCAGCCAATACCAGTGTTTTTCTATAGAGTTTACCATATAAGAGAAAAGAGAAGACAACTCCCCACAGTGTCAAAAGTTCACTGGCAATTTTATCTCCCAGACTGTGGTGTGGATTGGGCCAAGGCATGTTGTGGATGTGACAGGGACTATGAGGACAATTACTCGCTCTGCTGCACTCAGAAAATACAAAGAAACCACACTACAAAATTCAAATGAGCATGGAAATTCCCAGAACATGCCTAGCACATATTGCCAGCTCGAACATCATGTAAGGCAGCAACAGCTTTTTGCACAACACAGCTGCTTCTGGGCAGAACTTGTGCCCTCCTGCATAATGCCTCAGGTTACCATATTCACAGAAAATACCTGTCTCATCATCAAGCAGAGGAGCTGCAGCCCCTCATCCTGCCAGCGCTCAGCAGATGGCAATTGCAGAGAGTTACCGTGTGCTCCCAAAGAGAGGAAGAGCAGACCCTCAACAGAATAAACATCTGTTAGTTCCGGGTCCTGTTGGCAGAATAAGTTCCAGGTTTTCTTTGGAATTGTGTATTCTGAAGAGATAAACCACCGAGGAGGAAACCAGGAATTCCCCTCCCATCTGGCCACCCTCATAATCAGGCCATACCCATCGATACTACCCTATCATTGTTGGGTACTACTGTAGTGCTGTAAAGAACAGGTTAGTCACATTTCCTTCAGAAATGGCATAGGCATAACTGATGCTGCATTATGGTAGAAAGAATGGGATAAAATTGATGTCCCTTTTTTATTCTAGGGTCCAGTGCATATCACACAATTGTCAAAGCACTTTCCATGGGCTTGCTGGATACAGAAATGCCACTCTGTTCTAGTGCTCCAGAGAGGGACAGAAATAAGCCATCTCTGCTCTGAGAGCTTCATACTACAAATATCCATCCCAGGTGTAAGCACAAAGCTCACCATTTTGAAATTAAAACAGCACACCGCTTTCTGATGCTTGGTTGTATTGCATTTCACCACAGAGCAGGAGTTTGCCACCAAGTTCAGAGACCTTATGACAGCAGGCAAATGAGAAAATTACTCCTTACCTTCCTGAGAAGCAGTTGGAGCCATACTGGCATTCACCAGAGGTTTTACAACTTTTCTAGACTACCCTTATACTTGTAAGAATCAAATTACAACTCTTTTACCATAAGGGATGTCAGGTACTGGAATGGGTTGCACACACAGGTTGTGTGGGCATCTGAACATCTCAGAAGATGTTCAGAACTGGACTGGACAATGTCCTGAGCAACCTGGTCTAGTTGACCCTTCAGTGGGATAGGTTGGACTAGACCTCCAGATGTCTCTCCAACCTTAACTATTTTGTGATTCTGTGAAATTTATTTCACTTTACAATGAATTACAACAACTTCCCCATTTTTATGAAATCAGACAGCCGGGAAATAAAAGTTAAAGAAAAATATTAACATAATGTAAAATCCAGCAAAGAAAAATTGTCATTTCTTGTTTGTAAGGTGAATGTTTCAAACAAGGGAATAAGCTAGAATTTCTGAATGTTTTCAAGAAAGCAAAAAATCATGAAATGCTATCTCATTCTACTTCAAATAACATGATTCTAAATGATCTTTGCACTTATATATGGAAATTAATTTAGGCTACAGAGCTTTCTTGAAACAACAGAAATCACAGAGATACTTTTTGCCTGTGAAACACAGAGCAGATAGGGATTTTCATTAATGCGTGCTTGGAAACAAATACTCATGGGACCAGCATGTGCATAGTGGTTCCTTCACTGGCAGCAGCCCCTTTCACGCAGTACCTCTCAGCTCCTGCTCAAGCAGCCCCAGGGCTCCAGCTCCAGCCCAGGCATGGTCTTCTCTCTTTGTCCTCCTGCTCCATTTCCTCCTTTCTCCTCCTGCTCAGGCCTTGTTTCTCCTTTTGCTTGGTGCTCACCCCTTTAAGACAATATCACAGAGGTGCCACAGACTCCCCTTGAGTTTGAGCTTAGCCATGCCCTGCCAAGGAGCCAGCTGGGACCACCTGTGACCGGCTCAGGACAGCCTCTGGGCTCTCCTCAAAGGGCCCCCCTGCAGCCCAGCTACCAAAACCTTGACAACGTGGCAGGTGGGAGGAGGGGCGGAATCATGATGAAGGCTGTCAAACACTGAACAAGTTGCCCAGAGCCTCTGGAGGCCCTGTCCTTGGAGTTACTCCACACTCAGCTGGACAAAGCCTTGAGCAATCTGGCCTCATGCCCACACCAGCCTTTCTGTGGGAGGGGCGCAGATGACATGGGGCGCAGAGAGCCTTTGCAACGCCAGTCAAATTCTGTGACTCTACAGAAGTGTCTGAATCACTTTCAGTACCTGTAAAGGTTTGGAAGGCAGAGGAATACAGAGACAGAGCAGAACATGTTTCTCTCTGCATTACTGAGGCCAGCCTGCCCTTCCAGATAATATTCTCACAGAGTCTGTGAGCAAAGATGACAGGCAAGCACAGCTACAGCTGGCTCCTGCTCTAAGGAGAGGGGAACAGATCCTGAAGAGGCAAAATGGTCTGACCCTGCGTGCTGTGCAACAGGGAGGCAACTTGGCCACCAGAAAAGGCCCTGCTTGTTGGTTCTTGGTCTTCTTGGTTTGTCAGATATAAGGCCACTTTTCTTGTCACCACTCCAGCAGCATTGGGAAACACCCGACAAATGCACTACTGTGAATATGGACCTATGTGGTAATATTCCCAAACTGTCATTCACTGGGACCTCACTTGGAAAGGTCCCTTGGTGTTTCACAGCAAAGTCACTGGCCCTGTCTGACACATCCACACAAAAAAACCACATCTGCATTTTGTCAGATTCCTCACGAGGTCTTTGTCCTCTTGAGGTGCTTTCAACTTGTCTTTGTCAGTTACATAAATTCAACAGAAATCAGATTTGATTGCACTACTGAGACAAAGATTCCTGCCAACATACACCGTAAGTCAATTTAAACACTAAAGTCCAGAGATAGTGTTCTACCCAGGAAGTCTCCTTGAAGAGCCACAGACCCTGATAACCACAGCACACACCTAACAGCTGTCAACTAGATTCTGAAGAAAACAGCCGCTTTCTTTGCCAAGCCTGGCTGCAAAAGATAGCAGTATCACCTGGGGGTTTTATCTACTAGCCTAGCAGAAAACACATGCCCACTGAATGGGAGATCTGCGCTCAGTTTTGTCTTTCTCTCGAGTAGTCTTCCATCCAGTAAACCTCTCAGGAGGGAGGTTGTGCCTTCATCCAAAAATACAGGAAAGCTTGACTTGCGGGAAGCCCTGTAGTCCAGTTCCTGGCCCTGTCCCATGGAGTATTTCAGATTTTATCCTATTAGAAGTTAAGATAAAATACACTAATAGGCCGGGCAACAAGGACTCTTCATTCTCCAAGAATGCAGATTCTTGGAGAGAAGACTGACACATACCACTCTGAACTGTGCAATACTGGAACCATCTTCCCACACCATAAGCCAGACAGACCCACAAGCCTCACAAAGAGTTAACCTGAAGGAACCTACCTGTGCCCAATGCACTGGGTACCCGATGACGAAGCGAGGCGTCTCCTGCCACCACTACCTCCTCCCCATTACCAGCCAGGCCTGGAGCCGCTCGGCCTGAATTTGGGCTCTGGCAATTTAACCTGCAGGCATCTACCTGTGCCCAATGCACTGGGTCCTCAGTGAGGTATCTCCTGCAATCAGGCCATTTCCTACCTCCTCCCCATTCCTAGAGATTGCTCCAGCTCCTGAGGGGACAGAAATAAACTGGCTAGTACAAGTGGTCAATTTTTATTTTCTGCTTTGCTGGGCTTAAAAAGGTCAGTGTTATGGTTGGTTTTGTTGGGGTTTTTTTATTTTGTTTCATTTTGGTTTTTAATTGTGAAACCATTGAGATGAACACAGTCCCCGCATGTCTGATACAATGTCCATGGATCACCCACTACCAGGTCTACTGCCAGGTGATCCTAGAATTCTTCTTGGTGGCAGCTATGGGGATAGGTGTCTCTCTGTAGTTTATTCCCACTCACAGGGATGGTTTGCCATGGAGCTGCAGGAAATACCGTCTAAGTGCCTGTCTCCCACTGAGAAGTTCAGAACTGACACGGCTTCCCCAGGACACCTGCGCACAGCAAAGGGGACCCCCGGGATCCAACCTGCGCCAAAAGCTGGCCACAGCGAGCTCTGTACCGCTGCTCACAGCCTGGCTGGCGGGTTTATGCCGGCAGGTGGCAAGCTGTCTGTCTCTCTGGACGTGGGACGGTGCTTGGTGTCAGTGTGACACACAGAGCTCTGGCGCACCACAGCACTGCCGCTTCTGTGGCTCGCCCGGTGCAGGCACTAAGCTTCAGAGTCTTTTCCTTCTCCAGCCCTCCGGTTTCGGAGACCTGTGAGTGGAGAGAGCAAGATGTGCACACGCAGAGCGATGCACAGCGCCACGCTGCGTGTTACGCTCCCAGGCAAAAGAGGAATCCTTCGTCATGAAGCAGTGACCGCAGCAGATGCCGGGAAAGCAGTAAAGGCCACGGTGAAACCCAGAGGAGGAGCCGGGCCTGCGGTCAGCAGCCTGCCCTGCGGCGCAAGCGGGCTCGGCACGGCGAGCCCTGTAACGGCACCGAGCGCCGCCGGGACAGGGCCCCCTCGGGGCCGAAGCCGGCAGGGCAGACGTAGCTGACTCGAGCCCGGGCGCGGCGGCAGAGAGCCTCGTGTCCCCGCCCGCCCCCGTCTGCCTGTCCCGGGGAGGCGGCGGAAACACCGTTAGTAGCAGCCGCGCCGCTAAAATACGCTCACTCCCTTCGCGGCCCCGGCGGGCAGCAGGCGGCTCCACCCCCGGCACAGCCCGCGCCCTCGGCCGGCTTCGCCCATGGCCGAGCCGCGGCGCTCCGCGGAGGGCTGCTCCTGCCGCAACACTGACTGCCTGGAGCGGCCGCTGAGGCGGCTCTTCGAAGGGCTGGGCAGCGGCGTGGCCGCCTGCCCCTGGCCCTTCGTGCTCGTGCCGCTACTGCTGTCGGGCGGGCTGGGCGCCGGGTTCCTCTTCCTGCCGCAGCGGCAGGCGAACGACATCGAGGGGCAGTTCACGCCGACGCGGGGGCCCGCCAAGGCCGAGCGCGACTTCGTGCGGCGGCACTTCCCCACCGACGACTCGCAGCGCTTCTCCGCGCCGCGGCTGCCCACCGAGGGCGCCTACGCCGCTCTCGTCGCCGTGGCGGCGGAAGGGAGCTCGGTGCTGGCCCGGCCGGCGCGGCTCGACGTGCTGCAGCTGGACGCGGCGGTGCGCGCCCGCGGCTACGAGCAGGTGTGCGCCCGCAGCGGCGAAGCCTGCGCCAGCGCCAACCCGCTGCTGCCGCTGCTCAACGACACGGCGGCCGCCGCCCTGGAGGACCTCACCTTCCCCGTCAACGACGGCATCTTCCTGGGGGCCGCGCTGGGCGGCGTGCAGACGGACGCGGGCGGCAGGGTACTGTCGGCACGGGCCCTGAAGCTGCTGTACTACCTGCGGGAGGACGGC
Organism: Laterallus jamaicensis coturniculus; assembly: GCA_022605575.1. Lineage (NCBI taxonomy): Eukaryota > Metazoa > Chordata > Aves > Gruiformes > Rallidae > Laterallus > Laterallus jamaicensis. The sequence goes on along the minus strand of JAKCOX010000072.1, from coordinate 2,547,457 downwards.
CCCGCGGCGGCGGAGGAAAGCCAGCGGTGGCTGGAGAAGTTCCTGCGGGACATCCCGTCCGAACTGGCGGGGCTGCGCCTCGCCTCCGTCCAGGTAAGGCGGTGGGGGCCGCGGCCGTGGAGGGGCCGCCCCGTCGCCAGAAGGCCGATGGTGGAGGGTGGCGAGAGCCTGTGTCGGCCTCTTGGCTTGTCTGCCGCGCTCCTCGCAGGGCTTCCAGCGCCCTTTGCTCCGCGCTGCCCATGCCAGGCACCTGCCTTGGCCTGTGCTGGGTGCAGGCAGCGCCTGAGGCGGCTGCGAGGGCCGCGGAAATGCCACTGGGCCACCGTGCTGCTTATCGGTGCCGGTGTGTGTGTGTAGAGACCGAGAGAAAGGGCAGCGAGTGCTTCATCTTCCATGTTGTTTCCCTGGCAGGTGTCTTACTTTACCTCGCTTTCCAGGCAACGGGAGTTTGAAGGGAATACCAAGAGCATGATCCCGCTCTTCTCTGTAACATACTTCATGACAATAACCTTTTCCATCGTCTCTTGCCTAAGGTAAAACCTCTTCTAAGCTACAGATAGATGTGAGGATGGTTGGGGAACTGTTTGAATAAATGAAACTCTTATCTTTTTAAGAGGTCGGAGGTGCTGCAGCTTTGGCAGCGAAAAGCACCCTGCCAGAGTAAACACCATTATGAGAGGGTTCTGCTGCTCGCGGAGAGTTAGGAGCTCTCCTATAGATCGCAGCTTTCATCAAGGGTTCTTTTCACAGTCGTTGGTATCTGTGCACTTGTCATTTCAAACACCTTGGTGAAATGCTTGACAGGTAACTAAGATGTTCCTCAAACTATTTTCAGACTGAGCTGTATAAGAAATAACGTCTGGCTGGCGTGCTGTGGAGTGGTCTCTGCTGGTTTAGCTGTATTAAGCAGCTTTGGATTGATGCTTTTCTGTGGAGTGCCGTTTGTGGTCACTGTAGCAAACGCGCCATTTCTTATTCTCGGTAAGTAGACAGAGCGACTCGAATTCAGACACTAAGAGCTGAAACAACCTTACGGCAGTAGTCTTTCGTGGTGTGAGACATGTGGAGGCGGAGCTGCATCTGAGCTCCTTCCTACAGGCGGGTGAGCTGTCCTGCTCAGGAACGGGCCTGGAGCCACTGGGCCTGGAGCCGCTGGGCCTGCAATCGCTCGGCTTGGAGCTGGGCTCTGGCAGAAGGGTGGCTTTTTTCCAAGAAATGATGTCTGCTATAGTTCTACTGCTACAGCATGGATTGTCCTCTGCTCTTTCCTAGAGGCATAGTACAGAAGGCATCTTTTCATATGATTAGCTCTAGAGAAGTTTGTCCACCCCAGAAGAGTTTGCTGTGTGGGCTGTTCTGTGGGACTGCTGAATTTGTCAGCAGTTTAAGCAGGTGCAGAAGTTTTCCCCAAAGCCTCCACCTCTTGGCCATCTCTTTTGCAACACAGAGAGGGATGTCCACTTCTCTGCTGTTAGTCATCCTGCGGGCAGCTCAACAGTGCCACCTTGGAAGATGTGTCCTGTGTGCAGCTTGTTTTCCACTAGCACTGCCTTAATCCAGTACCTGTATTCTGAGGTGACTATGGGAAGTGAGTTGACCTAACTTTTTGTATCCCATTTTCACAGTGTAGTCTTTGCTCAGGTAAAACCAGGCCTGAAGCGGTGAGCTGCACTGTATGTGATTTAAAGTAGAAATCCATCTCATTTGGTGAAGAAGTGAAATTTCCTATGCAAAATATTGACTGTGTCCTAAAGGTCTCATGTAACTATACAAGTGAATTGATGTACCATTTGTGCAACCAACTCCCCCCCAAAACGCAAGGAAGTTAGCATCATCACAGTTGCACAGACTGCTTGACAGAAAGCGCTGCACTTTTCAAATACCAGGAGTTAATGTTGCTGCAAGCAGATTACTGCTTTTAAAATCCTTATCTGGTGCAAATAACGGGAGACTTTTGTCTTCTTGTGTTAAAGCAAAAAAGTTATAGGTATATTATAGAAATGGCATTGAAGCCTGCCCGCCTTCCGGAAGGAGCACGGCTTGCTGCCATCCAATACTACCTGGTGACTTGCAGCTTAATTCGCCTTTGCTTGTCTACTGGCAGTTATCGTAGCTACATCGTCTATGCTTGCTCTTCTGACCAGGTAGTCTTGCTTCCCCTTTTTGCATGGTTAATTTTATAGGGAATAGACGAGCTCTTGATAAAGCAAGATTGGCAAAATACTGGCAGGGTTTCCCAGGACTGGTGGGTAATACGTGCAGGAGCAACCACATAAACATAAAGAAAAATAAATCATGAATAAATTTTCAAAGATGAACTGGAAAGAAGTGAAGAGCGAAGAGCATAAAACCCCCAAACCACTGGAGGACTGGGATCACCGTTCTGGGGTGCATCAGGAAGAGTGTGTCCAGAGGTCGAAGGAGGTGATCCTCCCCCTCTACTCTGCGTTGGTCAGGCCCCACCTGGAATACTGTGTCCAGTTGTGGGCTCCCTGGTATAGAAAAGACAGGGACCTTCTGGAGAGAGTCCAGAGAAGGGCGACAAAGATGATTAGGGGTCTGGAACATCTCCCCTATGAGGAAAGGCTGAGTGAGCTGGGTCTGTTCAGCTTGGAAAAAAGAAGACTTAGGGGGGACCTAATTAGTGTTTACAAATATCTTAGACATGGGTGGCAGGGGGAATTGGCCAGCCCCTTTTCAGTGGTCAGTGGGGACAGGACTAGGGGCAATGGCTGTAAGCTGGAGCACAGGAAGTTCCGCACCAACATGCGGAAGAACTTTTTCACAGTGAGGGTGACAGAGCAGTGGAATAGGCTGCCCAGGGAGGTGGTGGAGTCTCCTTCTCTGGAGATATTCAAGACCCATCTGGACGCCTATCTATGTAATATGAGATAGGGAGCCTGCTTTGGCAGGGGGGTTGGACCCGAAGATCTCTTGAGGTCCCTTCCAACCCCTAAGATTCTGTGATTCTGTGATTCTCCCATGTGAAAGCAACTGTTCTTCCCGTCTGCTGAGGTCATAGCAAGATATTACGGGTCTAATTTGCTGCAGTGATGAAGAAGAGATTCCAGAGGTAATGGAGAACACCTCCAGTGATGAGAGTTGAGCATCAGAATAAACAACATACATAAATCTGTGTAATCTGCATTACTGGAGACATGGACAGCGGATGCAACATGGTCAGAGATGGACTAGGTGTGCTCAGTCCTGCAGCAGAGGAGGGTGAGGGCTCCGCAACCCATCAGGTCACCAGGGGTTTCTGAAATGTGAGACATTCAGCGACATAGAAAGGATCTGTTTTCCTGTACCTGTTGATCCGGCCTCAGCTCTAAAGCAATGTTAATTGCCTAACTTTACTTTTTCGACTTTGATGTGGGCTTGAATGGGGTTAGTTCTGTGCTTTCATTGGGTGGTAGTGCAAGCTGCTCTTTGCAGTGCAGCGTTAACTTTTTCTCCTCTTGCAGGAGTCGGTGTTGATGACATGTTCATCATGATCGCTTCCTGGGAACAAAGTTTGGGGAAAAAAGATAAATCCAACATCAAAACTCTGCTGGCTGAGACTTACGCAGAAGCAGCCCTTTCCGTGACCGTCACCACTCTCACGGATGTTTTGGCCTTCTTCATTGGCACCTGGACTGCTTTTCCATCCGTGAGATCATTTTGCCTCTACACAGGCACTGCTTTTGTCTTCTGCTACATATATACCATGACCTTCTTTGGGGCAATTATTGCCCTAAATCATAAAAGGGAGCAAGGAAACCGACACTGGCTAACATGCGTGCCAGTGGAAGTGGAGAAAGATGGGGCTGAGACATCCTGCTTGTACAGCGCTTGCTGTATAGGCAACTGCTCCAGGAAGCCGTCCCAGCCAGAAAGCGAGCATCCAATGAGCATCTTCTTCAAAAAGTATTATGGCCCTTTCTTCACAACTAAAGGGATCAAGCTACTTGTGGTGTTGTTCTACGGAGCATATTTGGGCAGCAGCATCTACGGATGTACTCAGATCAGGGAAGGCATCGATCTTCGAAACCTGGCGAGCGATGACTCTTACGTTATTCCCTACTATGACAATAATGACAAATACTTCTTGGCATACGGACCTCGGGTCATGGTTGTCATTACTGAAAGTGTAGATTACTGGAATGAGACTGTTCGCCTTGGCATTGAGCGCTGCATGCAGAATTTAGAGGACCTTTCCTATGTGGATAAGAACCTCTCAGAGTCATGGCTGAGAGTATACACAGGATTTGCCGCAGAGGGCTTGGTAAATATAAACAATAAGACCCATTTCATGAATAGCTTACCAACACTGTTCCAAATTTTTCCCAGTTTTGAGTGGGACGTGAACAGGACTCAGAATAAAATAGAAGCTTCACGGTTCTTCATCCAGACGGTGAACGTGACCTCAGCCGTTGATGAGAAGAATCTTCTCAATCAGTTGAGAGAGACAGCCACGCAGTGCAGCATTCCATTCATGGTGTACCACCCAGCGTTCATCTACTACGATCAGTACCTGGTGATAGTGCAGAACACCATTCAGAACATTGTCGTTGCTGCCGGGGCAATGCTCGTCGTCTCCCTTTTCCTTATTCCCAACCCCTTGTGCTGCTTGTGGGTGACTTTTGCCATCGCTTCTGTTATAGTTGGTGTTGCAGGTTTCATGACGTTTTGGAAAGTCAATCTAGATTCCATATCCATGATCAACCTGGTCATTTGCATAGGGTTCTCAGTGGATTTTTCCGCTCATATTTCCTATGCCTTTGTTACGAGTGGAGAGTCGTCCGCCAATAAAAGGGCAGTCGACGCTCTGTCCCTGCTGGGCTACCCTGTACTACAGGGTGCAGTTTCTACTATACTGGGAGTAGTTGTCCTGGCTGCAGCAAAAACCTACATCTTCAGGACATTTTTCAAGATCATGTTCCTTGTGATTTTGTTTGGGGCTCTTCACGGACTTGTGTTTATTCCAGTGTTTTTAACCTTTTTTGGAAACTTTGGCAGATCACCCCACCAAACAAAACTCAATGCCAGATCACCCCATGATAACAAACCTAAAAATCTAGAGTTTAGGTTTAGAAATGACAAAGATTGTCCCTGATCAAGTTGAATGGAATATATTTTGCATTTATTATATATTTATAATGTGGAGATTAATTGCACTGATTTTCAAGGAGTGTGAGAAATGAAGAAACTGAAGGGCAGATAAAAGAAACAACGGGGAACTACAGGCTCCAGAAGAGCCAGGCAGGGAAAAGAACCAAAGAACTGAAAAGGCACAGAATGGATTTGCATTTCCTTTTTTTTTGCCTGTGCTTGGTTGAAAGATTGATAAATTTAATGTTGACTGTGGTTAAGTATTTTCTTGTGACTTGTTTACTGAAGGTATTAAAATTGCTATTCAGACTGCCCCTGCCCCAGCCTGATGGATGGCGTTCACCTTGGTGCCGTAACGCAGCCCAACTGGCTCACATCTTCTATTCAAACCCTTCTTTTCACTCAGATTAAATAAACATCCTGTATCTTTAAGAAGAGCATGCCTGGCTTCTGTTGGCTGCAGTTTGCAAAGGGAGATCCTGTAGGTGACTGGACTTGTGTGGAACTCCTGAGTAACCACTGTGGAAGCACCAGTGCCATGCCATGGCAAGGGAAGGTTTCACTTGAGACAACCCCACCCTGGTTTGAGGACCAAATCAGAAAGCAACTCAGGTTTAAGCTGGTCGGTCCTAAAACTACAGACACTGAAGTTTCATTGTGTTCCCCCGTGACAGCCTGTCCTGTGACACAGTGACAGAGCAGAGGAGCTTTCACTGAATAATACACAGGGTGCTCTTTTAACCTGTAATCAAGTCATAATTTGTCACCAATTTAACGAGCACCCCCTCTGGAGGTACATCCATCAATTTGCAATTTACAATTTAAAGACCAATTTGCAGGGCTGGTGTTCATGAGCCCTTCCCTTTCCAGCTGAAAAGGGGAGTGATAGAGCGGCTTTGGTGGGTATCTGGTCTCTAGCCAAGCCTAAACTGCCACAAAAGCAAAGCAGTGAGTGGTGTTTAGGCCACAGCTCTCACTCATGAAATTCCTAATAAAATGGTTACAAGCTAAGGATGGTTTATGTCCCATCACAACATACGTACTTTCATCAGTGATTCCACATTTCAGAGTTACAAGGCCGCCCCTAGAAATGGTTATTCACTTGGTTATCCCATTAGTACCAATAGGACTCCTCAGATTATGAACATCTGCAGAACAAGACTCCCTCTGCTCTAATGGGGTCTTACTCATCAAGTTTCAAACAAATACCATCTTCTAGATTATTGTAAACAACACACAGAGATGCTTTACAATTTACAGACTCATTCATTGAGAAGGGCAGCTCGCGTTGTACATATTTTTCCTGGCTTGTTATCATCTGGATCATACCACTCTTGGACAATAAACCTCTCAACGGGAATTTCTACTGTGCAGTTTCTGCCTTCCTCCAGGACTTTCCAGAAACTGTCAATTCCATCACCTGTTGTACAAAGGGTTTAAAGGAGGTTAGATGATGTGCTCCCCTCCCCACGCAGACTCAGAAATCCACAATAAGTTCCAAGGAACTTCCATGTATACATCTGGGTTGCCCACTTTACAATCACCAGAGAAAGAAATGATTGTTCTTTGGTGAGAGGAGAATGGCAAGGCACGATTGATCCCTCCACTGCTTGCCTAAAGGCAAAGGAACCCCAAAAAATCCCCAACTTCCTGCTGCCCCCATTTCCCTACCATCTCACTGCATCTCCTATATACATGCACCATGTCCTCAATGCCCACATGGGTGCGATGAAGTCTTTCTGTATCTGAACAGCTTCACTCCCCAGGCAGCTCCACTGGCAGCGCAAGGTCAGCTCTGGACAGGAGCTCTCTGAAGACAGACACAGCCGCACACAGTAGCCGCATGTGGGGTACTTTAACAGCTCCCATTGCTCAACAGCTCTTTCGGGGCACCTTCAGAATCACAGTTCTGACCATGCACAATGCAGGATCAGGACATGTGGTCACTTACTGCATGGTGAGGTAACTAAGAACATTTCTGAAGAGAGTCCCTTTACTGGCATGTCTGGACCAACAAATGGCTTGCACCTAACTAGTGTTTCATGCTCTGGCAAGACCCTGCTGCTACATAATTACTAGCACTTTAGTAGCTACTACTAGTATTTGAACCAAGTATTTTGTAGCACAGGGTCACCTTTTCAAATGATTCTACAAGTAGCAAAGCAACAAATTCTACAGAAGCCAAGGAGGAATGTGCTCTTTTCCTCCACCTCAGCATGAATGAGGGACCATGCTTTTCAATGTCTGCTCAGCAGCCTGCTCTGGTTTTATCCAAAACTTACCTCCAGGAAAGTTGCATCCTATTCCCACAATAGCAATGTCATCTCCAGTTTCGATCTCCATCTCTCAGCCTGCAGGATACAGGTGTAAGAGTCAACCAGCTCAAACACTCATGCATTTATCATTAAATAAACATTAGGCTAAAAGGTAAACCTTGCCCAGACACACATTCTTGCTCAGTTCTTTGTAATCATGAAGGATATATTTTCAGTTGTCATGAGAAATGACGCTCCACACAGATGACAAGAGCTGTGATAGATTTTTCTCATTCTCTCTACATTTAGATGAAACCCCCTGACTAATTGCCCAGACTCCCTCATTCACAGACAATTCATTCCTTGTGCTTAACCTCTGCTACTGCCACCAGCTGATCTGCTCTTGAGCCTCTCCCTAGAGCAGTCCTACTTCACAGAATCACAGAGTAGTAGGGGTTGGAAGGGACCTCAAATGATCATCGGATCCAACCCCACTGCCAAAGCAGGTTCCCTAGGACAGGTCGCACAGGTAGGCGTCCGGACGGGTCTTGAATATCTCCAGGGATGGAGACTCCACAACACCCCTGGGCAGCCTGTCCCGGTGCTCTGTCACCCTCACTGTGAAGTAGTTCTTGGTGCAGAACCTCCTGTGCTCCAACTTGCAGCCATTGCCCCTTGTCCTGTCTCCCCAGACCACAGAAAAGGGGTTGGCCATTTCCCTCTATGTCACACGCTTCAGATATTTATAAACATTGATCGGATCGGATCGCTTCTCAGTCTTCTTTTCTGAAGACTGAACAGCCCCAGTTCTTTCAGTTTATCCTTGTAGGGGGAGATGCTCCAGTCCGTTAATCATCTTCATAGCCCTCCGCTGGACTTTCTCCAGGAGATCCCTGTCTTTTTTATACCAGGGAGCCCAGAACTGGATACAGTACTCCAGGTGGGGCCTGACCAGGGCAGAGTAGAAGGGGAGGATCACCTTCATTCACTAAGGCACGCTTGCAGCTCTGTCACCTCCTCTATTCAGTCCACTAAATAAATCTCCCAAACAGACTAGGCAAATTCCAGTGCCTGGAAAGAAAAGCCTTCTCCAGAGCTCTGCTGTGCTGGCTCCCAGGCTTGCCTTGCTTTTATCTAAAGCAGCTTCCTCAGCAGTCAGAGGTTAACCCCCACAGACCACGCTGAAAGTCAGCAACAGCTACAAGATCTCTGTCTTCCTGACAAGGCGTAGTCTCTGGCACCCCCACTACAGCCAAAGGAATAACTGGCCTTTCACTCACTTGCAGCTTCACAAGGAAAGCTTTAAGAAAAATCAGTTCAATTCAATTAATTAGCACTCACTAGGGTGCCCACCTCTGAACCCTTCAATCCTCCCAGGCTTGCTTTAACCCACAATACGTGTGCTAAATGTGATGAAAATGTTAACGCCTTTCACAGGGGAAAAAAAAGCAGTGAGTCATGAGATCTGTCAGTGGCCCTGAATAAAGTTCAAAATTGCTTCCCTGAAGTAGTAAATTCTTTATGAAATGAGGTTTTACACCATGACAAGAGTAAAATCTCCATCTTATCTAACTTACAGTCAGCAAAACAATAACTTGGAGATATCCTTGCCATGAAATAGCCCATACAAGTTTTATTATCTTTAGAATATGATTTTAAAGACTCTTTCTTCAAAGTAACAACTCCGTTTGCTTTGCTTTTAATATCAACAAATCTGAACTATCGGTTAAAGCCTCGTCTATCTGTTGGAGGTGTGACTGGATAAAACTAAACACAAATTCTCCAGAAACCTGAAACCTGAGCTTCACATTTGAGTCACAGCTGCATTCTTTTACTGTGCAGGAGCCTTTCCACATACAAGCCTTGTCAAAAGACAAATGGACCCAAAATATTTCTGAGATATTAAAAGCAATATTGAGCTTTCCCTCTAAAAACTGTCATCTTCTTGAAAGCTAAACAAACAGTAGAATATCCAGAAGAAACCTCTGAAGGAATCAGGTCCTACACTCTCTGCTAGGTGCCTTTTAACTCTCCCTCATCTGATTTCATCCCAGTCACCCAAACACATCCTTCTCCTCTTCTTACTCTGTAATGGCAACACAGCGTTGGATGAGCCAGGAGACTTCATATGTGGCCAACGTTTTCCCTGGCTGTGGGACCCAACTGTTTCGAAAGAGTCAGCAAAAAACCACTGTGCTGAGAAGAAACAGTTTATTCTGCCACTGAACAGCTTCATAACCTACTCTGAAAAGCTCCAGTTCTGCTCTTCCTTTCATAGCTGTGAATCTCACTCAGTCACTTTTCTGAATTTTGAAGGAAGGAAGAGGAGTAAGCAAAAGACTGCATGCAGGTTTGAGATAAAAAGTGAAGGAGAAGATCTAGGTGCCTCCCTGTTTACATGTAGCTCATCAGTCCCCCTGAAGTGGGTGGTCAAGGGGTCTCGGACAAAAGATGCAGCAGTTCTGCGAGCTCTGCTTTTGGCATTGCTTTTCAACATGAGTCCTCAGCTCAGACCTCAGCCAATACCAGTGTTTTTCTATAGAGTTTACCATATAAGAGAAAAGAGAAGACAACTCCCCACAGTGTCAAAAGTTCACTGGCAATTTTATCTCCCAGACTGTGGTGTGGATTGGGCCAAGGCATGTTGTGGATGTGACAGGGACTATGAGGACAATTACTCGCTCTGCTGCACTCAGAAAATACAAAGAAACCACACTACAAAATTCAAATGAGCATGGAAATTCCCAGAACATGCCTAGCACATATTGCCAGCTCGAACATCATGTAAGGCAGCAACAGCTTTTTGCACAACACAGCTGCTTCTGGGCAGAACTTGTGCCCTCCTGCATAATGCCTCAGGTTACCATATTCACAGAAAATACCTGTCTCATCATCAAGCAGAGGAGCTGCAGCCCCTCATCCTGCCAGCGCTCAGCAGATGGCAATTGCAGAGAGTTACCGTGTGCTCCCAAAGAGAGGAAGAGCAGACCCTCAACAGAATAAACATCTGTTAGTTCCGGGTCCTGTTGGCAGAATAAGTTCCAGGTTTTCTTTGGAATTGTGTATTCTGAAGAGATAAACCACCGAGGAGGAAACCAGGAATTCCCCTCCCATCTGGCCACCCTCATAATCAGGCCATACCCATCGATCCTGTGTGTGCATTTCCCTGAAACACAATTCTTTCTTGCACTCTGGCTAGTGAGGGCACAGAGGACACACATGTCCCAGGTGACAGTCACAACTTGACAAATAGACTGTTTGCTTTGGATACAGGATATGAAGTGCTGCATTTCCCACGTCATCTGCAGTCATGTAACCACAGATCATCCTCCTGGCTCACCCAGGGATGCATGCAAACAGAGACGGTAGCTGGACAGTCCACACAGCACTCCTGCCTCATCCAGAGGGAAAAGGAAGGGAAGGGAAGGGAAGGGAAGGGAAGGGAAGGGAAGGGAAGGGAAGGGAAGGGAAGGGAAGGGAAGGGAAGGGAAGGGAAGGGAAGGGAAGGGAAGGGAAGGGAAGGGAAGGGAAGGGAAGGGAAGGGAAGGGAAGGGAAGGGAAGGGAAGGGAAGGGAAGGGAAGGGAAGGGAAGGGAAGGGAAGGGAAGGGAAGGGAAGGGAAGGGAAGGGAAGGGAAGGGAAGGGATACTACCCTATCCTTGTTGGGTACTATTGTAGTGCTGTAAAGAACAGGTTAGTCACATTTCCTTCAGAAATGGCATAGGCATAACTGATGCTGCATTATGGTAGAAAGAATGGGATAAAATTGATGTCCCTTTTTTATTCTAGGGTCCAGTGCATATCACACAATTGTCAAAGCACTTTCCATGGGCTTGCTGGATACAGAAATGCCACTCTGTTCTAGTGCTCCAGAGAGGGACAGAAATAAGCCATCTCTGCTCTGAGAGCTTCATACTACAAATATCCATCCCAGGTGTAAGCACAAAGCTCACCATTTTGAAATTAAAACAGCACACCGCTTTCTGATGCTTGGTTGTATTGCATTTCACCACAGAGCAGAAGTTTGCCACCAAGTTCAGAGACCTTATGACAGCAGGCAAATGAGAAAATTACTCCTTACCTTCCTGAGAAGCAGTTGGAGCCATACTGGCATTCACCAGAGGTTTACAACTTTTCTAGATTACCCTAGAATGTCAGGTACTGGAATGGGTTGCACACACAGGTTGTGTGGGCATCTGAACATCTCAGAAGATGTTCAGAACTGGACTGGACAATGTCCTGAGCAACCTGGTCTAGTTGACCCTTCAGTGAGATAGGTTGGACTAGATCTACAGATGTCTTCCAACCTTAACTATTTTGTGATTCTGTGACATTTATTTCATTTTACAATGAATTACAACAATTTCCCCACTTTTATGAAATCAGACAGCTGAGAAATAAAAGGTAGTTGAAGAAAAACATGAACATAATGTAAAATCCAGCAAAGAAAAACTGTCATTCTTGTTTGCAAGCTTATTGTTCCAAACAATGGAATAAGCTAGAATTTCTGAATGTTTTCAAGAAAGCAAAAAATCATGAAATGCTATCTCATTCTACTTCAAATAACATGATTCTAAATGATCTTTGCACTTATATATGGAAATTAATTTAGGCTACAGAGCTTTCTTGAAACAACAGAAATCACAGAGATACTTTTTGCCTGTGAAACACAGAGCAGATAGGGATTTTCATTTGGAAACAAATACTCATGGAGCTGAGATTGTTGACATCTCCTCCACCTTATTTCATAAGAATTTACAGAATAATTTCATTTTAAGCCAGTACGGGAGACTGGGACCAGCATGTGCATAGTGGTTCCTTCACTGGCAGCAGCCCCTTTCACGCTGCAGCTCTTGGTTCCTGCTCAAGCAGCCCCAGGGCTCCAGCTCCAGCCCAGGCATGGTCTTCTCTCTTTGTCCTCCTGCTCCATTTCCTCCTTTCTCCTCCTGCTCAGGCCTTGTTTCACCTTTTGCTTGGTGCTCACCCCTTTAAGAAAATATCACAGAGGTGCCACAGACTCCCCTTGAGTTTGAGCTTAGCCATGCCCTGCCAAGGAGCCAGCTGGGACCACCTGTGACCAGCTCAGGACAGCCTCTGGGCTCTCCTCAAAGGGCCCCCCTGCAGCCCAGCTACCAAAACCTTGACAACGTGGCAGGTGGGAGGAGGGGTGGAATCATCATGAAGGCTGTCAAACACTGAACAAGTTGCCCAGAGCCTCTGGAGGCCCTGTCCTTGGAGTTACTCCACACTCAGCTGGACAAAGCCGTGAGCAATCTGGCCTCATGCCCACACCAGCCCTTCTGTGAGAGGGGCGCAGATGACATGGGGCGCAGAGAGCCTTTGCAACGCCAGTCAAATTCTGTGACTCTACAGAAGTGTCTGAATCACTTTCAGTCCCTGTAGAGGTTTGGAAGGCAGAGGAATACAGAGACAGAGCAGAACATGTTTCTCTCTGCATTACTGAGGCCAGCCTGCCCTTCCAGATAAGTAACTATTCTCACAGAGTCTGTGAGCAAAGATGACAGGCAAGCACAGCTACAGCTGGCTCCTGCTCTAAGGAGAGGGGAACAGAGCCTGAAGAGGCAAACTGAAAGGCAGCTTTCAGACACAAAATGTAGCACAACAGGGAGTCTCACCAGCCAGGCATAGGTTGATTCTTAATTTCAAAGCACTGTGGCGGATCTACCACCTGCTAGAAACTGAGTGTGCTCTCCCCACCCTGCTGTCTCTTCGGCCAGGAGCTGGTTCAGCCCTGCAGCCATTGTGACCTTCAAGCCACGACCAAAGCCTTGCCTGCACCTGCGAATCTTCCTGGGCCATGCCTGAGGGAGAGCTAGGCTGAACGTTTGCTTTCTCTGTGCTTCCTACAGGGTAGAAATGCCCCAGTGCTGGTTGGTGGGCCTCACTGTGTAGGAGAGAAGGTCTGGCACCCTGGTTAGAGGGTAGGGTTGAACACAGGTCTCCAGTCCTCCTGGGAAATGGTCTGACCCTGCGTGCTGTGCAACAGGGAGGCAACTTGGCCACCAGAACAGGCCCTGCTTGTTGGTTCTTGGTCTTCTTGGTTTGTCAGATATAAGGCCACTTTTCTTGTCACCACTCCAGCAGCACTGGGAAACACCCATCAAATGCATTACTGTGAATATGGACCTATGTGGTAATATTCCCAAACTGTCATTCACTGGGACCTCACTTGGAAAGGTCCCTTGACGTTTCACAGCAAAGTCACTGGCCCTGTCTGACACATCCACTAAAAAAACCACATCTGCATTTTGTCAGATTCCTCATGAAGTCTTTGTCCTCTTGAGGTGCTTTCAACTTGTCTTTGTCAGCTACATAAATTCAACAGAAATCAGATTTGATTGCACTACTGAGACAAAGATTCCTGCCAACATACACCGTAAGTCAATTTAAACACCAAAGTCCAGAGATAGTGTTCTACCCAGGAAGTCTCCTTGAAGAGCCACAGACCCTGATAACCACAGCACACACCTAACAGCTGTCAACTGGATTCTGAAGAAAACAGCCGCTTTCTTTGCCAAGCCTGGCTACAAAAGATAGCAGTATCACCGGGGGGTTTTATCTACTAGCCTAGCAGAAAACACATGCCCACTGAATGGGAGATCTGCGCTCAGTTTTGTCTTTCTCTCGAGTAGTCTTCCATCCAGTAAACCTCTCAGGAGGGAGGTTGTGCCTTCATCCAAAAATACAGGAAAGCTTGACTTGCGGGAAGCCCTGTAGTCCAGTTCCTGGCCCTGTCCCAGGGAGTATTTCAGATTTTATCCTATTAGAAGTTAAGATAAAATACACTAATAGGCCGGGCAACAAGGACTCTTCATTCTCCAAGAATGCAGATTCTTGGAGAGAAGACTGACACATACCACTCTGAACTGTGCAATACTGGAACCATCTTCCCACACCATAAGCCAGACAGACCCACAAGCCTCACAAAGAGTTAACCTGAAGGAACCTACCTGTGCCCAATGCACTGGGTACCCGATGATGAAGCGAGGCGTCTCCTGCCACCACTACCTCCTCCTCATTACCAGCCAGGCCTGGAGCCGCTCGGCCTGAAGTTGGGCTCTGGCAATTTAACCTGCAGGCATCTACCTGTGCCCAATGCACTGGGTCCTCAGTGAGGTATCTCCTGGCAATCAGGCCATTTCCTACCTCCTCCCCATTCCTAGAGATTGCTCCAGCTCCTCAGGGGAAAGAAATAAACTGGCTAGTACAAGTGGTCAATTTTTATTTTCTGCTTTGCTGGGCTTAAAAAGGTCAGTGTTATGGTTGGTTTTGTTGGGGTTTTTTTATTTTGTTTCATTTTGGTTTTTAATTGTGAAACCATTGAGATGAACACAGTCCCCGCATGTCTGATACAATGTCCATGGATCACCCACTACCAGGTCTACTGCCAGGTGATCCTAGAATTCTTCTTGGTGGCAGCTATGGGGATAGGTGTCTCTCTGTAGTTTATTCCCACTCACAGGGATGGTTTGCCATGGAGCTGCAGGAAATACCGTCTAAGTGCCTGTCTCCCACTGAGAAGTTCAGAACTGACACGGCTTCCCCAGGACACCTGCGCACAGCAAAGGGGACCCCCGGGATCCAACCTGCGCCAAAAGCTGGCCACAGCGAGCTCTGTACCGCTGCTCACAGCCTGGCTGGCGGGTTTATGCCGGCAGGTGGCAAGCTGTCTGTCTCTCTGGACGTGGGACGGTGCTTGGTGTCAGTGTGACACACAGAGCTCTGGCGCACCACAGCACTGCCGCTTCTGTGGCTCGCCCGGTGCAGGCACTAAGCTTCAGAGTCTTTTCCTTCTCCAGCCCTCCGGTTTCGTAGACCTGTGAGTGGAGAGAGCAAGATGTGCACACGCAGAGCGATGCACAGCGCCACGCTGCGTGTTACGCTCCCAGGCAAAAGAGGAATCCTTCGTCATGAAGCAGTGCTGTAGTTCTACTGCTACAGCATGGATTGTCCTCTGCTCTTTCCTAGAGGCATAGTACAGAAGGCATCTTTTCATATGATTAGCTCTAGAGAAGTTTGTCCACCCCAGAAGAGTTTGCTGTGTGGGCTGTTCTGTGGGACTGCTGAATTTGTCAGCAGTTTAAGCAGGTGCAGAAGTTTTCCCCAAAGCCTCCACCTCTTGGCCATCTCTTTTGCAACACAGAGAGGGATGTCCACTTCTCTGCTGTTAGTCATCCTGCGGGCAGCTCAACAGTGCCACCTTGGAAGATGTGTCCTGTGTGCAGCTTGTTTTCCACTAGCACTGCCTTAATCCAGTACCTGTATTCTGAGGTGACTATGGGAAGTGAGTTGACCTAACTTTTTGTATCCCATTTTCAGAGTGTAGTCTTTGCTCAGGTAAAACCGTGCCTGAAGCGGTGAGCTGGACTGTCTGTGATTTCAAGTAGAAATCCATCTCATTTGGTGAAGAAGTGAAATTTCCTATGCAAAATATTGACTGTGTCCTAAAGGTCTCATATAGCTGTACAAGTGAATTGATGTACCATTTGTGCAACCAACTCCCCCCAAGGGAGCAAGGAAATGCTTGCTGTATAGGCAACTGCTCTAGGAAGCCGTCCCAGCCAGAAAGCGAGCATCCAATGAGCATCTTCTTCAAAAAGTATTATGGCCCTTTCTTCACAACTAAAGGGATCAAGCTACTTGTGGTGTTGCTCTACGGAGCATATTCGGGCGGCAGCATCTACGGATGTACTCAGATCAGGGAAGGCATCGATCTTCGAAACCTGGCGAGCGATGACTCTTACGTTATTCCCTACTATGATAATAATGACAAATACTTCTTGGCATACGGACCTCGGGTCATGGTTGTCATTACTGAAAGTGTAGATTACTGGAATGAGACTGTTCGCCTTGGCACTGAGCGCTGCATGCAGAATTTAGAGGACCTTTCCTATGTGGATAAGAACCTCTCAGAGTCATGGCTGAGAGTATACACAAGACTTGCCGCAGAGGGCTTGGTAAATTTAAACAATAAGACCCATTTCATGAATAGCTTACCAACACTGTTCCAAATTGTTCCCAGTTTTGAGTGGGACGTGAACAGGACTCAGGAAAAAAGAGAAGCTTCACGGTTCTTCATCCAGACGGTGAACGTGACCTCAGCCGTTAACACTATGGTGCCGTAACGCAGCCCAACTGGCTCACATCTTCTATTCAAACCCTTCTTTTCACTCAGATTAAATAAACATCCTGTATCTTTAAGAAGAGCATGCCTGGCTTCTGTTGGCTGCAGTTTGCAAAGGGAGATCCTGTAGGTGACCGGACTTGTGTGGAACTCCTGAGTAACCACTGTGGAAGCCCCAGTGCCATGCCATGGCAAGGGAAGGTTTCACTTGAGACAACCCCACCCTGGTTTGAGGACCAAATCAGAAAGCAACTCAGGTTTAAGCTGGTCGGTCCTAAAACTACAGACACTGAAGTTTCATTGTGTTCCCCCGTGACAGCCCGTCCTGTGACACACTGACAGAGCAGAGGAGCTTTCACTGAATAATACACAGGGTGCTCTTTTAACCTGTAATCAAGTCATAATTTCTCACAAATTTAATGAGCACCCCCTCTGGAGGTACATCCATCAATTTGCAATTTACAATTTAAAGACCAATTTGCAGGGCTGGTGTTCATGAGCTCTTGTCCCCCCTGCTCTTCATGGGGCCTCTCTGAAGAAACAGCAGCTCTGTCCAGACAGCCAAGGAAGGCGCTACCACGGCATCCTGCTCCTGATGGCATTCCCTTTCCCCACAGGAGTGCCTGGATTCAGAGGATCCCTCAGCTTAGTGCCCATGGCACCAGGAGCAGCACAGCTGCACTGCCACCAGCCCTACCAGCGCTGCTGGTGAGGGGGTGTGGTTCGCAGCCATAGGAGATTGTCTCTTTTGGTGTGATGCTTTCAGAAATAGTGTTGTTCCTCTTATGAGGTCAAAGATCCTGCTAGGAGCCTGCCCCAGCACAGGATTCCCAGGGTGTCACTGCCACCTGCTGCAGCACTGGGTCTTCTATGGGCTGCAGGTGGGCATGTGCTCCATCATCATCCTCTATGGGCTACATGGGGGACAGGCTGCCTGGGTAAGAGTGCGTAAGAGCCGATAATACACGAGGTGGCCTCTGTGCAGGGGGACAGTGCGCTGGAAGTCACGTCAAAGCCTCAGTGGCAGGAAGCCATCAGTGAGAATCGGAAAACGGGCCTTATGGAATCCACGCGGGTGCCCCCGGTCCCTCGGGGAGAGCTGCGCGGAACGGCCAGCCAGGCCCCGGCACGCGCCGGCCGCGTGCTGCCTGCGAGCCGCCGCCCTCTGCTGGCCGCGCGCGGGCACTGCCGCCGCCGCCGGGGGCGCGGGCCGGTCCCTGCGCCCGCTGCGGGGTCCCCGCGGCAGCGATGCGGCCGAGGCACCCGCTCCGCGCCCCCGCCGCACCGAGCGGCGCGTCCCGACCGCAGCCGGAGCTCGGCCCTCGCGGTCCCGCATCACCCTTCCGGAGGGCGAGGGGCGTCGAGATCCTCTGCTCCCCCGGGCTGTTCGTGTCTCGGCACGGGCGGTGCCGGGGCAGCAAAAGGCCAGAGCGAAAGGCAGCGCAGAGAGCAGAAGGAAGGGAACCCTGGACGCAGGGCAGGACGGAGGGAGGGGTCCCCACAGTGCTCTGCCCAGCACAGCTGCAGAGCGGGGCTGCGTCAGCCTCCAGGAAGTGCTCACATGCCGGGGGCGGGGGAGAGCACCTGACAGGAATGTGGCAGCTGGATGCCTTCGGCGTAAAAGCAGAGCCCGGTGCCATGCCAGGTGGAGTTGTGCTCCCGGCGCGTCACAGTGCGGATCTCCGCACAGCAGGGTAACCCCTGGCCTAACACTTCTGGTTTGCTTCCTGGCAGCACTTGCTCATGTTCTCATGTCTGTCAAGTCTGGCTGCACTTGTGGGGAAAACAAACTGTTCAGGAGAGATTTGTAGGAGATGCTGCCGTTACTGGCAGCAGTCACTGTTTCCAAGTCTCCGCTCTGTTCCGTAAAAGGCAACCCTAACTGTTCCACAAGTTTCACTGTGACGCTCAGGTGTCCCGCGCCTGCTCTTTCTCTTTATTTGACAAATGTAGCAATGGAATTCCAGTTGAGCAAAATGCCAAGGTTTTAATTAACTTCTGTATTTTTGCAGAGCCTCTGGCGGTTCCAGCCCTGGTTCTGCTCAGCAGCAGAAATGGCCAGACAGGCCACAAGTTTTCTGGGATCAAACGGGTACTGTGGAATGGCCGCTGGGACACTCTCATCAGTGGTTCAGGTTAAGAGCAAAGGATGCACAGGCAGGCTGCCAGGCAGGTCAAACAGACACAAACAGGGGTGTTTGGAGGTCCTGTGCAAGGAGGCTGATCCTCCAGTTTGGTCGAGTGTCTATGACATATCACTTCTCTTTGAGGATGAGTGTCTACAAACTCTCTGGTTTTCTCCTATTTCTCTAAAACTAATATGCCACCACAAGTTTTCTGTGGCCTGCTCTGTGGCCTGCTCTGCAAGAGCAGCCGTCCCAGGCACTGCTGAAGTCACTTCTTGTGGTTTCAATTCAGTGTTTTCTTTTCCAGGGTCCGTAGTACAGGATACAAGCTGTGGAACACAACAAGGTGTTTAAAAGATGAAGACAGGCAGTGCTTCTGATGAGTGCTAAAACAACTACTTCTGAAAAGCAGTAGCAAACTTGGCATTTCTACGTGCGAGTAACTTGGCAAATCTGGAGAAGGCAATTGATTTCTTGCTTTCAGCTGCTCAGCTGTATTTTCCGTTGTCTGTTTGAGGTACTAATCTCAAATGCAGAAAGGAGAAAAGATTCCATTGCAGGGAGGAGCATCCTGTATTTGCATCAGCCATTTTAAGACCTTGTTTCTCCTAAACCTAGCCTTGCTCAATCCCACGCTGTCCTGAACTTGTCAGCTTCTTCTCATTTGCATAGAGACGCTGAAAATAGGAGGTTTCACTTCTTCATAACTCTCCCACACAGATAATTAAGGAACACCGATATTGAACAATCTCTTCACTGATGTAATGTACACATCCTTAAAAGCAAATGTTATTAACCCCAGTTGATTTTTAATGAAGTCGGTCTTCACAGTAAGTACTTGCACAGATTGCTCAATTGATGCTCAATTGATGGTCAACTTGACAAACTGAGCAAAAGTAGTTTTCTTGCTCTAGGGTTTCCATACTTTTTCATTACATGAGTGTCTCTGTCTTTCTAAACCAGCACCGTGGCTTGAGTGGTTTCATCAGTTGTCATCCATGCCATAAGCATGGGCAAGCTACTCTTCCACTGAGGGCTGATATGTGTAGACTTGAGTTACACTGTCATGAATTTTTGTCTGACATTTGTCAAATGCAGCCCCCTGTCCAGACTCACAGACTTCTGCCAAATAAAGAATGATTTGGTCTGAGTTGAAGAAAGTATCTGAGGAGGGTCTGTGTTTGAGGCAGTAGATAAGACTGTTGTCTCTTGATGAATTTCAGGTCATATATGAAGTCACAGGGAATGACTGCCTGCACGGAAATTGTATGCTATATTGGGTTGATGCATATGATTTGCTTCTGAGTTTGCAAGAGAAGATGCTTCCTGAGCCATATGAAAACAACATCATACAGTCCAGTTGGCAGGTGAACACAATGCTCTGATTTTAAACCAAAATACTTTTAAAAGTATGCTGGAACTTCCAGAATTGGCTTACTGCTATGCATCATTACATCTGTCTCTCTGGGCACTTCTTCCAAAAGCGTGGGGTAGGACTTCCCTTAGAGCACAAAGGGTGGTTGAAAGAGACATAAGGGGAAAGGGGGAGATCGGTCACAGGCTCCTGAACTGATCGCTCTTTTTCCAAGGCTCTGTTTAGTGTGGTGGTGTCAAACACTCCCCTAGAGTTGAACTAATGGAGATGATCAAATCCATCCACCAATGGATTTCAGAGTCACAGAATGGTGGAAATTGGAAGGGGGTCTCTAGAGGTTTCTGGACCAACCTCCCTGCTCAAGCTAGGACGCCTAAGACCTGTGGCCCAGGACCATGTCCAGAAGGCTGTTGAGTGTCTCCAAGGAGGGAGACTGCACAATCTTCCTGGTCAATCATGGAGAGAGAGGGTCCATGAGGAGCTGCGGGGAGGCCACAGCCAGCTCTGGCCCTGGGCAACTGCTTGCAAGCTCCATCGCCTGGCCCCTGCCAGAGCCGTGGCCACTGCTGTGCTGTGGTCCTGCTGCAGCCTGGCTGTGGCCCCTGACGTGGGTACAGATCGCAGCCGCGGGCCATCGTGCACGTTATCAGGCATTATGTGATCCAGGCAAAACAAGAAACAGACACAGGTTTACCAGGAGGAAAACAAAGTGAGTTCAGCCCAAAAGCTCCTTTTATGCAACAGGGTATGTTTTGTTGAGCTGCCTGGGGCACAAAGCAGGATGCTCATCCATGAGCACATGTGCCAAAGAAACATTAGGGCTCTGTGCCATTAATTCTGTTTTTATGCCACTGCTGCTTAGAACGTGTCTGAGTAATTGCATTTCTGGTTGTACTCAGAGAAGGGACACAGATGTTTTAGTAGTTTGGCTAAATGTTATATCGCTTCAGGCTCTGACTGGAAAAATTAATAGATTTCCAAGTACTGTGCCAGTCATGATTATCTTACTACTGAATATGCATCCTGCTAATGGATCCTTCCTGTGATAACAGGACCGAGGGTTTGGAGACTGAGAGTGGAGAATCTTTTAAAAAGCACCCCGTGTAGTTAACCAAACAACTTTGTCACTAAAAGCCTTCTGCTAAACACAGATCCAGATCTTTTTCACAAGTAATTTATCTAATTACAATGCAGATTTTGAGCAGAACATCATTTTTCATGAGGAAAGGACAACTACAGCTTCCTTCAAACAATCACATTTGACAGCACTGATGAAGAAAAAAAGACCCTTTTAAACTAATTCGGAGGCGTAGGGAAGAACCACAGCGTCCTGTGCGTGTGTTCCGGTTGGATGTCTGGTGGTACAGAACAGCGCTCAGCGCTTTGCCACCGCTCCTTCAGCAACATGGGTTGCTTATGTGTTTTTGCAGCCCCTTCTTTGCTCGTGGGTGACTTTTCCTTCTCCTGCTGACTGCATATTTCAAGACTTTGCATGTATCTCTGCAGTAATGTCATGTGTGTGGATTTTCCAGGCTGCTGTTCTGGTCATGTGTTCTACGTATTTGTCAGACACAAATGGAAGAGCAGTCATTGCTCCTCTGCCATTTCTGCATTACCCTGCACTGCAAACTGCTGCTGTCAGAATAGGCAGCACTGATTGCCCTGGCTGCAGCCCAAACTCGCTGTTCCCAGAGCACTGATCAGGTTTCTCACTGTATGTTTTGGGGCTGGCGATAGTCTTGTTTTTATTCAAGTATTCCGGCCTCCAGGGTATCCCTGGCAGCTCCACGGAAGCAGTCAAAACCCAAACACAGAGAAGACAGGAGCTCCTTCAGCAGTACCTCGGAATGCAAGCACCACCAGTGGATTATGAAAACCCGGCTTTCAGAGTGATTGCTTTGGCAAGAGGATGCCAAAGAGCTGCACTGGCTGCACCCAGCAAAAAAGTTGGTGCTTCAGTCCCACAGAATCAGACCTGCATTTATCAAGGCTGAAATCGATAGGTTCAGTTTCAACTGCACAGTGTGGAGACATCTGAGAGATTCTCACATCTACTTAACAACAGTTTGGCTGCCTATGTCTGTCAGTGTACATACCAGCTCAGGAGATGGGGATGCAAGCTCTGGAGTCATCGTGCTGTGCATGATAACCCTGTTAAGCTCTGGCTCCCTCCCTTCTCTCTTCCCCATTTCTCCTCTAGTTTCACAAAATCATCTCCAGTTCTGCTTCCGTCAGCTTAATGCAAGAAGGACTTACAAAACACAGGGTGGGTGACTTTGTTTCGCTGTGACAACAGATTGCCCTTTCAAATGTTGGGCATCATCCAACAACAATGTGTTCCACACCTTAAAGCAATAGTAAGATCATCAATAAAAAAACGTAGGCAAGTTTTCAGTGTGCTTCATGGCTTAACTCTTAGATTGCCAAAGTCAGTATCTGGGCAGAGTGCAACAGTCACAATACCAGAAGCTCAGCAGGCAAATAGAAGCATGTTTAGAGAAATGCACCTAATGCCCCTCAGATACAAACCCGTGCCTTTAAAAAATCTAAACAAAACATTCAACAGTCTGGAAACTAATAATTAACTGGCTTGGATATATTTTTTTAAGCTACATAATTATGTGCCTTCCCCATGTAGTACAGTCAGGAGCCCTCATCTGCTCTCTGCATGAGGCAGTTCTGCATGCCAGCCAAGGCCCTGACTGCCCAAAATGCAGCAGGCAGGAGAACTCACCTCCCACTGATCCTTTTCCAATGTGCAGCTGCTCCTGGGTCTCTAAGCCCTGCTGGGACTCATCCCCACCACCTGCCTACCCCATGGACCTAACCATTGGTGGTTCCATTCACACTGGGCTACTTGCATGGACATCTGCTGCTGTGTTTTCCCTGGGACACTCCATCCCACACCTATGAGGTGTCCCAGGGCTGATGCTGCTTCTCCCTTGCTGCCACATCAGCTCTGAGTGGTCTGGCAAGCCCCAACCAGCCACTGGGTATATGTGGGCAAACCATCAACAGACATCATGACAGCACTTTTGTGTTGTGGAATTTTGTGGGTTTTTCTGTTGTGGAATATATCTGCTCACTTGAGGTGAGCCTCTGGTTGATGAGTTTAAGGATGGAGCAGGAGCTTTGGGGAGCTCAGCTTGAACTGCTTCTTTTCCCAAGCCATAGGCCAGCTTGAGAACAGGCTGCTTCCCAAACTGGCCTTTGTTTGAAGAGATCAAGGGGCATTTTCTCTCTGCAGTTCCTCTTCCTGCTTAAAGAAAAAAACATAGCTGCCCTTGCTTTGACCTTTGATGCTGACAGTTTGTCCTGGAGGTCTGAGCCTCCTCATATCTTCCACATCTGTGGCTTTGCCAGGCGCTGGTGTAGATGGGTTTAGCATGAATATAAGCCTGTCTCAGTTAATACATGTGTAGCAGCTCTCTGTAAGTTAACTCCAAGGTCTGTGAGGCCACAGAAGCCACTTTTGAGTTCCAATTGTCTTGAAGAGGCAATGAAGTTGTGCCACACTACCCCCTCTGTGACTGTGCGTATCTCCACCTTTTTCTTTGCAGAGAAAGATGCCTGCAGAAGCTCAGGACTTTGATCTCCTCCCCTCCAGAGCACTTGTCACATTTTGGTGGACTTGCTGCTGGAGTTTTGCTGTTGTCCAGCACAAGTTGGCTCTTTGGAAATTATTTATGGGCCATAGTCAGGCCTAATTTGTTGGCAGATGGAAAAATACTAAGACTTCCTTCATAGGAGAGCTGTAACCTGTGTAATCTCTGCTTTCTCAGTGACAGTTGGCCCTGCAGTGTTCAACAGCTGCTGTAGTATGGGATTGAAAGGTTTCTCAGAATATAAATCCAGTAAAAGTATAAATGTATATGTCATAGGTCTATCCGTGTATAGAAACAGAGCAAATACAGACACTTAAGCAGTGTGATACCTCACACAGGTGATAGGTAACACACCCAGTCATGGCAGGAGAGGTGCCATGTTGGTTCTCAGTTCTCTGTCTCTTAAAGAGGAGATTTCTTTTTGGACTGAGAGTCTTGGAATACAAAACTGATTACAGATTGGAAGGCAGCTTTTTTCACAGAATCGCAGTATGGTTGGAAGGGGTCTCTGGAGGTTTTCTGGACCAACCTCCTTGCTCGAGCCAGGTCACCTAAGACCCATTGCTCAGGACCATGTCCAGAAGGCTGTTGAATGCCTCCAAGGAGGGAAACTCCACAACCTTCCTGGGAAACCTGTGCCTGTGTTCGGTCATCTTCACAGTGAAGGACTGCGTCCTGACGCTGAGCTCTTTGCAGCTTCCCTTCTGGTATTTATATACATTAATAAGACTCCCTGAAAGCCTTCTCTTCTCCAGGCTGAACAGTTGCAGCTGTCCCATCCTTTCCTCATAGGAGAGATGCTCCGGTCCCTTAATCATCCTCAGGACCCTTCACTGGACCCTCTTGAGTGTGTCTCTCTCACACTGAGGAGCCCAGTACTGGACACAGCACTCCAGGTTTGGCCTCACCAGTGCTGCATTACACTCAGGCAACAAGTGTGCTGCCTTGCAGGAGGGGTGCATTAATTACTCACACAAACATCATTTCAGATGGTCAGGATGACACAGTGCAACATTTGTGGTACTGCTGCCTCTGGCATTTGAGTACATGGTGCAGAAACAGTCATCTGAGGCAATGGAAGCTTCTGCTTCCATCCGTTAGTGTGTCACACCCACATGGACATTTATAGCAACAGCGTCTGTGGTGTCTTTCCTGGTTCACACGTCACACTCCCAAGCACAATGTCTGTGACTAACGGTCATGTTTGAATTAACAGTAACTGGCCTTGACATCACACTTTCCATGGTGTGTCCCATCAAGCCTTCAACTGATGAGAGACTGATGTCCAAAAGTATCTTCCAGCCTCTGTATCATAGTTACAAACATCCCTTTAATCTTCTCATTCTGGTCAAAGCAGCCCTGTTGCATTACTGCCCTGAAACACCTGACCTTGCCCTCGGTGTTTCAAGGTTCTTGTGCTTTTGTAGAGGGAACAGCACCAGCAAACTCTGTGTGTTTCTCTGCTTTGTGAATTCCCTGTCTATTGGCCAGGTTCTGCCACACCAGAACCACTTGGCATTTGAAATCCTCCTGGGTGGA
Organism: Laterallus jamaicensis coturniculus; assembly: GCA_022605575.1. Taxonomy (NCBI): domain Eukaryota; kingdom Metazoa; phylum Chordata; class Aves; order Gruiformes; family Rallidae; genus Laterallus; species Laterallus jamaicensis. The sequence goes on along the minus strand of JAKCOX010000072.1, from coordinate 2,522,322 downwards.
GAATGGATTGAGAGCAACTCCAAGGAGAAAGACTTGGAAGTGCTGATTGATTGATGACAGCGTAACATGAGCTGGCAGTGTGCGCTAGCAGCTCAGAAAGCCAACCCTGTCCTGGGCTGCATCAAGAACAGCATGGCCAGCAGGTCACGGAAGGGGATTCTGCCCTTCTGCTCTTGTGAGACCCCACCTGGAGCCTTGTGTTGAGCTCTGGGGTCCCCAGTACAGAAAAGCCAAGGAGCTGTTGGAATGAGTCCAAAGAAGGGCCATGAAGATGACCAGGGGACTGAGCACCTCTCCTATGAAGACAGGCCAAGAGAGTTGGGATTGTTCAGCCTGGAGAAAGCTCCAGTGAGACGTAGCTACAGCCTACCAATACTTAAAGGGGTCCTACAGGAAAGTGGGAGAGGGGCTGCTCATGATGGGGTGTAGTGATAGGACAAGGGGTAACAGCTTAAAGCTGAAAGAGGGTAGGTTTAGATTAGACATTAGACATTTGGAAGAAATTCTTTACTGTGAGGGTGATGAGGCCCTAGCACAGGTTGCCCAGAGATGTTGTGGCTGCCCCTTCCCTGGCAGTGTTCAGGGCCAGGTTGGATGGGGCTTTGGGACGCCTGGTCTAGTGGAGGGTGTCCCTGCCCATGGCAGGGTGGTTGGAACTAGATGATCCTAGAGGTCCCTTCCAACCCAAAGCATTCTGTGATTCTACAATCCTATGTATACATGTACAGATTCTTGCTCCTCATTTCATTACCATGCTTCCCTCTAATATGTTTGGGCAAGGTAATGGCATGTCTGCCCATACAAAACTCTGGTATTTCAGCCCCAACCAGTGGCCGAGCACCACACACTGCTCACTTGCTCCTGGAGAATAAACAGACTGGGCCTCCAAAGGTTGGGATAAGGACAATTTACTGACAAAAGCACTGTGAAAGTAGAACAGTAACAGCCAATTATACTCACACATGGTGATAACACAGAGTACCTTACCAATCCAATGATTACAGAGTGCTGCACAACACAAGAACCAAGCTGACACCCTCAGACTGCCCTGGAGTCACCCAGGAGTCCCCTTCCCAACCAGCCCCTTTTATGAGGAAGTGATGTGAGGTGGTGAGAAAACCAGTTGGGGCTAACTCAGCACCCCTGGGCTGGCTACTTGGGGAGATTAGTTCTGGCCTGGCCAGAACCAGGACAAGAGACATAATCAAATGATTCAGGCTATAAGGAACATGTATGAAGATGTGGTTGGAGACAACCAGTATGCCTGATGAGCCTGATTACCTTGAATAATGGAAAGGCTGGCTCTATGGACAGAGAGAGAATGTTGTTCACCGTGATTTCAGCAAGGCTTTCAACACAGTCTCCTGGTACATCCTTGTAGCCAAACTGAGGTGAGACAGATTGACAAAGAGGACTATAAGCTGAGTAGGGTATTCCCCAGACTGCCAGGCCCAAAGGGTGATAGCAGCAGCGCAAGATCCATCTGACAGCGGGTTGCTAGCAGCACTCCACAGGTCTTTCTGAACAGCCTGGCCAACAGGACAGAGTCCACCTTCAGCAAAATCATGGAGGACATCAAGTTAGGCGAGAGCATTTAACACATCAAAGGGCAGGGCCACATTCAAGGGGACAAATAACAGAATGTCATGAATTTCAGCCATGGCGAACACAGGGCCTCACACCCAGGATGGAATAGCTCCCCGCACCAGCTCCACACGGGAGACAGCCCAAGCTCCACGACGTCACAGGCTGGGGACTGAATGGCTGCGGAGCAGCTTGCCATAAAAAGGACCAGAAGGTCCCAGTGAGCAGTGAACTAAGCACTAGAACACGGCCCCTGCTGGCAACAATGCAGGATAACAGCCGATGGGGCTGTGTCCACAGCAGTTAAGTCCAGAGATGAAGGGAAAGCATTCTTCACCTTTACTCATTAACTCACACGGGTGCTACAATGCACACCACTACTACACCACACTTCACCCATTACACCACACATGGAAAACAGTATGCTTTGGAACTAGTAATATTTTATTACTTCTGCAGATCTAAGGAAAAAATGACGTGTCATTTTTGAGAAGAAACCTTTGACATTCACAACTTCTAAAAGTCTTTCAAAAAGGTGCCCATATGTATACACATTTGAAAATATTCAAAAAAAGATAACAGATTAAGAATGTAATAAGGAGAAAACTAGTGGTAATCCTATGCTGCTTTACATGTAAATTCATTGTTTAGAAGTGCAAAGTCATCATTTTCATCAAGCATTCAATATGGTTTGAAAAATGGAGTGTTCATTGAACATAAAAATTTGCCAAATTAAAACGTGTCTGTATTAAACTACACAGTTCCAGCTTAAAATGTTGAAAAATGAAGGTTAAAATACCAAGAGTATCAAGTCAAACAACTGACTGAATTTAGTACAGCTAGTGCAGTGGCAGAAGAACCCGGTGTGATTTTTCTGGGTCAGTGCAGAAGAATATATTCAGCACCATCAGATGTTCTTTTCTGTCTGCAGTGAATATTCTGAGTGGCTACGAATGCTCCAGGTATCTTCAAAAGTTACACGGTTCCTGAGTGAGAAGATTCCTATAGCCAGCTCCCATCCTCTACACTTTCAACCACAGCATTTTTTTTCTCAACTATTCCATTTGGATTGCTCACTTCTTCTAAAACTACTACTAAACTTGACAGAGTTGTGTGAGGATCAAGCAGTTTCAGAAGAGGTATGTCCACCTTCCTCTCTCGAAAGACGCGGTTCTGAATTGTCATTGCTAACATAGAGTCTATGCCCAAGGATGAAAGTGGTGTATTCATGGTTAGTTCATCTGGGCTTAACCCGGTGAGGTCACTCACCACTGAAGTGATATAGTCTTCCGATTTAATCGCGGCACTACCCTGGACTTGAGGTTCCTCAGAGGTTTCAAGTTTGTTCCTGAATTCCTCTGACAGAAGTGACATGAAGCGACTTTTGAGTGAAATAATCTGAGACATGACATGATGCAACAAAGCATGAAAATTTAACTTGGCGACAGTTTGCTGTGGGTTATTCATAACTAAACTCTTCCTGAGATATTCGTGAATTTCATGCACTTGCAGAATGTCTATGCCCTTGGACTCCAGGATGCTCTGAATATGGTTTTGATTGAACAGTATGCCAAGGTTCAAAGCCCCCCAGTTAATGGATTGGCCTGAAAGCCCAAGGTTCCTCCTGTAGAGGCAGAAGACATCCAAGAAAGAGTTTGCAGCTGCATAGTTTGCCTGGGTGGAATTGCCCAGGAAGGAAGTAATAGAGGAGTAGCACACAAAGTAGTCAAGCTCCTGGCCTCTGGTAGCCCAGTGAAGATTTAGGGTCCCTGCTACTTTTGGGCTCAGCACTTTCTGAAAGTCAGCCAAGTTCAGAACTTCAAGACGACCATCGTGTAAAACAACAGCACTTTGGAACACACCTTTGACTGGACTCCCTGCAAAGATGTTTGCGATAGAGCGGAAAGCTTTCTCAACATCGCTGGTCGAAGTAACATCACACTGCACAGACACTACTTTGCTTCCTTCATACTGCTGCTGCAAAGCCTTTATCTCTTCTTGCTTCTCCTTGCTTGGAATTGTCCTGGAGAGTATTGCAATAAACTCGCCTCCGTTCTTGGCTATGAATTTCACCGTTTCAAAGCCAAGTCCAGTGAGCCCCCCGACTACCACATACACAGCATTCTGCTTAAACAACTTCTTCTGGGGTTCATACAATGGGATATCTGAAAGCAGGGCGATGTCCTTCTGCCTTCTCAGTACAGCAAGTGGGACAGATTGGTCGGTAAAATAGGACATTGCAGAGTTCATTCTTTCAAAGTTCTCGGTCTGCTGAAAAACAAAACCTGAGAGATGTCTAAACCGTTTCATATCCATGGAGCCGATCCATGCATGCACAGTCTTTTGCAATTCCTTTAGGGATGCTTTCTGGAAAATGCTGCTAAGTGTAAGGATATGAAAGCTGATATCTTCATGATCAAGTCCACTGAGGTTCTGGATACATTCATGCTGTTGATTGCCACACACTATTATCACATCCTTAAGAAAGTACATGTGGGCCAGATCCTCCCGAGACAGGCTGTTCACTGGAGGAAGAACAACAAGGGCATTGCACAGGTTTATATACTGGAACTTGTCTGGAGTGGGCCTCGCAAGTACTGTTCTCCAACCCATCTTTTCTGCTGCTGCAGAAAGAACATGGCACAGAGCTGACAATGGCTCTGTAGAAATAATGCCCACTGTTCTGCCATGTTTCCCCTTGGGTAACCTCTGATTGAAGATTTCCCAGGCAATGATAAAGTATGACATACAAGGGACATTCCGAAAGCATGGGAATTTCTTTACATTGAAACAAACTGCTCCTGGAATCTGAACTCGGGATGATGCAGCAGCTGGATAACACAAAGCCACGTGATCTCCCACTTTAACTTTCTTCACATCGATGCCTGTTGCTGTTACTGTGCCACTGAAGTCAAGAGCTAAAAGTCCATGTTTGCCTACTGCTTGTGAATTCCAATACAGTGTGCTCCCAAAGTTACGACTAGAAACAGTGACGGGAAAATAATCTTCTGAGTGCAGACATATTTTATCCACCTGAATTTCAACGCTCTGTTTTTCAAGCTGAGTAGTTGTGCTGGTGGATATTTCAGCAGACAAGTCTTTAGCTGTGTATGGGTCAGAAGTGTACAAAGTGAATGCTTCTGACTTCTGCAGAGATCTTACGGGTTGGCTGTAATCTACATCTACAAACGGTGACCGTCTGACTTCAGCCATGTACGTTCTTCCTTGGCTGATGCAAACTTCTGGATAGTCCACACCTTTGTATTTGACAAGAACATCTGCTAGCACTGAGATGTCCAGGGAACTGGAAGAGCTGAGGTCAATTAGCTGAAAGGTGATTTCTGGAACTTCAACGACACAAGTCCTGGTCATGCCATGCAGCGCAAACCCGCAATTAATGTGGTCTACATTTCTTTCTGTCGTTTTATAGGTGATAACTCTGATTGAACAGCGGGACGTTTTCTCTCTTACTGCCACAACAACTTGGCGATAGGCTTCACAACACTTTGCCAACTGGTCTACCACTTTCCTTGGGTAATCTTCATTCAACTTTTGAATTCCCCACAGGAACAGAATTTCATCATAATCCTCAACCTCTGCTCTCATTTTATCCTGTGCGTGGCCTTCCAAGAGAACTTCCCAGTCTTCATACATAACATATCGCGAAGCAGGATGCAAATATTTTTTGAGCTGCTCAGCTATCCCAAATTTGTCTGCAAACACTAGGACTCTGGGCATAGCCCCCAGAGCGCCAGGCACCTGGGAAGGAGAGACTTCTTTCCACTTGTTTTCAAACATGAACTCATTCTCTCTGTAAGACACTTCCTTCATGAAGGTGATGGCAACACGCTTGAGTTCAGCCAACACGTAGCCGCGTTTGTCCATAAAGCATCCGCAGACTTCTAGAGAGTTCCCAGTGGCTTTGCTTGTTCGCATATATATCATCATTTCTTCCTCCAGCGGTCGGAGCACCACCAGGCTGCCTATCCCTGAAGGAAAGCCTGCTCTGGACGGGAACGCCTTTGAGGTGCTGACAGCAGTCATCTGCAGAAAACAGTCGAGCAGCACTGGATGAATGCAGTAGTTGTACATCTCTCTGATGGTCTCCTTGTTCACCTTTATGCTTGTTATAGCTTCCTTCAGTTCCTGGCAATAATGCACATCACTGAGCTGCTGGAATACGGAGCCATACTGAAAGCCCACCTGCGACAGGGCTTCATAAACCTCCGCTCTGCTAACCACTGACCTGCATCTCTGATAGATGGCTTGGAAGGAGATGGTACTTTCTTCCACCACAGTTTCAGCTGCCTTTGTAACTTGGCCTGCAGCATAAACCGCGTTTGAGGAAGAGCGTATCTCAAAGGCTGTCACTGCTTTTTGTGGACTCAGCTTGATAGTCAACTCTTGGGAGCTCTGTGTGAGAACACACGGTGCAGAAAAACTGATACTCAACTGGCAAGAACTTAGAGGCACTTTAGGTCTTGAACTACTCATCACAGAGGCCAGACCGAGCTCCACATAAAAAGCACCAGGGACCAAAGCCACACCATTGTTCCTGTGCTCATATAAGTACGATGTCGTGTCCTGAGACAGGAGACAGCCAAACTCCATGTTGTCACTGTTTGTGGCGTAAATCAAAGCATGACTGGAGCCAATACCTCTTTGCTTGGCTTGTTGATGGATACTCAGGTAGGCCATGTGTTTTTTGCGATCAAACTGATACCGTGGAATGGCCACTGGAGCGCTTTGATACCCATTATAAAAGTGCTGCCAGCTGGGATTGCATCCCAGTTCAAACAGATTTCCTACCAGGGTGAAGAGTGTCTGATACTCTGCATCAGTTTGCAAAGCAGAGAAGACCTTTGTGCCTTTTCCTAGAGTTTCCTTTATGCTTCGCTGCAACGCTCGGTGAGGACTTATTTCCACAAACAGCACATTTTCCCTCCCTCTAGCTACGGTTTCTATGGCTTGACTGAAAGCAACCGGCTCGCGAGTATGCCGGGCCCAGAATTTGCCCTGAGCAAAGTCCTTCTCAGAAGCAGCCCCCCCAGTCAGGGTTGAAATCACTTCGATTTCCCCCCTCTGTTTTTCTAAAGGCTCTATGTGCCTTTCCAACTCTTCAAGAATCCCATCCATGCTGGGGCTGTGGTACGCAGCTGAGACATTTAACACATGAAGAAAGATGTTTCTGTGGCTGAAAGCTTGAGCTAAATCTCTCTGGACAGCATCCACAGAGTCTGCATTCCCAGACAAGGTGCAGGAAACTGGGCTGTTGAAAGCTGCAATGCACACCTTCCCCGAGTAGTGATGCAGATGTTCAGCAATCTCTCCAACAGGAATGTTTCCAACCACCAACATTCTGCCACTAGCAGTCTTTGCCTGCAGCCGGCTCCGGTGATAAATCACTTTGACTGCATCTGCCAGGGAAAGGTATCCAGCAAAATGCGCAGCAGCAACTTCCCCTATTGAGTGGCCAACGACAGCAACTGGCTTAATGCCCCAGTATTTCAGCAGGGAAGCTAAGGCAACCTGCAGGGTAAAAAGCAAGGGCTGGACAAGCTCTGGATTCAACAAGTCCTTTGGGCTGTGACCTCTTGCTGGCAGCAGGCTGATGGGAGCGTGCTTCTGAAAAAGCGCTTCTATTTCCCTGCACTTGTCTCTGAACACCGGCTCTGAGCTCAGCAGGGACAGAGTGAACTCCTTCAGCGTTACGCCGTTGCCACAGAACACAAACACCAGGCGTGGTTCCACCTTTGAGGTGGGAAGTTCACTGCTCACTGCCGACATAACCTCTTGCTGCAAGTGTTGCAGGGAATTTGTGACAAAGGCTTTTCGGTACCTGTAGTTGCCATGGCTTCTTCTGCAGGCAGATGTATAGGCCAGGCTTGGGAGAGTTACCGAGCTTCTGGTGCTCAGCTGCTCAGCTGTATCAGCCATCGTCATCTGAAGGGATTTATGTGATGCTGCAGACAGCAGAACTACTTCAAGGGGCCTCTTAAAGGCTGGAAGAGGCTCTAGCTGCTTTACCTGCCTGACTACAACGTGAGCATTGGTTCCTCCAAATCCAAAGCAGTTGATGCCAGCCACTCTTCCATACTCACTGGATTCCTCCCAGGGCTCTACAGCTGTGGGAACTGCCAGGTTCAATTTCTCTGTATCGATGCTGCTCATCTCCTTTGAGTAATGCAAGGACGGAACAATCTTTCCATGATGCATCATCAGAAGCACTTTGATTAACCCTGCTGCTCCAGCGGCTGATTCCGTGTGGCCAATATTTCCTTTCACTGAACCTATTTTCAGGATGGAAACTTGTGAAGACCGGTTTTGACAAATGACACTACCAAGGCTTTCGGCTTCAGTCGGATCTCCAGCAGCAGTTCCTGTACCATGAGCTTCAACATACTGCACAACTGAAGGATCAACATGAGTTTCATAAATACTGCGCAGTAACTTTTCTTGCTCTACTCTTGATGGTCTTGTGATTGGAGTTACGGACCTACCGTTCTGATTTACCGCACTGATGTTTATAACACCCCAGATTTTGCTGTAGTCTTCCTTTGCCTGTGTCATAAAGAGGTAAAATTTGCTTTAGCAATCTCATGCTTTTTCTGTATAGCAGAAAACAAATCACAACAACCAAGAAGAAGAGACAGAGCAACATACAAGCATTTAAATGTGCGATCTCTACTGCGTGGTAGGTGAAATGCCTAAATGCTTAATGCTTAAGAAATGCTTCATTAGTCTTCAGGTTGAATTGGAAAATCTTTCCTGGCAAAGCGGTTGCTCAAGCTGCAGGTACAAAATTCAGGTAAGCAACCAGTCTTGTTTTAGGCTGTTTCGCCAGTGGTCCTACTTACCTTTTTCAGTGGTTTGAGGTAAACAACACCACAGCCTTCTCCCCTGCCATAGCCATCTGCCTTTTTGGAGAAGGGTTTGCTTATTCCCTCCGGAGAGATCATTTTTGCTTTACTGAGAGACACAAAGGTGCGGGGATCTATTATGCAGTTCACCCCACCACAGATTGCTGCCTCACAATCTCCTGGAGCAAAACAGAAACATATTCATGTTGAGATGTCCAGGACGATGGACAGAAACAGCAGCCATCCTAATTTTGTTGCCCAGTATCGCTTCACTCCCATTACCTGATTTAATTGCTCGTAAGGCGTAGTGCAGAGCAAAAAGAAAAGATGAACATGCTGTGTCAACAGTCAGTGATGGTCCAGTCAGATTAAACGTGAATGAGACCCTGTTAGCAGCAATGCTCATTGCTGTTCCCGTACCGTCATAATGATTTATTTCACTCACTACTCTGCTTGTTACGATTTCATAGTCTCGGTTCATAAGGCCTGTAAAGATATCAAATATGTCTCACATTAACCCAAGGAAACAAAAGGGAAGTTCAGCTCTAAAGCTGATGACGTGTTTGGGGGTTCTGTTTTCACAGTCAACTACAGGGCATCAGCGCTCCTGTGGTGAAACTCCGCTTCAGCACAAGTCAGTGCCAGATCTCCCAGCAATCCCCCTGGACCCAACTTACTCAAACATAGCAAAGACTTGAAAGTTCTGCCTGCGCACCAAATGGCAGGCCTTTCCTGATGGCTTAGCTCAGTGTATGATGCAGGAAAGCTGTGTGTAGCCTGCTTAGGCACAGACTGCACCAGCAGACACGTGCTGTTACTCTAGCGCCCTGACAACACAAGCAGTTGGACAGGTGCCCCTGGGTAGCGTACTGGTACCTACATGAGGATTTCTGCTGCTTTAAGAGGCTCTTAACCCCTGTACCACCTCAACCTATGTTATACTGGAAAAGAGCACGCTGGAGAAATGTGTAGGCCTTGCTTGAGAGTATCATTCCTGGGGAGGGATGGGGAGGCAGTTTAACTTCAGTGACTGAAGACACTAAGAGGAACACCTAAAACAGATCTGTGAATTATTGAATGAACTTAGGGAGTAGCCTAGTAACTCTTGGCAAAAATATCCAGTAGTGTCACAGCACAGCAGCCTTTAGGTCTAGGTCTCCAGTGCTAGATACGTATGGAAAGTTTATGAAGGAGCGCATCAGTCTTTGTGAGGTTCAAACGGACATTTTTCACCATGAAATTTTCATCTTACCAACAAAAACACCTGTTCTGGTGCCACTGATGGCTTCTACAGGGACTCCTGCATCCTCCAGGGCTTTGTAGGTGCACTCTATCATTAACTTCTGTTGCGGATCCATGTGTTCAGCTTCCAGATCATTAATCCCAAACAGGTGGTTGTCAAAGGTATTAAATCTAAAATACAGAGACCAGGAAATGATACACTTGATCTACCATATGCATTTACTTCTAAACTCAAAGTACACACCCTTTTGCAATTTCATGAAAAGCAAAGTGGTGCGTGCTGTTTAGGCCACAGCTCTCACTCATGAAATTCTTAATAAAGTGGTTACAAGCTAAGGATGGATTATGTCCCATCACAACATACGAACTTTCATCAATGATTCCACATTTCAGAGTTACAAGGCCACCCCTAGAAATGGTTATTCAGTGGTTATCCCATTAGTACCAACAGGACTCCTCAGATTATGAACATCTGCAGAATGAGACTCCCTCTGCTCTAATGAGGTCTTACGCATCAAGTTTCAAACAAATACTGTCTTCTAGATTATTGTAAACAACACACAGAGATGCTTTACAATTTAAAACCAGTAAGCAGAGGATCAGTTCAGATTCAAATTCAAAATGTTTTATATGCATATGTGTGTTCATCTTGAAAAAAAACTTCAAAGTAGGCCCACACATAGAACCAACCAAGTGCAGGCTTGATCATCTTCATCATGTGAGACAGAAGAAAGCCAGAGCCTAGGTCCCATTTGTAAGCCCTCCCTTTGGCTTGCACCCACTGGAAGCCTGGACATGTTAGTCTAAGAAGAACAACAAATGTGTGGCATGGCTTAGTAACAGACTCACTCATTGAGAAGGGCAGCTCGCGTTGTACACATTTTTCCTGGCTTGTTATCATCTGGATCATACCACTCTTGGACATTAAACCTCTCAACGGGAATTTCTACTGTGCAGTTTCTGCCTTCCTCCAGGACTTTCCAGAAACTGTCAATTCCATCACCTGTTGTACAAAGGGTTTAAAGGAGGTTAGATGATGTGCTCCCCTCCCCACGCAGACTCAGAAATGCACACTCGGTTCCAAGGAACTTCCATGTATACATCTGGGTTGCCCACTTTACAATCACCAGAGAAAGAAATGATTGTTCTTTGGTGAGAGGAGAATGGCAAGGCACAACTGATCCCTCCACTGGGAGGAATACACACAAGTGCCAGGAAAATGCCAGAGGCTTTATGCTTTGTCCCTGACAGTAGAAGAGCATCTAAATCAAACATAAAGGTGTATTCAATGCTGACAGAGCCCTGCGCCCCCCAGCTTTGTGAAGGACCCTGGCCCACATTTCTCCTCCTGCTTTGAACAAACATGAGCCACTGCGGGGCTGTGGACAGTGCTAGTGAGCAGTCAGTACCAGGGATCACAGGACAGCATGCCCACCTAAGCCCTCCCACCATCAGTCCATCACCACAGCCACAGCCACACACAGTAGCCGCATGTGGGGTACTTTAACAGCTCCCATTGCTCAACAGCTCTTTCGGGGCACCTTCAGAATCACAGTTCTGACCATGCACAATGCAGGATCAGGACATGTGGTCACTTACTGCATGGTGAGGTAACTAAGAACATTTCTGAAGAGAGTCCCTTTACTGGCATGTCTGGACCAACAAATGGCTTGCACCTAACTAGTGTTTCATGCTCTGGCAAGACCCTGCTGCTACATAATTACTAGCACTTTAGTAGCTACTACTAGTATTTGAACCAAGTATTTTGCAGCACAGGGTCACCTTTTCAAATGATTCTACAAGTAGCAAAGCAACAAATTCTACAGAAGCCAAGGAGGAATGTGCTCTTTTCCTCCACCTCAGCATGAATGAGGGACCATGCTTTTCAATGTCTGCTCAGCAGCCTGCTCTGGTTTTATCCAAAACTTACCTCCAGGAAAGTTGCATCCTATTCCCACAATAGCAATGTCATCTCCAGTTTCGATCTCCATCTCTCAGCCTGCATGATACAGGTATGAGAGTCAACCAGCTCAAACACTCATGCATTTATCATTAAATAAACATTAGGCTAAAAGGTAAACCTTGCCCAGACACACATATTCTTGCTCAGTTCTTTGTAATCATGAAGGATATATTTTCAGTTGTCATGAGAAATGACGCTCCACACAGATGACAAGAGCTGTGATAGATTTTTCTCATTCTCTCTACATTTAGATGAAACCCCCTGACTAATTGCCCAGACTCCCTCATTCACAGACAATTCATTCCTTGTGCTTAACCTCTGCTACTGCCACCAGCTGATCTGCTCTTGAGCCTCTCCCTAGAGCAGTCCTGCTTCACCTCCTGATTTCAGAAGTGAATTGTGCATTCACCAAGGCATGCTTGCAGCTCTGTCACCTCCTCTATCCTGTGCACTAAATCAATCTCCCAAACAGACTAGGCAAATTCCAGTGCCTGGAAAGAAAAGCCTTCTCCAGAGCTCTGCTGTGCTGGCTCCCAGGCTTGCCTTGCTTTTATCTAAAGCAGCTTCCTCAGCAGTCAGAGGTTAACCCCCACAGACCACGCTGAAAGTCAGCAACAGCTACAAGATCTCTGTCTTCCTGACAAGGCGTAGTCTCTGGCACCCCCACTACAGCCAAAGGAATAACTGGCCTTTCACCTCACTTGCAGCTTCACAAGGAAAGCTTTAAGAAAAATCAGTTCAATTCAATTAATTAGCACTCACTAGGGTGCCCACCTCTGAACCCTTCAATCCTCCCAGGCTTGCTTTACCTGCAAAGAGGACAAAATTCACGTTGAAAGGGATTTTGGGGATTCTTGGCACTGGTGACAGATTCTCATCTCAGTGATACCACGGTAGGTCCCAAAGAGCCCTTCTCAGTTATCAACAGCAGTGAAGCAGTGATCAGACTGCTGTACAGCCTCACACATCCTTCATAGTTAGGCTTTCTTGGAGGTTGGCTTTCAAATGGGAAATTAGAACCAACTCCTCAGATGCACACTTTGAAAAATGGACTTCATGCTTCCATTAACTAAGACAGAGGTAGTTAAGAGGCCACCAAGCAAAAATAGGAGACCCCAATCTGGCTTTCTAGAAGAAAATTCCACTCTATCAATAATACAAATTCTCAAATGCTATAAAAATCCTTTTCATTCTTTCTAAATTGTCTATGATTTCTATGGTTTTTCTCTTTCATGTTTTCCCTTTGTTACTAACTTCAAGCTGCAAAGCCCAGCACAGCTACTCCTATCACAGAGGCAATCCTAAGCATTGTTTCTAAGTTAGCTCTTAAATGGCATTTCACAGAAAAACAAGGATCCTACAATTATGACACAAAATGTATCTTTGCCATCTACAGAGTTATCCATTGAGCTATGTAACTCTTACCTTGTATCGTCCCAGTAGGCTGTACTAACAGGCTGTCTCTGGAAGTTATTTATACAGGACTCTGTGAGGTTTCTTTTTTAAATACGTGTGCTAAATGTGATGAAAAAGTTGACGCCTTTCACAGGGGAAAAAAAATCAATGAGTCATGAGATCTGTCAGTAGCCCTGACTAAAGTTCAAAACTACTTCCCTGAAGTAGTAAGTTGTTGCTAAAATCAGAGTAAATCTAATTTTACAAGAGTAAAATCTCTATCTTATCTACTTTCTTACAGTTAGCAAACAATAACTTGGAGATATCCTTGCCATGAAATAGCCCATACAAGTTTTATTATCTTTAGAATATGGTTTTAAAGACTCTTTCTTCAAAGTAACAACTCCGTTTGGTTTGCTTTTAATATCAACAAATCTGAACTACCGGTTAAAGCCTCGTCTATCTGTTGGAGGTGCCACTGGAGAAAACTAAACACAAACTCTCTTGAAACCTGAAACCTGAGCTTCACATTTGAGTCACAGCTGCATTCTTTTACTGTGCAGGAGCCTTTCCATATACAAGCCTTGTCAAAAGACAAATGGACCCAAAATATTTCTGAGATATTAAAAGCAATATTGAGCTTTCCCTCTAAAAACTGTCATCTTCTTGAAAGCTAAACAAACAGTAGAATATCCAGAAGAAACCTCTGAAGGAATCAGGTCCTACACTCTCTGCTAGGTGCCTTTTAACTCTCCCTCATCTGATTTCATCCCAATCACCCAAACACATCCTTCTCCTCTTCTTACTCTGTAATGGCAACACAGCGTTGGATGAGCCAGGAGACTTCATATGTGGCCAACGTTTTCCCTGGCTGTGGGACCCAACTGTTTCCAAAGAGTCAGCAAAAAACCACTGTGCCGAGAAGAAACAGTTTATTCTGCCACTGAACAGCTTCATAACCTACTCTGAAAAGCTCCAGTTCTGCTCTCCCTTTCATACCTGTGAATCTCACTCAGTCACTTTTCTGAATTTTGATTTTATTGGGACTTACTTAAGGATTTCTTTAAATTAACCTGCTTTACTGATGTTGGTACTAGGCTTATGCACAAGAGAGCTAGGCTGAGGCTGACTTGAGCATCCATGTATTTTACACAGGTCTCAAGAGCACTCTTTCCAGTACTGGTACCATTAACATCACCATCCAGAGCAGAATGTGGGTTCATCAAGTGAACCAGGAGTGCAGTGGGGAACCTCCATTATGTTTTCAAAATTACCATCTGAAAGCAATAAAGGCTCAGCTGTTTTTCAGGGTATTGGTTAGGTTTTGGAAAGGATATTGAAATGAATCCTGCACAGCTGTGGCCATTAATTTCAATGGAAATTAAGCCAACCTGAAAAACAGTGACCCAAAGACAATGTGAATAACACAAAGACTAGTGCAGTACTAAGAACATGTTGTTAATGTCACTGTTTCAAATAAGACTGGTTTAGTTATTCATGGGTTTGCACAAATCTCATCACATCTAGGTATTAAGTGTTTGTATACCAAAAACCAAGCAATGATTGCTCAATCTTTCTGAGCAATGCGGGTAAGAGAAGTACGAACCAAGTAGGGAAGCAGATGTAGCAATAACAGATTGCGTCTACTGTTATTGAGATAGGCAGCCTATTTATAACACAGCTAAAAAAGTTGGTTTGTCATTGTTTAATATGCATTTCATTACTTCATTCAAGTCTTGTCTGTCTTCTAGTGGGAAAACACATGAGTGCAGTTCCTGTAGGACTGCATTTATTTCAGAGATCACAAACAAAAAGCAAAAAAATAATGTCTTCTGAAAGGTTTTTAGTGTCAAAATACTTGTGCATTCCCTGCTTTGAACAGAACACAAGAAGGATTACTGTGCAAATCACTACCAGTTGTTTCTTCACTGAAGCAGTGCTCTGCCCAGCTAGGAGTGGGGGGACACAAGTATCTTATTCTGCTTTATGGAGAAAATCTAGTAAGAAAAGGCAGTGGCTTGTAGGCAAACCATTTTTAGTAAGTCAAATCTCAAAAACTGGCTTTGTACATAATGATAATTAATGGATATTAATGTGTCAGTGAATGAGTGAGCTGTATTTACATTTTTCATTCTGTATGAATTTTTCCAGCACTTTGCTGATGTCATGGTCATTGTCACCATGATCATCATCACCACTGTTGTGATTGTTATAGCATTAATCGTGACACCAAGGAGCTATACTAATCCACTGGGAGGAAAAGTGCCTCACCACAAAGAGCAATGTGTGTGGAACTCCTCATTCCTTTTATTAGTTTCCAGTGCTCTGCTCTATGGGGCTGGGCAGGGGGAAAAAAAAGGAAAAGAAGAACAGTTTCTGGACTCTAAATTATTTTACTTTGATTTTATCGCCCCCAACCCCCTGCTTTAATAGTAATCTCACCCTCACCTATGATTAAAAAAAAAAAGTTCCTTGTTCCAGCTCAGGGTAACAGTCCTTTCCTCAGCCATATGCAAATATATTGTTATTATATAAAGCTGTCTTTGTGAACTTGCTGAGAGCTTGAAACACAATCTCCAGGCCTTGTCCCTTTCAGTCTAAGTGTTCAGAGTCCAGTGCAATTGCTGATAGTTTCAACACAGACAAAAGCAACTATTGTCCTGATAATCAACAAGGAGAAGAGGTGAGATTCTTGTAGTATGAAAATGTTTGCCTAATTTTCCTAAAATGTGGACAGTAAGGAAAAGACAAAGCACAAAGGGATTCCTCTTCATTTCCTAGAAGTGGAATCCGGGAGGTGTACGCATTGCACACAGTCTGAGCCTCTGAAAGTCACTGAGTTATACTAATAGAAGTGGTCATACTAGAACAAAACCAGCCTTTAAATTAACACAGGTTTTGTGCATCAAATGAAGTCTTTTGTTCCAGGTCACAGTAACAGTCCTTTCCCCAGCCATATGCAAATATATTGTTATTAATAAGACGAATCATGGGGAATGTGACTATGAAGCACTACAAACTGAGAAGGAAAAAGCTTACCTTCTGTCTTATAGATCTGGTGTTCCCCAAGCCTTGAAAGAGCAAGATCAGCATCTGTCCTGAACTAAGGATGCTGAAACTGAAGACATTATTCCAAGATTGTCAAAAGGAGTGACAGAATAGTTGAGGTTGGAAAGGACCTCTGGAGATCCTCTGGTCCATGCCCCTTGCTCAAGCAGGGACACCTAGAGCTTCTTTTCCCAGGACCATGTCTGGATGGCTTTTTACTATCTCTGAGGAGGAGGAACACTCCACAGCCTCCCTTCAGGTATTTATATGCACTGAGCAGTTCCCCCTGTGCCTTCTCCAGGATGAACAGTGCCAGCTCTATTAGCTTCCCCCTTTGTAAGAGATGCTCCAGTCTCTCAGTCATATTCATGGCCTTTTTCTGGACTCTCTCCAGTATATCATTGTCTCTCCTGTACTGGGAAGCCCAGAACTGGACACAGTACTCCTTATGTAGCCCCACCAGTGCTGAGTAAAAAGAAAGGATCACCGCCCTTGACCTGCTGGGAATACTTTGCCTAATGCACCCCAGGATACCATTGGCTTTCTTTGCTGTCAGGGCACATTGCTGGGCCATGAATAGAGTTCACCTTGGATTCAATTTATCAAGGGATTGAGAGCAGCCCTGAGAAGGATGACTTGGGTTGTTGGTAGATGTGAAGCTCAACGTGAGCCAGTAATATGCACTTGCAGCCCAGAAAGCCAGCTGTGTTATGGGCTGCATCTAAAGAGGTGTGACCAGCAGATTTGAGGGAAGTGCTTCTCCCCCTCTACTCCACTCTTGTGAGATCCCACCTGGAATACCGTGTTCAGCTCTAGGGCCCTCAACATAAGAAAGACATGGATCTGTTGGAGTGAGTTCAGAGGATGGCCAGATTATCAGAGGGCTGGAGCACCTCTCTTATGAAGACAGGCTGAGGGAGTTGGGCTTGTTGAGCCTGAAGAAGAGGAGACCTTACTGCATTCCCACAGTACCTTAAGGCAGCCTTCAGGAAAGATGGAGAGAGACTCTTTATCAGGGAGTTTAGGTATAGGACAAGGGGTAACGGCCTTGAGATGAGGAACGGTAAATCTAGATTAGATATAAGGAAAAAATTCTTCACTGTAAGGGTGGTGAGACACTGGCACAGGCTGCCCAGAGAAGCTGCCCCCTCCCCAGAAGTGTTCAAGGCCAGATTGGATGGGCTCCTCTTACCTTTAAAAAGGGATGAACTGGTTTTTGTGCTTCCAGGAGAATGCTCTTGAAAAACTCTCAGCATTCACTAGCTCCTTTATCCTCCATCGAAGATTCCTACAGAGAAGCTTCCACGAGCTCCGAGTGAACTGAATTTTGCCCTTCTAAAATCTAAAACCTTTGCCTTAGCACTAACCTTGAGTGAGCCTAGCAAGATCCCAAACTCCACAATAACGTGATCCCTGCAGCCAAGGGTATCACTAGCAGAGATATTACAAAGCAGGTTTTCTTGGTTTGTGAGCAGCAAGTCCAGCAGTGCCCCATTCCTGGTTGGCACATTTAACATTTGGATGAGGAAGCAGCTATGCACATGAAAGACTAGCAATGGATAGTAGTAGTTTGAGCCCTTGATAAGTTGTGGCACCCTCTTGGCATCATCTCAGACCTTTGTACTTGTAAGGCAGCATACCTCTTGTGACTCCCTGTCAGGCTGGCAGGAGGGCACCTCAGTGACCCTTAACAGAATCACTATGAGCATTTGTCATTCCTTTTGTGGTACTCACTGTGTGCTGCTAGTATAGTTTCTCCTTGCAGATCTTGCTTGTGAGTGTCTACAGCTGTTATAAAGCTTCATACTTGGGTTTTGTTGTAATGCTGGAGGGTGGGACTGAAGCAGAGTTCAGCTTTTGTGGGTCACCAGCATCCAAGGTTCCTTGTTCTCTGTCATGCCCACCACAGGAGCATGGTTCATATCTACCTCCGTCTCAGCCCCTCTAATGCTGCAGGGCCTTTTAAGTAGTGCAGCTTGACCATCCGACAGAACAGACCATCAACCTGTACACATCTTTTACAGGTACTTATCTTTTCTCTAGAAGTGTCTGGGATGCTAGCAACCTACCTTCTGTACTAAAGTCTCCTTCCTTACCAGTTCCATCTGGGTGGAAGCATCAGACACCTCCAGGGCTTTCTCTGTAGAAACACTAGTTTTACCTCTGAGGCAAGTGCCCGCCATGATGGCAAAGACCTGCAGCACTTCCCTGGGCTGTGGGCCCACAAACACTGTGCAAGCTGCTGGGAAGTCTGCTGCGCCCTCTCGATCCCCGCCTGGACACGCCGTCACAGCACTCTCTGTCACTAGCGCTCCCTGGGGACATTAAAATCTCCCGCGGTTGCTTCTGCCAATGCCCAAGTCACTTCAGCCTCTCTCATAAGAGCTGCTGGCTCCCAGGGGGATCTCTGTTCTTCCTCAGGTTCCCCCGGGGACCCACCTGTACACCTTGACCTAGCCCTCAGCCACAGAATTTACTGTTGCCACAGCTGCATGCCTCACCAACTTTCCTTAATATTCTAGAGCAGATAATCTGTACTTTTCCCCACAATTAAATTACTGGATAATTAAGATTTTTAATGCAAAAACAAATTGTGCAAATTTAAATCTAGCCTGTAAGCTAACAACAATAATGTAAGTACAACAGACAGTTAAATTGTGCCCTGAGGCCTCAACTAACAGCTCAATCAACCCAGCACTGTTTCTTTAAGAAAAACTGGTTTTCCTTCTGGCTCCCACAGACCAGTAAAGGGTTGAAGGGTGTTTATCGGCCCTTGCAGATTGTCAGGCTGTTACAGGATTAGAGACAGCAAACAACCTTTCACAGAAACTGCATCTTCTGGGAATTCATAAGGATCTTACGCAAGTGGTGAGACTACCATGTAGCTCTGTTTAAATATACATATGTGATTCCAAAGGGAGTTTCTAGAAGTACAGGTTGTTTTGCCAGTCTTGTAGACAGCAATGTTCACTGTTTTAAGAAACTTCACATACATTCCCACACAAGCCATGCACATATACTCCAGACAGCAGTTTATGAAGCGCAAAGGGCTATTAGACAACAGAGAGTTAACCGAAGTCAAAGGAAGTAAATAACCCATTTGCAGGATCTCAGATACACCAAGTACACACATTCATATTTAAAGTAAAAAAACCCCCATCACAAAACAAAAAACATCCAGGGAGCATGTACCTAAACATGTAGATAAATACTTCACTGTAGAGATATCTCTGGGAGTAAAAAGCAAGTAGTCTAAGTGACAGTGCTGCTCACTGATAAAAGAATTCATAAAATGTATTATACGTTATAGGCTCCTCTAAGATCCCCCTCAGACAATCGCAGTTCAGGGTCTACTTCCAGCACTTATTTGTAATTCTTAACAGCACTATCTCCAACACAAGGAACAAACAGATTGGGAGAAACAAAAGACTGGGAGAAAGAAACAGCCTGGGAGAAATAACAGACTGATGATGACTTTTTCTCACCTATGGGCTCATTTCTCGTTTCCCTGCATGCATGACTAAGTGGCATGTCAACAAAAGATGTGGGAAATGCAAGTTTTCATAGAATCAGTATAGCTCAGTTTGGAAAAGACTTCTGGAGATCATCTGGCTCAACTTCTCTGCTCAAGCAGGTACAACTAAAGTTAGTCAGCAGAACTCTTTGAAAACAGGCAAGTTGAAGTGAGGCGCCAGGACACATTAGGAATGGGAGTAAAAAAAATATTACATACCTAAAAGAAGCATGCCATGGTGGAGATCTCTGCATGCAATGACCCTTTTATTTTTTATACTCCATTCTGAAACTCCAACAAAGATTATTTTGTGTTTTCTGATTAAACCATGTGTTCAGCTACTGTTGTCAAGTGGAAGACAACATAGACTGGATCCAAATAAATATTTCAAGAGCGACCTCAAGATTTCAGTGAATGCTAGGCACTTAAAATATAAATTTAATTAAATAAACAAACAAACAAATTTGCTCACCTGGAGGTGAACTGACAGGATTCCTCTATTTTCAATTTAAAAGATCCCTGTGGTCTTCTTGTTGCACCAGGAAGTGCTCTGGGCTGGAAAAGTAAGCAACATGGCAAGCTTACGAGATTCCAGTCAGACACACTAGACACTCCTATAAATTCAATCTGGTTCAGCAGGCCCTGTGTACACCTATTTCAACCAACGTGAATGTGTCATTTCAAAATACAGCATTGGTAACATTCATTTAGCTTTGTTCACTGGAGACAGTCATACAGATTTTCAGCTATTGGTCAGAGCTAAGAAACTGTTCACCACAATGAGGTCCCAAGTCATCTGCCCTACATGCATCTCTACGCATCAGGGAATCACTAGGAAGGTTTTACCCCTTCTACACTGAATAATTTTGCTACTTGAGTCAGTAAGTGTTTCAGATAAAACACATAGTCTTGATTGGGAACCTGAACCGATCATTTCCACTCCCCATATGAACTGAGCCTAGCCTCTAGACTGAAGAACAAAGCTCCCTCAAGCTTGTCCAGTTGGTGTCCTCTTCATTCTCTGTAGGCAGCCACCCAGCTTATGGGACTCATACCCATGCTTTACCCTTCCTGGAGAGGGGCTGTAACCAATAAGACGCAGTTGAAGAAACTGGCACCTCTTCACCTTGTTGCTGTTCACTTCTTCTTAGTTCCATGCACACAGAAGGATCCATCTGCAGCCTGCAAAACACATGATCAGTGCCACCTCGAGTCATCATTTCCTCTTTCACTGGTATACAGGACTTCTTTCCACTCCTTAATCTCTGCATTTGTTGTTGTTCGGCCCTCTAAGGCTCCTGTCTCCTTATTCTACTGGGGGACTATAGCCACCTACCTTTAGCTTCTGGATTCAGGCTGTAAATGTATCAGCTAGGTGAGTGCACACCACCCAAAGTGGTGCCTACCCACCAAATGACAGTTTCTCTCTCTGGCTTTTGTCTTCCTTATAAATCCACAGTTCTCTTTGGCAAGCAATGTCAAAATGACACAGGTCCCAAAGGTTTTGATTTACCCTTCCTGTCTCCCCCCAGAGTCAGTGGAGGTATACCAATGGAATTCAGACAGTGCTGTGAATATCTGGAAATTTCTGCTGTGATGGGGCCCAAAGCACAAAAGCATGATTATGTTTTCCTGCCCCATACACAGGGAAGCTGTATGCAAATGCATAGAGGGTCCTGACCAAGTGTAGTTAGGGAGCAATTCCTCAAAAAAATTCCCAGTTCACTGTACTTATTATGGCTGGAATAAATTTCTTCATGGTGGCTTTTAAGGGATTATGTTTTGGATTTGTGCTGACAACACAGGGATGTTTTAATTACTGCTGAGCGGTGCTCATACAACATAAAGGTGTCTTCTGCTCCTCTCCTTCTGCATGATTTCCCATGCCCCAACAGTGAGTAGGCTGGGGGTGCACAAAAATTTGGGAAGGGACACATCTGGAACAGCTGATCCCATCTGACCAAAGGGATACCCTACACCATACGACATCCTGCTCAGCAGCAAAACTAGGGGGAGAGGTTTGTGGGAGGGCCACTACTCAGGGACTGGCTGAACAGTCTCAAAAATTCACTGACAGTTTTGTCTCTGTTTCTGGTGGGACTGGGCCAAGGCATGTTATAGATATGACAGAGGCAGGACTGAGGACAAGGACTTTCTCTGTTGCATTCAAACACAAAGAAACCACATTATGCTGCCTTGAACACTTGGGTCTTCCCTACATCAAAAAAAGTTTCCCTTTGAAGGTGAAATAAAGTTATTATATACTTTGTTTTAAAATTCTATGGGATGTATCTTTCCAAAGCATTCGTAACAGTCACTGTTGACACGGCTAGTTTTAAAGTGAAAAATGTCATAAACTTACGATTTCCCATGACCCTAATTACAGACTTTATACTGAAGTCACATAAAATAAGAGCTTCCTGAAACGTTAGCTGATTATTTTCCTTTCTTATACTGAAATACCGAGCAAAGTTCAAACAATTTATGATTTCTTCTGAAAGCTGTAGAAAATATTCAAAGTGTCAAGTGAAATGGCATTTCTTGACAACTTATGTCATAGAAAATGAGTCTAAAAAGAATCATGATCTAATCTTCAGCACCCACATACTTTCCTGAATGACAAAAAAAACCCAGACAAACAAGGAGGAAACAAGAAGCCCTGTTGAAACTTCAAAACCACAGAGAAGATCCCATTCAAGGACAGATATTACGATATTGCTCCAAATGAAGGCATAACGAAGATGATGCATACTTGACCCAATTTTCCCCTAAAGAAGGAAGGAAGGATTACCTTGCTTATCCCTTAACAGGACACTCCCCAACAGGGTTATACTATCTCATGTATCTTGCATGACAAGCACTCTCTGAGAGGGCAATCACAAAGCTAAAAGAGAGCTCAAGGAGACTTTGGGAGTAGAAAAATAACATACTGCTGTGCCAAAACTAATCTCTCCTTTGGTCTGTCTGCCTGCTGAAGTTCTGTTCCACACCAAAATGCAGTCTTCCCCAAAAAGGAAGAATGTGTTCGTTTATTGGTCTTTTGTTTATTGTCTTTTTAACTCAGTCCATTCTCAATAATGCATGAGACCTCAAAGGGATTTGAAACAGAATTGTAGAATTATTGAATGGCTTGGGTTGGAAGGGCTCTTTAAAGCTCATCTAGTACAATCCACCCTGCAATGAGCAGGGTCATCTTCAACTAGATCAGGTTCCTCAGGGCCCATTCCAATCTGACCTTGAATGTTTCCAGGGATGAGGCATCTACCACCTCTCTGGGCCACCTGTGCCAGTGTTTCACCACCTTTACAGTAAAAAAATTTCTTACTTATATTTAGTCTGAATCTACCCTCTTTTAGTTTAAAACCATTATGCCTTGTCTTATTAAAATGTCTGCCCCCATATTTCTTATAAGCCCCCTTTAAGCTTTGAAAGGCCACAGTAAGGTACCCCTGGAGTCTTCTCTTCCCCAGGCTGAACAGGCGCAACTCTCTCAGCCTTTTCTCACAGGGGAGGTGCTCCAGCCTCCTGATTATTTTTGTGGCCCTCCTCTGAACTTGTTCCAACAGCTCCATATCTGTCTTGTACTGAGGACCCCAGAGCTGGATGTAGCGCTCCAGCTGGGGTTTCACCAGAGTGAAGTAGAGGGGCAGAATTATTCCCCTCAACTTGATGGCCACGCTTCCTTTTATGTAGCAAAGGATACAGTTGGCTTTCTGGCCTGCAAGCACACATCCCCCAGCCTGTATCAATACCGGGGGTTGCCCTGAGGCAGGAACAGGACCCTGCACCTGGCCTTGTTGAACCTCATGAGGTTCCCATAGCTCACTTTCTGAGCTTACGCAAGTCCCTCTTAATGTGGTATAAAACCACATGTCAATAAATATATATATAGGCACAGGTATTATCCACACATATTATCCACTTCATACAATTCTGTACTTGTATCAGCAACAAAAGATATTAGACTGATATGCACACCTATAATAAAGATAAATGGCAGGTGAGTCTGGATTGCTCTGAGAAGGATATACCATCTCTAACATCCTGTTGGCACAGAAACACTGGCGCAGAGGGGTGATGACTACATTGGTTGTGTTATTGCCAGAAACTTTCCATCTCAGGGATGTATAAAATTACCTTCCACAAATGAAATGTGGAGGGGTATGACAGGTCATCCCTCACATGAGTAACGGCAAATGATCATGTTAGGCCCTTTGATATCTTTATTGTGGATTTGAGCTCTGCTGAATCAAAGTTTAGCCTGTGCTCAGATCAGTATTCTCTAATACATAAATATTCAAAATAGCAAGTTGCTGCTTCAAAAAACTAACAAAACTATGAAAAAAGCCCAAATGGACACCAGAGAAAGAGTTGTCACTGCAGTTTCACTCTGCAGATTTTCTCCATAAAACAGGTACACTTAGAGTTCCTGAAGACCCTCAAGACCTGGCTGATCATTTTAAGATCATTATAAGCATGTACACAACAAAAAAGCAGCCTGAAAGATAATATACTCCTCATTAATAAGATACAGATTAGAGAGGAAAAATTTTTACAGCTCTCATGGGAGTGGTTGTGAAATTGTTTATAGGCATTAAGGAAAGCATAGTTTTATGGATGTTTTATGAGGAATGGCATGTATGAATTTCGATTAGGTGCATCAGTAGCCTCATGTTACATCATACTCATAGAATTCCATGGTTTTAAAAGTATAATGTAGAGTGGTCCTCATGGAAAACCACATGACTATTAAATCAAAGTGGAGATAGGAATTTTTCTTTAGGTCAGCTTCAAAAGAAATAAAGAAAATCTGGCAGCTCACCTTGCCTTTCCTGTAGCCTATACTGATAAGCTGAAATTCTGTCTATCGCTATGATGTACAATATAAACAGCATATCACCTAGACAGTTAAAATACTTATGTCACTTACAAAAAATACAAAAGAAAATTCAAATGAGCATGGAAATTCCTGAAGAATCTCACACCAACAGGGTGCCAGAACATGCCTAACACATACTGCCAGCTAGAATATCATAAGACAGCAACAGTTTTTTGCACAACACAGCTGCTTCTGTGTTGAACCTGTGCCCTCCTACAGCCACTCATCCTGCCAGTTCTCAGCAGATGGCAATTGCAGAGAGTTACCGTGTGCTCCCAAAGAGAGGAAGAGCAGACCCTCAACAAGAATAAACATCTGTTAGTTCCGGGTCCTGTTGGCAGAATAAGTTCCAGGTTTTCTTTGGAATTGTGTATTCTGAAGAGATAAACCACCCAGGAGGAAACCAGGAATTCCCCTCCCATCTGGCCACCCTCATAATCAGGCCATACCCATTGATCCTGTGTGTGCATTTCCCTGAAACACAATTCTTTCTTGCACACTGGCTAGTGAGGGCACAGAGGACACACATGTCCCAGGTGACAGTCACAACTTGACAAATAGACTGTTTGCTTTGGATACAGAGGGTTGAAGTGCTGCATTTCCCATGGCATCTGCAGTCATGTAACACCGGGGCCACAGACCATCACTGCCTAGCAGGGGTAGCGACATCCACCTGTCTCACCCAGGGATGCATGCAAACAGAGGCAGGAGCTGGACAGTCCACAAGGCATTCCTGCCTCACCAAGGCAAGGCAAGGGAAGGGAAGGCAAGGCAAGGCAAAGGAAACTACCCTGTCATCGTTGGGTACTATTGTGGGCACAGTTTCTTGAAACAACAGAAATCACAGAGTTATTTTTGCCAATGAAACACAGAGCAGATTTTCCTTAATGTGTGCTTGGAAAGAAATACTCATGGAGCTGAGATTGCTGACATAGCCTCCACTTTATTTCGTAAGAATTTACACATTAATTTTATTTTAAGCCTATACTCCCACCCAACTAAGCATGAGTCAGCAGTGTATCAACATGTGTCAACAACACAACATTGTGGTGGCAACAGCCAACCACACAGTGGGCTGAATGAGCAAAAGAGTAGCCAGCACTTGAAGGGAAGTGATTTTCTTCCTCCATTTAGCACAGCAGACCTCGTTGGCACTACTATGCTCAAGGTCGGGCTCCCCAGTATAAGACACATCTCAGCCTACTGGAGTGAGACCAGTAAAGAGCCGCCATGATGGCTGGGGTCCTGGAGCACATATGTGCCAGGTCAAGAAAGCTGTAATTCAGTCTGTAATTAAGTTCGAGGGTGGGGAGGATCTTCGTACTGTCTTTGGCTATGTGACAGAAAGGTGCAGAGAAGACATAGACAGACTGTTTTAAGATATGTGCTGGGAAAGGACAAGAACTAACTGCCACAAGTTGTATCAAGAGAGATTCCAGTAAGATACTGCCACAGGAAAAACAGTTTATCCTCATACAGGGAATTTCCATTATTCTAATTCATTTGCCAGTTAACAATTGTTTAATTACACATTCTGGTATGAAGGCAGAGTGAAACCAACCAATCAGTCCTTAGGACAAATGCCCCTGATTCCTTCCCTTAAGACACCTCTTCTCCCCACCCTTAGCTCTTCAGTCCCTTCACCACACACTATATTCAGCCCCTTTGCTGAGGCGGTGGGTGGCCCAGGAGACTGCAACCAGCATGTGCATGGTGGTTCCTTCTCTGGCAGCAATCCCTTCCAGGCTGCACCTCTTGGCTCCTGCTCAAGCAGCCCCATGGCTCCAGGTCCAGCCCAGGCATGGTCTTCTCTCTTTTGTCCTCCTGCTCAGGCCTTGTTTCTCCTTTTGCTTGGTGCTCACCCCTTTAAGACAATATCACAGAGGTGCCACAGACTCCCCTTGAGTTTGAGCTTAGCCATGCCCTGCCAAGGAGCCAGCTGGGACCACCTGTGACCGGCTCAGGACAGCCTCTGGGCTCTCCTCAAAGGGCCCCCCTGCAGCCCAGCTACCAAAACCTTGACAACGTGGCAGGTGGGAGGAGGGGTGGAATCATGATGAAGGCTGTCAAACACTGAACAAGTTGCCCAGAGCCTCTGGAGGCCCTGTCCTTGGAGTTACTCCACACTCAGCTGGACAAAGCCGTGAGCAATCTGGCCTCATACCCACACCAGCCCTTCTGTGAGAGGGGCGCAGATGACATGGGGCCCAGAGAGCCTTTGCAACGCCAGTCAAATTCTGTGACTCTACAGAAGTGTCTGAATCACTTTCAGTCCCTGTAGAGGTTTGGAAGGCAGAGGAATACAGAGACAGAGCAGAACATGTTTCTCTCTGCATTACTGAGGCCAGCCTGCCCTTCCAGATAAGTAACTATTCTCACAGAGTCTGTGAGCAAAGATGACAGGCAAGCACAGCTACAGCTGGCTCCTGCTCTAAGGAGAGGGGAACAGAGCCTGAAGAGGCAAACTGAAAGGCAGCTTTCAGACACAAAATGTAGCACAACAGGGAGTCTCACCAGCCAGGCATAGGTTGATTCTTAATTTCAAAGCACTGTGGAGGATCTACCACCTGCTAGAAACTGAATGTGCTCTCCCCACCCTGCTGTCTCTTTGGCCAGGAGCTGGTTCAGCCCTGCAGCCATTGTGACCTTCAATCCATGACCAAAGCCTTGCCTGCACCTGCGAATCTTCCTGGGCCATGCCTGAGGGAGAGCTAGGCTGAACGTTTGCTTTCTCTGTGCTTCCTACAGGGTAGAAATGCCCCAGTGCTGGTTGGTGGGCCTCACTGTGGAGGAGAGAAGGTTCTGGCACCCTGGTTAGAGGGTAGGGTTGAACACAGGTCTCCAGCCCTCCTGGGAAATGGTCTGACCCTGCGTACTGTGCAACGGGGAGCCAACTCGGCCTCCAGAACAGGCCCTGCTTGTTCGGTTTTATTTCTCATTGGTGGTTGGTGTCCTACAGCTGCTCTTAGTATTACGTAGGCCTGAGGTGGACAATGTACCTGTCTTAGGCACTTTCTTAGGCACATTTAGAGATGAGGCCGTTGGGGATGTCAGAAGTTAATTGGTTCTCTTTCTCAGTCCCCACAGATCACGTCCACAGGCAGGAATAGCACCAGATACCTCACTCAGCTCCCTTCTTGGTTTGTCAGCTATATGTCTGCTTTGCTTGTCACCACACCAGTAGCATTAGGAAACTCCAAAAAAATGAGCTACTGTGAATACGAACTTATGTAGTAATATTCCCAAACTGTAATTCACTGGGATATCACTTGGAAAGGTCCCTTGGTGTTTCACAGCAAAGCCACTGGCACTGGCACTGCCTGACACCCACACAATTAAATCATACCTGCATTTTGTCACAGCCCTCATGAGGTGCTTTCAATTTGTATTTTTCAGCTACACAAATTCAACAAAAATCAGATTTGATTTTGTTTCCACTACTGAGAAAAAGATTACAGCTAACATACAGCCTAAGTCAGTTTAAACACCAAAGTTCAGAGATCGTGTTCTAACCAGGAAGTCTGAATTCTCTTATTTCCTATCTTTTAATCTTTTACAGTATCTGGATCTAAGTCCCTTGGTTCTGCAAACATACGCACAGAGAAATACACTGACTTGGGCACCCCACCTCCAAATCCCTTCTAAGCCAGTGGGGAAATGCAAACTATGTGAAGCCTCCTTGAAGAGCCACTGATCCTGTTAACCACAGCACACACCCAACAACTGTTGACTGGATTATGAAAGAAAGAGAACAACAGCCACTTTCTTTGCCAAGCCTGGCTGCAAGAGATAGCAGTATCACCTGGGGGGTTTATCTACTAGCCTAGCAGAAAACACATGCCCACTGAATGGGAGCTCTGTGCTCAGTTTTGTCTTTCTCTCGAGTAGTCTTCCATCCAGTAAACCTCTCAGGAGAGAGATTGTGCCTTCATCCGAAAATACAGGAAAGCTTGACTTGCTGGAAGCCCTGTAGTCCAGTTCCTGGCCCTGTCCCAGGGAGTATTTCAGATTTTATCCTATTAGAAGTTAAGATAAAATGCATGAATAGGCCGGACAATAAGGACAAGAATGCAGATTCTTGGAGAGAAGACTGACACATACCACTCTGAACTGTGCAATAGTGGAGCTATCTTACCACACCATAAGCCAGGCAGTCCCTCAAGCCTCAAGAAGAGGTAACCTGCAGGCATCTACCTGTGCCCAATGCACTGGGTCCTCAGTGAGGTATCTCCTGCAATCAGGCCACTTCCTACCTCCTCCCCATTCCTAGAGATTGCTCCAGCTCCTGAGGGGACAGAAATAAACCGGCTAGTACAAGTGGTCAATTTTTATTTTCTGCTTTGCTGGGCTTAAAAAGGTCAGTGTTATGGTTGGTTTTGTTGGGTTTTTTAATTTTGTTTTGTTCTGTTTTGTTAATTGTGAAACCATTGAGATGAACACAGTCTCCTCATGTCTGATACAATGTCCGTGGATCACCCACTACCTGGTCTACTGCCAGGCGATCCTAGAATTCTTCTTGGTGGCAGCTATGGGGATAGGTGTCTCTCTGTAGTTTATTCCCACTCACAGGGCTGGTTTTCCATAGAGTCATCTCCACATCAGAGAAGTTATCTTTTCCTGCTGCGTAACTCTTTTCACAACAATTTATCAAATGTCTACGTGATATCACATAGCTTACCCCTTTTCTTCTGAGGAGAGATTCCTCCTGTGGCAAGAGCTCTTTCTCTAGCATGATGTCAATCCATTCAAGGCAACTGAGAACAGAAGGTGGCCAACACTGTCAGTTTCGAGTCAGATTCATTAAAAACTCTAGGTTTCAACAAGGTAGGAGCTGCAGGAAATACCGTCTAAGTGCCTGTCTCCCACTGAGAAGTTCAGAACTGACACGGCTTCCCCAGGACACCTGCGCACAGCAAAGGGGACCCCCGGGATCCAACCTGCGCCAAAAGCCGGCCACAGCGAGCTCTGTACCGCTGCTCACAGCCTGGCTGGCGGGTTTATGCCGGCAGGTGGCAAGCTGTCTGTCTCTCTGGACGTGGGACGGTGCTTGGTGTCAGTGTTACACACAGAGCTCTGGCGCACCACAGCACTGCCGCTTCTGTGGCTCGCCCGGTGCAGGCACTAAGCTTCAGAGTCTTTTCCTTCTCCAGCCCTCCGGTTTCGGAGACCTGTGAGTGGAGAGAGCAAGATGTGCACACGCAGAGCGATGCACAGCGCCACGCCGCGTGTTACGCTCCCAGGCAAAAGAGGAATCCTTCGTCATGAAGCAGTGACCGCAGCAGATGCCGGGAAAGCAGTAAAGGCCACGGTGAAACCCAGAGGAGGAGCCGGGCCTGCGGTCAGCAGCCTGCCCCGCGGCGGAAGCGGGCTCGGCACGGCGAGCCCTGTAACGGCACCGAGCGCCGCCGGGACAGGGCCCCCTCGGGGCCGAAGCCGGCAGGGCAGACGTAGCTGACTCGAGCCCGGGCGCGGCTGGGGGGGAGCCTTCCGTCCCCGCCCGCCCCCGTCTGCCTGCCCCGGGGAGGCGGCGGA
This sequence comes from Laterallus jamaicensis coturniculus, assembly GCA_022605575.1. Classification (NCBI taxonomy): domain Eukaryota; kingdom Metazoa; phylum Chordata; class Aves; order Gruiformes; family Rallidae; genus Laterallus; species Laterallus jamaicensis. The sequence continues at coordinate 2,492,305 of JAKCOX010000072.1, read as the reverse complement.
AGCCCCGGTGAGTCACAGCCGGGAAGGCTGCGACCGCCCGCTCGACCGGGACGGCACTGGCCGCGCCGCTGAGGAACGCTCACTCTCTCCGCGGCCCCGGCGAGCAGCAGGCGGCTCCCCCCCCCGCCCGGCGCAGCAACAGGCCGCTCAGCAGCAGACCCGCAGCGGGGAACTGCCGCCTGCAGCGCGCGCCACCGCCCGGCCTCGCCCATGGCCGAGCCGCGGCGCTCCGCGGAGGGCTGCTCCTGCCGCAACACTGACTGCCTGGAGCGGCCGCTGAGGCGGCTCTTCGAAGGGCTGGGCAGCGGCGTGGCCGCCTGCCCCTGGCCCTTCGTGCTCGTGCCGCTGCTGCTGTCGGGCGGGCTGGGCGCCGGGTTCCTCTTCCTGCCGCAGCGGCAGGCGAACGACATCGAGGGGCAGTTCACGCCGACGCGGGGGCCCGCCAAGGCCGAGCGCGACTTCGTGCGGCGGTACTTCCCCACCGACGACTCGCAGCGCTTCTCCGCGCCGCGGCTGCCCACCGAGGGCGCCTACGCCGCTCTCGTCGCCGTGGCGGCGGAAGGGAGCTCGGTGCTGGCCCGGCCGGCGCGGCTCGACGTGCTGCAGCTGGACGCGGCGGTGCGCGCCCGCGGCTACGAGCAGGTGTGCGCCCGCAGCGGCGAAGCCTGCGCCAGCGCCAACCCGCTGCTGCCGCTGCTCGACGACACGGCGGCCGCCGCCCTGGAGGACCTCACCTTCCCCGTCAACGACGGCATCTTCCTGGGGGCCGCGCTGGGCGGCGTGCAGACGGACGCGGGCGGCAGGGTACTGTCGGCACGGGCCCTGAAGCTGCTGTACTACCTGCGGGAGGACGGCCCCGCGGCGGCGGAGGAAAGCCAGCGGTGGCTGGAGAAGTTCCTGCGGGACATCCCGTCCGAACTGGCAGGGCTGCGCCTCGCCTCCGTCCAGGTAAGGCGGTGGGGGGCCGCGGCCGTGGAGGGGCCGCCCCGTCGCCAGAAGGCCGATGGTGGAGGGTGGCGAGAGCCTGTGTCGGCCTCTTGGCTTGTCTGCCGCGCTCCTCGCAGGGCTTCCAGCGCCCTTTGCTCCGCGCTGCCCATGCCAGGCACCTGCCTTGGCCTGTGCTGGGTGCAGGCAGCGCCTGAGGCGGCTGCGAGGGCCGCGGAAATGCCACTGGGCCACCGTGCTGCTTATCGGTGCCGGTGTGTGTGTGTAGAGACCGAGAGAAAGGGCAGCGAGTGCTTCATCTTCCATGTTGTTTCCCTGGCAGGTGTCTTACTTTACCTCGCTTTCCAGGCAACGGGAGTTTGAAGGGAATACCAAGAGCGTGATCCCGCTCTTCTCTGTAACATACTTCATGACAATAACCTTTTCCATCGTCTCTTGCCTAAGGTAAAACCTCTTCTAAGCTACAGATAGATGTGGGGTGAGCTCCGCTCTTCTTCACCTCGCCTAAGCTGTTTCTGCACTTGTAAAGCAAAGTCAGCTGCAGGCTTCATGGAACAACAGGCAGTGTGTATGACCTTGCTGACTCTTTCATACCTGTGTGTGTGTTTCCCAACTGCTTAAATGGTGTTCATGGAAAGTATCAGACAAATACCTGAAGAGGTGTTTGGTTCAGACACGCAGAGCTTTCCGAATGCTCAGATCTGTTTGTCAGTTCTTTGAAGCCATCAGACCTTTCTGTAGTCCCTGCCTCATAAGAATCCTTTTTGTAGCGGATGGTTGGGGAACTATTTGAATCACAGAGACAACCTCCTACTCTTTATGTTTTTAAGAAGTCAGAGGTGCTCCAGCTTTGGTGCTGAAAAGCACCCTGCCAGAGTAAACACTGCTCATTATGAAACAGTTCCACTGCTCTTCTGTGTGTAAGGGGGGCAGAAGTGAGATCTAGGCAGCCCAGCAGCAGCAGAATTCTGCGCAAACACTTCTGTGGAATAAAACTTCCCAGCCACACGTGGCATTCCCCTGGGAGATGTTCCACGAAAAGATGTACAGAAGTCAAATGGAAAAGTCAGCATTGGGTGGGAGGGAAGGAAGAAGTGATGCTATTGTAAAGTTATTCTGCTAGTTTCTTGTTTCGTTTTGTAGCTTTTAGCCTCATCCTCCCCACAACATACTAATTTATTGTAAGGATTGTTTAAAAGGGGAAGGAAGCATGGGAGGGAGGAGAAAGGATATCATGATAAGATGTGTTTGCGCTTTTTTTCTGCCATTCTCAGTCTCAGCACAACTGAATGAGCAGTAGCTTCATAGGTCACTGCAAGGCTGGGTACAGCTTTAGGGATTTTGCTTGCTACTGGAGTCTGAACCTTACCTGCTGTCCACTGAGAACTTAGCCCGCCCTTTTTTTGTGCTGGTAGAAGGTGAACCATTGTACATCTGACAACTGTATGGCAGCTTTTGTGTGCTGTACTTGAGAAAGCAAGTCTTAGTTGGAGGGTGGGCTTACTGCTTCAGTACTTGCATCAAGCATCATGCTGATTAGCCTGTACAGTTCCTGGATATCCACTGTGTCATGTCCAGTTATTTCTGAGTGCAGCTGAAACAAGAGCAATTCCACCAACACAGGCTTCTTCCTGTGGAAATGAGAGGTTCTGTTGAAGTTGAGAAATGGCCTACAGTCTGCAAAATATAACTAATCAGACAAGAGGCCAATCTCTACCGACCCCCCAACCCACCCCCACACGCCTTTGTGGTGCTGTCAGTAGCATCACATGCAAAGTCTCCCACTGGGAACACTTCACAGAGAATCCCTGAGTCAGCCCTGTTTTGACAGATGGCTCCTCCCTGCTGAGATAGATGCTCTATACAGCACTTACTACCTGCAAGGTGCTTCCACACTACACTGAAATGCTACACCAAGAACCCATCTATAAAGAGTTCTAAAAATTCATAATTTTCTGGGTCATCCTAGATCACCCTTAGAGATCATAATTTTGCCAGCTGTCTTGTTATTGATGCACAGATCTTTAGCTGTAACTGCCCAGCAGCAATAATGTGTTTAATACTTTCTATATAAATTAATCTTGTCCAATGCTCACAGCTGGGAGCTCTCCTATAGATCGCAGTTTTCATCAAGGGTTCTTTTCACAGTCGTTGGTATCTGTGCACTTGTCATTTCAAACACCTTGGTGAAATGCTTGACAGGTAACTAAGATGTTCCTCAAACTATTTTCAGACTGAGCTGTATAAGAAATAACGTCTGGCTGGCGTGCTGTGGAGTGGTCTCTGCTGGTTTAGCTGTATTAAGCAGCTTTGGATTGATGCTTTTCTGTGGAGTGCCGTTTGTGGTCACTGTAGCGAACGCGCCATTTCTTATTCTCGGTAAGTAGACAGAGCGACTCGAATTCAGACACTAAGAGCTGAAACAACCTTACGGCAGTAGTCTTTCGTGGTGTGAGACGTGTGGAGGCGGAGCTGCATCTGAGCTCCTTCCTACAGGCAGGTGAGCTGCCCAGCTCAGGAACGGGCCTGGAGCCGCTGGGCCTGGAGCCGCTGGGCCTGCAGCTGCTGGGCCTGGAGCTGGGCTCTGGCAGAAGGGCAGCTTTTTTCAAGAAATGATGTCTGCTCTAGTTCTACTGCTACAGCATGAAAATTGGAAATGGGGGTGTGGTACAGTTGGCATTTCTGGCATTGTTTTAGCATCCCTGGTAATTTAGCCGTGCCGTTGAATCATTTCTTTAATTAGTGCTAATACCTGAGGTGAACTTGACTGGGCGCTGGCACCCTGCTTCATCCTCTGCTCTTTTTCTAGAGGCATAGTACAGAAAGCATTTATATGTATCATTAGCTCTGGAGAAGTTTGTCTACCTCAGACAAGTTTGCTGTGAGGGCTGTTCTGTGAGATTGCTGAATTTGTAAGCAGGTGCCAGAAGCCTTCCCCAAAGCCTCCACCTCTTGGCCATCTCCTTTTGCAACACAGGGGGAGATGTCCCCTTCTCTGCTGTTAGTCATCCTGCGGGCAGCTCAACAGTGCCACCTTGGAACACGTGTCCTGTGTGCAGTTTGTGCTCCACTAGCACTGGCTTAACCCAGTACCTGTATTCGAGGTGACTGTGGGAAGTGATTTGCTCTAACTTTTTGTATCCCATTTTCAGAGTGTAGTCTTGCTGAGGTAAAACCGGGCCTGAAGCAGTGAGCTGCACTGTCTGTGATTTCAAGTAGAAATCCATCTCATTTGGTGAAGAGGTGAAATTTCCTTTTTGGACTGTGTCCAAAAGATCCCATGCAGCTATAAAAGTGATGTACTATTCTTGCAACCATCTCACCCCCAAAACACAAGGAAGTTAGCATCATCACAGTTGCACAGACTGCTTGACAGACGGCACTGCACCATCCAAATACAGGGATTTAAGTTGCTGCAAGCAGATTACTGCTTTTAAAATCCTTATTTGCTATAAATGACATGCAGACTTGTCTACCTGGTGTTAAAACAATCAAATTATCAGTCCATTAGACAATGGCTTTGAAGCCTGCCTGCCCTCAGGAAGCAGCCTGGCTCACTGCCATCCACTATTACCTGGTGAATAATTCGTCTTTGCATGTCTACTGGCAGTTCCCTGTTCAGGCTACAGTTAGTGATTTCATCTGTTTTAAGCTTAGCTATATCGTCTGTGCTTGCTCCTCTGTCCAGGCAGGTTTGCCTCCCTTTTTTGCATGGTTAATTTTTATGGAATAGAAGAGCCCTTGATTAAGTAAAATTGGCAAAATACTGAAAAGTCTGACCTGTAGCCCAGGACCCACTCTTCCTGGCAGGGTCTCCCAGGACTGGTGGGTAATACATGTAGGAGCATCAGCATAAATGTAAAGATAAACAAACATAAACTGTGAATAAATGCTCAAAAGCGGAGAGCAAAGAGCATAAAATATCCTAACTTTACTTTTTCAACTTTGATGTGGGCTTGAATGGGATTAGTTCTGTGCTTTCATTGGGTGGTAGTGCAAGCTGCTCTTTGCAGTGCAGCGTTAACTTTTTCTCCTCTTGCAGGAGTCGGTGTTGATGACATGTTCATCATGATCGCTTCCTGGGAACAAAGTTTGGGGAAAAAAGATAAATCCAACATCAAAACTCTGCTGGCTGAGACTTACGCAGAAGCAGCCCTTTCCGTGAGCGTCACCACTCTCACGGATGTTTTGGCCTTCTTCATTGGCACCTGGACTGCTTTTCCATCCGTGAGATCATTTTGCCTCTACACAGGCACTGCTTTTGTCTTCTGCTACATATATACCATGACCTTCTTTGGGGCAATTATTGCCCTAAATCATAAAAGGGAGCAAGGAAACCGACACTGGCTAACATGCATGCCAGTGGAAGTGGAGAAAGATGGGGCTGAGACATCCTGCTTGTACAGCGCTTGCTGTATAGGCAACTGCTCCAGGAAGCCGTCCCAGCCAGAAAGCGAGCATCCAATGAGCATCTTCTTCAAAAAGTATTATGGCCCTTTCTTCACAACTAAAGGGATCAAGCTACTTGTGGTGTTGCTCTACGGAGCATATTTGGGCAGCAGCATCTACGGATGTACTCAGATCAGGGAAGGCATCGATCTTCGAAACCTGGCGAGCGATGACTCTTATGTTATTCCCTACTATGATAATAATGACAAATACTTCTTGGCATACGGACCTCGGGTCATGGTTGTCATTACTGAAAGTGTAGATTACTGGAATGAGACTGTTCGCCTTGGCATTGAGCGCTGCATGCAGAATTTAGAGGACCTTTCCTATGTGGATAAGAACCTCTCAGAGTCATGGCTGAGAGTATACACAGGACTTGCCGCAGAGGGCTTTGTAAATATAAACAATAAGACCCTTTTCATGAATAGCTTACCAACACTGTTCCAAATTTTTCCCAGTTTTGAGTGGGACTTGAACAGGACTCAGGATAAAATAGAAGCTTCACGGTTCTTCATCCAGACGGTGAACGTGACCTCAGCCGTTGATGAGAAGAATCTTCTCAATCAGTTGAGAGAGACAGCCACGCAGTGCAGCATTCCATTCATGGTGTACCACCCAGCGTTCATCTACTACGATCAGTACCTGGTGATAGTGCAGAACACCATTCAGAACATTGTCGTTGCTGCCGGGGCAATGCTCGTCGTCTCCCTTTTCCTTATTCCCAACCCCTTGTGCTGCTTGTGGGTGACTTTTGCCATCGCTTCTGTTATAGTTGGTGTTGCAGGTTTCATGGCGTTTTGGAAAGTCAATCTAGATTCCATATCCATGATCAACCTGGTCATTTGCATAGGGTTCTCAGTGGATTTTTCCGCTCATATTTCCTATGCCTTTGTTACGAGTGGAGAGTCGTCCGCCAATAAAAGGGCAGTCGACGCTCTGTCCCTGCTGGGCTACCCTGTACTACAGGGTGCAGTTTCTACTATACTGGGAGTAGTTGTCCTGGCTGCAGCAAAAACCTACATCTTCAGGACATTTTTCAAGATCATGTTCCTTGTGATTTTGTTTGGGGCTCTTCACGGACTTGTGTTTATTCCAGTGTTTTTAACCTTTTTTGGAAACTTTGGCAGATCACCCCACCAAACAAAACTCAATGCCAGATCACCCCATGATAACAAACCTAAAAATCTAGAGTTTAGGTTTAGAAATGACAAAGATTGTCCCTGATCAAGTTGAATGGAATATATTTTGCATTTATTATATATTTATAATGTGGAGATTAAAATGAACTGATTTTCAAGGAGTGTGAGAAATGAAGAAACTGAAGGGCAGAAAAACACAATCAACAGGGAAACACAGGCTCCAGCACAGCCAGACAGGAAAAGAACCAAAGAACTGAAAAGGCACAATGGATTTGCATTTCCTGATTTTTGCCTGTAAGATTAAAACATAAAACATTGACTGTGGTTAAGTATTTTCTTGTGACTTGTTTACTGAAGGTATTAAAATTGCTATTTAGACTGCCCCTGCCCCAGCCTGATGGATGGTGTTCACCTTGGTGCCGTAACGCAGCCCAACTGGCTCACATCTTCTATTCAAACCCTTCTGTTCACTCAGATTAAATAAACATCCTGTATCTTTAAGAAGAGCATGCCTGGCTTCTGTTGGCTGCAGTTTGCAAAGGGAGATCCTGTAGGTGACTGGACTTATGTGGAACTCCTGAGTAACCACTGTGGAAGCCCCAGTGCCATGCCATGGCAAGGGAAGGTTTCACTTGAGACAACCCCACCCTGGTTTGAGGACCAAATCAGAAAGCAACTCAGGTTTAAGCTGGTCGGTCCTAAAACTACAGACACTGAAGTTTCATTGTGTTCCCCCGTGACAGCCTGTCCTGTGACACACTGACAGAGCAGAGGAGCTTTCACTGAATAATACACAGGGTGCTCTTTTAACCTGTAATCAAGTCATAATATGTCACCAATTTAATGAGCACCCCCTCTCGAGGCACCTCCATCAGTTGACCAATTTGCAGGCTGGTGTTCGTGAGCTCTTTCCCCACCCTGCTCCTCATGGGGCCTCTCTGAAGAAACAGCAGCTCTATCTGGACAGCCGAGAAAGGAGCTACCACGGCATCCTACTCCTGATGGCATTCCCTTTCCCCACAGGAGCACCCCTATTCAGAGGATCCCATGGCACTAGGAGCAGCACAGCTGCACTACCACCAGCCCTACCAGCGCTGCTGGTGAGGTGGTGTGGTTCACAACCATAGGAGATTGTCTCTTTTGGTGTGATGCTTTTAGAAATAGTGTTGTTCCTCTTATGAGGTCACAGGTCCTACCAGGAGCCTGCCCCATCACAGACTTCCCAGGGTGTCATAACCACCTTCAGGCATCCACCTACTACAGCACAGGGTGTGGACATTTGCTTCATCATCCTCCTCTGTGTGCGAAAAGGGAACAGGCTACCTCACCTTGCTCTTCTCTATGGGCTGCATGGGAACCAGCTCCAGCACCTGAAGTAGCTCCTGCCCCTCCATCTGCACTGCTGGCACTGACCTGGGTGCTGGCACTGACCTCCCCTGCAGTTGTTCCACAGCTGTTTCCCCCACCTTAAATACATTACCCCAGCTGCACTACCACCAGCACTGATGGGTTTGGCCTTGGTCAGGAGTGGGTCCATCTTGAAGCTGGTTGAATTGGCTCTAGAAGTTACAGGGGAACCTTCCAGTGGCTTCTCACAGAAGCCACCCCTGTAGGTCACCCTGCTACCAAACCCCTGGCACCAAACCCAGTACAGCAGTGTCCTACCTTTGCCCAACGTTTACACGAAGCATTTCAGCTCCTAGGTGTACCTGAGGACACCACAGGTCTAGCAGACAAGTTTATTTGAAACCCCAGAGCAACCACATGCACACAGCCTTCTAGGTACATAGTCTGCAGTACGACCTCTGCTGTTAAGCTCTCCAGAAAGCAAAGACAGGCATCAATCTTCTTTGATGACTCAGAGATACCAACCCGCCTCCCCATCCCCCCCCCCCCCCCCCCCCCCCCCCGCCCCCAGCCCCACGTTCACTTGCCTTTGCATACAGGAAGCAGCTTTTGAATGAGAAACATTAATTTGAGCCCAAGCACTTACCCTTCAAACCAGGTAATTCCATAGAGATTTTGCCAGCTTCAAGTCTGACATGTTTCTAAACACATTCACATTCAAGTGCCACTGCTGAAGCAACTGAAAAAGGTCAGAATTTCTAGGGAGAACGTTCCCTAGAAATCTAATTAGAGATAATGAAGTTTTGCCATTATTAAATTTATTTACAATATGTATTATACACCTCAATTTACATAGTAGGGAACCTGGTATTACATTTTATAGCAATTTACAGTAAATAAAAAGAAAACCAATATGCATAATTAAAATTAACCTTTATTACTCCAAAACCAGATGCCAAACACGCAGTATATTTCTGTTGGCATATTCCTAAAATACAGGTACAGCTGTGACTAGTCAGCCTAGACATTTGGTATACTGTTTTATAACAGTTGGAAGTTCTCCCACGCTGCACTGGGATGTCACTATAGTAAGCTGACAAAAATAGGCAAATAGAAAGTTGTTTTGAAAGAAAAAAATATGCATGTGCTCCTACTAAAAAACTGGGTTATAATCAAGCATTACACTCAAAATTCTAAAATACTATGTCACTTCTAGTTTAAAGTGTAGCTACCGATTTCCGTTCGCTTTCATTGGCACCAGCCTAACTATTTTAACATCCAAGTATGGTGACCTTCAATATTAAGGCCCTCTCTGCAACAAGGTTTATAGTCCCAAGAGGCTACAATTAATTGTGCAGAAAGATTATGATCAAGATGTGTTATTACTAAGAATCAGTTCCATGAGATCAGAAGAATACTGGCATGTCATTGCTAGCACTCACTTCTACTTGATTGGAAACTCCTTTTGTTTTCAAAAATGTTTTTCTACTATCTTCAGGGTTTTCTGTAGGGGTTGAAAGAAAGATTTTACTTCCCTATTTCTACTGTAGAACAGAACTGGGAATGTTATTTGAAACAACACGTGCTTCACACATTTTTTCTGAACTACTCTTTAGGGAGCAATATTGCCCTCTTTGAAGGGGTTATCTGCTGGCTTATCCAACACCCTTACATAGTATTAGTAGAAACTAGTTCTGTAGACTCTTCTGCAGTGTAAGAGCACTGCCAGCAAAGCACTGTTAGCCATCTACTGCAGTAATAAAAAATCCAAGAATCTTGGCAGCAGCACATCAGGTCACAGGTGTTTCTCTTATCCCTGCCACGGTTCTGCCCAAAACATGGTCCAAAAGAGGCTTAGAGGTGTTCAGCCCCTTGTTTTCCCATCAGAATTTCTCTCCCAGCCCTACACGTGTGCTTACCCCAAGAGCACCTAAAATGTGATCACTGATGTTCGTGTCTAACACTGAGCTCCCCCAATTCCCTTTAATAGAGATGCACAGCATAGCCACTTTGTTCTTAAGAGATGCTCCATTACATTTCCAAGTAAGAAGCCTGCTTTAAAAGCAATCTGTAGCCTCAGAGCACGAGCACTGGTTAGACTACATACTGCTGTTTCACCAACCAGCCTTTCAGTACCCGTAAAACATTCCCTAGCACATACCAAGGGGTATTGCTTCCAGGGGGTACCCCACACAGTGGCACAACCCAGGAAGCTGTGCCAAAGCACACCAGTACAGCTGCGTGTTTTTCTTCTCAGCTTCAACACATTTGACTGAACCAAAAATGTTCAATTCAACCCTGAGATTCATCCTTCTGAGTAACTTCATGTGGGAAGAGCATAGGGAGAAGAGGATGAGGAACTTGCTTTATTTTGTCTGTCTTATTCTGATGAGACAAGTAGATGAGTAACAGAAGCTCACAAGAGACATAACATTAAACTGTCACTAATGCCATACACACATCAGGAAGGGAAAAAAGGCTACGCTGCATTAAAACTACTGCATTGCTAGATGTACATTCTTCAGATTATCAGTTACTGTATCCCAGAAGTTATCATCTTACTTCTAGTTTTTTTCCCTCCAGAACAATTTGGATTTCTTTGGCATCCAAAGTCTCATATTTCAATAAAGCTTCTGCTAAATTCTTGTGTTCTTTTGCATGAGTCTTCAGGATGTTCTTTGCTCGCTCGTATGAGTCCTAATATTTAAAAAAAAAAAAAAGGTGGAAGGAGATTTTTAAGACTTTAGAATAAAACTAGCAAGATTCCACTTCAGAAACGGTTTCCAGGTAAGAGTGGCTTGAAACAGACATTTACAGTTGTGCCTTGCACTTTGTAGCTAACACACCTACTATGTCAAGAAGATTTAAAAATCTGACATAGTGAATAATTTAAAGAAAAAAAGCCCACAAAACCCACACTTTATACCACCTTTGCATTTTGCAGAAGTAGAACTAAAAGTACTATCACGAGAGAGAGCTTAGTATTTTCATAAGTGACCTATGGGGAAAAAACAACTTACTGAATTTGAAAACTTGATGCTTAATTTAAATATACTTGATTTTATACAATAAGCAGTACTATAGCATTCAAGAACTGTTCCTCAAAAACTAGTTTTCAAGAGGTTACAAAACTCTCCAAGTATTGGGTACTTTTAGAAAGCTGCCCATCAAGTTACCAGCTGCTACAAGTAGACACACACTGCCAGCATCTCCAGCCTCAACTCTACTTTGGCTTCTAAACAGATGGTTCTTACAAGACCAAGTGCTGCAGTTTTGTGTAGCTGTGCTGCTTTGGTTGCTTTTGTAAGCCGCAGTTACAGCTTTCTGCAAGCCCCGTATTTTGAAAGCATGGTCAACTCCAGGCCAAATTCGAGACTGGGCCTATCAGAGCTGGCCATAGCGCCTCTGGGAATCACATATAGGAGAAAACAAAACTGCTGGCAGGCGCACTTTGCCACTGGAACGGGAGAGAGTAGATGTAACAAGCTGCACAGACACCAAGGCCAGGCCTGCAGGAGGGGGGGTGAAGAATGCGAAAAAAGTTTCCCCTGCAGCTCGTGGTGAGACCATGGTGAAACGGGTGTCCTCCCGAAGCCCATGGATGAGGACGGGGAACAGAGACATCTATTCCCTGTGAAGATTGATCCACACCTCAGCAGGTCACAAGAGGGACTTGTGACTTTGCGTGGGACCAGGCTGGGGGGTCTGGACCCGGATGTCAGCACCTCATGGAGAGGAGTCCTGCTGACAGGCCTGTGGTGAGGAGATGGCTCCCTGATAGACAGGACTCATGCTGCAGAAGTTGTGGATACGACTCTCACGTGGGTGGGACCCCATGGTGCCACCAGGGAAGTATGCGTGTGTGTGGAATGCCCCCCTCCCAGCTGAGACTGAAGACAACTCAGGAAGAATGGACTGAAACCCCCACTCCCCATTCCCTGCCCCTCCCTGTGCTGCGATGGGAGGGATGAAGGGAGCAGATCTATAATTAAAGTCAAGAGTGTGAAGAGGCGAGGGTTGGGGGGAAGGAGAAGTGTTAAGATCTTGGGAGGAAAAGCAGCTTGTGAGGGATAGCCACAACCCCACTGCCCATTCCCTGCCCCTCCCTGCGCCATGGGGGAGGGCAGAAGGGAGTAAAATTGTGATGAATTTTAAGTGTGCTAAGAAGGGAGGGATGGGGGGAAGGTGCTTTAAGACCTGGCCGCTTCTTATCTCGTTCCGGTTCACTGGGTGTATTAGTTGTAGTAGTAATAAATCACTTTATTCTGTGCTGAGTCTGTTTTGCCCATTGCACTAATTGGAGAGTGATCCCTCTGTCCTTATCTCAGGTCCTAAGCCTCCTAATATCTATTTTCTCCCCTTCTTGGCGGAAGGGGGGAGTGAACGAGCAGCTTGGTGGGTATTTGGCCTCTAGCTAGGGCCAAAACCACCACACCAAGTCCGTTCAAAACCAGCTGCAGCAGAAGCATTAATCATTCAAATGCTATTATATAAATAATTCTCCCACCTATACCAAACTAATTCAGATTACCAGAACAGCAATCTGGAAGTTCTATAATTGGAGGGTTACAGATTCCCCAAACCATCTGCTACTGATCGCTGTGAGGAACAGGATATCCCAAGACCCAACCACTCCCTGACCCGACAGGGCCGTTCCTGTGATTCTCTATGACGTGATGCAGCCGGGTGGTATGAAATACAGCACTAACACCAGATGTTCGCATCTGCTCTGAAACTATTTAGAGCCCAACCTTTTTTTTTTTTTTTTGCTATGAACTACACAGGCAAAACACAAATCCTGACCAAATGTAAGAGGAAATGTTAAAGAGTATATTAAAAGAATGCAACACCACCAACTTGTTTCTCACTACTTGAGCATGCCAACAGCCATGCAACACGACATGCAGAGATTTGAAGTTGCAGCTACATGAAATACTTGGGAATGCTTTCATCCTTCTGTGTATTATCACCAGTATAAATTAACTTAACTCTTAAGTATTACATTTTCAGGTAAGCTGATGCTCAACTTATTTAAAAAAACAAAAAATGAGAAGGGAGTGGAAAGACTCTTACCCGTAGAAGGGTTCTTACTTCCTGTTCAATTGCAGACTGAGTTTCTGGGCTAACCTTCCCGGTATCAGTATAGGTCATAACACCAAGCTAAACAACAACAAAAATATCTTTATCTTGCCACTGGTGCTGAAATACACATACAGCACTGTAAGAGCTTCCTCACCTATCAATTCTACGTGCAAACAAATAAAATCATTAAATGCTTGCTGAAGTATTTGCATAGAAAGCAAAACATGAGGCCTATCCATCACCCATGTAGTCAATGCAGAATTCTATTTCAGCAGGTCACAGTACAGATCTTGATTAAATTATTTCTTATTTAAAAACCCAAGATCCTTAGACTACTAACACCTGATGAGTAATAGACGCAACTGAGTAAGTTTCCTTAGAAGTCTAGAAAATTCAGTATTGTTATCCCGCCCCCCCCAGACCCTAAGATGATCTTCAATTTCAAAATTTTTGCTTTTATTATAAACACCTGCAGACATTAGTAATTTAAAGTGAAATTTTGAGGTGAAGATCTAATTTTTGAAGAGCTAATTTTGAAACTGTCAAGCATACAAGTTTTCTAGCAGAGTTCTCTACAGGAGGGCCAGTCATACGGCTTACTTGCTTTTTTTGCCAGAACTACTTAGTCTCTGACAGCCCAACAGGTATTTAGTTACAAACAGAACATGTCTTGGGACCATATAAATAGGAAGGACTGATGATACTACCTTCTCGCTCATTCCAAATCGAGTCACCATGAGTTTTGCAATTTTAGTAGCATTGTCAAAATCGCTGGAAGCACCTACACAAGAAGCAGATTTAAATTAAACATGCCCATCCACAAGCTTCGATCAAACTATTTTAACCAGCAATCAGCTGACCTGTTGTAATGTGATCACTTCCAAAGATGAGCTCTTCTGCTACTCTTCCTCCCATACAGACATCCATCTGCGCAAGCAACTGGGATCTAGTTTCACTCCATCTGTCATTTTCTGGAAGCAAAGATACCTGTAAGATACAGAACTCTGGTCAGGTAACATAAACAGAAGAAATACAGAAATAATCTGAAAAACAACTTCAGTGCTCTGGGCCTTGTTCTAGACTATGCACTCATCAGGTTTGCTTGGAGGCACTTAGCCTACCAGCTAAAATAGCACTTAGCCTACCAGCTAAAATAGCCTCCTACAGGCCACAAGCACTACATAAAATTCAACAACTTGAACTTAACCGCCAGTAGAAACTGAATCATCTATTCTATCCTTACCCTTGTACTCAGCACAAATCAACTTGCCCGGAGGATTCAGGCCTTCAGCCATTTCTTTAACTGAACACACTGACTTGGATAAAGTTCAACAAAACACACAGAAATGTTTTTCAGTTCAAATGCTTGATAGCTAAAGGCAGAACAGAGAAGCGTAGGGATATCTAAGCTAGAAGCGAGGCAGGTAACTGATTAAGTTTAGAAAAAGTCACACTGGACAAAGAACAACTTGATAAAGGATGTTTGTGTTAAAAGTACTGCTTTCCTCCAGACATCCCTCAAAGTTTCACTGTTCAGGGGCTATGTTAAGTGCAGATGACTCAAACATACATTTCTTCCTCTCTGTGTGTGAACCATTGTATTAGCATGTGCTAATTTATTTCACACTGAAGAAAGCTCTCTATCACACAAAAGACCAATGAATTTCCCAAGAGATTGCTTCAGAACTGAACCTTTCAACATATACTAACAATTAACATAATTACAACTGTTCAATGTCCTCAACAGTAAACCAACACATAATTCTAGAAATACTCACATGTCCAAGTGTTGTTCCTCGTGTCATGATTGTAGCCTTGTTGATGGGCATTGCATCCTTGGTATAATATGCAATGATAGCATGTCCAGATTCATGGTATGCAGTGATGGTTTTGTTTTTCTCATCAATTTCTACACTTCTGCGTTCAGGTCCTTAAACAGAGGAACATGAAATAAACTCTTTTGGTGCAACTGGGCACCACAATCCACACATTACATAAAAAGAGCACAAAGTAGCTGAGAAACACCAGCAAAATGAACTAACACCCATGAAGTGCAAAATGCTTATGAGTAGGATTTTCATGTCTAAACTGGCGTCATTATACTCTACATATAAGTTTATTTTAAAATAATAAAGTGTAGTCTGAGTAGCTGAGAAAATTCCATTTCTTCTTTCAACTATGAACAGACCAGATGGTTAGTGCATTTGTCTCAGATGTTTAGGGTCTGTGTTATCACATGGCAAGTTAAGCAGAAGTTCTAGGTCTCTGGTCATTTCTTCTCTCCTTCCCTTTAGGAGTAAGTAGGGGTGTAGGGTAAGGAATCAAGCCTGCATCTTCCTCTAGGCTGAAGTACAACGTGCTGTGGTTTTGATTTAAAAAAAGCACCACCCTTTCAAGTCTTAAAAAATGTATTCCATTCTATATGGCCTGAGGTTGGTGGCCCTACCTGTGGCACAGGGGTTGGAGCTCTAGGATCCTTGAGGTCCCTTCCAACCCATGCCATTCTATGATTCTATATTCACTAGACTTCACATGCTTCTCTCTGGTCCCGAAAGGTCCTATACAGGATCAACTAACACAAATGAGAAAACCTCCAACAAGCAAAAAGACAACTGCATGGAAACTTCTTTCTCTATAAGATGAGCCCTGTGTAGTCTAATATCTATTTAAGTCAAAATCCTACCCATCAGAATTTTGTCCTTGGAGAATTCCAGTTCTTTCATGGTTACCATATCTTTTCCATCAACAGCTGCCTTTAAGGCAGCTTGATTTACAAGATTCTCAAGCTCTGCTCCAGAAAATCCAACTGTGCCTCGTGCAATTATTTCTGGGTCAACAGCTGTAGGGAAAAAAAACCCTTGTCATTAGGATACATTTTGCTCCTGAAAAAGGTTGTATCACAAGCAAGCATAACTCGATCACTTCTTGATAAGCTAGAATCATGTTCTATTAAAAATAATGCATTACACATACATTTTTCAGCTTTAGAAGGAACTCATAAGACTTTTGGGGACTAGAAGTAAACACCACCTCCAAAATCTGTCATTACACTACCGAGCAGCTAGTTTGTGTTCATTACTGGAGGCGCATGGTAAAGCCACAATTACTGATGGAATAAAGGACTAATATAATATATGAGCAGGCTGATCCAGTATAAAAGCTGTTACCTAAAAAGCTATTACAGCAAAAAGTACTTACATGGATCGTATTTTATTTTATTAAGATACCACTTCAGAATTTCTGTACGACCTCTTACATCAGGCTTGGGAACAGTAACTTGCATATCAAAGCGACCAGGACGTATTAAAGCACTAAGGGAAAAGAAAATTTAACACAGTGACTTAAAAATGCTGCAGTATACTGTTATTAACATAGTTAAAGAACAGAAATTTGGCTGATGTTTCTAAAGACTACTTCTGGTGCACAGATGCACAGAATACATTTTTCTTATCCATCTGTAAAAAGACAGATCAAAGGTGGTTATTAGCATTTCAAAGGGTGGGGTTTTTTTTGCATTGCGACCAAGGAATGCAGCTGGTCAATTTAAGTAGATAAACTTAAGAGAATTTTTTATATGCTTATAAGCACATTACTTCTCAATATTTAACTCAACAACCTTTGAAATGCTTGCACTGGTCAGTACATCCTTTTTAAGAGAGGAAAACCCCAGCTGTAATGCTGTAAATACTCAAAGATGATCACAAGCAACACTGCAGGGTATTTTTTTGTTTGTTTCTTAATACATTCTCTTTAAAAGTGACCAATACATTATACTCACTTATCTAATGCTTCAGGGAAGTTTGTTGCACCAATAATAACAACACCTTCATTAGGTTTAAAGCTGTATGGAAAAAAGAGTGAGAATTTTATTTTTTTTTTAAGACAGAATTTACACCTTTTTTTGCCAATAACTACTTCTGTTTCTTATTTTGGAAAACACACTATCAAACAAAACATGATCCAAGAATGACCACATTTAACTCAGCAAGTGTAAAAACACGCCTGACCTCAGAGTTGAACTTAGATATCTAACTGCAGGAATTTATCCTTAAAAATACTACCAAAAATTACAATACACATTAAAGCTGTAGAAGGACAAAAAATTCAAACAAACAGTCCAAATACCAGTCAGTAAAGCACTTTGTGCTCTCAGAATTGCATATATTTACCCATCCATTTCAGCAAGAAGTTGATTAATGGTCTGTCTTGAATAAGGATGCATTGGAGATTCAATTCTCTTCCCACCAACAGAGTCCAGCTCATCAATAAATATGACACACGGTGCATTTGCTTTTGCTTCCCCTAACAAAAGAAAAATAGCAGAAGTGCACTTCAACCACACAAATAAGCAGACAGCATATCATGTAATTTAGGACTCTACTATTTCTATTACTCTTGGATTATTGTTTCATTAGACATCACCAGAACTGTCTGGATTTTAGACTAGAAAAAAATAAATGTTTTTGAAATGAAGCAATACAGAGAAGTGAGGTTCTGCATCTCCACGTCAGTTAATTTCTTGTAGCATAATGAGAATAACTAGTGAAACAGGTTATGAAATTTGGTGTATTTTATCGACTCAGTACAACAGTTTATTGACAGGCTTAGGTAGAAAACATTGACCTACTCAGCAAAATAACTTGAAGCATGGTGGTTCTAAACACAAATAACACGCAGGTTCTATTAAAGATGAACAGTGAAGACCTCACCCTCAAATTTATAGGTATTAAAACTACAAAACAAAAATGCAATAATAAACAATGTAAACATTGCATGCAACTTATCTTAGCCAGCCAGACATAGCTGTAACATTAACATACAGAAGATGACTAACTTGTAGTCAACAGAAAGAAATGCACATTTTAAGGTATAACATGTTACATTTTACATCCCTTCCACGTCAAACAAGTCATATTACTTCTACAAATGCAAACTTCCTATACTATACATGCCTGACACTCTCGATCTTCCATTTAGGAAAGAAGTTAGATTCCTCCCTCCCTGATAATATTTTAGTGCTTAAAACAGGAAGCCTCGTCTATGAGAGTTATCATTCTGGACCTTTTGATGAGACTGGGAAAGGAAAACCAAGCCTGGTGCTACACTCTGATGCCACAAAGTTCTAATTCAGATTTAGGAAAATATAAAAATGAAGGAAGTAATTGAGAAGGCTAACACTATTTTTTATCTTAAATTTGCAATTTAATTAAAATTTATAATATTTTAAAATTTATAATTTACTTGTGTCATACATAATTATTTAATTTAGTTGATAGGACATCACATTTCCAATTAAATTATTCTCATTCTATTGGGAGCTTTCTCACATCAGTTACAGTTTTCCTATAATTTTTTCTGACACCTAGCAAGAGTCTATAGTTGATTGATGCTTGCAGAATGCTGAGATTTGCTTACACCAATTAGCATTTTATTTATTAGCCTCCTACACTGCTACTTTCCTGTAACCAGAACTATACCTCATCAGAACTTGTAAACAACACTGAATGCTTCATCTTGCATGTGAAGAGACTCGAAACCACAAAGTTTAACTTACTGAACAGGCTCCGAATGCGACTGGCTCCCACACCAACAAACATCTCATCAAACTCTGACCCAGATGCATAATAAAATGGAACATCAGCTTCACCAGCTACAGCCCATGCAAGAAGTGTTTTACCAGTACCAGGTGGTCCAACTAACAGAATACCTGAAAAGGCAAACAAAAAACCCCCATGAAAACCACCAAACCCACAATCCTATTATCCAGATACTGTTTCTTCCATCATTAGAAGAAATAACTTACACTTGGCTTCAGAAAGCTGTTAAATGTCTCATTTCACATACTGCTCGTTATGTGCAGTGATTCAATGATGTAGCTTAAGAGACAATTATAGCATCTTCAGGCACTATAACAGACCTAGGTACACTATGATCCATATTTAAGCAACGAAGACCTTAAGTCTTATCAAATAGATACAGAAGCCTGAAGTGTTCTACAAAATTACTGTTGATTTTAGCAGCTAAATCCCTAACAGTCTTCTTTAAAATGACATTTTTCTAGCAGTTTCTGAAAGTGGAACTTTTTCTTTAATTAGGTCATTCCAAGTAACTGACATTAAACAGTGAAGAGCACTAACAGGAAACAGATTCATTAAAGTCTGCTATTATGATCATCCTTTTAAATGAAAATACTTGTTTCCGAACTATCTAAAGCAGTTAGCAAGCCCTAACGATGATGAAAGCTGTATGGAAGAAATAAAGACCTCCTTCTACAAGAAGTTTAGTGACATAAAGAACCCCTGCTGTTCAAGATAAAGAACTACTGTGTATTAGTTCAATAACTAATGGCACAGTAAGTTTTGTCTAACCCCAACATACTAATTTGCATAACACAGGTTCTGTTTTGCATTATGTTAGGTAGATTTTCCAGATTTCTGTTAGGTATCTCAGGTGAGAAAAGGTACAGCAGAATTAAAAATATTCGGTGACTGAAAGCTATTAACTTAAAAAGAATTTAAAAATATATATATCCTTAGAGACAACAGTTAAAGGAGGAGGGGAGGAAAATAAATCAAAACCTAAAGTCATCTGGGCTACATAAAGTTCTACTCAAAAAGACCAATTTCATATAACTTTATCAGCAAGTACATTTTTAATAATAATATGTTCAGTGACAAGGTAAAAGAATTTCAGTACACCTTCTCAAAAAGGGGCTCTACTTGGGTCTTTGAAAGAAATGTCAGTTCTTTTCTGTGTAAATAAAGTTGCTAACAATTATAAACACAGGTTTGATTTCTAAAAGGCTTTTTGCCTGGAGTCTATAGTCACTGCTTTGCACTGTCATAGCTTCTTACCCCCTAACACTGTTACTGATTTTCTAATGAATGTAAGACGTATCCAGGCATTGTTGCTTCTTCTATCTAAAGAGCTCAGGTATCTCCAGTTTTCTGAGGGAGGGGAGTAACAGCTAATTTAATACCTCACTTAAGGATATCCTTTTACAAAGCAGCTTTCACAACAAGATGCACTTGGTCCTGAAATATTTTAAACCAATAAGGAAATCCACTGCTTGTATCTATCCTTATATGTTTATTTTTCCTGATACAAACTAGCAGCATTTAGGCCCACTTGGGGAAAGAAAATGCTATATAACCAAACAAAAGGGAAAAAACCCATTCAGAAGTCAGGCTGTAAATTAGCAATTCTGTACAGAGCAAAGCTACATATGATTTTCACTCCTGAAGAGCAGTGACACTTACCTTTCGGAAGTTTACCTCCTAGCACGGTGAATTTATGTGGGTTTTTCAGGAATTCCACAACTTCCTGCAATTCCTGTTTAGCTTCTTCAACCTACACATTAAAGACACGACACAAAATATAACTAAGCACTCATAAAATACTGCATCTTTTTTGTAGGTGAGCTCTTGTGTTATAGAGTAAGTCTGTAATTGCATATTGACCAAAAACACACAACAGAAAGAGGAGAGAAAAGTGTAGCACTGAATTTGTGTGGATACCAAGTGCCCATGAATTTAATTTAACTTATTTCCTAGAATTGTTCATAGTAATTGGTAAACACTGAAGTTAATACTGAAGGAATAACCAAACAGCTCAAGACCATACCTGACCAACAAGACCAATACACAATCAGAAATTCTATGAATTTTGAAAGGAATAATGAAATTTATGAAAAAGAGATTAATTCTACTCATCCAAGGGGATTTTATCATTTCTCTCAAAGAGAAAAAATGGCATTACCATCTTCTTGTATCGGTCAAATTCTGCCAAAAATATGATTAGCATGGATATTATGCCTGCCTTTCACTGTTATAGCCTTTAAAAATGTGATTCAACAAGTCAATAGTTTCTCTCTTGTAAGGTATAAAGTGCCACAGATACAAAGCAGAACAAGAGTCACCAAAACCCTCCTTGATTTGGAGAGGTCAATATATATGAGGCTTCAGTTCATAGAAAAAAAAAATCTTGAACAAAGCAAGACACTCTTCAGGCTCCCAATGATTAGTTAAGCAAGAACTGGACACATTACTTTTGAACTTACCCCTTTTACATGTTCAAAGGTGACATTTTTCAACTGGATTGGATCAACTGCTGCATCAAAGATACTTGATGTTCGAAAGCGTACTAATAGCAAACAGCAGATGACGAACAACAGATTTACAAATGAAGTCATTTCATTCCAAGACTAAACTTTGCACTTGAACACATGCTAATAAGCCACTAACTTTACACTTGCCCTTTTTAAAGGCCAGAAGTCCTCACTCAGCATTTCTGCATGTACCCTAATTTTCTTGAGGCCCAGGTGAAATTCTCCATTTACATCAGATCACCTTTTGATCATTCCACTATTTCTAGTGGGTTTCTCAAGATAATCTGGCCATGCAAGAGCTTAGCTGCTATAAACGAGGCTGTGTTTACAAATAAAAACCAAGCTATTTTTCTACTGCTGACCTGGATAACGCAGCATCATAAGTCAAAGACAAATATGAAATTAGTGAACAATCTGACTTATTCTCCACTTGGTTCTACATAATTGTTTCATCAAAAGAATTAAAATAACTACAGAAAACTTTTGTCTCCATAAACATTTTGTCATATCACCATCTGAAAGGCTGTAGCCAAAAGCAGTAGGTAACTCTCTCTTTTATTAGAACATTGAAATATTACCCTAAACCAATCCTAATGTTAGAACACATTTAATCTGTGCTAAACCTGCTGTAATGAATAAGTGAATCAGTATGGAAAAAAGGTAACTAACCAGCATCAGAAAAGGAACCTTTGCCAGGTAAAAATGATGAATATACAGCAAGATAAAAACAAAGAACGAAGAGAAAGAAAGAAAGCAAACGTGATCTTCTTAGGGAATCTGCGAAAGAAAAAAAAAAGTTTAAATATAGGCTGACATAAATTACTTCTCGTATCTTGTTGCTGCATTTAGGAACTAAAAAAACAACTTACCCAGTGTTTTTTGCAGGAATACCTGTGCTTTCAAAAAGCCTTCTGCAAAACCGGTTTTAAAAGCTTCCTGGTGTGCCTCTGGGATGTTTTTTGTTTTCATGAGCGTATCTAAGTTTTCAATATCAATTCTTCGCTTTCGCAGGATAAAGCCCTAAAAATATTTTCCACAGCAGCATTAGTGTACTTGTGACGTGTAATTAGCTTTACTACCTGGCAAGCATGGGTATGGGCTTTAAAAAAAGATTTTAAGCAGCATATGACTCAGGTGCTATAGGTTAGTTATATGACAAAGGGCAACAGCTTGAGTGTGGAATCACAATGGGGCAACCCTTATCTTTGCTGAACAGGTCGGGTTCAGAGCTGTCCTGGACACCAGTTCCAAAACAGAAAATGCAGCCTGAGGCATATTTGTGCCTGGTTTTGTGCACTGGACTCACTGAGAGTTATTAGATTAAGCTTTTTTCTTCATGAAGGTAATTTGAAATTATCTCCAAATGTGAAGTATCTCTCTTTGTAAGTATAGCTTTCATGGAGCTTTATCAGACACATCTCATATGCCCTACCAAATATAAGAGCAGGACTGTATGGAGCTAGCTTTGGTTTATCTTCACCCATTGTACACCCAAACCAAAGATGAAACAAACCAAATATTCCTAGAAGGGGAAAGTTCAAAGCTAATTTAACAATGAGATCAAATGCTGTAATTAGCCTGACTTCCGTACAACCAATTAGAAGCAAAGACTGCCTAGGTTAACCTGGTTTTGTTAAGTGCTTTGCTATCCTGAGCCTAGATAGTTATTTGCTGCATTTCAAGTGTGAGAGCAAGTTTGTAACCCATAAAAATACCATCATTACAATTTTTTTATCTCAAAAATACCCACAGTATCTTTAAAACATCAATCACATGCTGAACTGCTTGAAAGCAAATTACTTTCTTGTATATTAAATATCTGTATTTGTTTAAATGGACAATTCATGACACCAAGTTATTCTTAACAAAGCCAAAAAAACAGAATACAAAGAATTTTATTTCTAGAATTTAAAACCATTTTTATGCTCTGAAACTACTTGGCTAAAAACTTCAAAATATTCTTTATATTGATGGCACAGGGAGCAAAACTGTGTATTGCTAGGAAAACCAGTACATTGTCATTAAGTCACGTTTTAGAATTAAGAAGTTTTCTCACTGGTGAAACAGAACTCCCTCGGTAAATTGCGCAGGTTCATTCACGAGAAAGAGATAATATGAAGAAGCCCAAAACAACGTCATAATGTTACTTGTATTTACCTTCAAAAGTGAAGAGAGTGAACTTTTTGTTTCTGTGAACTGTTCAGATGTTGACTGCAGACGTCTTGCTCTTGATCTCAAAGTCTTGAAGGTCCGTGATTGTATGTAAACTTAGAGTAGTAATAATAAATTTTTAAGAATTAAAATCTATCCATCACTATCACTACAAAAAAACCCCAAAGATACGAATTTCAGAAACCATTATATAAGAGACTCCTCTGACTGAACTGAATATAACCTTCCCAGCATATCCACAGCACAGAGTGGAGAGAATTGCTAACAGCAATCTGTTGAAGGTGCTAGGCTGAAAATGTTTTAAAAACCCCTCCAAACAGAAAATTGTAAGACAGACGCTTCTGGATAAAATAGTAATAAACTGGATAAATAAACCCATGTTTGTAAGCTGAAGTTGCAAGCAAACTGCTTACTGTTCCACAATGTTTTTCCCGTAAGTGTTTTGTTAAAATAATCAGGAGCTCACAATGTGAATTGTAAATAACTGGCCAACCCTATCATCATCATCTCGGGGAACAGAAGAGACATACAGCTGCATTAAAACCAGGCAGGCTGACAAACATGAAACATTTCTAAGCTAATCTAGAAGGACAGGAATGAAGATTCCTGCTCTAAGATAAAGCTTTGTCTAAAAGCTTAGCTGGTAAGGTGCCCTGAGGAGATCTGGAACACGCTGTTAACTTAGAAACTGAAAAGAGACCAGGTAAACACAGTGAGCTTAAAGCACTGTATGTCCTATCACATTGGAAACCTTATGATGGAGATTTTATCGCATAAATCACAAAAGCCAAGAATATTTATCTTCTTTCACTACTATGAAAATAATCAGCAGTACCAATCAATTATATAGTTTTAACTAAGCCCTCTGTAATCACAGAACAGCACTTGACAAAAGGAAGTTCTGAAGGTGATGTAGTTAAACCCCTGATCAAGAAAGGGTCCAGCTTCAACATCATATGAAGCAGCTCTGGCCCTTCTCCAGCTCAGTTCTGAAAACCTCCAAGGATTAAGATAACACAACCCCTCCGTTTCACAACTTGGCCATTCTCACTGTGAACATTTTCCAACGGTATCTGACATCTTTGAACAAGATTCCATAGTTCCACCATGCTCATTAACTTAATTCCACAAGCATGCTACTCAAGTGTAAAAATAACCTCATTATTCGAAGTGTTAATACCAATATTAAATTTCTCCTGTTAGTTTACCAGTATTTCCTGAGTGATGACAAAAGTAAAAATATTTTCCCAGAATAAAGAGATACTATAGAGATTAAAAACACTGTGGCTTGTTTTATACCTGGCCAACGCCGAGCATCTGAACAGAAATTCTGGAGGGGATTAGGATGCTGTCTGTACAAACAAGATGAGCGTAAAGCACTGAAAACATCCACAAAACCTGTAAAAACATACAGCAAAGTGTAAATATATCATATATTAAATGGCAACTAAACATTATTTAAGAAAGCAATAACAGCCTATACAGGAAATATTTACTGTATTTTACTACAGTCCTTCAGGCATCTGTAATAAAACAAATTAACCATTACAAGTACACAGATAGTTAACATCTTTGCATTAACCTATGTCAGGCACCTAACAATATACCAGATTTTTTAAAAATAGAACTTCCAAAAAATATTGGTACCCAAAATTGTAAATTCGAAACTGTATCTAAGAGGGAAAACTCTTCATATCTGTACAGAGCTGAATAAAGTTATCTACACTGGGCAGGAATCCAAAGATTTTAATGAAGCTGAAGGACCAGTACTCAACCAACCATTCAGTATCAAATGCTTTGAAGAACAGATTGTTCACAGATAATTTAAAACAGAACATGTATAAAGTATGAAAACATTTTAAACTATACTAAATCTACTTAAACCATACAGGCCTCATACGATACAGAAACAAAAAGAAATAAACCTTGCCTTTTCAACTGTGAATGAAACAACCCTTCTAGTAAGCTTACATGCTAAACTATCAAAGCTTTGAAGCACTTGCAACTCCCTCCACAATGAGGAAACTACCTCTGGTCTAACGTTTTTAATATCTCACCCCACAATGACATTTAATACCTGTCCTCTAATAGCACCCTTGAGATGTTTTTCTTACACTCTTTCTCCCAACTGCAATACTATGTTATTAGTATGTTGTACACTATATAATAACATAGTACTGCAGTATCTCAATTATCAGCTACATGCTGCTTATAACACACTAAGGATCTCCAATGGCCTTGTATTTTACTTTAACACCTTGTTTCCTGTACTTGAGATCAATTCCAACAAAGAATCTTTAACTGTAAAGAACCACCTTTTCGGCTTATTTCAGCCATGAAACACTCTAGAAGGACTGTTACACTTTGCCACCCTTAGTTCCTTTCTAATTCATGTCCTTTTGTGTAATGTTCCTTGAAGCAAAAAAGGAATAATTTAATGTAAACTGGAGATGTTTATTATTCTGCTACATTACTATGTCAGAAAAATCTAATTTCTTCTATTTGGTGAAACAAGCTGGTGAAAAAAGTTATAGCTCAGGCTCCTCATGAAGAGGAAATGAATGCACTTGTGCTACAGTTGAGGTCAGACAAGAATAAATGCAGCCAACTTCAAATCTGAGTTTGAAGAAACAGGTTGTGTTTTCTAAAATCCCCAAGATTCTAAGGCACCACTCTAGAGATGACCTGTATATAATAAAATACTCTTTTTTATTAAACTTTCCTTAAACTACGAGTTATCTATAGTGCAAGAGAATAAACTAAAGAATAACCTTTATAATCCCTACCAATTCTCACTGGTACTTGATGCTGAAACATACCATGTTTATTTTCAAAGAAGGACTCAGCAGAGATGTAGGACGTATGCCATGGTGAAGAGACTTTGTTTTCTGCACAGTAGCCAGGAAGCAACCTGTTCACCAATTCCTTGAACTGGTTAGCTTTCAAATCAGACAATCCCAGATCTCGTAAATTAAGTACAGACTGCAAAATAGAAATAAACATTCAAAATTTACTTAGGGGGATGGGGAGTGATGAACAACTGAGTTAACTTTTGGTGCAGCATTTATGTTCTATAGCTCAGCCAAACAAAAATTGTCTATGTGAAGATAAAGGACAACTAAAGAAAGAATAGTTGCTACTATCAATGCAGAACAAGTTTTCCATTTGCGCACACTGGTATTTTCATTGGCACAGTACATTTATGACAAGCACATTTTCTTCACAACTCAGCCTTTTCAACAAACTCCTGCTCCCTGATTAAAGCAGCCCCAGAAAAAAAACAAGTGTTTTTCTACTCTTTACCACAGAGCAAATGGACAGTGTGTTTGTGTGTGGGAGTAATGTATACCAATATCCAGCCATTGTAGTTCATCCAACTGAGCAAACAGAAAAATCCCACCCCCCTCCCATTTTTTTTCTCCTGTGTTAGCCTTTTTGCAGATAGCACAGGTTTAGCAGCAAAGAGTGAATATTCAGAAGTTATACCAAATATTAAAATCTTAAAAAGCTATGAGTTGGGTAGACACATAATGAAAGGCAAAAGCTCCAACAGGAAAAGGGGCAAGTTTTCTGGGGCTTCCTACAAAGCAAAGAATCTATGAAAAAACCCAACAAGGAAGTTAAGGCCCATACACTTGAGCTACTAAAGAAATAACCTCAAAGTCATTTTAATCTTGTGTTTTACAGGTAGGAAAAATATTTTTGTGGCAGAATATGTTTTAACAGTACATCATAATTTGGACCCTTTAAAATATCTATTGTCCTCGCAATACTGCTTTGAAAGTCTTCTTAACTGAGAAGTAAAAATTACAAGTTAAGTATCTGGGCAAATACATTTAGAATAAGTGTTGATTGTTAGAACATTATGGAATATATTTTCTTTTCTTAAATTGTTTCTATGTAAGTTCTACATCAATCTACTCTTGAGGTCAAACTAGATGTTGAATAAAAAGATATACATGAAAAATACATCAATAAAATGTCAAAATAAATGTTCCTTGATGCATCCAGAATACCACCATATTAAAAGTTCACAGTTTAAAATGGATTTACATTACTTAAAGGCTACAGTGGATTGCTTCCAGCCCACTTATATTCAAAACAAGTACAAACACATTTTTAAACATAACTGGAATTTTAGACATGTTTTAAAGGAATAAGTGAAGCCTTTCCACCTCAGTGGAATTACTTGGAAAATTACCTAAAGCTAAACAGGAGGAGAATGCTCAGTTTTGAAATCTAACCTTTTCAGAAAAGCTTACTTCCAAATACAGATTTAAGCTTGCAGCATAGAGGCTTCATGCTCACAAATAATGATTTTTTTTTTTTGCCATTCCAATAGTTCTACTTCATTCAATATTAGAACACCATGTACTATGTGAATATTTGCTGATTTTAACTTCTATTTAAACTAAGGTTCATTATAATCTAATCAACTTGCTTTAAGAACTACCTTTTAAAATACTTTTGAGACTTTATCATTTTTATACTTCTATCATGCTAGGAGGAAACAAACAGATGTATGATGAATAAGACTGAAAATACTAAATGTGAAAAAACCCTGTATTTAAATGAGATCAGATTCTCTTGCTGAGTAGAAAGACAGAGACCTCAATAAAATAAATACAATTTTAGTTTTGTTCAATAAAATAGGTCTCCTGCTGAAATAAATTTTTATCACCGGAAACAAAGACAGAATCACAGAAGACACCCCAACAATGGAATCCTGATCCGTGGATTAATGCAATCCATGCTCATTTCCAATACCACGCGAGAGACTCCATGTTTTTCCTCCTAAACATGTTCTTAGTTATAAAACTCTTACAAGAAAGAAGTTCAAAGAGAAGTGACAAGATCTGGTACTACTTTTCACTTTCTGTATTTTAAATTTTCAACGTGAAAAACAAAAAATACTGTAATAGGAAAATAAAGATGACATACAAATATACTATTTAATCGCTCAAAGCCCCTCTACCTATCTTAAGTTACAGTCCATTTTCTCACAAGCAATGAATACACAAACTTTACTAGAACTCAAAGTGTGGAAATACAGTAAGGGGCTTACCAACAGAAGTGTTACTACTTTAGAACAAGAAACATCAAGTTGAAAATGAAAGCAAATTCCCTCCTCATTTGTGAATTAATGAGACAGGTACTATCTGCCAAATGAAATACTAGGTTTTTATATAACCCTTACCGCCAAAGCTCTGACTTACTGAAGTTCTGTCAGTTACATTCAATGTGTTAACATTCTGTTTTGTTTAGTTGCATTATTTTATAAAAAGAGTCAAATACTGCATTCACTTAAACAGACATTACTCAGATGTTAATTCAGCTAAAAGAAAACAACCGCTTTATCCAAAGGTTTTTAGTACCTCATTCTTCTGAGTATCATGCTCTGGGGAGGTGTCCCTCTGGACAGACTGTACAGATGCTGTGCTGGCAGTAGTAGTGGAGCTTTTTGGTGAATGAAAGGCATTGATAAGGTGACTCAGAGGAACAGTAGCCTGGCCAAAACAGACAAAAAATTCAGTTTAAGCTTTTTTAAAACTATTTAAGCATATATCCATTCCAAACCCTGACTTATAATTGTATGTGTTCTATGCTGCCTTTTAAGTGAGAAATTAATAATAAGCCACATGAACTGACCAGTGTTAGCTGATAAATTTGCTTATTTCTTTCAAATAAAATTAAGTATGCTTGATAGATTACATTAGCACAAAGCTTGGAAGAATTAAAAAAAGCTACATTTCCTGATTTCTAAACATAAGCATGGCTTTATAGAGAATAATCACTAGATTTGCAAATACAGAAGTAGACACAGATCATCAACAGAGATCATCTTCAGAGATTCAGAGACTGTCCTCGTTTTGTACTTAAGACAATGTTAATTTACCAAAAAAGATAGAAAACTTCTTATAGCAGGGAAACAAAATTGCTACTACACTTAATATTTCCTCTTTTCATTCTTCTAAAACGCATCATTTGTTTGGTATGTTAGATACCTGCTGTTACAACCAGGTGATAGAACAATAAGGATTGTTGCTGTCTTCTGACAACTATTACAAACTTAAGCATTTGATTCAAATAAAATACAAAACTTGGTGAAACTAAATGTTTATCCCTGTTAACTGACAGTGGTAAGGGCTTGGTGACTATATGCCAAGCAGTTGGGTTTTCCCCATTTAGCAATAAAAGACACCCAAAAAGGAAACACAATTAACTGGAAATGTTTAAAACCTGTTTGTAGTTACTCTCATTCAGGAACTCTCCCTTCTTTGGAAGGGGTGTTCCATTAAAATAATCCTGAGCTTGTCTTGGTGTCTGCCAAGCCAAAATTAAGATCGCCATTCTGATATCACTTCACAACACAGCCACAGAAGATAATATAATGTAAGCAATGTTCCTTAAATAATAAACAGAAAAAGAAGGGTAAATGATTCTATTTAGTGGTAGACCTTAATTTCAGACTTTAATATGAAATATTAGTACACAGTAAATTCTAATTATCCCTGGACAGAAAAATCCAAAGCATCAGACCTCATCAAGCTGTTTCCCACTGAACCACTATGAAAGCTTCTGAACAACACCGAAACATGAGGATTTATTTATCAACAATTTAATAACTCAGAGATACCATTCTTAAGTACTTACTGACTCTTGTACTGTTTTCCAAACAGCCTACTTACATGCATAAAGTAATACTTTTGTAATTTGTATAAAGCAGGAAAAATACAGATGTTTCAAATTATTCCCAAAACGTTTCCTTCATGTATTCTTACTTGGGACCCCACTTTTGCAATATACCTAAGTATCAAATCAACCTAGAATCAACATAGAATCATAGAATGGTGTGGGTTGGAAGGGACCCCAAGGATCATAGAGCTCCAACCCCCCCTTGCCACAGGCAGGGCCACCAACCTCCAGGCCTATAAAAGGTTGCCCAGGGCCCCATCCAACCTGGCCTTGAACACTGGCAGGCATGGGGCATTCACCATCTCACTGGACCCTGTTCCAGCACCTCACCACTCTCTCTGTAAAAAACTTCCCCTTAATATCTAATCTAAACCTTCCCTCCTTTAGCTTTAATCCATTCCCCATCATCCTACACCATTGTCTGCCCTTCTAAAAAGTTGATTCCCCTCCTGTTTGTATGCTCCCTTCAGGTACTGGAAGGCTGCAATGAGGTCCCCCCGCAGCCTTCTTTTCTCCAGGCTGAACAAGCCCAGCTCCCTCAGCCTTTCTTTGTAGGGCAGGTGCTCCAGCCCTCTAAAAGTAGTCACATAAAATAGTAAATTCTACAGTTCAGCAGCACTCGGTCAGCTCAGTGGCACCACTTCGTTCAGGAGTGCAGAAGCCCAAGTGCACCACGTACCAGGGTTCCTCCTCTAGCATTTCACTATGCCTATTTAGTTACTATACGGCACTAAACTTCAACACTTCCAAAACACTTCAGACACACAACATGTCACTAGGGAAGTGAGTTGGGGTGCAGCTCTTGCTGCTGGAAAAATACCTGGTTATAATACCTGGCTAAGCCTCTGCCTATGAAAGTCCTTCCACAAGGATTTCCATCTCTGTGTTGACTACAGAGAACATCAAGAGAGACAATGCTGCGAGACATGAAAACTGCTTCAGAGTTAACTGTACAAAGTTATAATTAAACTTCAGGAGCTTGTGGCAAAACCATAAAGTCTCCAGAGGCCAGAGCCTGCATCCCAACCACTAATCAAGCCCTCCTCCTGCTTTTCCCACTATGAAGAGTTGGAATGATACATTCTCAAAAATATCATCACAAGTTCCACTAACAAAAACAATTAGGGCATTCTCCACACCTAGAACAAACAAACAAATCTCACTGTGGAGTAAGACTACTACATACTAACCCTGTAACATAAAACACAAAAAGAAAACCACCAGTTCAGATTCAAGTCCAGAAAACCTACTAGCCCCATCAGAGACACTTCTGTATTAAAAAAATACTTGAGGAACTTTTCCTCCACTCACTCTTTTATTTTCTAAGTGACCTCTGTTTGCCTTTCGCAACAGCCCATGACAGCGAACAGCACAGTTTAACTTCAGCTGTAGGAACACCATCCCCCCCATACCTCTACTACAAAGCCAGGTACAAAAAGCGCCACCTCCAGGTTCCTGCTCCACTTCGGCTTTTACTGCACCTTCCTCTCCTCCATGAACGCGCAGGAACGCCAGGCCGCTGGAGGCCCCTGCCCGCTCCCCTCCCCGCCGCGACGCTCGGTGCCCCCGCACACGGCGCTCGGTCGCGCCCAGGCGATGCTTGCCTAAGCCCAAAAACCCACGGCAGGCGGATCCCGGCTCTTCCACCGGAGGCCCGCGAGCCCCGGGCCTTCCGGCTGCCTCCGCCCGGGTCCACTGCCTCTGCCCAGACAGCAAGCGAGCCGCCGGCCGCAGCCCGGCGGAGAGGGGCCCCTAGAACGCCGAACCGCGCGCCGGAACGGGCCGGGGCCGCTGCCGGGGCGCCCCGCGACACCCCTCACCTGAGGCTGCACAGTAGAGAAGGAAAACATCCTCGAGGCGCGGGCGGCGGCGACGACCACAGGGGCCTCCTCCGCTTCCTAGTCCAGGCGTAGAAGCCGCGCCCGCGCGTCAGCC
Source organism: Laterallus jamaicensis coturniculus (assembly GCA_022605575.1). Classification (NCBI taxonomy): domain Eukaryota; kingdom Metazoa; phylum Chordata; class Aves; order Gruiformes; family Rallidae; genus Laterallus; species Laterallus jamaicensis. The sequence goes on along the minus strand of JAKCOX010000072.1, from coordinate 2,460,433 downwards.
TCCGCCGCTCGCTCGCTGTGGCAGCCGCCGCCAGCCTCCCCTCTCCTCCCCCCCGGCTCCGCTCCTCGGGAAAATGGCCGCGCCCTACGGCGGGCGGTGACCAGGCCCGAGGCTGCCCCGGAAGCGTCCGCAGACGGAAGAGCTTCCGGGTCGACTCTCCCTTCACCCCGCGCAGCCGCCGGCTCGGAAGCAGGCCGTGCAAGGAGCCCCGCTTTCCGTTGCAACGCGTGCGGGATCAAACCATCAGCCACAGGAGAAGGGGGGTGAGGGGCAAACCACCCTCCCGGGAAGGCCCGTCTGCAGGGCAACGGGGACCACCGACCCGGAAAGCAGCGAGGCTGTCAGGAAGAGCAGGAGGGGTGCGGGCAGCCGTGCCCCAGGGGTGCCCGGGGCGGGGAGTAGGGAGGGCCTCACGAGGTGCCCGTTGTCAGCCGCCGGAGGCGGAGGGGCCAGACCTGCCCCTGCCCGGGGGTCATCGCCTCCGGGGAGCGTCCAGAGCCGGGCTCCTCTTCCCAGTGCCAGGCGGGAACGATTCGTGACTCGGGGTGACGGGTGAGGAGGGCTGCGCGCGGGGCCGCCGTCCCGTCAGCTGAGCCGGCCGGGGGTGCCAGCAGGGCTGCCCGCGCCGCGCGCTCCCCCCTGCAGAAGCAGAGACGCCAGGACCCCTGCCCAGACGAACGCTTCAGTGCGTGTGGGGGTGCCTTTGGGCTGGAAACGAGGCAGCGACGCTGCGCCCAGACCAAGCCATGCCTGGGGAGCTGCAAGTGCAGTGCAGCAGCCTGCTACGCAGGGCGTCAACAGGAGGGCGAACATCAGCCTAGCACCTGCACATGGAACAGATTTGCTAGAGTATGTGTCGTTTAGGTCACATCCATTAGAATCACTAATAATAATGCCTGCCTGAAGCATGGACAGTACTTTGCAGGCAGTGAGAATATACTGCCTGTAGAAAAGAAACCCTTTTATAAATAACAGTATGTATCAGTAACCTACATGCTGGTAGTTACATCCAGTTAAAATGCACCTTAGATTAAGACATTATGTGCACATACATCTACATACAGCAGGATTTCGTCTCCCAATAGTCATCCTTTTTCTTAGCCTTTCGCTATTTTTTCCACATGTGCTCCAATTATTTTGGGGCTTTATTACCATTTTCTTTCTTTCCCCTGACCACTTCCTTCCTTGCTCAAAGTGTCATCTTACTTATCCGGATGAGCACACCCACAGTGCTGCCTCCACCTGCTTTCATGCCATCTCTGCTGCTTTCCACTTGCACTCTCACGATCACAGCCACGTGGCTGAGCTGGCTGATGCGGCAAACACCTCCACAACAACAAAACCTGAAAGGGGATGAGCATTCCCACCCTGTGAAGCGGTTTCCCAGGCAGCTGTACTGTGGCTCGTGCTGCCCCAGGGGAAGGGAGAGAACATGTAGGTCCTCTCCAGGGTGATCTCAGGCTGTAGTGGAATGACACACTGGTGACGGTACAGTTTTACAACTGGCATAGCCTGATGCTGGCATGTGATACCACAAAAAGGAGCGAGCCCTCCTGTGCTGACAAGGCACAACAAAACTAATGCTGCAGAGTTAAAATACAGCCAATGTATTAAACCATTGTGTTTTCTACATTTGCATATTAAATTGCATCTATTGCTGGGATCTGCAAGATTGCAGCACTCCTTCACAGGTACAAGTAAGGCCTTCCTGTGCAGTATCAGAGTGTAAGTGTTGCATCTTAAAGCAAAAAAAGGGCCTGACGAGTCTGTGTTACAGAGAACCACACTTCTGCACTGACCTCTATAGATATATCTCTTTGTTGATGCAGGGACCACAATGGAACAATTAAGACTGGTGTGAATTAATTATGAACAGCAACGTATATGTGTAAGCAACATAAAAGCATTAAGGCAAGGGATAAAAGAACGGGAGCAGTACAACTAGTAAACACTGATGACTGTTTTGTGTAAACTGAGAGCAGAAGGACTGCGGTCCATTACAACATCATCACAGAGAGTTCCTGGGATTCCTGGATCCTGTGCTCTGGGAACAGGAAGGTGGCAACAAGGTCAGAGCACCCAGCAAATGCCAACCCCGTCCCTGCTGTGAGAACAGCACAAGGAAACAAGGAAACAAAATGGGGAGCAACCCCACCTAAGATAATGGAGGCTGAAGTAATCAAGAATTGGAGAGAAGCGACCAATGACATTATTGTAACTTCTGATCATACAGATCTGTCCAGAAAGCAGTTTGTCATCACCAATCCAGAGGACACCACGAGACAATAAGGGCTGTGATAGTCAGGCATGGCTAGGTAATGAACTAGCCCACCTACCTATGCTGTTTGGACACACAACTCTTGAAGCTTTGATTATGCAAGTGAGAGAGAATTATTATGTGCAACCAAACCCAGTTGTTTCTAAGTATTAGCTTCCCGTTTCTTAGTGTTTTACACTGCGTTCCACTGAATTCCCACACATTCCCACACATCCCACAGAAATGAGAGGACAGTCTACCTGCTCATAGATACTAATAACTGCTGACAAATTAGAAACCTCCATGACAAATTGAGTAACTAGTCAGAAAAAACAGCTCTGATAGTTTGTTGTATTTTTAAAAAAACCCACACCACAGAATGAATGTGATGCAGTTCAATTGGTATACATAATGAAGAGGAGGAGGTGTAAAAAATGCTGAGCAATGTTGCTTTTGCAAACTTTAGAATATTTTTCTACACTGACCTGAGGAATAAAAGACTCAAGTTGCCTCATCCAGAATCGTTTAGCAAAGACTTAAGTGGTCTTCAGGGAAACTGAGGCCTAAAACTAAGTCGTACCATAAAAGGAAGATAAAGGAACACTGTCAATCAAGATATATTAATAAAGGGGCAACAGTTAAGGGCTATGTAAGATGAACAATAGTAACTTAGGAAGATACTGCATTTTGCTCAGTGAGCTTATGAATATTATTTTCTTCACCAGCAGGAAGTAGGGACCTGCCAGACATGCAATGTGCACTACATTATGCGCCTTGGTTGAGCCTCTAAACAATGGAAGTACCCAATTCACAGGTAAACAAGGGAGGGATTTCAGATGGGAATAGGGTATAAAATGCTGAAAACTCTGACCACAGGTGTGCCTGCTTCACTGGGACACCCACTCTTGCAAGAACATATAGTAAGTTGCTGCTTCACTAGTAAGCCCGCTGCGAGTCCTCTCTTAGGACCTCTGGCATTTCTATCAGAGGTAGTTTGTTGAAGGCATCCTTCTGATGAAACCGTGACGGCTGTAGCAAGGCAATATCGTTCAGCCAGGTAGTGACACAAGACCACCAGAAACACTTGTGCCAGAGCGGCGCCCACAAACCCGGCGGGTAACGTCGCGACTGAGCGTGCCTGCGTCAGCATGTAGCTCCTTCACTAGGCACCCCCCGGAGCAGCACCGCCCGGGACGGGTCGGAACGCGGGCATCGTGGCAACCGCCGCTACGTAGAGGCCTGCGCACAACGGCAGCGATGGCGCCTCTAGCGGCGGGGGCGCTGCCGGGGAGGGCCGTTCGCAGCAGGGCTCCGGGCGGCAGGCCAAGCAGGAAGGCGGGCTGCTGGCCGCCGCCGCCCAGCCGTCACTACGGTCGCCTCCGTGAGTCAGCAACGGCCGCCGCGCGCGAGGTCTCGCGAGAGCGCCGCCCCTACTCCGTGCCTGCCCGTTGGCCAGTGGCGCCGTGGGGCGGGGCGGGCGCCGCTTTGAATCGGCGCGGGGCGGCAGCGCCGGGGCGCGACATGGGGACGGTGGAGCCGGTGGCTGGGGAGCGGCTGGGGGAGGGCGGCGATGCTGCCGGCCCGAGGCGCGTCGAGGTTCCTCGGCCGCCCTCCATCGAAGAGTTCACCATCGTGAAGCCCATCAGCCGCGGAGCCTTCGGGAAGGTGTACCTGGGCCGCAAGGCGGGGAGGCTCTATGCCGTGAAGGTGAGCGGCTGCGAGAGGCCCTTCTGCGGCCCGCGGCGTCCGCCCCGCCGCTGAGCCCCCCGCTTTCCTTTAGCCCTGTGTGTGGGAGGGGCGTTCCGGGGAGGAAGAGGTGCCCTGCCTAGGCCTGTCCTGCGGGCCCGTGGCTTGTCCTGGCGTGACAGCTTCTGACACTCGGGCTTTGGGGAACTGCCGCCCTTCTGGGTGAAGCCTGGGAGGCCTGTTGCCCGCTTGGCTTTCTCCTCGCGTTTCCCCTCGCTTGGAGGCTTTGGTTAGGAGGCCTCTGGTAATGGCAGCTGTTATTAGAAGCTCTTTGAGCGTCGAGGAAACGACACTGAAAGCCTTCTGGAGCGTCAGGGCTCTGTTTGCTTCTTGCCTGTAAAAATACCTGCTAAAATTGAACGGGTTCAGCTGTTGTGCCATTGGGAGGGTGGTCTTACATTTGGTCAGGAGGGAAAAGGCCGCCTCTGAGGTGTACACAGAGAGAAGGTTATGTAAAAGACTTTTTCTGAGAGCATAGTTTATTAAAAACCTAACCCCACAACCACTCCATTTCCTATGTTGATGCCCAAAGGATTAAAAACTAGGGTTGTCAGTACTTTGTAGGAGTTTGTAGGAGTGTGGCTTTGCAGTTAAAAAGATTGTAGCCAGCTGCATCGTATGTAAAGGAAATGTAAAAAGTCAGGCAAAACAGATATTGTTGTTCAGAGATATGTATGTATTTACACAGGCTTATTGTAAGCATTTTGAGGTAACAGCTTTCATGTAAATCCTTTCTCACTATTGCAGGGAAGTATACAGATTATTTACAGCTATAACATTTAGCATGTGTTAAACACTTGTCAATGCTTATTAAATGTGGAGTGCTGTGCATACTGTGTATATCTTGGAAATTTATTTTGTGTATCAGCTTTGATTACAGTGATGGTAGCTGTGGAAACTAATTTGTGCTGCATATACAGTGTGTCAGTTGCCTTACTTTAGTATCTTACAGTTTATTGGAAGTATTGTGACCTAAAAGCTTTTGTGTACATTCTTTATCCCTGTTGCAGTGAGACTTATAGACTGTGCAAGCTACTGAATTTAACATGATAAATATTTTTATAGCTAGGGCCAACACTTAGAAGGTATCAAATTATGCTTCTTATGGCTTGGCATCTTTATATGTTAGCAAATTCTGTTACTGAATGGTGGTGGTAACTCTACAGTTGTGTGGCAAAGAGACTGGATGTATGAAACTTGCTGGACTAAAGCTGAGCTGGACTAAGGTGAGCAAACTTCCAGTGCGTATGCAGTGCTTGTCTCAAAACCTACCCACCACGCTATTATGCATCTTCTAATCAAGATTAAGATTGACTGGGCATCAATATATAGTAGAGTAATTCAGTATAGAAATAATTGGAGCTTAATTCACAGTTAAGCTTGTTATTACTTCATTCTGAGTTGTATGCCTTTGAGGCTTCTTCCCAAGGCAACAAATATTTTTGGGTGACTTGATTATAAATTGTAAATTAAAAAATTACTTCCTTTCTCTGCAAATGTAAGGGACCATACAAACAGGATGGGAATCAACTTTTTAAAAGGGCAGATAATGGCAGGACAAGGGGGAATGGTTTAAAGCTGAAGGAGGGAAGGTTTAGATTGAATATTAGGGGGAAGTTTTTTACAGAAAGAGTGGTGAGGTCCTGGAACAGGCTGCCCAGAGAGGTGGTGGATGCCCCATCCCTGGAAGTGTTCAAGGCCAGGTTGGATGGGGCCCTGGGCAACCTTGTGTAGATCCAGACCTGAGGTTGGTGGCCCTGCCTGTGGCAAGGGGGGTTGGAGCTCTATGATCCTTGGGGTCCCATCCAACCCTTGCCATTCTATGATTCTATGAAATGTAGGAGGCTGGAGTATTTGTGGTCTTGTGCTTGAGGTTACCAAGGTGGAGTGGCTTACTACTATATTCTATTTTCAATCCTCAGGCCATATATCTCAGCCTCTGAAGAGATGGAAAGACTTGCTCAGCAAGTGTATATCTAAGTATTGAATGCTTTTTTTTCTGGTTCTGATTTCTGTACTGTGGATAAGAGGATTAACTCAGGGCAGCTTAATTTCACATACCGCCTAAACACTCATTTTCCAGTTTGTGCAAGTGCAGGAAATATTGGTTGCATGATTTCCATTCAGGACTGAATTGGGAGCAGAGCAATGAAAAAGGTTCTGTGATAGCCTGTGGTTTAAAATTCTGTCTGTATGTGAAGTTATATCTCTGTTATGTACATGTGTGCATGAGCAAGTTTAGAAGTAATTTAATTGACTGAAGAACTTTGGGTTGAGCAAATAAAAAAATGTTTATTTACTTGATTTTGTTTTGCTTTTCAGGTGATGAAAAAAGCAGACATGATCAACAAAAACATGGTTCACCAGGTCCAGGCAGAGAGGGATGCGTTAGCTCTTAGTAAAAGCCCTTTCATTGTGCACTTGTACTACTCACTTCAGTCAGCTAACAACATCTATTTAGTGAGTATATAAATAGCTGTTGCTTTATATCATTGAAAATGGAGTGCAGAACAATGTTCATGTCTGAAAACACTTGTGGTAGAGAATTTAGTGATTTTTACTACTTTCTCAGCATGCTTGAAGGCTTTTCTTTTTCTTGGTACCTTTGATATCTTCCTATTTGGCTCATTTTTTCACAGGAGAGTCTTTTCTAATAGCTAATTTGTTTTAAGAATATGTAGAGACCTTAGGGAAAACAAAACAAGAAAGATATCCCTTGTATCCCTTAAAGGGGATTGCTTTTACTTGTTGCTGTTGCTCAGAGTTCATTGTGGTGGTTGGCCTAGATGGCAAGAGAATAACGGGCAAAACTAAGTGCTTGTCTACATCAAGCACTCTGAAGTACAGTAGGATTTGAATGTAGTTTTATGTACTTCCTCCATATAAAGGTAGGCATGGATTAGGACACTCTGCAGAGGGTCTAGCATGACTGTAAGCACACACAGTGAACAGCTTGATTGAGTTTTGAGTCAAGGTTGCTATGTGTTCCTACAGTGTGTTTTGAGTGTAAATGGAGGTTTCTTTTCCTGGGATCTATGTTAACTTTCTGTGTGGACTAAAGTTCAGGGTGAAGGATTTGTAAAGCAGATGCTGAAGCCATGTATGTGGGATAGTATTACATACTGGGATCCAAGTACTGATAAGATTTCTTGACCAAAACGCTGGAAGTTAAGAGTGTGTTTCTGAGAACCTGCTGACTCTTATCCTAAATATGATGTGAGCCATAGTAAGGTGTGGGTTTGTATAATTTTTCTGGATGCATGTTTGGTTTTTTAACATGTCTTTTAGTGTCTTAAATGCATAGTAGCTCTCACTGTATATATTTCTGGAAACGTGCACTTATTTCATGAAGCTCAGGTCTGATTTTAATAATGTCTATACACACTATAAAATCATTGAGGTCACTGATGCTTTGATTTGACATCAGTCCTTGAGTTTCACAGAAGTGTTTTCAGTTTATTTTCTACAATACAGAAGTCTTTCAGAAGTTAATAAAAAAAGCTAACTACAGTAGTTATTGGAGAGCTGACTACAGAAAATAGCTAGCAAATAATGGTCTACTAAAAGCAAATGAAAATTCATCTCCTCTGTCATCTGAAGCTTTTATTACTTTATCCAAGTGAAGAGTATTGTGTGGGAAATAAAGTTAGCACAAGAAAGCTTCTATCAGATTTTGCTCTTGGAAAATAACTTTTTTTGAGGGGTAAAAGCTATTTTATATTTTACTTGCAAACTTGAAATGTGCTTTAAAAAGTTAAATTTAAAACACTTGAATTGCAGGTGATGGAGTACCTTATTGGTGGTGATGTCAAATCTCTTCTCCATATTTATGGATATTTTGATGAAGAAATGGCTGTTAAGTATATTTCTGAAGCAGCATTGGCTCTTGATTATCTTCACAGGCATGGGATAATCCACAGGTAAAACCTCCTACTTTTTTTTTTTAACAAAAAAGTATTTGTTAGTGTGGGGTTTTCATTTTTCACTCAAGCACATAACCAATCACCATTTCATAGGAACAGCTACCTCATTTGCTAGAGGTTCTGGAAGCTCTTATTGCATGTGCTCTGCAGCAATGTCACAAAATGCCACCTAAAATACAACTGGTGTGTGTATGTTAAGCAGTCAAATATAGCTATTCTCCCCCAGTACAGCAGTGTACTAGCAGCTATGCTACCTTCTAGGTCCCCTCTCCCTGTGGCATTTAAGTGTCTGTTCAGGAACCCTCTGGATACTCCAAGCAGTTAACTGTATGACAAAGTGATACTGACTACACTAATGCCCCCCCTTGTCATGAGAGTTCTTTGCTGCATTCAGTAGTGCTACAGAAAATACATGAACTTTTACTAGAGGTTTGCGTGTCATTTGTAGGAGCTAGGCATTGGTAAATATTGTGATGGTAATACTCATGAAGAATGTATGTTTAACATGCTAAAACAGATGATGTGTGACTTTAGTGCCTTAGCTGGTGTGTTTACAGGCCTGAAACATTTGTATAATACTTAGTGCAGGATGTGTTTAATTGCTTTGGGGTACTCAGCCAGCTGGGATCTCATGGCTAAGATAACGTTGTGGAGAAACAGCTATAGTCAGTGTTTTGTATTGATTGTTTCAGGTCAGTTAACTTTCTCAATATTGCTTTTTTTGCTGACTTCAATATTCATGTCTTCAGGGATCTGAAGCCAGACAATATGCTCATTTCTAACCAGGGCCATATAAAGTTGACAGACTTTGGGCTTTCCAGAGTTACTCTGAACAGAGGTAAGAGTTGTCTGTGTCCTTTTGGTTGTATTAGAATGTATTTTTGTCACACTTCAGTGTTCTTGAATGCTTTACATTCCTACAGAGGGCATCGTTCAGTTAAATAAGCATCAATATTACAGTAATACCTGATTTCTAGTAATTAAGTACTGATAAGGTACATGCTAACAAAGGATCTGCTCTATGCACTGCACTTCAAAAGCTAAAATATTTATTCTTTGGGACAAAGAATATGTATGTATGAAAAGAATATGGATGTACGAAATAAGATCTGGAGACATTTCTCTTCACAGGAAACTTTGAACTCAGTATCTCTGAAGTCCACTAAGAGAGTTCAAAGGGTGAATGAATAAATCTGGCTGTTTCTCTGGTTATTTTGGTCCTTCAGTTCATATTCCTTTGTCCTTGTATGTATTAATTTCCAACCTGAACTTGAACCTTCCAGATATTAATGTGAGGAACATGGCACGGTGGTGAGTCCCTGACAGGAGATTGTAAATCAGCACTTTTTCATATGAATGTACTGTTTTCAAGTAGCAGAATATATAGCTGAATATTCAGATGACTGTCTAGCACAAGCAACAGGCTACAGGTGTTGAGGTGAATAGCCTGTTCCTGAACTAGCTTGCACTTCCAACCCCTTCTCCATATCCGACAAACTAATACTACACAGCACCAGTTTATTTTTGAGATGGCTACATCCTTTTTGATTAGTTAAGGAATGTAGAGATGCAGAGTTATCTATGGAGTTTGATTAGTGGGTTTAAGAGTATGGAAGGAAGTCCCTAGTATACTATATTTTCTATAATACACAGCTTTAATGGGTAAGTTCTAAAAATGTCATCTAAGGTTAAACTTTCACCTATAAAAAATCATCTGTAGTTCTTGATGTTTTTGGAAGAGGAGGCTTCAAATAAAATCTGTCATCTTAGCCCACAGGCTGTGGGCTGGAGTTGCTTCCTAAAAACCAAAGCTGGTATCAAGTTAAAAAGCATAGTATGACATGGTATGTTCAGTGTGTGGCTAAACTTCTCTCTTAATAAAATTGAAGCAAAATTACAAGGATTTACTTAATAAATAGCAAAAGGAAAACCTGATCTACTTATTTTTTCTTGTCTGTTTGTAGAGATAAACATGATGGATATCCTTACTACACCATCAATGGCAAAGCCAAAACAAGACTACTCGCGTACTCCAGGACAATTGTTGTCTCTCATCAGTTCTCTGGGTTTTGTAAGTAATTCTCACTATCTTTGAATGGCTTCATTCTTTCGGTTTATAAGGCTATTCTTTCACCCTTCCTGGCAGCTGATGGAATGATTTTATTATATGTTTCCAGTCCCATGAAATTCTGATTCTATTACCTGAGACTGTATCTAAATTGCTGACTATCAGTTTTGCTCCAAAAAAAATTGGTAAATGGGTATGGCTAAGTTGCAGTGCAAGTGTAACAAAGAGTGTGAGAAGCTACACCCTCCATCCTGAATATTTTGTTCAGGATCCATTAACTTTTAACTGCTTTTTCCTGCTTGATAGTATACTGCTGGAATGAAAATGCCACGGCGCACTTCAAGTCAGTCATCTGACAGCCTACATGAAATGACTTCTCCCTTACCTATGGTCCACAAGGAAAATACCCCCCTCTCAACTAAATTGTTCAAAACATGTGAGTATCCCAAGCCTTGTTCTGAGTAAGTATCATGAGTAACTTGGATCCACTTGATGAAACATGTGCAGCTATCAGTGTCTTGGTTTCTGCTATTCCTCCAGTACTTCAGGTCTGACATACTTTCACCTATGCTACTTGTCACTTTTGGCTTTTATTTTTTCAAATGTATGACCACTGAATTCAAAAGGACCCTCTGAGATTTTACATACATAGTGTCAGTTCTTGGCATACTTACATTACGAGATTAAATCATTTTCAATGAGTGCTTTGAGTTAGATTGTCTTATCTGCTGCTTTCTCACTTCTAACCTGAAATAGAATGCTTTGGGTTGGAAGGGACCTTGGGGATCATCTAGTTCCAACCACCCTGCCATGGGCAGGAACACACTCACTAGATCAGGTTGCCCAAAGTCTCATCCAACCTGGCCATGAACACTTACACAACATCTCTGGGCAACCTGTGCCAGGGCCTCACCACCTTCTTAGGAAAGATTTTCTTCCTAATGTCTAATCAAGACCTACCCTTTTTCATCTTGAAGCTGTTACCCCTTGTCCTATCACTACACTCCCTGGTGAACAGTCCCTCTCCCTGTAGTACCCCTTTAAGTATTGGTAGGCTATAGTTAGGTCTCCCTGGAGCCTTCTCCAGGCTGAACAATCCCAAATCTCTCAGCCTGTCCTCATAGGAGAGGTGCTCCAGCCCCTGGTCATCTTCATGGCCCTCCTCTGGACTTGCTCCAACAGCTCCATGTTTTTTGTGTACTGGGGACCCCAGAGCTGCACACAAGACTCCAGGTGGGGTCTCATGAGAGCAGAGAGGCAGAATCCCCTCCCTTGACCTGCTGGTCACACTGTTCTTGATGCAGCCCAGGACAGGGTTGGCTTTCTGAGCTGCTAGCACATGCTGCTGGCTCATGTTGAAGGCTATTATGGTGCTACCCTTGATATTGCCTTTAAATACTAATCAAGTTCCTACTTCAAAAATGAGTGAATTGACTGTGCAGGAAAGGTGATGAGAAACTGATGTCATGCATGGCTTAAACATCAAAGGGACTTATAGAAAACTTGACATAGTGTGAAGCTATTTAATGTGTTGCATATTTGTATCTACATTTGAGGTTTTTTTTTTCTTCTTCAAGATCTTGATACTTCCCAGTTAACTCCTGTGATGCCAGTGAGAAGTTTAACTCCTACTCTACTTCAGTCAAGAAAAAGGTTTGGTACTTCCAGTGTCAGTAGTCAGTCATACACACACCTGTCCAGTATGGAATCAGAATGCTACAGCAGCCCCAGGTGGGAGAAAGATGTAGAGGTCAGGATTGTTTCATCTTCCCAGTATAAATTAAACTAGTTTGTACCTATAATTTACCTATAATTTGTATTGCACATCCCTATCTACTCACCCCAGTTACTTTAAGAGTAGAGAAGCCTTCCTACAGGAGAAGGAGCAGAGGTGGTAATCCTTGCTGAGTAGGAGTTTTGGATCAAACAAATAGTGGGGGGGGGGGGGGGTTCTTCAAACAAATAGTCCTGTGCAACATAACAGGAAAAGCAAATGACTTTTAGCCTGTAGCAAAGGAGTGAAAAGAGAAGGCTTTTACTGAATGTCACTGGTTTAGCCATATTCTTCACCAAGTGGGCAATGCTGGGAGCACTGGAAGCTGACCTTACCCCTCTAGTTTTATTAGTTCATTCTGCAGACAAAAATATTTCATTAAAAGGCAGAACTTGGGAAAAACAATAAATAAAAGAACACTTCCAACTTCTATTAGCTGTTAAAAACTGAAAAAACTTAAGGCTTGTATTACTGAAGGTTTTTATATCAACTAGTCTAATGCCAGTAATTACAGCTGCCTGTCTTTATTTTAAACAGTTGATGAAATTCTGTACAAATGTAGACCTAAAAGAAAGTGCTGCTGTGTTATTTAGCCCCTTGCTGCAATTTCTGTTTAGGTCCCAAAGAATTATAAATTGTTTGAAACAAATTCTTACTTCATCTGTTCCTTTCCCAGGGCCATGTTTTTGGTGTTGGGTTGCCAAAACAGTAGCAGTATCAGATTTTCTTCTTGTCGTTTCTGAAGCATAATATGCCATAGTATTGGAGTTCTTTGGTTCAGGGCTTCTTTGAAACTGAGAACTTCTTCTGTTGCTTAACTATATAACATACAATCGCAGATACCATTTTAGCTGCTAAATTTCTTCATCCTTAGGCATTTTAAACCACTGCATTTTCTATTGTATTCCAGTAAACTTATTTATGTTCTTCAAGTCAAATGATGAAATTATGCTTAACTTAAGTTTTGAATTCTTGTGAATGAAAGCCCATTTGGCAGTGCCAGTGGTTCTAAAGAATAAGTAACGCTTGGCAGTTTTCACTTCTCTATGGAGGTAGAAATGAGGGATTTTAAAGGATGCATTTCTGTAATGCTATAATCCTATTTTTCTTGGTACTCAAAGCCTAATGTGCTCATTTCCAGCAAAGTGAAGATGACCTATGTTCTGCAACAGGCAAGACAAGTAACAATGGGTCAGCTCTCCTTTTAAATGTAGAGTTATTGAATAGCAACGGAGTTAAAGTTCTCAAGAAAAAAGAGCTGGAGTCTGCCATTTCTCCCATCAGCAGCGATGATTCTGGCAGCAGGCAGAAGTTGGGAAGTAAACATTCAAAAATAACAGATACTCCTGTGACCACACTGGATGTGAAAGGCACCGTCAGAAAATGCCTTTCTGAAAATAAGATCTGGGAAGAGAAACATTTTGTAGATAAAAGAGAGATGGCTAATGAAACAGCAGGAACTTCCAATCAACAAAAGTCACCTTCAAGGCAGAATGAGCCTGTCAAGCTTATTGCAGAGGAAGAAGTTTTTGAAAAGCCAGGTGTGAAAAGAAACTTTGAATTAGTTGACACTAGTCCCTGTCAGGAGCTTAACTATGTTAAAAAAACCAACGCCGACTATAAACGTGGCTGTCAGATCTTGGAGTTTCCAGCAGACAAAAGGACAGGTTTGACAACAGACATCCAATCCTTACTGCTCTGTGATGGTGGGTGCCTACGTGATGCATGCAAAAGCAAGGAAGAACTTAAGAGTCTTACTGGTAAGCAGCAAACAGTAGAAAAATCACTTGCTCCGATTATAGCCAAAAATCTTATGCATGATCTGGATGCAGACTATGAAAAAGATGATAAAAAGGAGTATATGAACTCAAGTTTTTTGGGCACTGATGATGAAAAACCTTTAGGAATCCTCAGTGCAGATTCAGACTTATTTCCTGAAACGTCTGCTACAGACAGCCAATTAGAAAAGCAGCTTCTAGATTTGGACAAAAGTGTCAAAGACCTCTCCTTTGAAGAGCCAAAACCAGAAGACACACAAGCACTGTCACCAGAGTCCCGAGATGCCTCACAGAACAGAGAGGAGGAAGCACATGCTGTCCAGGGCAGCAAGCCCTTACATGTAAAAGAGAGCGACCAAAACCACGTGAAAGAAACTTACCATGACACAGCATCTTCTCCTTCAGAAAAAATGATGGAAGCACTGAATCTCTTTAAAAAAAATGCTGTTGTTTTTCGAAGTTATAATAGTCCAATTAATATATCTAATGTGTCTGAGCCATGTAGCATGGCTTCCTTGGATGTACTGGAACTCTCACCTGCCTGTAGTGGCTCTTACCCAACAGCGATTACTCCGTTACAGAAAGGAAGGCCCTATCAGGTCTGTCAGGTATGTAAGGAGACATGCATTAGACATTAGGGACCTGGAATGATTTCAGGTGTTAATTTAGGGGAAGACTGATGTAGTTTGAGGTAGCCTGTCAGAGTGACCTTTACTGATAGGTTTCCACTTGCTGCACTGGTGTGGCCAAAACTAATTTCTGTAAGAACGTTGTAACAGCTCTATGCCATGGGTTTGCCTATGGCTCCACATGCATTGTCTGTCCACCTCTCAAAAATCCTTTGCTTTTACAGTGAACCAGTGAAGAAAGCCTGTGCTACTTTTGTCTCATCCTACTTTTAGTGAAGTACTACTTGTGAGCCTATTACAAAGATCAATGCAAACAGTAACAGCTGCTTACAGGTTATGAAGCTTTTGCTTTTACCTTTTCAATCCTTCTGGTAGTAAACAAAAATCTTATGGTCCTGAAGTAAATTAGAACCCCAGTGTGGGCAAAGTAAAAGATTACTTTTCAATCAGTGTTTCCTGTTTCATTTTGGCATAGCTCTACAAGACCTTCATCCAGTTCCTTAGGTTCTAGTTATAGAATTAAAGCTTTGACAGAACTGGTGGTGTTGAATGATTTGGTATGCCAAAAAGGCATGTTCAGAATTATATTTTTGGGAAAGCCTTTTTTCTGATGTCTTTGTCTGAATTCCTAGCTTCTGTTTCATCTGCATAAAACTTAAATTGACTGAAATTTAGCTTGCATTCAGCTGAAATGGAGTTAGTAGTAAGCACCTCAGGTCCTGAGAAATAAATGACTGATGGCATTGTATGTTTTTTGAGACTGACTTGAACAGGATACATTTTTAATGTATTTTTGTGATTCTTTTTCAAATCACATCATTGTGACCTGATTACCTGTTCTCTATTTTAATAGTGGATTCTGTAGCCTTTATGACAGTCATAATGGCTTGATCTCTGCTGCACTGAAGATGAGGTTGGAAACAAAACTATACAGTTATTTGGGAATTAAGGGTGTATAATAAATAAAGACTGAGGGTGTGCAGGACAACTTAGTAGACTCTTCAGGTCCTAACAGGAAAGTTTGCTACAGTCAGCCTGTTGGCTGTGAGAACGTATTGATCTCAATGCTAAAATTGAAGGCTGTTTTGATACTGTATTTACTATGTTATTTTCAGATTTGAGTTTGAAAGAGGAGTTTAGGATTGGTTAGTTGGGGTTTTTTCAGGTACTACTTGTGGATTTGATGCTGGAAGAACTACTTAAGGAAAAAATTCTTTAAAAGATAATATAAGGCTACTCCTAGTACTTTAACTTGGTTGAGATAGAAGTGCTTGTCACATGTGCTTTTTGAGGGGGAAAAATGTACATTTTATGATGTGTGTTTGACTTGAGTATCAACTGTTACACCCATTACTACACCTGGAGATGGGGAGGTTCTCAGCTAGTTTTGTTTGATGTCTGAAATATTTGTTGCATCTTTTAAGACCCCTCATCAGGGAGATGCTGGCACACCATATAGGACTCCAAAGAGCGTAAGGAGAGGTGCTGCCCCAGCAGAAGGTGAACGCATCCTGGGGACCCCGGACTACCTGGCACCTGAGCTTCTTTTGACAAAGCCTCATGGTAAGATGGGTAAACCATGGAGTTTGTAAATACTTGAGACATTTAAAAGTATAAATATGTCAATTTTCTAGAGGTCTAAAGCCTTCAAATAATACAATAGAAAGTTCTTTGACAAAAGCTGAGCACTAGGTATTTTTAATGTGGATGGCTGTGGTTGCTTCAGCTGCTCCTTCCATTTACTTTCTTCACAAGACCAGAGGTTTTGCCTATCTAGTGTAGTCTTGTCTGCTGCTAATCTAATCCACTGGCAGTTGTACTTGGGCAGTCTGAGATGTGTATATGGTTTAAGAATCACAGCCTTGTCATCTTGAGCATCCTTTGGGTTTCCTTGGAGTGGAGCAGCGGTAATTTAGGATTAAGCCTCCAATTATTCTTAGAATACATTTTGTGGTTTTGATTTTGAAGTGTTATGTACATCCAGACAAGTTTATAAAGTTGCATTAAAATCAGTTGTTGAGTTCAGTGACCTCAAAATGTTTAAGATATCTGGCAGCATCTCCATCAGAGTGGACAGGAGTAGCCATCAAGTTTGGGTTTTTTGCAAAATACTGTAATAAAATGGCACAACTTAAAAGTGCATAAGCTTCCCTAGCTCAGATCCTGAGCTCTACTGAGATCAAGAGGAAGTCTGAAATATTTTCCTCCTAACTTGCAAGAACCATTAGCAGGAAATAAATGCAATGTATCCCTGGTATGTTTGTTGTATTTATAATTACATTTTATTGCCATCTCAAAAGTTCACTTTTATTTTGTGGAGCTAATAGTCTTAGGAAAACTGAGATCTTCATTGAGGAACAGGGATTACTAATCTGTGGGACAATGACATTCTGCTCTATGCAGCTGATAGAGGTGAACTACAACTGTATGAAGAGAGATAACGACTTAATCATTAAAACTACTAAGCATATATAGCTGTTGTTTTGTACTTCCATTTAGGAATCCTGGTAATTTGGCAGGCAGTAAAACTGCATAGTAGTTTGGATATGCAATCAGTGGTATTTGGACGTGAAACTTGGTTGTGAGGTGATTTCTGTGCAAGTATTGAGTGTTTTCAGGTGCTTAGTGATAACTTGGGAAGAGCATGGGTTTTAAGTTGGGAAGTGACAAATCCCATTACCTTCAGTGTTGACTTAGGTGTAAGTTCCTAAACTGTAGCTGTGTTACAAAACTTTTTTATTCCTGTTTCTGACTTAGATTTAACATGACTGTCCTTATTCTTGAGTTACTAACTCAAGAAAATAATCTGCGTTCCCATGTCTTCAGAGATCCATAGTTGATGTTTGTGTGTGTTAAGGTGTCTATGCAATCGTTGTAATGTCCTTGCTTCATTGTCTTTTCATATGCAGGGATTCTGACCTCTGGTGAGTTTGCTATATGCTGTGCAGAAGCTGAATGTTCAGTGTAACTGAACAGTCAAAGTACAACTAGATCACAACTTCCAAGAAAGCTGTGTGGGTGTTTCCATACAGAAAGATATGTCTGATATGCATTCCGCACAACGTGTGGTGCTTCTGCAGGCCTCGGGGAACAGCAGTGTCACTGTAACTGGGCTGTCAGACATCACACCTGTAAGCCTAAGCTTCAGGAGTCAAGTCATCAGATGTTGTGTGACAGGGAATGAGCCAGAGACACTTTCTCTCACTGCTTCCTTTCAGTTTATGCAGTCAGTCTGATTGCATACTTTGTATACATGTGAAGAAGGCTCAGATGCTCAAGATCTGGTACTTCTGTTTCTTGCTCAGATATTGATAGATATGAGTTAGCAGGGATACAGTAGGAGTTAAGCTAATCTGTACTTAAACTTTGAGTGGGAAAAATTGCTGAAATCTGTTACTATATTCAGAGTTGTGATCTTGTTAGACTTTGAAGCTGGAAACATTTTATCTGAGCACCTCTAACAACAGTGGACGTGATCTCACTGCTTTGATGTGCTTGGCTTGGTGGGGCACTCTTACTGTTGTTAAAAGTGCAGTAGACTACTATGAAAACATTTCAGTTTTCAGCATTTCTAAGCTTAGTCAGTCTTTTGAAAAGGCTCAAAGCATTTGTTTTTCTAAACTTGAAGGTATCTTAATTTTTTTGGTATGCCAGAAAAATTACCCTCTTAAAGTGGTCTGGTTTTGTGTGTGGTGGTGATGTGGGTTTTTGGCTTGCTTTTTTCCAGCCAGTGTGGCATCTGTTCTTTATGCAGTGGAGTGGGCGCCGCTTAAAGATGGAAGCTCAGAACGCATGCAGTGCAGTGGTGTCTGGGAGTGCTTTACCTGCTTGTTTAAGTAGGTTAATAAGATGGGCTTGGCAAAAATCCCACTCTGGAAATGTGGAAAAGCCAACTTATTTAATAATAAGGGAGATGGCTTGTAACTATGCATTGCCCTAATCAATGGTGCTGTGATGGAAAGTAATCCCAGCTTCTTGCATGCTGGCTCATCTCTGTGAGTGGTCTTCAGTGTTTTTACATAAATTTACACAAATAAAAACCAAGTCCAATAGTTTGAACTCTTGGAGTCTTCTCAAAGAAGCTAGGAAAAGATACAGGTCACAACGCAGAGCACTCATGCAGGCTCTAGAGCAGCTGTTGCTCACCACAGAGCAATCTCTTGGAGAAGTCAGCTCTTGGATTCTCTGTGATGGGATTTAATGAGGTTAAGAGCCCCCTTGCTTTTCTCAGCAAACCCTATAGGAATTTGTGACTAATTAAGGAGCAGACTGGCTTTAAAAGTCCTTTAATGTATTTTTAGTCTTCTACATGATTAAGTACAACTTATTTTCTCTCTTCAGTTCCCACAAAATTTAGCAGGATTTAAACGCTGTCCAATTTCTGCCATGGCTAATCTTCAAATCTTTACAAATGTAATTTGTGTTACCCTAATGACCTGGATTTTTCTTCTCAGGATCTGCTGTGGACTGGTGGGCCCTTGGGGTGTGTCTGTTTGAGTTTCTAACTGGAATTCCACCTTTTAATGATGAAACACCAACACAAGTCTTCCAAAATATTTTGAAAAGAGGTAATCTATGTCAGTAATCGGGGCAAGTAAACTATGCATCTCCAATGTTTGTTTTATGGTTTAACAACTCATTTGCATCTTTCTAGATATTCCCTGGCCTGAGGGTGATGAAAAGTTGTCTGATAATGCCCAAAATGCAATAGACATTCTTCTAACAATTGACAGTACTAAGAGAGCTGGTCTGAAGGGTTAGTATTAAAATTCTCTTGGGGTTTTTCCTCATGAATCTGATTCATATATTTCAATGCTTATTGAGTTTCCCTGTATAGTGCCAAAACACTTAACAGGTTGTATTTTCTGTATTGTGGGATTTGGCGCTTCTGAATGAGGAAGTCTAGGGGGGGGGTGGGTGGGGAGAGCTGTTGGGTTTTTCTGAACTCTTGCTGTGATGCTGTTTTGCTAGGAGAGGACTGCTCCATGAGCTAGCAAAAAGCAGGTGGCTGGGAGTGACTCCCACATGTCTACTTGGCACAGAACTTTAAGTGATGCTTAAAATCTATGGTGCCTGTCCTGAGAAGTGCCCCTAGGGCACCTCCAATGTGGGGTACATGCCCTGTAGGATGGGTCCTCTGGCTAGAGGAAGAGAGTCAGATGGCATGATGGGTTTGGTCCCTCTGAGGCTGGGGACAATCAAAGCCCAATTGCAGTTTTTGCTTTTGTGACTTTCCAAACCAGCAAAATGGAACTCTAACTGTCAGTTACACACCTGGGCAACAAAGTGACAGAGGGGCTTGGATAAACAAAACATTGTAATGCTCATATGGATTTGTTTCAGAACTGAAACGTCACCCCCTCTTTCATGGTGTGGACTGGGATAATCTACAGAATCAAACTATGCCGTTCATACCTCAGCCCGATGATGAAACAGATACCTCTTACTTTGAAGCTAGGAATAATGCTCAGCACCTGACTGTGTCTGGATTTAGCTTATAGCATCAAGATAAGTGAACTTCCTCCACGTTTTTGCACATTTACAGGTTGACACAGAACACTAGTTTGGACTTAAACTTCCTTACCAAATACAGCATGTTTTTAAGCTATCAGTTTTTATTATCATATC
Source organism: Laterallus jamaicensis coturniculus (assembly GCA_022605575.1). NCBI lineage: Eukaryota > Metazoa > Chordata > Aves > Gruiformes > Rallidae > Laterallus > Laterallus jamaicensis. The sequence continues at coordinate 2,440,630 of JAKCOX010000072.1, read as the reverse complement.
CTTTATTCTAAAGCAAAGCTACTGTGTGAAACTTAGCTGGTATCAAGTGCCTTCATGCTACTTTCTCTCATGTACTGCACCTTACTGAGAGGCCAGCGCATTGTTTTTCTGTGAACTAACACCACCTGGCAAGGATCTAGCTTTTTTAATAGCCACAAGAAACTCTGGTGAGGAGGTGTGTAGCTATTTCCCAGTTAAACAATAAGGAAATGAAATAAATGAGTGCTAATTGTATTTAATTCTAACTTACCTCTGGCTGGCTCAGTCTTGTCTGGGAGTAGTCCTTTCTGACCAGTTTGAATATGAATTTGCTGGGCAAAACTGATGTGTATTAGAGGTGGAAAACTGAAACCATAATGCAGCATGGAAACCTCTTACTTCTGCTGCGCTCACCCTGAGAAGGGTTGCAAGTGTTGTTCACAGTGAACTTGGGTGGACGTGGCTTGTGAGACTGGCAGCATCTCCACCAGTGGTTGTCCTTCCCTAGACAAGGGGGTAGGGAAAGGACACCTGGGACAAGTCTGCCAGCAGTTACGCTGAGGCAGTTTAAGCACTGAAGGAGATGAACAGAGCCAGGTATGTTTTAGCTGTTACTTGTTTTAACTGGAGAACGCCGAGTGTGTGTGTCCCTGCTCACTCATGGATGATGGAAAAGAATCACCAGGGTGTTAGCTGACTCGTACTGAAGCTGCTATATATTAAAGACTATAATGCGTTGCAAATTACCAGATTGTCCTGTAAACTCCCCTTAGATGCTGGTAGAACCTAAGCTACAAGCGCATATTCAGTGTTATCCTGATTAGGGGGAAATATGTTTAAACTCATTTTTAAATGCAACACAACTTGCATCTGCTCAGGTTTAGAGATTCAGGTGAACCAGTTTAAATTATCTTCTGCATTGTTCTTGCAAGGGTGTCTGTCTTAGTTACTGAAGACTTTTATTTTTCAGGTTTGTACTTGGGTGCTAAGAGTGCTTGTGCTAGGCAGTGGGGCTGGCCAGCAGCCATGGTAGAGGCCAAGCGTTCTGTTTAGTTGCTTCAGCCGAGGGCTTTTTAAGGGAGGGGAGCGGTCCTTTCATTGCCCTGCTTCCTGGAAGACAAGATTCATTGATGAATTCTGAGCAAGTGGTGCCTGCAGGGCTTCCTGCCGTCCCCCTGGGTAGCTGGGGAAGGAATAGGAATAGTAGGGGGAAAAAAGGAATTTTCCTAGAAGGATTAAGAGGGCTGATTCTTAACAGCTCTGAATTACCACACCTACAGCTGGGCTTTGTCACTCGTAGTAAAACAGCCTTGGCAAACTACAAACCAGAGTGACTCTCACCCCATGTGAAGGACTTTAGTTTCAGGAAGCTGCTCCACTGTTGAGTCTTATGGAAACTAAAAGTTATGTAGAAATAGACCAAACATTCAAATGCAATAAATACATCACTGAAGCACCATCCACAGATGATGTTCTCTAATTCAACCATGTTCTACTGTGTTTTTCCTGTGTATGGTTAGAACATAAACTGGGGGAGGAAGAACAATACATGAATTTAATCATTAGTATTTTATGCAATTGATTCTTCTATATCTAGTCATCTGAGTTAAGAAAGCTCATCTTAGAATGAATCTGTTTCACACTGTAGAACATACGTTATTTCTGATCATGTTTTGAATCTTACTGTGTTTTGGAGACCTTTCTGTACATAACCTGTATCTAAACTTGAGCTTCCAGGGTACCTTGGGAGAGGGTCTGTCTGCTGGTAGCTGGACAGAAGTGTGCTAAAAATATGAGAAGGGTAACTGACACACTTTCTTATCCAGGAGCAGCAGGTGGGGACAATTCTTACACCACTGACTTACATGTACCCTGCACAGTGCTTGAAGGCCCAGGCCCTGCACTGCTGCTGTGTGTTCCTGAGCTTGTAGGGTTCCAATGTGATCAGGCTTTACCTTGGGTTACTCTTACAGTAAAATACATTCTCTTCCTCTCCTGTGCTCTCAAAGCCTTTACTTTGTGCACTTTTGTGTAAATAGATAAAATAAAACCCTGCAGTCCTGCTGTTGTTTGCTTCTGAGCCTCATTGTCTTTGAAGTGTCTCATACTTACAATCCTGGGGCGGGGGGAGGGAGATTTCTACACAGAGGAGCCCAGACTCCATCCTGCTACCTAAAGCCCGGGATATGATCTGTAGTTTCACAAGTGCCATGTTGAGCTGGGTCTATATGTTTTCAGTGCTGCACAGAACTGTACTGCCCTCCAGAGCCTACACCACCATCTGCCACTTCTGCTTCCTCCAAGTTGAAGTATGTCTCTCTACCTGGGAAATTCTAAATAGAAGGTACTCTTCCTTACCTTTAAGACAAAATACCAGCTCCTTTGAGAGCTGTTTGGGATATCCTGAGTAGCTGAGGCCTGGTGAGATGTACCGCCAAAGCCCCCCAGGGACAGCCGTCACTAAGCATTAACAACATTCAAGATCAAATACAAAATATTCAGGGATTGGTTTATTGAAACAGGAATAAATAACAAGGATGGCACATGCCTACATCTATATCAGTGGGCTGTTAACAGTTTGGTACCTGTGGGAATGTCTGGGCCACCTCCATCAGTGAGGCAGCCACAGCTGACAGGGCTCCCACCACCCCAGAGGGAGGCACTGCAGGCTCCTTCCTCCTCTCAGAAGTGCTGCTTCAGGAGCTCTGGTGGGGTTTTTTGGAGTGACCTTCAAGCTCAAGTATTCTTCCTGTATAATCATCTCTATCAGGCTACGGTAAGGACCCAGATGCTGGATTCAAGCTATGGGCACAACAGCTCCAGGTCATGCAGAACTTCCCCTCAGCAGTTTGTTCAAACCTGAGTTCTCAGTAGGCCTCATGCCAAAACTCAGCTCTGGCTCATGAAGCCGCTGGCAGTGCCAGCAGTCTTCAAAAAAGGTCTGATCACTTCGTTTTCTTTTTACTCAGCTTTACAAGAAAATCAGAGGAGGGGGGAAAAGTAACTTAAGCCTCTGCACTTAGCTAAAGAGATGAAAATTGCTCTGGTGAAACAAGCACTGAGTTCTGTGTTTATAGAGAACAGCTCAGAGGAACAATGTTTCCAAACTAGAGAAGGTTTTCAGGAAGGGTTACTTGAGAATTATTTGTAACGGTGAATGAAGACACATTGATAATATGGTGACAGTTCTGAACATTCAGCTCTTAAACACACGTTCTGTTATGATGCAATTCTTTATAGCAAATGGATGTCTTAGATTTGACAAAACCAATTTTAGTGCCTAATTTCCCTTTTTCAGAAATGTAAACAACTTATATTAATTTTACCATTAAGTGTAAAGCATGCTTTAATCAAGCAAACTTTACACAAGTGTAACTCCATCTGTGTATCAGTTAATAAATAACCTGTGAAAAAAAATCTGCACCAAAATTAGCTTAGAAGTTCTGTTTTGCAAAGAAGTAGTGGAAGAGGAAGAGATGTCTGCACATAAGTTTTTTCCTAATGGTGCTGGGAAAAGTCCACAATAGATTAGGGCTTGATTAAATCTTCATTTAATTTAACAACAGAAAATTTACAGTGCACTGAGCTTTTCTAAAGCCTTGAGAGATATGCTTACAGAGCTAGCTTTCACCTCATTTTAAAGCACCTTGTGCCTAAAACTATGTATTTTGGTTAAAACAAGCCATTGTCAACAAGAATACAGTTATCAAAGTTAAAAATATAAGGTGCAGCGTCTTTAGATAGATCCCTTGTACCACACAGTTTCCAAGCTTATGTTTGACAGTCCGTTGGTTATGGCTCTAACCTGCCTGACAGACATCACTCCCCCATCTCTGTTACAACATCAAAGGACAGGTGAAGCATTCAACTTAATTTCTGACCAATTCACATGGACATTTGCCCCACCCAGGTTTAGCAGCAAAAATACCCAGTTGAATTCCTCAGAACTATTACTGTATTTTCCCAACAGCTTCCAACATACTGAATTCACACTTAGTTCGTTCATCTGATAATATGGAACCCTGTGGAAAAACAGGCAGGGATGTGGTAATGGTAAAATTATTTCTATATTAAAGTGACAATTTTAAGTATTTTTCACTTATTCTTTTACAAAGATGATATTCTCTTCTTTATCTGACATCAGCCAGACCAATAATGACTGAAGGCCTGTCCACAAGCATATTCTGAAACAATGCTCATCATATTCCAAAACAATTAATGTTCATATGGATTGGAAGATGGAATTATTAAATTTATCTGTAACTTAGGAGCCATGAATCATTCAAGTTTCAGCATTAGTCCTTAAATGTTTAGCTCAAAGGTAGTACAAAATATTACTAGAACAGAAGGAACGTCATCCCAGATCCTGAGCTTCTATGAGAATTCAGAATTCCTTCACTCTCCAGGCCCATCTTCTCCTAGCAGTCCTTAAGCCAAGCCAGGAATTCTCAGTTCAGTTTTCTAGAAGAGGAACCAAATACATTAGTTTAACATGCCATCATTTATGAGATGATTTTTCATTTGTATATTTAAAGAAAACAAGGTTATGCATGAATAATTTCCAAGCCATTAAAATATGATGCTGCTTCAGGACACCTGCAAGTCTGCCCCCTTCAGTTACAAAACAACCTACACCGTTTCCACTGAGGAGTGCAAAGTGCCACAAGAAACCTGAGCTGCAGGAGAGACTCCTCAGAACACCAGTCTGTGCTCTGCTGGCTCATGGCACAGCAACGCTCAGGAGCTGTTTTTCAGCCCTTCCAGAAACGTGTCATCAGCACGTCCCAAATTCTGACACCCTCGCTGACGAAATGGCACCCGCCATTTACCAGAGCAGGATCGAAGGCAAATGTGCACAACTGCCCAGGCGCCTCCGTGGTGCCACCTCCGGTTTCACCACACGGGGCGAGCACCAGCAAGGCGCGAGGGACAGCTCTGGGACAGGGCAGTGCCCCGGCACACCTGCGGCCTCTGCGGGCACTGAGGTGGTCACGGTGCCGTGGGCTGGGCCCAGACAGTGCTGATCTAGCTGGGGCCCAGTCGCTAGTGGTGTAATGCCAGGGGTTCCAGTCCAGTTTAACATCTTTATTAATAACCTGGGTGATGGGGCAGGGTGCAGGTTCCGCAAGTCTGCAGATCACACAAAACTGGGCAGAGTGGTTGATAGGCAGAGGGTGGTGCTGCCATCCAGAGGGACCTAACAGGCTGGAAAAATGGGCTGACAGGAACCTCATGAGGTACAATGAGGGGAGGGACAAGTCCAGCACCTGAGAAGGAACAACCCCGGCCACCAGTATGTGCCAAGAAGCAGCTTAGCAGAAAAGGCCCTGTGGGTCCCTGTGGATACCAAGCTGAACATGAGCCAGCAAAGGCCCATGGTACTGTGGGTGGTGTTACCTCTCCCAGCTGGTCAAGGGAGGTGATCCTTCACCTCTACTCAGCGCTGGAGAGGCCACACTTCAAGTGCTATGTCCAGTTCTGGGTATAAGAGACACATGGACATACTGGAGAGAGTCCAATAAAGTGCCGTGAAGCTCATTAAGGGACTGGAGCATCTCTCCTATAAGGAGATGAACTCTGGCACAGGGAGGTTGTGGAGTCTCCCTCCTTGTGAGGGAGCCAAACAAGGCCATTTGGGGACAGTCCTGGGCAACTGGCTCTAGGTGTGACTGCCTGAGCACGGGGCTTGGACCAGATGAGCTCCGGAGGAGTCTTCCAACCTCAACCATTCTGTGTTTCTGTGATTTACTGTATGAGAGAAACCCATCAAAACTGTCAAACATTGAAAGCTAGAATAACAGGTGTGCAGGCTCTCTGCAGGCTGACAGAGAACAAAAACCTTAAAAGGTTAGAGCATACAAAGCTAACAGAGCCAGGTGTCTGGCTGAGGTAGACAGCAACCAGAGAACATTCACTTGATTTTCTGATGCTTAGAGAGTTGAGAAAAGGTGAGAGCACACCCGTCCTTCAGCTGAAGGAAGTCAAATAGACGTTAAAAGAACATCGTACCAAGGTGCTGGTAAATGTTAAATAAGAAATTAGGTGACAGGTGGGACCCTGCAAAGAATCTGATAGAAAAACATCCTCACAGCACCAGGAGACTAGGGAATCTAGAAGCAGTAAAAGTGGATGGAGTGAGAGGGCCAGAGAATGTCATGGAGACACTTCCAAGCTGTCCAGCCTCACCCAATTGTGTATGGTCACTAGAATTGCTTATTCTGCACCACATTTCACAGATTTAACCTAAATTGCCACATCCAAAGTACATAACATACAAAGTAAAATCAACCAATGCTTTCTTATGATGAGAAACTTCCAGGGCAAAGAAAACTATACATGTCTTTTCCTAGAATTCCCAGCTAACAGAAAGCACTCCTACAAGCTTTCAGAATTTCCTGTGCATTTGGCTTGAGTTCCTGGGCCTGAAACACATGCTTTTCTATCTTAACCATACCAAGGACTCTACTGCACAATCTGCTTTAGCCCAGTATCTTCAGAGCTCACTGATACACCAGGGCACATTAGGCAAAGTAAGGTGCCTAAGACAGAGTATCCTGTCTAGGTAACGTGACATATTACCTACTGGCTTCAACTGATGAGATGCTGTAAATACACCATACTGAACGTGTGTTCTTTACCTTCGCTTTCGTTGAAGATACACATGTACCAACCACTGGGCAATAAATGGCCATACAACAGCAAAAGCTAAAACACCAGGAGAAATTTCAAAGGGCCACCAGGATGGTTTCTAAGGAAAACAGGGAAAAAAATGTAGTCAGCAAGCAAATAGCACTTGTATACTTCCCAATGACTTCAAAAGCTATGCTATCAAAGTAGAAAGTACTAGTAAGACCAGAAAAAGATTAATCTACCAGATAACTTCTTCAGACAGACATTATTTTTTATCTCCTGGTCTAGAGAGGCACTATGAAAAGCACATTCTAAGAGTGAGATATAAAATATTTGACTCATCTTTTTTCACCATTCACACCGCTTTTCACAAATAGAAAGGCCAGTATTTTACCTTGACAGAGGAGGCAGGCTGATAATTTGACTGTAGTGTTGCAGATTTTGCCTTTAAATACAAACAAAAACTCGTAAGTATAAAAAAGGAAACTGCAATTAAATTTCTTCTGCTTCACAAAATAAGAATATAAAGCTTTTCCTCTTGTACAGGCTTTGCAATCTGTATATATGACAGTTTAAGGCACAGAACCACCCTCATGCCACCCTTCCTTCCACCATTTCATTTCCAACTGACTTCTCACATTTCTGTTACACTTTAAAGCATTTTTACACCACCTCTGTGTGTTAAAAAATGAATTAGTGTCATTTACTGGACCTTTACAGTTTTTCAAGGCCTGTCCCCTCCCAGCTTGTCATTGCAACTTCCTCAACTCTGGTCCAGTCCCAGCAGTTGCTACCCAGAGTAGGTATCTCAGCAGCTTAATCTGCCTGATTAAATGTTTGTTGACACTAGTTTGTACAAAGACAAAAAGTCCTGTTTCAGTGTGCCCTGAGCTATAGCTGCAGGCATGTGTAACAGCATAAAGAAAAGAGAATACTCTGCTCCAAATCTTCCAGGTAATCCAGAAACTGAGAAACACCAGAAACTTCAAGACTTTTCTGTACACTGTTGTGGTGCTTCCACAAAAACAAAGCAGTCAGCATTTTAGGTCTTTTTAATTTATGTAAGTGTGAACCAGAAGCTTCTGTTTCTCCTTCAGTAAGGGTACCAAGCACGGCATGAACTGCTGGGACAGAGTCTTTTACTACTTTGTCATATAATGCTCAAGTTAAAAAATAAATAATAATAATATTTAAAAAAAAAATCTATCTGTATCCAAACGAACAGATTCTTGAAAAGCTGTAATAGAGCCAAATCATGGTTTTAATAAATTCTTTCCCCTGTCTGCCTCAGATTTGGCGTGTGTGCATCCCATAGGATACTGCTTGTACAGTGCTCTCGTTCTCAGGAAGCTCAAAATCTATCAGCAGGTCACACAAACCCAAATATTTTCAGGCTGCCGTTTGACTATTTTCACAGTACAGTCTATTTCCTGAATAGACAGTATTGCCACTGACACAGAAACACTGCTTCAATAAACATGCACACTTGTGTAAGACTTCTTTTGCTTATCTTGCATGCACGATGCGAAATTGCAAGAAAGCTGGATGTGGGGAAAGATGCTGTGAAGAATCAGTCTGCTAATGGAAAAATGGGAGTCAGGTGTCTGCCTGCAAACATTCAGCAATCTGGAAGAATGAGGTAATTTCTCACTTCCTTCAAAAATGCTTTGAGATCTACTGATACAAGTTTTATCTGGAATCACATACTACTCGTATGAACTGCACAATCTCTGTATAGTGACTGTGTAATGTGCACGAGTAAATAGGGCCAAGCTTTACTGATCAGAAATCAGTAAAACAATATATGGTTCATTTTTAGGTCAAAATGCATTGTTTTACACATGTGTATAAGAGTCCTGAATAATGTTGCTGACAGTAGGCACTAGGAAGACATTGTAAACTGGAATAAACTACAGAGTATAATTGTTATTTCTTTACAGTTTAAGAAAGTATTGTCTGAAGTTTTAATCTGAAAAAGCATAAAAGATATCCAAGTAAATTTAATAAAAATTAATCATACAACTTCAATGAATCATACCTGTGATGCTGTGGCTGCCTCCAGCATATGCAACCTCTGAAGGACATTCTGCATATCTTCCTGCAACCGCATCAGCACTACAGCAATCTGTTCGTTGAGGCTACCCCTGGGTCCTCTGTCTGATCCCCAGCGCTCTCCGTCCCCTCCACTGCCCATCTGTCCACCTTGTGAACCATCTCCTAGAGGCTGAAGTCTATGCCCTATGTTGAAGGAGAAAAACGACATACAAGACACAGAATGGATAACCAACTCTACTGAAAATGTTTGCATAGAATCACAGAATCTCCTGAGTTGGAAGGGACCCACAAGGATTATCAAGTGCTGCTCCTGGCTCCACACAGGGACAGCCAAGTCAGAGCATGTGGCTGAGCACATCGTCCAGACACTTCTTGAACTCAGTCAAGCTCAGTGCTGTGACCCCTTCCCTGAGGAGCCTCTTCCAGTGCCCAACCACCCTCTCAGTAAAGAACCTCTTCCTAATATCCAACCTGAACCTCCCCTGTCTCAGCATCATGCTGTTCCCTTGGGTTCTATCACTGGTCGCCAAAGAGAGGAGATTGGCACCTGTCCCTCTGCTCCTCCCTGTCAGAACTCACAGACCATGATGAGGTCTCCCCTCAGCCTCCTCTAAGCTGAACAAACCAGGGGACTTCAGCCTCTCCTCCCAAGACTTCCCCTCCAGACCCTTCACCATCCTCATTGCCTTCCTGGGTTTGAGTTTACAAGTTCAATTTTCACCCTCCCCACCTGAGTGTGGTACTCCTAATCACAGGCTATATTCAGGCTGTTCAAAGGTACTGGCAGGTTACTGCAACATCATTTCAGATGTTTCTTTACAGGCCCAGTGTGATGGTTTCATTCCTAGAACTGCATAAACACTTAGCAAAAAATTACTAATTCAGATCCTGTCAAGTTCAGCAGTAAATTCTGCCCAAGTGAAAAGGAAGGAAGATCTGTCTCATTAACAAGGGTAGGCACGTTTTAAGTTTGGCAAAGTCTCCAGATGGAAAACAAGGAACATTGGAACAGAGTGATCAGGAAAGAGAAGCATCTGAAACCAGTAATTTCCTTAAAACTATATACAGCTAGCTTAACTTGTCTCTGCCTGTAAGTAGAGGGAAGGGGAGACTGATAAACTCATGTGCAATCCTGTAATATGTTCCTCCTATCAGAGGTGCTGACAGGCTGACTCCTGTTCTCACCTCAGCCAGCAGAGTGGTTCCAAAGAATATTTATCAGAACGGTGACAGGCGCCTTTATATATATATATATATATATATATAAAATTAAAATGTTGTATTTGGAATGTCTCCTTAATTTTTGCATCTGATCATATACAGGCACCATACAAAAAGGTATGCTATATATAAATAAAATATGTCCTGGCTTTTTTTTAAGTACAAGAATAGTAAACTTTATTCTTGCCTTTACAGATCTTACCACTGGAATCTGGTGCTGCTCCTAGGTGATGGTATTAGAAGTGTTGTGGAATTGAAGAGAGCAGAGGGTCCAATGTAAGTTGAACATTTGGACTATTAAGTGATTAAGAATCATTAAGTTTTAAGAATCCTAATAGACAGCATCATAATCCCTCTAAGGTGTGGCTAACACTCCAGTTATATAGAAAAAAAAATGTGTCACTGATACCTTTTCAGGATGTTCCATGGTTTAAAATAAGACACTGTAGAGGTACAAATGCATATGCATTTAAAAATAAGTGTGTAACTTGCAATGAAACTCTTCTCATGCACAGACAACTCTGACTAAAAAGTCAGGTGCCATAAACAGCAGCTGGAGTTTAAGGTAAGCCAAAAGAGAAGCCACCAATATGCTTCAAGATCCACAGCACAAGAAAATCCTTTTGTAATACTTGTTTTGAATTAAATAAATACTCTGAACACAAAGCTGATGGCTACCCACTGTAATCAGGATTTTGTTACGTATTTTTACTGAGAAGGACAGAAGCACTGCATGGTATGACTACCTTACCAGCCAATGGTGACAAGTGCTTCTCAGGCAGCAGAACTGAGGGCAATCAGGAGAGTGGGGAAAACAAAAGCCATGTGCACAGTACCTCTCCCTCTTCTGACACTGTAGAAATCCACTTTTTCTCCACCTTTCTTCTCCTTGTGAGGACCCCCATTATTGGCTTTGCCATCTTCTCCTCCACACTTGACTTCACCATGTTCTTGAGCTGCTCCCTCTACAGTATTTCCATCTTGGAGATTTCCATAAGCCATGCAAGCATGCCTTGGAAAATCCGTATTTTCTAATGGAAGACTCTGATCTACATCCAAGAAATGGGATGAATGCTTTAAAGATCCTTTAGCTGATGTGATGATCTCCAAGGGCTACAAATTAATATTAGCAAGTAATTAAATTCTGTAAAATGTGACAGATGACCAATAAAAAGGAAGAAGCATCATCTCTACTTTACTTCAAGAAAACAGTTTGCCCAGAACTAAGACCTTTAACAGGAGCAGTTGTTTTCCACACAATGTGCTTACTATTGTCTGAATGTCCTTTTCAGAGGTAAGTATTCTCCAAACAGCGATACCTCTTGGAATTACTTCAGACATTTACAACACAAGTAACACTCAGTAATCACTCATTAAGATCTGAAATAATTCCATTTTCCCTTGTAAAATTGGTTTTGCCTACCAGACAGTAAAGTGGAGTTCTAACTTGGATTTGTGAGCCACACCACCAGAAGTCACATGCTAGTAGCAACCTTGAGTAGGCAGTGTTTATGCTCATGGCAACAAGAGCCCATTGTTTATTATCAACCTGTTTGAAACAGCTTGGCTGCACCCTGTACCTCTCATGAAACAAAAGAAAGGCATAGTACTGTATAAACTTCTCACTCGAAATTGGTGCTTCTGTAGGAGGATAGTAAAAACAGATGACGTAAGTGTTGATCAGGTCATAATTACATGTTCTACAACAGGACTGCCTGTAGGTGGTTCAAACAACCCTTTGTTCAGTGCAAGGACAAGCACTTGCACAAGCGTATACTCAAGCAGACTGGGGATCTCACCTAGCCAAAAAATAACTCCATGAAAAAGCCAAAACAACCATAAGGAGCAGCAAAGAAATGGAAACAGTTGCCAAAATCCTGTTTGTCAAACAACAGTTCATAAATGTGTATCACCAGAATGGAAAGACAAAGTGTTTGCTACATCTTTTCCAATAAAAAGCTATATTTAATTCTTTAAATGAATCTTTCTTATGTCATAAATGGTACATTTGTAGCTCTACTTGTATATTTATCTACATTTCTTATTTTGTTGAAAACTGGATCTTTTCTCATGCAGCCTGGGAAATCCTGGCAAATTATCCACCCACTTCAATTGAAGAATCTCAAACAAACTTGAACGATACACAAGACGATTGGGAAATCACATAATAAGAGTACTTGCAGTACTTCCACTAAATCACCTTCCCAACACACTTCATTACTGGGTAAAATTTTGATTTACTAAATGGAATTCCCTAGGTCCTCAGAAAACAGCTAGACAAGAAAATGATGCAATAGCAGAGTTCTTACTGGTCTTTCTGATCTCATGCATCATTCATATATTCCTTCCCAGAATCAGGAAACTGAGTACAACCTAGTAAGTCCACACTTAAACTGGACCTTTGAAGGAGGTACAACTAGGTTGTAAGTTGCCAGTAAGTCAACTAAAATTACCATGAGCAAGAGTACAAATTCAGTCAAAACTAAGCCGGCACAGTTGGTGCCCACCTTTTATATGAAGGTCAGAGATGTACATTATGACTGAAGAGAGCACAAGAGAACAGACACTGTTGTAACATCCCACTTCTAGGCCACTTTCAGACACTGGTCTACAGGTCACCTGCTAAGGCTTGTTCTTCATTTATTGTCAGAAACAAACATGGGACACATTCATCAGGCCAGAAAAAGAGCATGCAAAAAGCAATCCCAAGACACTTCCTGCTTCTTACAGAAAAAAGCTGGATTCTGCTCCCTACATATGTTATGAGACTCTAAATTTATTTATGGACACAACCCCTATTTTCTTTGCACTGTCATTTCTGACAGTTGTTTGGTTGTACTGTGTACCTACCCTTCACATAATTCTGAGGACAAAATTTTCAAGGCTTTTATATCACTAGTAACCAAAATATAAAAGACAAAAATAATAAAAAGAACAAACCCCAATAGTCTAAACAGGGGAAAAGTATGCATGAGTTACTTCACCTCTGCATGTCCATGTTCACATGATAGGTGGGAGCCCATTTAAAAACAAGCATACCAGTTTCCAAGTACACCTAGGAATAATAACCCCTACCTCTTCCAGTCCAAGTTGTTCCATGGAGTCACAATAGACTTCACTGTCTGAATCACTGGTTAAGTGCTGAGCTGCTGAGACCTCTTCAGTATTCTCTTCATTTGCACCTGTATGGAAAGGAAATAATCACACAGGGTTTGTAAAGGTGAGACGAGCCTGGCAAAGAGTAAAGCAATGAGTGAAAATGGAAGTAAGCTTCAACTCATTGCCCCTTTTATCTACGATAATCATCCTAAAGTTAGACTCTGAATAAAGAGGCTATATTACTATAGGAATTATCTAAAGCTTTTACTGTAACTCATATTTGCATTTCTGTATTATAAGTAGATACTTTTAATTTTTGCTTGTTCATTCCATTCTCCTTCCTAAGCTCAGTATAAAAAAGCTTTGCCTACCACTAGTTACCTTTTAAAATTATATATTTAGACATAAGTTTCAACAAGCCAACATTTACAATGTGTTCAGTCTTTAAGAATGACAAATATTAGTGATCTTCATTTCACTACAAGTTAGCTTTCAAACACAAACAGTATTTGCATAAGTAGCACAACGATTTTGAAAGAAAACAATTGTTTTTCTGGGGGTTTGGGCCCCTCTGAATACATCTCTCCATCTGCAGGAGATCCTATAACAAAGCCTTACTTTAAATGAGTATTAAACTACATTTTTTTTGAGTGTTCTTTCTTCAAGTTTCTGCAACTGAAAGACACCACTGCTAGTCTCTGAATCCCAGGGCTAGGCTTTCAAGGAAAGAAATATTTTCCATGAAAAACATGTGCAAATGAAAACATGGTCTTGCAAGAACAATACCTTGGTGAGCACTGCTATTAGCTATTTCTAGGCTTGGCTCTGTTTTCTTTATTTCTTCCTCTGGGTTCAAGCCATTCAGGGCAGATTTGGTCTGGATGCCATTCTGCATGTCTGGGATAAAGCTGTCCTTGTAACAGCCATTAGCAACAATGCTTTCCAAATCCTTAGCAGCTGCTGATTCTGGTTTCACATTCTTATAGTCTGTAAAAGAAAAGAAAACTTTGCAAACACAAAGTTAAAGACCTAAACAGCTCAAAACCGATTCCTTCAAATAGCTAACTCGGTAACGGATATATTCATATTTGCAGGGACTGTTTTGTTCTTGTAAAAGGTGTAAATAAAAAATTCATTTACATAAAGAAAAGATGATCTTTAAAACATGAGTAAGCAAATTTGTGCAGGTTCTAAATCTTAGCCAAGGTTAAGACACTGCCATTTTTCACACACGCATCCTTGTGCATTTTCATCTAATTGTCCTGAAGTACAGCATTCATAATTCTTTGGGATTTTCTGTTGCCTTAGGTGGTTTAACTTTGGAAGGGAAAATGGTCCCAGTGCAGAAAACATACCCTTTCCATTCAGCTGCAGTTCTTTTTCTTCCTCTTCACGAAGCCCTTCTTCTTCTGATTCTGCTCCACTATCACTGCTTTCAGCTTTCCCATTCACAGCCTTTATATTTGGAGCAGAATTCATGACATTACTAAGGTCTAAGAAAAAATTCAAGGCGGAAAAAAAAGATGTATTTTGAAACAAACAAACATACGCCCTTCCCCCCCCCCCCCCAAATGATTAATCATAGTTCTACAAAAGTAGTTCTGTATTAGAAGATGTGCCAAATAATCCCAGCTTTGTTTCTCTAAATTCTTCCTTAACTGGTTTAATGTTTCACTTTAGTCAGGCACTCTGTGATCAGCAACAGCTGGTGAAGAGATTCTCACTGATACTGAGGAAGCCTCATAGAACGAGACAGCAGGCCACTGTCATCTCTATTACCTACATTTATGGTACAGCTGCAGTAACTTTTTATCTAGGACCAGTGAGGCCATGTTTGGTCAAGCCCAGAAGTCAGCATTTTTATAGAAATTTCCCTTGGGGCTGAAATACTTCAAACTGTTCTCAACTCAAAGGCAAATTTTAAAAGGTTCTAGTCAATCATTTGAGCAAGAGGATTCTCACATAAGAAGGTAAATACAGTATCCCTATTCTCCTGCAGCGATTTAAGCAGACACAAACGCGGAAAGACGACTCAAGTTTACACAGACCTTTACCTGGCAAAGGGCATACGGAAATAAATTCTCTGGTTTCAGTGAAAAAAATGATGAAATAAATACACTGAGCATTGGTTTGCATGTCTAATTACATAAATATTAAAAATATACTGAAATAGACAAGGTAATTGTTAAACCCTTGTTTTCCGTATCTTTGATCAGTCCAAGGATCACAATTTACTCTGTACAAGGAATAGCAAGGTAAAGATTCCTAAAAGCCATGGAGAATTTAAGGGATGATACTACCACCTCCTGTACAAAAGATACAGTTAAATACATCCTGATGATCATGCAAGCATCCTACTTTAGAGCTGAGTGATTAAGGTAACATGAGGGGTTGACTCCAAGGCTGAAGCGTGTCTGTTTGAAGCGTCACCACAGTGTTCCGTTTGCACAATTTCTCTGTTCCCTCCTCAGAGCCTCGAAAGATTAACTCTGACATTTAGGCTTACGTTAAACAGCAATATAGTGTCCAATTATACTGGAGTTGCTAAACCAGCTCCACTACTTTCTTTTCTGCGTGGTAATTTAGAGCTAAGGGTTTTCTGCTTTAATCTTCCCACGTTCCTCTATTTTCAAAGCTTATCCATACTGCTTTAAAAAAAAAAAAATTAAAAAAAGATGTTGAATATGCTGTTCACCTTAGTTTTAGAGCAAGATAAGGTTTCTGTGGGCACCTTGCATGACTGCTTTGGATTATTTTAATCCAGTCTTTACCTGAAGATTAAGAAACCCCATGCTTCTTTATTGTAAAAAGAGAACTGGAAAAACTATTGTCTGTGTCATAGACTGGAAAAGTACAAGCTATCACATGCTTATTTTCTCCTCACCAAAGAACACTTTTTATTTGCAAGGAGATTGTTAAATGAAATAAAAATCCCAACATATTCCCAGGTTATTTCTCATAAGCGTGTTTCATTTCTTGTGAAACCCAGTTCTCGAGATGTTTTTCCATGGAGCAGCAATGTGAGGAGAGTAAGGCAGCAGTTCAAGTTCTCCCAGCATGATCATTAAGCAGACACAGCTCCCTTGGCATGGTAGGGCATGAAACAAAAAAGGGGTGGGAGCACAATCACCCAAGTGTCCTACCCCACTGTGGGAGTAAACAGGAAAGACAAGACTAGGAGGAACATCAGTTGTGAAAGAAGGTGAATTAAAACTGTAAACCTCCTCACACTACCAAAGACATTGTAAAAAGCCCCAGCTGTACCATACACTTTATTCTTTTTACTTTTTTTCTTTTGAAGGAAACGTCTTTGAGTATTCAAGCATGTTCTCTCTTCATTTCACTAAGGAAATTATTCATTTGGAGAAACTGCTAAATGATACATCTCATATATTTAAATAAAGAGATGGGACTGCAGGGAAAGTATCAATAGTAAGAGATTGATGGTATAATGCCATGGGACACCTGAATAACTGAAATCCATCAGGTTCATATTTCTTCCACAAAGTCATTCTTGGCAGCAGAACTCCTGAATACCGTAAAGAGGCACTGCTTTGATGCTGACTCTGAAGAACACAGCACTGTATGAAACTCTGGCCACTTGAAATACACCACATGATTGATTGCGTACTTCTCCTCAGAACCATCTGCGCCATGATCATCAGGTCCATTCCCCAGCTGCTTTTATACTACATAGGTAAAACCAGGTTTTGCTGCAGTTCCCCTTGTTACTTCAAGTATCTGCTAAGAAACCAGTAGTGATGATGACCAGTAGTTGGGATGATAGGACTAAAGATTAAGCAGAGCCAACTAGCAGTGAGCTCTACAGTCCCTGTTGTAGGTTAATGAGTACTTCCTGAAAAATGCATCTTTTAATATAAATTATATAAGTCAACCCAACTTTTAAAACCTTATTTGCCTTTTGCTAATCCCACCCATGTCCCACCCCTCTATTCAGTTTACCTACTTCAACTGCAGGCAAAACATTAGTAGCTTTTTCTGTTGCCCTAGTTTAAATACTACAGAATCCCTCTCAGTTTATTATTTTCATCTTACTGCCTACACCACTGAACTGTGAGATTAGTGACAGTTTTCTAAACCAAAGTTGTACTGTTCTGTAGCTGCAGAGGAATTATATTCTTCTGTAAAAGCCTGGAATTCTTTTTAATGCTATATATCAAGAGCTGTGTAACAGTAACAGCATGCAAACAGAAGGAAGAAGGAACGAAAAGAAAATGGGATGGAAATGACGTGAAGGACACATCATGATGATTCTATTCAGTGACACAGAGCCTTTCTACATGCTTTAAGAGATGTTTATTTTCTTCTGTCTGCTCTATTAAGCTATTTTCTTAAGAGCAATTCTAAATAAGTTTCTCTAAAGGCAGCACTACAGTTAGTCTCAGTGATCTGTGTAACAGGACCAAGTTTCTCAAATACTTCATTTCTAACTCCCCAGATATGTCAAGGCCATTTTTGTTACTTGTACAGGAGCAAGGAGCTTAAATGCCCCTGGGGATCTGCCCCAGCTCAAGGGTCATCTTACAAATAAAACCTGGCCTAGCAGGTTGGGTTTTTTCCCTCAAATGCCTTGTATTGGTTGACCAGGCAAGTAATTCTTACACAGTTGACATGCACTGAGGAGCTGTACTGTTGGCTGTCCCAGGACAATGCAGTATCCCCACAAGGTTCGGCAGCCTCTTTCATGCTTCGCAAATACCAGTGATCAGCAATAGTCTACAACAGCAGGTGAAACACATCGTAAAACGTGTAACTAGCAGTGTACACCCTCATCATTTAATGACAGTTATGTGCTTTTGTAAAATACCATAACTCTACTATCAGCTCAATAGCAGCAAAATCTTTGTCACCAAAGGATTATTTCCATGACCTACACTGACTTCACCTTACACAGGGATCCCCTTGCACTCCTGCTAAGTAGAGTCAAGCTCTGTCAAAATGCTTACATCTCAGAGAGACAGACCTACGCGCTGTACAAACCCGGTCTGATCATCAGGGAACTAAAATTCTTTTCTTGCCATCACAGCCTAATGCTTCATGCTTGTTACTGATCCAAGTAGGTTCCCTGCTTCAACTTCAAGTTTGTGCAACCACATTCTGCCACTTCCAATTCACTCAGTTACATCAGTTTCAGAAAGGAGGTGGAGATTGTGTATCCCCAATACTGCAAGGAGTTACCACAGTGAGAAAGGCGGGGTACATGCAAGCATCTGGGAGCAATAAACTCTTCTGCTAGAAGAACAAGGGTTTCCATACCCTCATTTCCTTCCATTCTTTTTAATATAGCACACTACAAAGGAAATTTCCAGGGGCCCGGTTTGCTCCGAAACATCTGTTCCACAGTACTGAAATGAACCAACGTCACAAATAATGAGATTTTAGAAAGGTCACAAGAATGGAAAAGTATAAAATTCCTTACTTTGTCTACCACTGTTTTATCACTTTTAAGTGCATTAAGTCTAAGTTCTCTGAAAAATGTATCCCCCAAACAGGAGCCAGATTTTCCTCTATACAGTTTTCCTTTTTCTGAAGTTCAGAAAGTTTTAACGATGCTACAACAGAGAAAAAGAAGCACCTCCTTTTTATTTCTTTTAATATACTCCAAGACTATAGCCTCATTTGGACAGCATTCCACACTCTGCTTATGTGCCTTTTCAAGCTGTTACATGCAAAGAAATGTCACCGTGTTTCAAAAAACAATTTAATCAACAATATCCATGTCTTTATTGATCATTTATAAACATCAAAACAATAGTTTGTGGATAAGAATGAAAACAGACAGACAATAGCAGCTTCTTAGACATCTGCATGAACTTGCAAAAACAGTACTTGGAATTACTGTCTAGTCATATGGGACCTTTACGGTTTTCAGTATCTATGGAGTTTCTCATCAACACCTAATCCACCAGTACTTGCTCCCTTGAATTTTCAGAGTACTTTCCATATAAATAAGGTTACCAAGCTCTTTGTGTTGACTTAGACCCATTTCCCTCCTCAGTCATCCCTGAGCGGTCTGCCAGTACAGACAACCTGTCTGGGATTTCCTGACAGACAGCAGCCCAGGGAGCACAGCAGCTGCTGTGTACTGGCATTCCCAGTACTGGCAAGTAGTTCCACAAAGGCCACAGGACATCATGAGTACAGGGCCACCAAGCACAGGCAGCTCAGTTACATGGTGCATGTGCAGCAAGACCAACGAATCCAGGTTTTGCCAGCTTACTGTCAACACCTTAGCCAACAATCCTATCAGAGAGTGAACACAAAGAACAGCTGCTTCTTAGATATTTATAGTAACTTGCAAGAATAGCAAGATCATTCCAGGATGTCCCTGCATCTGGTACTACTTCCCTCTGGGAGAATGAGCAGGGCTTGCTAAGCTCTTCTTTGTGGAAGAGACACAGTCAACATTTGGAACTTTTCATAGCAAGCAGAGGAGCATTACAGTCCTGAGTTTTGTTCCAGAAGATATAAAACATAAGCACAGTGAACTTAATAACCCATAAAGAAAACTGAACTGTGCTTGAAAGCAACTGAAAAATATATTGCTGAGTCATCTATAGTCCAGAAATTCTGGCCCACAATATTGTAGCCCAAATCAAAAGCTGCTTTGCCTTCTACAAGAAAAAAAAAACCCAACAAACAAACAAGGAAATAGACATTAAGATTATCATCTCCTGCCACCTACTCCAAGGCTACCAGTTGAACAGCCTTTTTCAATGCCAATATTAAACATAGCCTCACAGATAACACCGTTGGCTTTTCCACGCATCTTAGAAGCTATGATTAAAGTAATTATTTTTGCTATAACAAAGGTATGCAGGAAACACCAGCCTGTGCCCACTTGGCACTTTTCTGACAACAATCAAGACAGAGCTAACTACATCTGTTCTTCCTCAGCTTCCCATACCTCTGTCTACTACCTACTTCTTTGCAGCATGTCTTTGTAGAACACAACTGTGAGAAATCTGGATTTCAGTTCTCTCATCACAAGATTATGTCGACAAGTAAGACCCCAACGTTTTATAGCAAGTGGTACATCTGCTATAACCTTAAGAGTTTTTGATAACTTATTTTCCCTTTTGCAGGGAACTTGTCTGGGTGAAGAAAAAAAAAATACAGGTCCAACATCCAATTACACACAAAACCCATTACTGTTGACTCAATCCAGCATGAAATGGAATACAGAGAGGCTTTTCTTTTCATGGAAGAAAGCTTCTCTTAGCTCCCTTCACTTTGAAAGAAACAATTTTTATTCTTGTATTTCCACATTTGGATACACTGCTGCTCACCCTGTGGCAATATATTCACCACTATGTGTGAGAGAGGAGCTATTGATATCCTCAGGCTTGAGCTATACTGATGCTCTGCCCTAATTTCCAACATCGTTAGAAAGCACTGGCAGAAAACCGCTAGTTTTAGGTCAAGTATCAAAGCAGGCGCAAGGCTGAACTGGGAAGCCTGAAACAGGTATGTACTGCAACAAGACAAGCCACAGCTTGTTGAGACACTGATCCACATCTCACTGAGACTCCCCACTGACTGGCACTTGCTGGCCCAGCCCCTTAATCCTGTAATAATCCCATCTTGCATCAAACACTGCAGAGAGTATTCTAGATGTTTCTGAAGGGAAACTATTAAACTACAGAGGTAATAACAAAAAAATATTGCCATACTAAGTTTCACTCTAGCCTCCCCAAATATAATCTGTAACCTTGATTGTGGCTGTTAGCTTATAATTGGAAGCTAGAAGAGGAGAAAGAGTTTAAAAAGCAGAATTTTACAAACCTCTCTCACCCACCTAGCAGCTTCTCCTGCCCCACGCTTGCCCTGCCTTGATGCACCTCTCGGTTGTGGTGCTGCTACCCATGCACCATATCCTATTAAATGATGGCAATTTCAGAGTAACAGGGATTTTAGCTCTGTTCCCCCTTCTTATAAAGCATTAAAGATTCACAGCCATTGAGTTCCTTAAGAATCCTAATTAGGAAAAGAGGAAGGAGAAGGAAAGAAATCAATTTAGCAATATACTTGAAGTCAAACAGAAATGAAAATGTCAGCATAAGAAGCAGAGGGTGTTTCACTGAAGAGACCCACACACAAGCAGTAAGAACATGCCACCAAATGCTCCATTACAAAGCAAAGATGCTGAAAATAACATGAGAAGCTCTTAGAGAAGTTAAAACTATTTGAAAAGAGAAACTAATCATATGCAATCTACAGAGACACAGTTGGAAAGTATAATCACATTTTAAGAGTAAGAGTAAGTGTTTCTACCTGGAAAGTAATAATTAGGGACAAGCTTGCTTTTTTCCCCCAAGTGCAGTCCTCCCCTGCAAGCCTACCTACCACCTGTACTGCCTTTGAAATAGAAGCGTTTACATGCATTTGCTTGTTCTAAAACCACAGAGTGCTCAATATTGTCTTTCAAACCTCATTCCCATACCCAGTGCAGGAAGACACTACAAAATTATTAAATGCTTGTATCTGCTTGTGAGCCAGGCCAGCTCCTGCCATTCACGCAAGCTGCTACTGAGGCAGTGCCCTGTATGAGCTCCTAATGCAAGCTCGCTACGCTGCAACCAGCATTGCCCAAAGCCAGCACATACACCTTGCTTCATCAAGGCTTCATCTGGTGCAATTGGGAGAAATACTCAGCAGGATGACAAAGGTGAGGAGTATTATATTGCTGAAACTTTCCACAGCCTCTGCAGTGCAGAACTTGTCATTACTGCAGGCAATATTGTTTTCACAAATGCTTACAAAGAATGCTGCTACTCAGGGTAAAGGCCAAGGGTCATCTTTATTTAGGAGGATTTTAAAAATCAATGAAATGCCTTGTCACAAAGCAAAAAGAGTACACACAAAAATTCTACTGAACAACTTGTGAACAACTTCCAGATACTTTGCTCAGCTGTCGAGATCATGTAGTGCAGACCTGTCAGGTAGGGATTTTCCTGCCCTCCTGCTGGATTTACTCGTGTTCAGAAAAAGGAAAAAAAAAATCTACAAACATTCTCAAGGAAACATTCAGAAGGATGAGTTAACTCTGAGACACCCAGTATTTTTCACCCAGCAACAGATCAGTAATGTGCTAATTCTATCCACTTTTGGCCTCTTCGGGTATAACGTAAGAAAGCTTGCACACCCATTCTGAAAATTTCAAAATCTCCAAGCAATGGCATTTTGAAGCTTATTTGCCTTTTTAGCATTGGCTTAGACATCAGATTTCTCATGCTTTATTAGCAAGTGCAAAAAGTTAAAAGGTTGCTTTTCTGAAGCACCCATCTTAGCCAGCGGTCCTCCCTCTACGCTTCATCAGCGGCAAACAAAAGGGTCCTCCTGTAATACTGCAAGTTACTTATTCTCTTCCATAGCGCTATGACCGCTTAGAGCCTACTGACTTCATTGATGTCTAATATTTGATGACCCTGAAAATAATTTGTCAGTAATTTCTTCTGTAAGAATGTACTTCATACCTGTCAGAAAGGGACGACTGACTAACTTTCTGGAGAATCTAAGCTTCTCACACAGCTGCAGGATAAGCTTTCAAAGCACTACCCAGGTTACATCCTTTTAAAATAACTCAGCCTTCTAGAGGGAATTCTCAATTTTCCTGTCTTTATAGCAAGTTTGTCCTGGTTGTCCAGTGGACATCACAAATCATTTTAATGCTGGCATGTAAGACCTCGGTGTTCTTCATTAAGGAGAGCAACAAGCCCTATCGATTCAGGAAGACAGTATTTCAATGCTTTGTATTTAACGTTTTCAGTGAAACCATGAGGAGTAGAAATTAAATTTTAAAAGGCTACGCTTTTCTGTTAAGGCCATACTGATAGAGTCAATACATGCAGCTGATGTACACTGAACTTCCAGACAATCTCTTCAACTAATTCAAGAATACTGTCAGTTTTGATGGAGTGGCATGCAATTCTTAGATAGTGATCCTCCTACAGACCCAAATCTGCTGGAAGGCAAACTCAAGACAGAATGGTAAGATGGGTCGAGTACAGTATGAAGACACACACTGAAGGGAAGGGTCTCAGTTTTCATAACATACCAGTTACCTGCCTGTGAAAAAACACTTTCAACAACAGAAGCAATAGAGTAATGGCGTGGGGCAGGGGAAGAAACAGCACTGGAGGCACTAATACAATCAAAACAAAACCATGCAGCTATTTTTAACAGTAGTGCAGAGATGGGTGACACTATCTCAAACACAGACTTGGGCAGATCAGTTCTACTCTTTAACATGTATCTAGAGCTCTGAAGGTACTTATGCTTCTATACATCTGTGAAATATTTTGAGATCTTTACTGTAAACAATCATTATTTCCCACTTCACTTTTAATTGGAAGAGTAGTAGTACTGAAGAAAGGATTTCAAAACAAAATGGTAAAGTTGTAACATACAACAGTCTGAAAATTCTGCCTTAACTCACTGTGGCACAGTTAGATGTTGCAGGTTTAAACCACACAAATGACGACACATAAACAGATTCATTGCAATACTGAGAGAACAAAGTGAAGTTAAATATGCTATTCTGTTTTACTTGCACTGCCATGTGTTTAAGCTGCCTCCTTAAAGAGTAAATATGCTAAATTTGTTACTGAAACAGGTATGGTTTAACTTCTGTGACTCTGTTTGCCTAGGTAAGTCACTTTTTCAGAAGTGGCTTGTGGCACAGTGCCACAGACACCAAGCCCAAGTAAATCCTTATTACACAGATCACTGACCTGAATCTACTGATACTCTTACAATCTTGTCCATCAATCCAGCTGTCTGGCAAACTCATTAAATCCCAGATATGAAGCATACACAAGTTTAGTTGAGAAAAAAAAGTCACAGCTTTCAAAATTGCCATTGAAAGACTTCTACCATTACCCTTCCCCAAAAAGCAAAGTTTCTCTAGGACTTGATACCAGAACTGTGTTCCTTTAGGTAGGGAGGAAAAAAAAGCCACACACAAAAGGCAACATAACTAGTTGATTCCTACTCCTTTAAACAGATTAAACCAATTCATTAGTTTTTAAAACAAATTTTTAACAGTTTTTTAAAAAACTGTTTCAAAAATTGAAATGCAACAAGGCCAAGTTTAACTGTAATTTTAAGCCATATTTAAACAACTGTAATCCTTGTATTACAAACCTATGAAGACATTACCCATAATGTAAAGAACTGGCACTATCAAAACATTCTCACAATGGTATTGCTAAATAAAAATCACAACACTGATTTTTATGCAGCCATGACACCACTGGGTTTGCCACTTTGTAACACTATAAATCGTTTGTCAGTGATTTATAGTGTTTAAATAGATATTCCCCTCATGAACCTGAACCTCAAAAAACTTAACCTGAAAGTTTCACAACCCCATCTTAGATTCTGTATGTATTACAGAAGGCATGATTTTTAAAAAAGCATGGATTTTGATTGTGGGGTTTTTATTTTTAATTTGAGATGAGGTGACAGAGCTGGATTGCCAGTTCTGCATGCCATTTGATAATCCACTGCAGTACACATTATAAATAGTTGTTCCTTTATTAATGGAAAGGCAGAAACTAGATTTGGTTGGGGGAGTTGTTTTAAACACTCTCCTTATTTCAGGAAGATGTTTCCTTCAGCAGCTCAAAAAGCCTGTAGACAAGGACTAAAAAACACACCTCCCTGCACCTGTTTTGTACTTCAAAACCAAAATCAACCAAAATCCAGCCTAATGAGGTGGCAAGCCCAGAAGTCACAAGTGTTAACAGGAATTTACTACAGGACCAAAACAATGGAAAAGATGGACTTACACATAATTTATTATTCCTACCTTCCAAATACTTAGAGACTTTCTCCATTCGAACTGCCATATGGTAAAGAGAATGAACAGAAAGATGCAACATTTAGCTTTAAAATAATTTCTAGAAAACAAGCCCCAAAAATCTGGTATTGTGATTATTAGTAGTGCAAAGGAAGTTATTTGTCCGAACCTGAGGTTAGGTCAGATCCTCTGTTCTTTTTATCTTCTACAATTTCATAGAACGGGCCTATTACTTGTAGTAATTCTTCAACTTTGTCCGTCATTGGCATACTCTCAAGAATCTGCACAAGTCCAAAATATGAAGCAACTTATGAAACAGCATTTCAACAATTTATCCATTTTGACTGATTTTAGAAACTGCTGGTCACTATAAACCTCAGTAAGATTTCACTAAGTCACTTCAGGTGTTATTACAATTTTTAATTTTTTTTATTAAATGAAAACAATGTAAAACTGATTTACCAAACAAGAATCTTAGCTAGCTGTATTAACTTTCTTTAGGTGAAGAGGAGAGAGCTAATGTATTTGCCACCACAAAAGGACTGCCTCAGCACAGTATTAGACCTTGGAATCCATTACTTCAGCAATTTCAAACTAAACCAACTCAAAGTTCAACAGGCTGCTATCTGATACAATTTATTTTATAGACAAGTCCTCCCACAGAGAAAGCGAAACAGAAAGACTTTTTGTTAGAAGATTCTTCATATTTGTCAAACCTGTCATCTTCTGTAAGGCACAGATCAAACATGCCCTACTGGGTCCATCTAAACCCAAACAACAAAATGGGCAGATCACAGCAAAACCAAACAGTGCAAAGACATACTGAGCAGAGCAAACTAAACCCAGATTATTTTCTTGAAGTCATTTGGAGCACTTCCATTGATAAAAATTTATTAATTTTAAATTACAAAGCCAATACCTTTGACCATCTGAGAAGAATGCAAAATCTTAAATCTAAAATGAACAGAAGCAACTAAATACCTGGATGTTATTTTTAAAGTATATGATATTACTGTCCCATTCTAGCTTAAGTCCTTTTAACCAAGGTTTTTGCTGATAGCTTTGTTCCTCTTCCATCCTCTATTTCTTTATTATTGTTTTTTTGAAGAGGCAATAGCTATAGAAGAAGACTCAGGTAGAAGTAAACTTAGAGCTACAGTACACCTCCACCTCCAGAAGGGCACCAAGAAAGCAACAGAGGTACAAATTGCCAGAGAACATGCTGTTCAAAAGCACCAAGCATGTCACAAAGCAGCAGAAGCAAAAGCTACAGCATTACTTCACAAAGCAGGAGCTCCAGGCAGGCTTGCACAAGTCAACACTTGTAAACCAATCAAGGATAGATAGCAAGAGACAAGGATCCTATCAAACTGCAGCTTCATTGCCATTTTCCCAATCTAGTCCACATATATAATTCACTCTGTATTTGTTAGAAATGCTCAGTGCTCAGGTACAGAGCTGGATATGAGCCAGAGACAGAACAACTATGCTTTTTTTTTTTTCACTTCAATAGCACTGTAACAAGAAGCCTACTCTAACCTAACACTTGTATTTGCTATGTATTTGCTTCTATAGTCTGCACTGTAAACTGCTTCATACATGGATTTGTATGTTTGCACATAACTACTCTTCATCTATTCTAAAGAGACCTCAATATACTCTCTGCAACTTGAGGCAGTTCTCAGAAGCTACCACACAGCTTTCATTAAAGTAAGCTTTGTAATTGCTAGCTTTCAGGTGAGCAAAAAATAATACTTCCAAAACAAAATCAATTGTTTACTTATGCAAAATAAGTTACATATCCTGAGTTACTGTTTTCTTTGGATGTCAGACAATTCATATAGGAAGATTCTTATTTTAAATTAGAAACACCAAATACTGTCAACACGTTCTTATGCTAAAATACTACTCTAATTTATTTACACTCCATAATATATTTTGTTATATATTAGTTTATAACAAATGTGATATAACTGTTCAGAAATGCTACTTGGAAGATAAATTAACCTTAAACAAAATGCTCAGATTCATCTTAGCTAAGACATCTCCCACCAGCACCTCAAAACCTCTCCCAGACACAACCCTCAACAGCTGTGATTTTTCAAGGTTATCACATGAAGGGAAAAAACCCCATCAAACAAGTTTACAATAAAAGTACATTGTGATAGGGTCATCTGATGCATGTATAGCCCAAACACAACATGCAAGTGCTAGGGACATGCCCCATGGGCAAGGGGGGGGGAAATATGGCAATCTTAAACACCCTTAAAAAGAGCCCTATGATATCAGTACACAAGTGGGTTTTCACCCACTACCCGCTACACAGCAACAGCAGAACACCCACAGTGCCACGACAGAGTTAGCGCAGGATATGCTGGTAACACAGCCCAGTTGGATCCATCTGAAATGCAATTTCGTGGACATTTCAAGTAGAATCCATCAGGTTGGAAAAGATGAAGCTAGTATTTCAAATGTGAGAGCTGAAGCAGCACCAAAGCAAGGTAAACAGATTTCCCAGCTTCAAAGCGGAGTGAGGCAATAAGTCATTTGCTCTCTGATCCCTAGATGTAATCTGTACAGAGGCAGAATATTTGTGCTTCATTAGGGTCAAGTAAGTAGACTTTCTCATAGGAGACTTAGTAGGGTCTTTTTAGAACAAACATTGCAGTTTCACTTAGTTTTCATGTCCTGGCCAAACCAGTTACTGGTTGAGAAAGCATAAGGTAATCTACTGAAGCATTAACACATTTTTTAATCCAAGATTAGAAACAAAGGACGAAATATCGTGGTATGCATTCAAAAGGAAGTATCAAAACTTAGCGGGATTTTTGACTAAATGAATAGTACTTTGCCTCCTGTGTTTCTGGAGCTGTTTGTCATTTTAAAGCAGCTATAGTACTAGCAGCAGGAGCTAATTTACCAAAATTACAGATCGGAAAGGGAGCTGTAGCCAGACTCCAGCTCTTTGCCTACTACAAGTTTTTGTTGTATCAACCATAAAACATGTTAAGAGTTCAATGTCAATCAAGATAGTGGCCTAGCCAAAAAGCAAGTGTGTTTGGAGTAGAACTATTTTCTCACCTTGGATACTAACCCCATTACAGTAATAGTTCACAATTTTATTTGTATCAACAATAAATAATCTTTAAGCTGAAAAGTGAAAAGACTGCAATGAAATGGGCTAGTTAATAAAGGACAAGAAAATTTAACTTTGAATGTTTACACTGCAATTCTGGATTAATATAGCAAGCATGACTGTTTAGATGTTACACATCTATTTCAAAGTCAGGTTACTCAATTTAACTGTTTAACAGCAACTACAACATAAAAGGAATATTTTCATGACAAATACAGAAAATTCAGGTTGCTTAGTTCTTGGGAAAGAATTATCAAAGATGATTAAGTGTACATATTATATTCATGTCTCCAGTCATGACAGTGAGAGTCCTGCTTTTGAAGTCCTTCTGGAGGGTTGTTTTTCTTCCTTTCCAAAATAAGTATTACTTACCTCTCTCAACTCTGAAAGCTGAGGCAGTTTCTTTTGTTGTACTTTTAAGTTCTTGTTTTCCCCACTGCCCCCTTTACCATGATTTCAATACTTCAATCTCTTTGGCTCTGTCATTTAAGCTTCACAGCAGCTAGATCTCTCCTGTTTCTCTGAAGAAAACCCAAAACTCTATAGCTTTGGAAGAAAGTACATCATTTTCTTCTCCCTGTAGGCCAAACAGCCTAGTGCTGAAATGTAACGGTTCACGTAGGAATAGCTCATTTGGAGCTTTGACAGTAGCAGTCATCAAGAGCTCCCTCATGTTCCTTAATTTATTTCTGGAACATTTGCTCTAGAACATGCCTATTAGCAAACTTACCTTTTTCATTTCTTCAACATAGGCTATCATGGCTTCTTCCTTGGACATGTCTCCCAAGGCACTCCAGGCATCCCTAGGAGAGAAAGTAGCGTACATCTTCAGTATCTGCAAGGCCTACTGGATTTTTAAAGTCTGGCCTTAAGTAGGTCAGTTATGTAATGCTCAAAGTGTCTCTGATACAAACAAATTGCATCAACAATTCACAACTTTCTTTAAATTTTACTAAAAGCCCAAATATATAACTCTTTAGGATAATCACATAGTGGTTCATCAACAAAGAAGCAACAAACTCAACAGCCTGAGGAATGAAGAGTTCCTCACTGACCAGCTACGATCTTGTACCCATTAAGTTATTAACAACCCTAGATAAGAGACACACACATTACCCTTTCGATTAGACTGATTTTTAAGACGGTCTGCTGCAGAAGAAAAAAAAAAAAAAAAGCAGGCACAGACACTTCAGCCAGCACTTAGAACAGCTGTCAGCAAGTTACAACAGGCTACAAAAAAATCTGTCCTCTTCGAGTTTAGCAGGTGGGGAAAGACACATCAGTCACAAACACACAGTTTAATCACTGCCCCCAGTTACCACAGCCGCTACTTACGACCTAAAAAATCCCACCCTCTCCAACTCTGCAAAATTCCAATCAAACTTATCAGTATTGCACAAGGAACGTCTGAACACAAAGCAGAATAAGACACTTCCTTACTCAGCCCTGCACTTCATTTGACAGCATCCCTTCCTCTTGTCAGAGTACCTGTCCTACTTACAGCAAAACCCCAAGGTTGGCAGCTCACATTTCAGCTGCAACCAACTAGGTGGGTGGAAGCTCACTGCCCTACTCTTTGCACAGATAGCCCTTCACCCTGACAAGAGAGGGAACAGAAGGGAGGAAACAAACAAAGTATCAAAAGAATTATTTCACACATTCTAAGAGGACCACAACCATAAAGTAAATGATTATATCTCTTCTTTAGGAAAAATAATTCTTGAAGTATTATAAGCAAAGCATTCACATGGCTTTTCAAAGTGATCTTAGCAATTTAGCGAATCAGAAGTCTTCCCAGCACAGAGAAGCCCTGCCACTGAGCAGACAAGCCAGAAAGACACATAAACCAGACCTCTCCCCAAAAGCATGGAGCTGTATCAATGACTGCCAATGAGCACGTGTTTACTTCAAGTTCACATCATACATGATGTTTCACTTGAAAACGAAGAATTCCAGACTCTTTTCCACATCACTCGTTCTGCAGAACACCTACAGTTTCATTCAACAACATGGGATAAACACTGCATGAGATACCACAATGGTGCTTGCTCAGGAAAACCTGATCACCTGCAGAACCCAAGGGAATGTTTTCACCTGCAACTCTAAGGAGTTACAAGTTATCTGAGCTAGAAAGTTGGAACACAAGACCGAAAACAAATTCAAGCGTAAGAAGCTGTGACTGTTCTATTTTTTTTTTTTAATGAGAAATAAGCTCACTAAATTCTTTCTTCAAGTGCCACTCTTCTAAATACCTCCACGTCAAATGTAACAAATCAAAACAAGAGTCATTAAAAGTTACCATTTATATCTACCAATTGGATCCCAAAATCCAGGTCGTGGAATGTTACAGGGTCCTTGGGTTGCTTGCTTATAAAAGCTATAGAACTTGAGCATCATTTCATTCGTTGGCTGGAATGAACCTAGTGAAAGCATTTAAAAATATGATTAAGTTGTAATCAAGAATATTAGTGTTTTACAAGCTTAGCATTACTGTGAGAAAATAGCCTGCAGTTTGTTACAGCCTCATTCACAGCAGCACAACTTAAGTCAACAAAGAACGTATTTGTTTCATCTACCAAGATCCAGCACCACTGACAATATTTACTTTAGAAACAGCAAGTTTCGGGTTGTTTAAAGGACCATAACCTTTACTACTACTAAGGTCAGACTCTACAATTAGAATTTAAAAAGTAATAGGTAACATAAAGCAAGCATCCGTTCACTCAGTTTAAAGAGACAGGTTCAAGCTCACAATAAAGTATCCTGAATATCACTTTACTGTTACTTATAACTTACTGAAAGACTCCTGAGTTAAACAAAATAAACCCCCCCAAAAGTCCCTAACAAAAAATCCCCCCCACAAACTCACAAAAAAAAAAAACCCCAACCAAAACAGACACAGCAAACCCAAACACAGCCTTCCACCTGTTTTTGTTTACTTTGGGCACTTGACAGCACGCTCAATAGTTGTTTCAGTATGTTTTCTTTTCTCTTCTTCCCTGTAGAACACACTTTCGTCGAGGGGGTGATTCGGGGAAGATTCAAAGCCAATCCATTAAATCAAATAAGGTTTTAGTCCAGTCACTGGAAGTTTACAGTGCCTTTAATCTCAGTACCTCGGCAAACCCACGTTTACTTACACCAGGATTAAACGACCAACTTTCGGTTTTAATTACTTTTATCCAAAAGATTCATTCTGATTTTCCTTTACTTTTCCGTTCCGCTAGACCCTTTCAGCTGAGGCACTCAGCCTAACAGCTCCGAAGCCGTCAAACCAACTCCAGGATCGCAGCGAGGCAGAGGCCCTTCCCCGGAGCGCACCGCACCGCGGGCCGGGGGAGCGGACAAGCCCCCTCCTGCCGGCGCCTGACCCAGGAACTTCTCTTCAGGCCTCGGGAGTCCCCGAACCAGCGTCTCTTCACGGGAGGCTGGTGGCAACACCGCGACCGAGGTTTCCAAGCGGTTCTCCAGCCGCCGTCTGCTGACCGGCCCTACTGCCCTGGCCTGAGCCGCCCGCGCCGCCGTCCCTGCTCGGGAATCGCCTGTCCCGAGGAAGCGGCCGCCGGGAGACGAGGGGCCTCACCTCCCGCCGCCTTCCAGGCCCTGCCCGCCTCGCGGGTACCGGCCGGGCGGCCAGGCCCCACGGCGATGCCACTGGACTTCTCCCCGACCCCTCACGCCCCGCCAAGCCACACTTACCATTTTTGGGCAGGCTCTGGATCACCTTCACGGCCGCTTCGAACCTGGTGGCGTGCACGGAGCCGGTCTCCGCCATGTCCCCGTCCCGTCCCCTCACCGCCCGCCGCCTCCTGCTCGGCCGTCAGGCCGCGTCCTGCTGGGCGGATTCAGCTCAGCTTCCCTCGGCGCAGTGCTTGCAGCCGACTGCACGGGAGACGGGCTGACAGGCGCCGGGCCGTCCGCAACCACCCCCTCCGGAGACAGCAGGGCGTGGTACTCAGCCCCTGCCGCGCCCGGCCCCCGCCCCGATCCCCAGCCCTCCCCCCGGCAAGGCTGGGCACAACCCTCTCGGCACCTCAGACCGGCCTCGCCCCGCAGGCCGAGCGCGGCCCGACGACACCAACAAACCGCCACCGCCACCGCCTCCCCCCCCCCCCGCCCTTCACCCCAGCTTCATGTCTCCCACAGCGGCGCCCTTTCTCTCCCTTCCCTTCGCACCGCCCCGAGGCCGCCAGGAGCACGCCGGGAAAGGTAGTCCTGCCACCGCCTAGCGACTTTGAGGGAAGCGCTGGTCGCCACAAGCAGCCTCCGTTGCAGGCCGCTGCCCCTCCGGCAGCCCCTCAAAGCGAAGGGCAAGGGCTGTGTGGGGGCGGCCGGCTGGCCCCGGCGGCCTGGCTAAGGCTGAGTGAGCCTCTGTGCCGGCCTGAGCCTCGGGCCTGCCGTAGTTGGTTTGGGTGATGGTGAGTTCCGCCCTTGGGGCCAAGAAAACGTTGAAGTGCTGGTCCCAGGGAGTGGGCCTGAGAAAAAGTCGTTTTTCCCATTTTGTTTCCTCATTTCTTTTTCTCTGCTTTTCTCCTCTTTCTACCTTTTATCTTCCCAGTTTGTATATCTACATTTACCCAGGATCACGGGATCTCAGAGTGGTCCTGGAGGTCATCCAGTTCAACCCCCCTGCTCAAGGACCATCACCTGCGGTGGGTCGCACAGAATCATATCCAGGCAGGTTTTTAATATCTCCAGAGAAAGAAACTCCACAGCCTATCTGGGCAGCCTGTCCCAGAGCTCTGCCACCCTCAGAATAAAGACTTTTTCCTCATGTTGAGATGGAACTTCTGTGTTCCAGTTTGTGCCCATTGCTCCTTGTCACTGGGCACCCCTGGAAGGAGTCTGGCATCATTATAATGGGCATTTCAAAACATGCCATATTCCATCCATTTTATGGACCTTAGTTATCCTCAGGAGATAACCCCACCACTGTGGCAGTGTGCTTTGTTGCTTCCTCCCCTCCTCACAGCCACCCTCCTACCCATACCTAGTTCCATATAATTAATATAAATTACTACTGTAGCCACATATTTTTGTAATAGCTTTAAAGACTTCTATTTATATTAAAAATTTAGGCATGAGATTTTAAAAGCTTGGAGCACACTGAGTAACTATTTCCACGGTATTCTGAGATGAGGATGAATACCAGTGCAGTACCACCAGCGAGCTCAGTAGCTAAATAAATGAATGGCCTTATTGAAAAGCGCTGTGCATCCAGTGCTCTACGAAGTCAAACAAAAGTATGCTAAACCAACTGCTTTTGTAGCAATTGGAATAATTTACCCAGTGAGCAACAGGATGAATTAATAGCCCCTTTGAATAGAATTGAGTACAAAATCTTTGCATTTGAGCCAGTTCATTTATCTAGTATACAATATATATTTTAAATTCATCTGAAGGCAGTTGTATGCTCACAGTATATGCCCTCTGGAGGGAAAGCAAGCCCCCCCAGAGAGAGGGAATTAGAGCAGATCAGCCCCTGCTCTGCTGCGCTAGTACATTCCACAAGGTCAGCAGCCAGCTGGCCAGGAGAGAGCTTTGCTGGAGAGAAGCTGACACTTCCAGAGGTGTTCAAATAGGATTCCACACACTGGGGCAAACGATGAACCCATGTTATGAACACCTTTGCTTTACTCACATGAACGTTACAGATTAATTTCTCTGTATTTTTCATGTGCTAGATTTCTAAGGCTCTTGTGAGTTTCATACTGAGATCTATCACCTTTTTTATCCATGAAGGTAGGACCGACAGAAGCTCAGATCAAAGGGAAGTTCTTATTTGAAGATAACTGGGTCTCTGTATTTATACAGATTCTTTGAGCATGCAAAGAGTTAATTGCAAAAAAGTAATAAAAAAATTAAGGGCCTCTTGTGAGGCCAGCTGATGTATAAATTCTATTTACCTGAGAAAATCTATAATAGTGTTTGCCATTTTAATTGATTTAAGATAAATGCAGTCTGCATTTTTATAATGAATGTTCCCAGACTTTCACTGGAAGTAGGCTTTAAAAGAGATGCAAATGACAACCTATTTAATGGCTGTGCGCAGAAACAGAAGCTGCCCTCTTTGCACTGATGATGTGTGAGAGTGTGAGATCTGCAGATCCAGAATGAGCCACTTGAAGTAACCCAAAATAATCAGTACCGTCATGCCCTAGGACAAGGATGAAATAGTATATGAGAGGCAAATTTTGAGCACTGGTGAGCCTGTGAGAACATATCGCAAATTATTAATTTAAATGCTCACATATAATACTAATTAGCAGTGGTATTAGCCGTCCCTCTGCATACACTTTGCATTCTCATTGCAGTGACTTCCATGTAGGGTTAACACTAACCAGGTGTGGAATAGAGGTAATAAATGAGACCCTCTAGTCTGTTGCAGACATCCAGAAATGGATCTGCAGCTTTATCCCAAGCTGAGGATCTAGACACCATTCTTTAGGGAACAAAATTATATCATGTTTCTCTTGTTGTCTGGTGAGTACCTATTGGGACAACCACATGCTTGTATAATCTGTGTGTTGAACTAGGCTGTGTTTCTGTTGCTCCACAAGAGCAGTCCCCGAAGCACTCACAAGAATGACCAGCTCTTACTCTTTTTTGCTCCAGTGTATGAGAAGCTCAACATTGGGAACTGTGACAGAAAGACAGGTGATGTCCATCAGCGGCAACGTGAGAGAGGAGAGGCCATGGTACTCTGCTGCCAGGGTAATTTGGCAGTGAGTGCAATGTGTGACACTTAATGTGTCTGAGTGCTTTGCTGTCCTCACACCTCACTTGGTGTTTCACAGACTACTTATGGAGATCCTGTGAATTACTAATATGATGCATTCCTGGCAATGTTGAGACATGTAAAATCTTGTATGGAAGCATGCTACTATAGTTCCTGAAGGAGTGAGTACACTTAGGGAGTGCCTGGAGAAAAAGGTAGACAGGTGTGATCCCCAGTGCAACCTTGGATTTATGCTTCACAGATGGATTAGGGATTGTTACCAACTCCAGTGGTGTTATGGCACAGGTTAGTCTCTCAAAGTCTGATGTGTTGAGCTACCTTACAGTGCTTACTTTGTGCTGTGTGTAGGCTGTCACTGTCCCTTCATGTTGCTCTCATTTGTATCCCAGGTCTGCCTTGGTTTTCTAAGCAGTTGCTTTCGGTGCCAAGGTACACCCAGTCCAGCTTGAAGAGCACCTTTGTTTTACTTGAGGGACAAAGAAGTCAATTAAATTATGCAAGTAAAAAGCAGAAACTGGAACCAATTATGCCTATTGGTTCCTCAAGGGTCTGAATCATAGCAGTGTATTTTACAGAAATATTTTAAAATAGTCCTTAAGGAAGTAGACCACAGTCTCATATGCATTATAAGCAAGTTCTGTAAGCTACTAGATCCAAGAGCATGTAATTTTAGCAAAGCTTACTTTTTGAAGTATGTAATACAGCAAGGAGGGAGAATGAATTATTTAAAACCTAATAGTCATAATTATGGAGAACTAAGTTAGCATTAGAATTTCTAAGTCAAATCTACATGCTGATGAAGAATGGGAAGATGTTGTCAAAGAAGGATAGAGCTTTTCATAAAGAGTAGTTTTCTACTTTGTTTACAGTAGAAAGGCTAATGTATCAAATGACATTTACTTACAGGATTTTTAAATGAAGTAATGAAGAACATTTGTATCCAAATAAACAGCTCTGGAGAAAGAGAACCATTTGCCTACCATGAATATGGTAAAAAAGAGCAGCTGAAGTTTGTCCACCTATGTAGGCCAATCCCTGTTCTTGATGAGAAAGCCCTTTGGGCAAGGGACTAGTTTGACACAAGCAAGAATGCTTTTGGGGATGGAAGTTTCCTTGTGCAGTTAATAACCCAACTAGAAATACTGATTCATTTCACAGTTGGGGATTAAGTAATGGAATTATTTTTAACCATTACTAACGGCAGCTGCTTTTCCTAAGGATTAGGCTCCATGTTGTCAAAGGTGTTAAAGTTAATATATCCCACTTCAAATCTCTTTTGAATTACTAATTTCAGGTATCTCGGGTCTTTTGGTAATCAGTATTTTGAGCTGCATTTTTGTTTCCCCTCATGCCTCTCCACTTCTCACATATTTCCAAAAAGAGGATGCAGTAACTGAACTCTAAGCTTAGATTGGTTTTCTTTGAAGAACAAAATATGAACATACTTCCAAAGACATTCAGAAGCATTTGACTTTGCATTCAACTATACAATACTTACGAAGTCAAAACCTTTTACAGGTTTGTATCTTTGCAGGTCTGAAGTATAATGCAGTGCCATATTGTGTCCTAAGCCCCTCTTTTTTTCCAACATGCTATTCATTTCTTTTATGAAATTTTTAATAAAGTTCAGTTTTCCTTATTGCCTCAAGGTATTATTTTTGTAAAGCCAGCAGATCGTTATACCAGAATTGCTCAGATTTCGCATACTCTAGAAAGAACATTTGAAAAATCCTGTTCCCCTACACAGCCATGGACTGAGCTTTAAAGAGCGTGTAGTTTCATCTTGCAGCGATGACGAACTGTGTCTCATTATAAACAGCAGCAGCAGACAGCTTATAACAAATCCTTAGTCTTTTCCCTTTAGTAAAAAATACAGTATCTGGAGGTCAAAATGTGCTTAAATTTACAGTGATATAAATTTGGAGTTACTTGGTTGATTTGGGGATATTTATAGTGCTACGCATTTTCACAATGCAAATGAGTTCAATTTGACTCTGAAAAATCTAAATATGTCTGGTATATTATTTCTGTTTTGACATTCATGTTTCTTATCTTCACAACTACTGCTGGTAAACTTTAGGAGCCTATCCTTGTGTAATTTGCCTCTTGGGAACAGCAAACAAAATGCTGTGACTGTATCATATTAATGTGCTTATGAAATGGCATATTTATAGCCAGGCAGCTCTTGTGATTTTTTTTCCCCCCAATATCGGGAAGGGAAAAAAACAAAACACTCTTAGTTTATGTGTGTTTGAAAATTCTGACAAAGGAAGGTTATTATTCTTTTTAGAATAATTGAAAAATTACTTTGTGGAAATATTTTCATGCACGCCAGTGTGCAAAACCTGGAGTATAACTGACAAAGATAACTGAACTCAAGCATTTTCAGGCCCATGTCTTATATTTTGGATTTTTATTCAGGCAGGAAAAATACCACTGCAGTTGTGGTCAGTGGGTTTCAACAACTTAATCTAACAGATTAGGGGTGATTTAGTGGAGTGAGTCCTCCAACAAACAAGTTCTCAGAAGGATTTCAGCCTGAGTTTAATTGTGTCTCTCAGCACAAGTCCTTAGGAGTCAGTGCCAGGTAGACATTTTTTTCCAGCTATAAGCCACAGATCTTTCACTCTCATATTCAGGTTAGGTCTGGTACCGGATATTATCCAAGGAAGAAAGAAGTTTGACATTCAGGAACTGTTTCTACACTGTTAGATCATTTCTGCTCAACAGAAATAAAGGAGTCATCCCTGCTTCAAAGTTTTGGGGTGATAAGACCTGTCTGTTTCACTGAGGTGAGGGACATGGGTGAACTAAAGCAATGTACAGCATCTCAAGATCAGAACCTCACAGGTTTTGCCATTTAAAAGAGAGGATTCGTTTTCAGGCTGGGAATTCTTAAGCAGAAAATTACTGAGTGAATAAATGGGATGGGTGTAAACTTAGGAAATTGTCTTGAGTAGTTTTTTACTTTCCTTTTGCACTAAAATGTTCTGGTTACTATAACATATGTTCAGCATAAGAAGCGTAATATCAAAGCTTCTGTAAATGCCAGAAAGGTTAATGAGGGAAGACACCTGTCAGTTCTTGTTCCCCAAAAAGTAGGAAAAAATATCAAAGAACTTGCTGAATAGTTTTCTAAGTAAATAACTGATGGATTCTAAAAGAAACAACCCAAGAAACAGAGACAGTTGAGCTGTACGGAATAAAAATGATCACAGAATTCACAGAAGTCTTTGAATGCACCTAAACAGAGGAGTTTAAAGGTCAAGTCACTTTGCTCCAGATAATTATAGAAATGGAGCCCTAAACAAAGTGGGGAGCTGGGCAGCCACGTCACTGTGACAACAGTTTTGCTGGAGTCTCTGTGTCACAATGAGTAACCTAATAGAGGGCAGAGGGCAGTTTTGGGAGGGATTGTAAGTCTTTAACCACAGATGTACCAATTAAACAGCCCAAGTCTTCAGTGTCCTATAGATTGCTTTAAAACATCCTGAAATTAAAAGTTAGTACTATATATTTGTCATGCAGAAGAAACAGAACAATACACCCTTTTTCTTCTATTTGTTTGCCTAAATTTTATTATCAGTTTGTAATCTTTCTGCAGCTTTGTTTGCTGGATTAGAGATCACTGTTATCCTCTGAAGGGTTCTCCAGCGACCCTACGGATCCTTATAAATAGAACTCAAGCC
This sequence comes from Laterallus jamaicensis coturniculus, assembly GCA_022605575.1. NCBI lineage: Eukaryota > Metazoa > Chordata > Aves > Gruiformes > Rallidae > Laterallus > Laterallus jamaicensis. The sequence continues at coordinate 2,402,258 of JAKCOX010000072.1, read as the reverse complement.
ACCCCTTGATTTCTTTTATTTAGAATTGAATTCACCAATGCTTTCACTCCAGCAAATTCATTCTTTCATTCTTTCCTCTTTCCAATATTTTTACATCTTTACTGAATCATAGATATTACTGCTAGGTACAGTGCTGCAGTAATACGTGTATTCATGTCAGAAGCAATAGAGGGCTGAGGTGTTGCCTTCTCCAAACTCAATATTCTCATGTGAACATACAGAATTTATTGAGTCTTTTGGATGCAGAGGTGGAGGAAGTCCTCAAAGCACAGGATTTCTCATACCCTACTTGTAGCAAACACCCACTTTGTAAGTGTGCACTCCTAAAGCTTCTGTTTGGGGTGATGGAACCGTATTTGGTTGCATTAAGTTATGCTGGTTTCGCAGTTAGTTTATCAGATCATTTGATCATGTCAGCCTGTTCCTTTAATTATTTGTCACTCTCCTAATTATTGTGCTCTCTGCATATTTTATCAGCAGTGATTTTATTGGCTTCTTGTAGGTTATTCAAAATAAGTTAAAGGACAAGGAGTCAAGGTCAGTACACCCTTTATGACCACACTTGAAGTCTGACAGCCATTTTTAATGTAATATGCACCATGCTGATTTTATATCACAATAATAATTTAATTTAAAAATTTTTCCTTGTAGTTTCTCAATCAAAAACTTATGTACTCAGATATTTTACAGAAGCATAAATACATTTCTGAAGATATTTACATTAATCTATTAAGCTTGTATTCTCACAGAAAAGGATATTGAGTTATCCTGAATATACGTGCACTTCTCTGTACATTCCTTTTGATTTGCATTAATTAAATTATCCTTCTTTAATTCTTTCTTAATGTAATCTCCTAACAGTCATTCTGTCATACACTGGGGGTCAATATTAAGCTAATAGGACTACAATACCTATATATCTTTTTTCAGTATTGGTACAACCTTTGCTTCCTTTCAGTGCTCTGGAACATCTCCAATGTTTGAAAACTGGCTGAGAATGAATATTAACAGTCCATAATGCTCTTTGCTGGCTCATTTAAAACTCCTGGATGTGATTAATCTGTACATGCTGATTTAAGGAGATCTAAAAATAGAATCTGCAGATAACTAGATCTCCCTCGATTTTATTTTTAATGTAAATAAAAAATTGGGTTTTAAACACTGTGATTAAAGATTTTTTTTGTAGCTGTGTTCACTCCCCTGGTATTTCACTTTTTCATTGTTCAAAATCCTGCAGGTGGAAGTGGCTCTGAATTTCTAAGGATTTTTTTTTAAAAAGGGAGCTACAGATTTCTTTGCAGATTACCTTTGACTTGCATGAACCCTTGGGATAAATATCTGTCAGCTTCCTTAGCAAATCATGCATTATAAGCAGCTCAGTCCGGTTTCTAACCTTTGCAGGAGGGGGTGGTTGTTCATTTTTCACTTAATAACTTTTGATGTGCTCTCTCATTCTTTTGCATGGTAGTCCTACCAAAAAAATAGTCTTAAAATCTAAAGGGTTTTGATCCCAAACTCTAAATTTGTATGTCAAGTTAAAAATATTGTTTATTCACTTCCTTTTTCAGAGTTTTAAAAAGATTTAAAACTTTTGAGAAAATACAGATATTTCTGTTTTATAATAGAGGAAACAATGCAGTGACCAACTATATACACATATATTTGTACCCACCTGGTATTATAAAGTCGTGATGTTATATATAAAAAATGATTAATACAGTGAGCGAGCTGTTGGTAAAAGCAATATATCCAGTTTAAACAGATGAAGAGACCAGAGAGCCCCTTCCTTCCGGATTGTGCTGTGTCCCACGTGGCAGTGGGGTGCTCTCCTGCCTGCACAAGCCTTCTAACCCCACTGCCACTCCCTCTTTCTTCTGCATAAACAAAACCAAAACTGTGTGGAGGCAGAGGAAGGAAGGAGAGACATTCACAATGCAGAGACTAAACCACTGTAACCACAAGCCAAATGCATGTCTTTTGAAGACAAAATAGCAGCTGCACTGACTCAGTCTGTGATTATGCACATGTTCGAGCCGAACATCCTGAGCATCCCACTGATTTCGTAATAGTAAAATTAAATCCTGTATACATCTACAAGGTGGAGCCCTTGGCTGTCAGGAATTCTGGCCCTGGGTTTTTCTTCTGCCACCTGTCATTACCCTTATTTCTTGACTCAGATTTGCATTCACAGGAGGACTCAAGGATATTTCCTAAATCCTTGAGGAGGAACTTCATGTTTGCTGGATGCTGTTGTCTGA